>JASHHO010000083.1:0-600000 GCA_039763685.1 Aspergillus micronesiensis | reverse complement strand
TGAAAATAAGCCTGAGGATAAAGATAAGGATCAAGATCAGGATATTGGACAGCCCTCTGATGAAACATTTGTTGAACAGGAGGATGATAGAGACCGCTCAAAAGAACCTGAAAAGGAGATCGAACAAGAGAATGGCAAGGAAAATGGGAAGTTACCACACGCCAGCGCGCACCTTCACTGCTGGCTCCCAGCCCAAAGACACCGATTGAGGCGCCTCTCGCCTCGCCTCTCAAATCACCACGGGACCCGCTGCTGGACAGACCAAAACCCCAGTCGCCAGTGATAGATTTCCGCGCCAACCTTCGAAAACGAGAAGTTGTCAAAGATCAAGGCAATCGCGAGGAACCCGAGTTCAAGAATGTCTTTGGAAGGCTGAGAAAGGCGGAGACCTCAAACTACGTTGCTCCTGACCAGCTGAAAGACAATATTCTGAGGGCAAAGCCGCGCTCGCAGTGACTGGTGGACCAAAAAAGACGCAGAGAGTGGATGAGCTGAAGGAAAGTATTCTGAAGCAAAAGGAAGCAATCAAGGCTAGTGGGGGCTCTCTGAGACGCAATACCGTCGGTGATGATGATGCTCCTTCGACCGCTGTTCCGGAGGCTATTGCCAAGCGGCAAAACCTGACAAAGTCCAGCAGTGCCCAGAGTAACTTGTCTTCACCATCGCCCCAACAGGAACCTGGAACGCCTCGTGCCTCGCAGGATCAGCGGAACTCTATATCTTCCCAAGGGTATGAGCGAGTGGATCGTTCGTCAAGCCCACAAATCCTTTCTGTGGAAGCCAGTGTTGGCGGTGGTGACCCCAAAGATCTTCCTGCTGATCCTTTTGTCAGTGAAGGGGGATTCAAAGCAAGAAACATGAAGCGAAGGAAGCCCAGACTTCACAGAGCCGGAAGGACAAAAGAAGGAGTCATTCATAGAGACCCTGGAACCGGTGCGTGCTCCGCCATCGGAGAGCGTCGTGCAGGATGTTAAGCCTGCTGCGACTGAAGGTCTTGCCACTAAAGGTAAACTTGCAGGCCGAATCAACCCTGCCTTAGCGGGCCTCCTGTCTCGCGGGCGCCCAGCTCCGGTGGATGGTCTTAAAAGTGCGTCATCTATGATCACTTCCAAACAGAACGATACCAAGCCCGCGGGTCCCTTGACACACATGACGAAAGGTCGTGCCAAAGGGCCCAAGAGACGTCCTCCGAAAGTAGCTGCCCCGGAAACCCCAGAGCATGTCCGCGAACAGCATGTGTTTCAGGAGCAGTCCACAGTTTCTCCTGACGATCAGGAACCGGAGAGGAGCCCTTCGCCAATCGAATACCCTGTGGTTAACTCATCCAATTGGCCACTTCCGATAGCGACATCATCCCATCTGTTACTTCTGAGACGCACCCCAGCGAGTCTGCTCAACCAGCTACACCCCAGCCTGCGGACATTGTGAGGAGCGTCTCCCCGGTGCTTGTGAACGACACGGAGGACACCAACAAAATCGATGCCCCACCAAATGCTCCACCTACAATCACTGCAGTCCACAAGACATCGTCTTCTCCGAAACGAAGACATTTGAATATGTCGAGAATCTGGAAGACTCCCCTCCGAGAAAGCCCGCACCTCCTCCAAAATCCACACCGAGCGCCTCTACACCACATAGGCCCACCCAGGGGCGAAACTCTCAGCTGTACTATTCGTCCCCGTCGCCGTCACCTCTGAGAACCAGCTTTAGGGAAAACCAAGTTCACCCATCCCCCCCCCACTGGAAAAATACCCTTGGCGTTGCGACGCCTAGCTCTGTAGGCTCCTCGTCTGGGGAAAAAGCTCTGCCTTCGCCGCCTGTCCCGCCCAAATTCAATATTGCTGTTGAACAGCCATCTTCGCCGCGATCTTCTGGTTCTCTGGTTCCACAGGCCGATGAGTCCCTGGAGGCGATCTCCGGTTTTTTCAAGACCTTCCCAAAGTCAAGTGATCGCGTGAACATTGATACTCAGCTGATGCTTATGGGAAGAATAACAACCCCAAGATTAGAACGCTAAAGAAACAGATCTGGGAGATTACTGGTGATGGCATGAAACAAGATTTGCCTACACACCACGAGTACATCCTCTACGAAGGAAGTATGTACCTATGTGTTCATCTGTTCGAATTCGATGGCAATGTACGGGCAGAAGCCCATCTTTGGTGCGGTGATGGTCCCTGACTCGGCTATCGACGATGCGCAGTCCTTCTCAAAGAAGTTGCCAAGGACAATGGGTGTAAGCTCGAGACATCAAGCAAGGCAAGGAGACGGCGAATTTCATCCAGGCGTTGGGTGGAATACTCATCACACGTCGTGGATTCAGTTCCCGATCGAGCTCTTCTGCCTTCTTCATGTTGTGTGGACGCAAGCATTTGGGCCAAATGGTGTTTGACGAAGTGGACTTCTCTCGTCGCGGCCTGTGCTCCGGATATCCGTTTGTCATATCGGCCATGTTCGGCAAGCTGTATCTCTGGAAAGGGAAGGGAAGCGCTGCAGAGGAGATTGGGGCCGCTCGCTGATTGGTATGGACCTTGGACTGACGGGAGAATTCGAGGAGGTGGCTGAGGGGGAGGAACCCGCATCGTTCTTTGATGTTTTCACCCATGATGGGGAGGCGGGAGACTACATGAGTTTCTGACGAATGGCCATCGAAACCCAACACTACGAGAACTTCCGCCTGCGATTGCTCCGTGTCGACCATGAACTGGGTCAGCGCTCAGGTTTCTGGCTTCGACGGTCCGGTTCATCCTCTCCTGTCATTCGGCCAAACGATACCGTCCAGGAAGTCGAGCCTTTCTGCCAGCAAGATATTACGACTCGAGGGATTTACGTCCTTGATACATTCTTTGAGATCTATGTGTAAGTCCTTACCCATAGAACATTAGGTCTGCTGAGAAACATTAGCTAACATGTTTTCCAGGATTGTTGGAGAGCATGCATCGAGCCGGTCGGCAGAGTTTTCGCATCCGCTGTGATATTTGCCCACGAGTACGGTATTCTGGCCGCCTCCTTGCAGGACCGGCCGTTCATACCTAAGAGCTTTGTCTCCTTGGCGGAATTCCCGATTCTTGTCGCAGCGTGTTCCGCAAGTGGCGGCCACTTCGCGTATGCCCCACAGCTTTTCCCTCTTGATGCCGCCATCGACGCGATTCGGTCCTGAGTATTCGAATTTCTACTCCTTATACATTGATAATTCTTCTTTTCATTTATCTTGGTTTCTTTTGTGGATAGAGCATTATATGGTTGTGCATACACGGGTCTGTACAGAGCAAGTGGGAAGCATTGGTGGGAGCATCAACCCTGGAGCCTTGGGAGGGGGACTGATAATTCGGACAATCTATATAAGGAGTTTTGAGACTTGTTTCACGTCTTTGCCTTGTTTTCTTTGATGTATTTGTCTGTCTTTTGGCTGTATGATATCCTGGCGGCAGATGAGTCAAATGAATCGAAACGGATCAGGCGATGAGGAAGCTATCGGTTATCAGATGAGCTCGCCGGGATGCGACGGGACGCTGACTGGTCGGTTCGTCATCCACCCGGCGAGTTCCATCATTTTTTTTAGGAGCATCCAATTCCCGGGTGTTTGTGTCCTAGTTGAATCGTCAGGGGCTACGACTCAACAACGCCCACCTCGCGCTTTTGATGCCTGCCTTGTTTCTCCTTCCTCTCCAGCATTCCACCATGCCTTGATTGATCGCCCACCCCCTCCCGTCGGCCTGAAATCGCACCTGTGCTATCCCACATCCACCCACCCACCCACCGCCTCACTCTCCCCCTCCCTATCCGACGATGGAGACTCTGGACCCCACGGTTCTCCAAGAGCTCTCCCGACTCGACCCTGCGGTCCCCTTCCGCGCGTCGACCGCGCATCTCCATCATACCTGGGCGAAAACCTTTTTCTCACGGCCGAGCTGTATATCCAACCGCAATCAATCGCTGAGATCCAGAAGCTGGTGACCTTGGCACGCCGATGTCGCCGCCGTTTAGTCACCGTCGGCAGCGCCCACTCTCCATCCGATCTCACCTGCACGTCGTCATGGCTGGTCAACCTGGACGGCTTCAACCGTGTGCTCGAGCTGTCGCGGGAAACTGGCATCGTCACTGTCGAAGCCGGAATTCGTTTGGGGATCTTGGTGAACATCTAGAGAGACATGGGTTGACGCTGTCGAACCTCGGCAGTATCGACGATCAGTCCATAGCTGGTGTGATCTCAACCGGCACACATGGAAGTTCCTTGAGGCATGGACTACTGTCCGAGTGTATCCTGTCTCTCACGCTGATGTTAGCCAATGGACAACTGGTCCGTTGTAGTGAGACCACCAACCCGGATCTGTTCCGGGCCGCCTTGATCTCGCTCGGCGCGCTCGGTGTAATCGTCGAGATCACGCTGAAAGCAGAGCCATCGTTCAAGGTCGCCTGGCGACAAACCCGTCGGACCTTGTCAAGCGTTCTCGCGGAATGGTCCACGGGACTTTGGACATCGCATGAATTCGTCCGTGTTGGTGGATGCCTTACCAACGAAGCGCCATCGTCTGGCACGCCGATAAAACGGATCTTCCTCTGTGCAGCCCACCGTCAACATTCTATGGGGAAAAGCTGGGATATCACATCTATCACAATCTGCTGGCCTTGTCCAATTACTTCCCGCGGGTACTTCCCTGGGTGGAATGGCTTGTCTTCGGTTTGCAATATGGATTCAGGGCGGAGGCGACGGTCACCGAGGCCGTAGAGACAGCTCGCTCCGGTCTGTTGATGAACTGTCTCTATTCACAATTTGTGAACGAGTGGGCTCTTCCTCTTGAGAAAGGCCCCGAGGCCATAATACGGCTGTCGGCCTGGCTGAATGGCGACGTCGAAACCGCCCGCATTCCCTTCCCCGTCGACGGACTGTGGGTGCATTGCCCTATCGAAGTTAGAGTCTCGGACTCGACACATAACCAGAAACCTCGCCCATTCCTTGACCCCACCTGTCGTGATGGCCCGACCCTATACCTCAATGCGACTCTCTATCGACCTTACCTACGCGATCCCCCATGCAAAGACCGCTACTACGAAGCTTTCGAGTGCTCATGCGGGATATGGGTGCCAACCTCACTGGGCCAAGAACTTCAATGTCACAGGACGTCATGAGCTACATGCGTTGTACGGCTCCGACATGGATGAGTGGTTGAAGGTGCGTCGCGAAGTCGACGCGGACGGCATGTTCCTCGGCGAATGGCATCGCCGCAACCTCGCCTTGACTGGTGGCGAAACCGAATCGGTGCCCGGGGAGTCCACTGAGCTGCCACTTCTGGAGCGCGAGCAGGCTCGTCGCAAGACGGATGTTCGTGGTGCCGGTGATGGTATGAATGGATTGGCGAGCAGCAGTGGCAGTGGCAGTCGAACCAGCCAGGATTCGACCTTGCTTTCGTTGGCCACTCAAGAGAAGGGCAGTCAAAGTTCTCGAGATGTAACGGGGCCGAGTACTCCTGTGACGGCGACCAGTGAGGAGAGTTTCGACCTCCTTGCGACTGGAGAGGCCAGTGTCGTCCTGCCTCGCGACGACATGTAATCAAACGAAAACATAAGGGTAACCGGTCATTGTCTATAGCAAACAAAACTCTGCCATTCAACTCGTGATCATATGTCAAGTTCTCTTTTATTGTGGATTCTGTAAGGCCAACACTGATGATCACATTGGGGCAATACATCCTATCTGATTTCGGCAAGCATTAGTATGTCTGTGCCTCATATTTCAGCTATGTGATTAGCCTGTGCTGTTGTTTGCTCACTCACTCCGGGGTTTGGACCAGCGCCCAACTATCTTCCGAGTTCCCTCCGATATTCGCTCGTTTTCATATTGGCGCCTTGCTCCGAGTCATTTTGGGCCTCTAACTACAAACCTCCCTGAGCAGTCATGATTGGCTTCTCGTCAAGTGCAAGGTATCGACGGTCATCCACCCAACCCCCCCGGTCGACGGCAGGGCACCAAGATGAGCATAATTTCGAATTCACATCTGGCTATGTTATTGCCGGCAGCTGTACCTCGTCGCCACGGTCTATTCAGCACCTGAGTTGAGAAACGCCAGATCAGGGTCTTAAGTGTTGCCCAACATGACACCTTAATTGGAGCCACTGGGGGGGATGATTCCCCGTACATGCATACCCTTTGCTTAAACCACACGTACATGCAGAATGTATACTTAAGTGTTGTCCCCCTCTAGCCAGTCAGGAAGAGCAGAGAGATCATCAGCACTGATTATGTTCATCTAAGCATCAGCATTACCTTCGGGAATCCTTGCATGGGCCCATGGGTGTTCCGTTCTTCGTCCGCCTCGTTATGCAGCGCCATGGCAGGCGGCAGGGCATCCCATTCTTCCTGGGACCAGTCCGAGGGCACTCCTGGCTTGTAGGTTACGCCAGGCGATGTCATGCCATGCAAGTGATGCCAGGATGCTGATCTGACGGGAGTCGCCGACAGAACTGTCGTTGAAGAGAATTGTGCTCCCGAGGGCGTCATGGGACCTCTGCCTGCTGCAGGCAAGCAGATTGATGCCCCTGTCTTTGGTTATGTTGAGGATATCAACGAGCTGGTCGTCCTTGGCTGGCACTGTCATGGAGGGTTTGGCCATCCACGGGGTGAGCGACGAAAACAAAGTCACGTTCGTTCATTGGCGGCTCGTCGTTCCTTCTGTCGACATCCCTTCCCCGAACCATCCCCTCGTCGAGCCTAGTCATGTCGTCCTCATCGCCCTGCTGCGTTGGAGCTCCAAAAACCGGTCATCTCATCTCATCGCCTTACCGGGAGGACTGTTCAACAAAGAACAACGATGACTTGCTGGCCCTGAGAGGGGCCAAACAACGAGTCAACGAGCCCCCACTTCCAACATCCTTCTCTCACTCTCATCAGATCTCCGATTGGACCTGGTGACGAAACCATAGTGATACGTCTGCCAACTGACAGCATCGCTCGCGTCGGAACGGCCATGCCAAATCGAAAATCCCGATTACTCACGCCGCCTTGTGACGACAACAAAGTCAGCAATGACCGACCCCTCCTCCCGATGCCTGCAGGCGGACGGGCCTTTCCTGCAAGTCTGAGCCCATGCGCTTCTGCTGCGCCGGGTAGACAACTGGAGGCCCTGGCTATATCGGAGAAAGAGGGGTATTGTTGTCCAGACCCCCGGTGTTAACGCTGTCGCTAAGAGGGGTTGGCTTTGTTCGGCCATCGCCCGGTGCTGATTATTCTCCCAAGCGAAAAACCATGGAGCTGAGAATGACAGAGCGAGATTTACTCTGAGGTTGATCCTGACGAGGCCGTGTGCGGGGGCCGCACATCAGAACCTCATGTTATTTGCTTTTTCCGTACCGCAGCCAAGGGCTTAATGATGTGCTACACTATGTTCTTGTCTAAATGTACCATGATTCGGTCATGCATCGGGCCCGACAGTCACAATTATGCTGTGTAACCCCAGAGCGCCCTCTCCGTGGACGAGAGTCGTCAAGGTTGCCAGCCGCCGAATCGTATTGGACTTGACTTCCCGATATACCAAGCGGTGCCTCCTGTTGGCCCCTACCTCAGGATTATTTCGAAGGCTGATAGTTGTCCATCCCAGTTGCCTGTCAGGTGGACGTCCATGCTCGGCGCCAACAAGCCTCTGCCTCCACTGCCTGCGCCTCAGCGAACCTGCACCTTCCGTCCCGAACGAAGGATTTGTCACCGATGCGCTCGCACTTGCCTCATTATTTGTTCCCTTTGTACACGTCCACAATACCTCCTCTCGCGGATTCTCTCCTGCCGCAAATTTGCCCAGAAACTCAATTTCAATGCACCTACTCTGGCACTTTTGGCGTGCGACGATCTTAAACCTGTTTCTTTTCTCTTATCCGACACTACCGCGGGTCTATACAAGATCGTCTTCTCCCCATGGAACCACTCCATGATCAGCTCTGCACCCAATTTTACAGAGATATGTAAGAAAAAACCGTATTTGGCTGTCATGTTTGCCGAGGAAAGGAACCCTCGAAATGGCATCAGTCAGCCCTTCCGGCTAGATGCTAAGCCATTGGAGGCACGAGCTCACCAACCTGCAAAGCGTGAGTGGTGTTGATTATCCGTGCACCAATGACAATCGGCGACAGAAAGTCGAATAGGCGCCCAAAGCCATAAGCTGATGGTGAGGATTCGCTCCCACCGATTCGGACCTAGCTGTCTCCTCGATCCGATAGCGCATGTCCACCATTAGCCCCGTATGGCTCACCGGGGGATGTGACGAAAAGAAAGGCACGAAACAAAGCCTTGCCGCCTGCCGAAACGCTTTCATGACGGGATGGAACCTGCTACTGGCCTCTCGTATACAGAGTTGTGATTTCACTAGCCTGCTCTGCGTTTTCGCTGCCCAAATGACCAGGGTTGTCCGCAGCTTAGCGCCGTTGAGGTGATCATGTTATGGCGTCTGCCTGTTACTATGACGGCTCGGTCCGTCAACCAGGGCTTGACAGCCCTGGGGACTGGTGTGCTCCGCGAAATTCGATCACCCGTGCTGGAGTTTCCGGCGGACACTGGGTCGAGCTAATTATGTCGAACGGGAACTCCGGTGTACCTCCCATGCTACCACAGCCACAGGAGGTCTGAGGGATGTCGAGCGACCATACCGGTTGGAATCGTGACTGTCCGATATCCATCCACGTCACTAGCCGTCTATATACGGTGTACATCTAAGTGGGGAAGGATTTTCGTATATCTTCTGCGGGGCACTTGGAGACACAGTTGTGTTTTAGATTCACATGAGCTCAATATGTTCAATGCAGAGCTGTCAGCCTCATTCCCCTCCTCCTCATTATCACTTCCCCCGCCTTGATTCTTCCTTCTTTTTGACGAAGTAACATCATCTACCCCTCCCCCTCCTTCCTCGCGACGTGTTGTCAGCTTCCCAGCGTACAAGGCCTGGGACCACTACGTACATCGAGACAAGATCAATTAACACCCCTTATATCTTTTGCTGACATCCACACCACGCAACAATGCATTTCAAAAAAGTTTCACGGCAGCCTAAACTTCGTCCCAAATCACATATACCTGGCTTTCCAGATGCCATGTACGATCTTGCGGGTGTGTCCTCTCTCGCACACTTAGAGTCCCGCACTGGGATCGGGGAAGAAAAACCCGATCAACGTGTCTTTCGCGTCAAGCGAAAGCACGTTTTGAAAGCCTGTGATCGTTGCAGAGTCAAGAAAAAGAAGGTCGGTGGTGCCGCATAGCCGTGTAGGCTACGAACTCATTGACTTGACCGCTTTCTTTCGGCATATACTTATGTATCCTAGTGTGATGGAAAGCAGCCATGCAATCGGTGCTCGGCGTACAATCATCCTTGCTTGTTCCGAGAGAGGAAAGCCACACAAACCAAAGTTTATTCTCGAGGGTAAGATCCGTCACGAAGGGGGCTTTTACGCCTTTTTCGACAAATATTTGGGAACTGACGGAACCTTTCATACTTACAGTTTCGTCGAAATGCTTGAGTCGCATCATTCACTCGTTGTGAAGGCACTGCAGCGGCTCTACAGGCTTTGCGTCGAGAAGGAAGGATTCCCAGGGGAGCCTTTGGTCGAATCTCCTGACGGTTATCCCTTGACGCATGCTATCTTAGATCGCCTGGGCCTGATAAAGCAGGCCGAGGAGAATACAGAAGAGCCAGAGGAAGATTCAGAGGACCTCCAATATTTAAGATTCTTGTCCACCTCAACCGACAGTGCAACAACAGACCCGTCTCCGGAGCCAACGACTCCGCCTGATCCTTCTCCCAGCACTTGCAGTCCTGTTGACCTCTCGCCGAAAGCCGGGGGTTCCTGGAAATGGGACTATCAGGCAGTTCAACCTGTGCAGTATGCCAGTTACCAACCCTCTGGATTCCAGGGGATGACGATGTCAACGCCCACAATGGAACCAACTGGTATCACTGCTGATACCAAATGTCCAGAATCAGTATCGTCAGTCACAGATCATGATCATTCTTACTTTTACTATATGAACAACAGCCCGACTGGACAGCCTGTAGCCAGTCGTCCTCACCAAGGAATATCAATCCAACCTTTGTCTCATCATCCCCCATCGACGACAGGCATGGCTTCCGACATGGTCAGTGACTACAATCACCACCTCAACCTTCCAGAGCAGCACGGTCTTTACACAAACCTCTCGCCGAACTGGAGTTACCCTTGTGGGTAGCCAGCCTCCTTGCATGACTTGCAGGGACAATCCCTATGTTCCACTGTTTTCTAGCCCAATGCACTTCGGTTACTTGATATCACCAAAGTTTCAACATACGTTTTGGTTCAGTCTCCAGATCTATGACCTCCTTGGGTGTGCGTTTGATACATGAGATGATATGATATGATATGATGTGACGATCTCTTATTGCTTTGATTGTTGCTATTACCCTGACGGCGTTGCTTCCACAGCACTGCTATATACATACCCCTCTCCATTACCCAGCCCCTTGACTCTTTTGTTGACACTCGAGTCCGCTACACTAACACGTGCAAATTCCAACCAACCCCATCGTAGCAAACAGTATCCTCCCAATCTAGACAGGAACCGGAGCTCTTTCATCGATCAGTCATCTAACTAGCTCGCTAGCTTCTCTCTCTTCATTGTCTATCTATATAACATATCAGATCAGCCGTATTGATGGCTGGCTTTCTTTTCGACAACCGTGACTACTCCTACACACGAACATCCCCATATTACGTGTTTTTCTTGTGCTCCGATCGCTGCTCCTACATCTTCTCTCATTTCCATCTTCCTCGGGCGCTCCGCCTATATAAGATCTACTATATCTGATTACCGATCAGATCAAGTTCAATGAATACAATGTCTACCAAAAGGGTCTTCTTGTCGATCAACTAACCACATGAACAGTAGAGATCACGAGAGAAAGAAAAGGTATCAACTCCCTAATTCAATGCATAATCTAACATGTAAACAATAACCCGAGGTAGAAAACACTCAATCAAGCATAGATCATAATCCGGAAATAATCGGAGGGAAGCGACATCCTCCAGATACAATATCACGAGGGGGAAAAGAAGAGACGAAGGGGGAAAAAACTGTGAAAAAGTGCCGTTCGCCAGGGCCTGAAAACCACAACAGGCGCATGTGATAGACCTAACTACCTGGATAGAAACCGACACATGTAGGAGAGAAGAAGGTACCAAGAAGACTGACAACGAGTTTGCGTCTTTTTTTCCATGTCCAGTTCAACAAGATCTTTGGGGAATCATTCGATTAAAGAAGTATTTATGGATATGTAGTTTCATTTGCCTCTTTCCATAATGTTTTTTTTTGTGATTTGTAGCGGGTTATCTTTAAGACTTGACTGACGGAATGTCAGTCAACCATTTAATCATCAATGTCAGTTTCAGTGTTGGTATCGCTGGTATCACCGGCATCCCCGTCGGTATCACTTTCTTCTTCGCTGGACTCGTCAGAGGGCTTTCTGGTCTTCTTCTTGGGCGCTTGGCCAGTCTTCAGGGCGTGCATTTGGCCGGCAATGGAGTCTAGAGATTCGTTTGTCAGGTCTTGGTTGGAAAGATTTAGGGAGGGGGGACAGGGGACGGTTGTGGCTTACCTTCATCGGGCTCACTAATGTCGTCTTCTTCATCCAGGGCAGCTGCCTTCGCAGGGTCGTCGATGTGGAGCGTGACCTCCATCTTGGTGTCAAGGCCGAGGTAGCTGTCGCAGATCAGGTGCATCACGAAAGTGAAGTCTCCGACCTGAGGGGGGCCTGGAACTGCATCTTGAGGGTCTGGACGTTGAAGGTGGGCTTGCCGGCCTCGTCGAAGAGGGGCTTGTCGAAGGTGGTGAAGGTGAAGGGTGGCACAGCCATTTTGCCCTGCTTGCCATCTGCGAGGAAGACATGCCAGCGGGGAGAGTGGTCGCGAGCCAGGTACGGCGCATGGGCCAGAGGCGGCTGGATCTTCTCGATCTTGGGCTCAACCTTCTGGCCGTTGACAGTCTTGACGGTCTTGTTCTTTGCGGCCTTGCGGCCCATGAGAGCGTCGAGGTCGTCCTCATCCGGGTCGACGTCTTCCAGGTCGGTGGGGTTCACTTCCGGATGTCCGTGTAACCAGGGGGGATGAACCGAGCCTTCACGACTAGCTGCACCAGACTGCTAGGGGTGATGACCTTTTCGCCCATAACCTTGAAGAACGCCTTGGAGACCTCGAGAGCGGGAAGTTGCTTCGCGACAGAGAGAGCGGTGGAGTATTGCTTTTCGGTCAGGAGACCGTTTCCAACGGTGAGGGCACGGCGCTTCTCCTCGGACAGCTTCATGAACTTCTGCACATTGTAGTGGTCCTTGGCATCGGCACCCTCGACGGACTTCACGACCTCGGGGTAAAGTAAGGGAGCTGAAGTAGCGGCGACGATTCGGGAGCAACAGCCTGGATGATGTTCTGGGATGTGCGGAAGGATCCAAGGATGGGGCGGGCGTTGCCAAATGCAAGGGCGATAGCGGTAAAGGCTTCGTTCAAAGAAAGGGCAATCGGGGCAGCTTCGTATTTCTCTGAAGACTTATTAGTATCCACCGGACTGTGTTGCTGGCTTGTTGTTCTTTGCAAATGTTACTCACCTCCGTTCAGGGTATCATCCTCCAAGTCGATACGGCCCAGGTAGGCCCACAGCAATGCCAGAGCCTTGCGTCTCGTCACATCGTCAAGCTCTTTGAGAGTCTTCCGGTCTTGGGGCGTGAGGAAGGTAGAGTCATCGGCCAGAACTCGCTTCTCAAGCTTAGCGAGGCCGGTCTCTGCGTGGGGTCCTGCGAGCATTTCCTTGAACTCGTCACCTGCCGACAAGGCGTTGATGATACCGTTCTCAAGGATGTCCTCCTTGTACTCCGGAATACGTTGCCAGCACTAGCCACCAAGACTCTCTCCTTGGTGTAGCGCTGCGAACCGTACCACCAGCGTCCGACAATATAAGGCAGAAGCACACCCAGAAGGCCTCCATAGACCAAGAGAACGTACTTTCCATTGCCCTCAGTGACGATGAACTGCGGAAGAGCAATTCCGATGCTGAAACTCTGCTTGCCATCGGGATGGCCGTATTGAATGTAGTTGTTGCGGACTTCTTCATCGGTCAAGGCCTTATAGGCCTTAGTCAGCTCGACGAAACGATCGTTGAGGGTATCAATGGTTTCATTCTTGGAGGGATCGGGGCGAATCTTGTCAGGGTGGTAGATGAGAGAGAGGCGTTTGTAATGTCTAGAAATGGCTTTCTCGTCGGCGCTCTAAGACACAGGCAGTGGTTAGCAGCTACGTGGTAAGAAGTTTCGGAGTCACACAAGCGCATAATAAACAACTCACCCTAGAGACACCCAGGATGTCATAAGGATCCCAAACTTTCGGCGTCGTTCGCGCTGTGACAATGATCAAATAGGTCATCCAAGCGATGATCGCATATCCCACGATGACCGTGATTATGCGCTTGATTCGGCGTTCCTTGCGTAGGCGTTTACGCTTTTGCGCCTCAACGAGGTCGCCATCTCGCGGCTTGTAGTCGGATTGAATCCGGGGAGCGGTGTTCTCAAGCTCTGTATATACACGCGCATATCAGTAACCGGCTCATTTCCCTCCGTTCGAAAGTGTCCAGAACAGAAACGCGAATGTACTGACCCTTGCTCGGCTTGAGGAGATTGTATGTTAAGGGGAGCGTGACCAGACCAGACAGAGTCAGGACGAAGAACGGGAAGAATTGCCCCTATGGCGAGAAATTATTAGCATGAAATAGTACAGACATGGTCTTCCAGTATATCAACCCACCTTATCGTCATAGGTGTAGTCGGTCGACATGGTGTATTCACGGTCGCCCGGCGGGCTGGACTATAGGGCGACGGCGTGGCGGTGGCCCGAAGGAGCGGAGGGTTGGAATTCCCTGTTGAAGACGATGACCACTCGATAACAATTCAGGTGGGAGTGTTCATGGGTTTGGTCTGTTCAGAAAGAGTAAAGGAAGGTGGGCGACAGGAAGGAGAGTCGGCCAGATGACAGCATCTCGATTATTATCGTATCGGCAATGGTTCCTGCAATGTGATCGACCGTGTCCTTTACGGGCTGGAGGCGCCACACCGCCTTCTTCTTCGGGCTGGGCGTGGACCCTGTAGTGCCTGAGGTATCAGGCATACATGGTATAGCCAGCTTACCTCATTAGGCAAACACTACTGCCCCAACATGATGCCATAAAAAGAACATTTGTAACGTTTTATGTCGCCTAGTTGAATGTTCTTCGCTTATACCATCGTCACCTCTATACCTATGCACTTCTTATGTGGATTCATCTTATCTCTAAATCATCTTGCCATATGATCGAACTATCAGCGCATGAACGGGAGGAGGCTTCAAACCCACCACCCTGCACCTTGGAGACTTTCAGGGCATGGAGTAACCAATATTATGAGCCCCTATTTCGCGAGTCTTCGAGAGAACAATCATCAGATCTCTATATGTGGCCTCTTAAAACTCGCCACCATTTTATGCAAGACATCAGACCGGCCCCATGTAGTCCGACATCTACGATAGGTTCCTTAGGGTCGGAATCAATCTATAAATAATTTCATGGTGGTGAACCTGAACATTTTAGCCCAGGAATTGAGTATCCTGACATGATTTGCTTCTTTTGCAGACTCTCGGACAAAATTCTCTTTGACCAAGTCCCCCGATGTCATGAATAGTCAGGGAGGTTTACGTATGCCACATACACAAACCTAAAGAAAACAATGAATCAAACCTTGGGATATATTTCCCACGTACTGATAGCGTTCCATAAAAGAATGTCCATGTCCATATAACCCATTTCCCCATCTCGGTCAGCGCTGATTATGTAGGCTGAAATAATTTACTCATGCCCACTATATCTGCTTCTTGATCCTCCTTTCTCGTTAACCACAAATTTATACCAGCTTTGTATAATACAAGGAATACTGAGAGTTTCCGTGTAGAAAGATGTTTCGAAGTTCCTCATAAACTCTCGTTCAAATGCAGACTGACCGTCATAACTGTGGGTATAACCGCTGTCTATTGAGTGGACAATATCATGCATACGAACCTTCGGTCCTATTGAACGTTTTACTTGTTTGACATAGGCTCACTTGCCATCAATCTCTAGTTCTTTCTAGGACTCGGCTACATATCTCAGGTCCTGGTCAGACCAGTCTCGACCTCTTGGGCTCATAGCCAAGGTAACATCAGGCACGCACATAATCTCTGAACAGGCTTTTCGCAAGAGGAGGCCCGGCCCTATAGCAGCCTCTTCTCGTCCGATGGGATTAATAATAGGCCAACATGCTCCATCCTGTCCAGCACTCAGGTCAGCATGATTGGCGCACGTCTACGCAGTAGGCAACTGTACCCACAAGTGAAGGGCAGTGAAAGACAAGAACACAAAGGATCGAGGCAAGTGGGTTGGATCGGTCTAGAACTGCCGCTGTGAATGAACTAGCCAAATAAAACAGATTACAACCCAGTCTCGTCTGCAAATAAGATATCTTGGACGAGGGACCCGGTGAAGTTTGGACGAAATCCCTGCTTTTTCCGGAAAGGATAAGCAGGGCATTCCACCTGAGGGGTCCGCTTACCAAGGTTTCTTTGGATCTTACGGACAGAGGGTCCTTACAGCCGTTGATGCGCGGCTGTAAGGGATCGGGCCACCGGCAGGGGCCGCATGGTGACTATAGAACATCGGAGACATGACCCATCTGCCAACACAGGCTTGAAGAAGGCGAAGAGTGAAGACTTGGAATGACTCGCGAGATGATATCTGCCTAGAGTATTTGCCGAGAAGTGGCATACAGTCGAATAAATATGGAACTCCAAGAAACTGATTCATGGCTTTGTCCAGCCGAATTATCCGGTAGGCCTTTCACTTTTGTACGGGGTGTGGTAGGGTGCCATGGTTTGTCGGTTCGGTTCCTTTGCCATGATGTCCAGGAACCAGAGTTAGGGCTCGGTTGAGTATTTCCACGAGGGTTTTGTAGCGGAAGCTTACTGCCACGCAGCTGTAGCCAATTGACGCGTTACGGGAACGCACTCTGTCCAAGGTGCACTGCCACCGAGGGGGGAACAGTTCAGGAAACAAGACAAAAAAATGGGGAAGACAAGAACTTCAACCAATCTTTACAAAGTCCGGATGGCAAATCCAACGGTTCCGAAGGCTAAAACGGGCTCCACGTGGACAACCAACGAGAAGACAGAATTGTATACCAATTTGCCTCCACCACATGGTAGGAAGTCATCGTTGCAGTGCCTGAACCCCACTTCCTTCTGGAATTTGCACTGTGCGATGTGATATTTGAGGACCTACTCTATTGTCTCACGGGTTACATATCGAAAACACTCTATACCAAATCATAGCAGGATGGTGATACCAGCGCATGCTATCACACCTGCCGTGAGAGTTGAGACATAAATTCAGACTCGACACCGTACACGAAGCAGGCAAAATGGACGAAGACTGGACAGGAGGAGTGGATATCAAGGTTTTCCACTGCCTATTTCCTGTTCATTGCCCCTTCTCCCCCTCCTCTGGCAGGCCCATCCACTAAAAATAATCCCTTTCATCAGGATCCATACCACATGGCGGCGAGGTTCCGTGGCAATGTCCAGGAACAATCCACCCCAGACAAGAGTATTGGCGTTTTATATGGCGTTTCAAGTGGGCCTTTCTATTCCCCGGCTCTATTACTTTGCCATCTTCGGTACCATCACAGAGGGGATATGCCTCCCGGTGCCTACCGACAGGCTATATAAGCTGGGACAGATGTCCCCTTCGAGTGAATTTTTTCTGTAACCATCGTCATTCCTTTGAACGAGTTCACTCTTTACCAGACCTACATTCATCTATCCGAGATAGACTCTCGAGACATTCATTACACACCAACACATTCCTTCACACATACATCAACCACCCCTCCAAACCCCTCTATACACAATGATGTTCACCAAGACCTTCGCTACCCTTGCCGGCCTCGTCGGCCTCGGCTCTGCCCTCCGCCACGCTGAGCGTCAAGACGCCAGCGGCGGTGTCCTCATCGTCAACAACCTCGACGTCCCCGTCTACGCCTGGTCTGTCTCTGACACCGTCAGCGACATGCTCACCCTCCCCGCCGGTGGTGGCTCCTACACCGAGGGATGGCGCGTGAACCCCAACGGCGGCGGTATCTCCATCAAGCTTGCCACTGATCCCTCCCAGTCGGACGTCCTCCAGTTCGAGTACACCGAGGCCGGTGACACGATCTTCTGGGATATGAGCGCCATTGACCTCGGCATCGACTCCATCTTCACTGACTACGGCTTCTTCGTCTCCCCCAGCCTGGCTGTCTGCCCCGCTGTCAACTGCCACGCCGGCGACAAGGCCTGCTCTGAGGCCTATCTCCAGCCCAAGGATGACCATGCCACTCGCGGCTGCCCCATCGAGACCTTCCTCACCCTGAACCTGGGCAACTAAGCGTCTGTCTGGTTATGGTATGACCACTGGCGCACTTATGGAGTATCGGACTGGGTATTTTTTGGTTTCTTTGTTGGATCGTTCAATGTTCGGACAAATGGGAAAAGGAAAGCTACGCACTCCTGGCTGAGTGGTTTCGTGTCTTCGTTTTGTTGTCTTATAGAATGTTCGTGGGTTGTATATACGTACCTAGATGTGGAAGTTTATACCAACGAAACACATAAGAATATGATACTATGCCTTGAACAGATTGAAACTATGAATTCATATGAATTTAGATTCTGTGTCTCCAGGGCTTCCCAGAGCTACTTTCCACGGATCATTCTGCAAAAGATGCTCCTCTTTGACGCGGATAGGCACGTGAAAGCGAGACTGGGTGGAGTTGTGACACGGGACTGCGAGTACACTGGTTGCCGTTCAACATGATGCGGCAAGGCATGGAGCTGTATAGGGAATTCGAATCCATCGCAAGCGGCGATGCGCGCAGCGCGGCGTTTGAAACTGAGGTCGAAACCCTGGCGGCCCATGATATCCATGCCGACGAGCAGTTCGCCAACCTCATCCTGCGATATTACCGTCGGCAAAACCCTTCAGTACTGGGTAGTCATTCAAGAGGCGAGAGCGAGCGAGCTGCAGGACTATGGTAGGCGCGCAGGAACCGGTTAAAGAATTTCCAAACCGCCGAGGAACGCCGTCGTCTAAAGTCGTGATCATTGAAGTCTCGATAACGGCGGACGAAGCGTCATCCCAGGGCTTCAAGATGCCCACAATGATGTCTGTACATTCGAGTGCACGAGAGGATAGACCCAAACTTATCGAAAAAGTCCAAATCATCAACCAGTATGGGTGGATTATCTGGGTTCAGTACGTACTCAGAGCGTGTCAGTGCCTGTTGATATCTCCCGTCACACACGTCTATCTCTGTAGAAATTGCCACATCATTGGATTGAAACGAACGGAGGCAATCAAGCTGCTGATTTACATTCACCAGATCCTGCACCTTTCTCATATGCTTGCGGATTATGTCGTTTCATCGTCTGTTATGGACCACTCAGGGTATTGCGTCTGTGACGCGAGTGATCATGCATATAATTTATGGATGGTCATGTACGCAGCTCTTGTCCCCAAGACAAGCATCCGTTGCGTGAAGTGCTCTCGGAAGATTTCGTGGCAATCTTAGAGATGACACTCAATCCTATCCACTTGCGGTCTAACCAGACTCCTTTTGCAACGACACCTTGTTTTACAAGGCCATCCAGTAGGGCTCGAGTGCTTTCTTTGTGAGTTCTGTAAGAGCGTAACGAGAGTTGTCCAGAATGGCAGGTAAGGCCAAGATTCGCTTTCACCTTTAGGCAGACATAAACGTATTCTTTGCCCAGAAGATATACCAAAGATCCTGGCCATCTGGGGCTGACAGTCTGTTCCGGTCAAGACGTTCTCCTGTGCTCCGGTAATGCCCATTCAGTAGTCTTTCCAAGAGCCAGGGCTGTGTGGTCATTCTAGATATTTCAACGTGGAGAAGGAGAACGTCAATCGAGGGGGCTCCGGGGTAGGCCTTATATGCATCATTCTACGATTCACCACGATCTAATGACCGATGTTATTGCATTTCGCAAACGAAGGAGGGGGTGAAGATGGTGTGATTTAAGGGAAAGTGCTGTTGTGAGTGAAGGATAAAAACGATATTGTGAGTGAGGAGACCTTGGAAGACAAGCTGAAAAGAAGGCATTAGTCGCGCAATCTCTACCTCTTTAAAGGATACACATTGCTGTTCTTCATGATGGAGCTCTTCATGCCTTCTCTTACAGGCAGCTACTGGAATCCTTGCTATCAGGCTAGATTTCATCATACTTTGTTTCCTGTGCCAATTCTCAACCTCCCTGGGAAATTACCAGGATAATGCTTTATGCTCCTAGTCATGGATGTAGGTACACCATCTGTAATACCGCAAGCAGCATTCTACACTACAGATCCTCCGCCGTTATCGGCGTAGATCATTCTCAACCTCCAGCGGTAACGGACAGACACATTCAATATGGTGGCAATTCCCTCCCTCCAGGCAGGTAATAGCGTGAATCGTACGGCCAGTAGGTGAATACGGAGTGAGCGTTCTCCTGAGTCATACCACTGTGTGAAGAAGTGTTCTGTGTGGTTCGATCCATACAACGGGACAACAACGGCAAAGTCCTCCGGCGTGGATTACTCATTCGGAGTAAGCACAACGACTCCGGCCGGTGCCAGGATTTGCCACACTTCTTAGGTTCATGGACGGATTTAAGATTCTTGGTGCTGTGACACATACATCCGACGACCTTACATGTTTGGCTGGGGGTCAATGCCGCTTCCTGTATCTTTCCTGATTGGGTAGCCTTATTCACGCAGTATGTGGCATACGGCAATTTATAGAGTGTGATTGAGAAAATTCTTCTTCAAATGATTTGGTTCGTTTACACATTAAATACATGATTTTTTTATACATCGAGGATACATGTCGACTCTATGTGCCTCTATTCCAAGGCGTTGTATGGGGGTATCATATCAGGCAACGAGGTCTGAGCTTCATTTCTAACCAACCCGGTAGTCCTCGTAAGGGACCATCGTAAACCGGGGACGTGTCAACTCTAAGACCGTTAACTTTTCTTCCTTTCATCGTCGCACCTTCAGGCACTATTGCTTGACCCTCGAGACTAAGCATAAGATGGAGAGTAGTGGACGGTGCCGACGTGGGCACGGAAAACCCCAGCGCGCTGCTAAGGGGGAATTCAAGCCTCGACAATCATACGATCAGAAGCGAACTCAACCCACAAAGTAGAAAGCCAGGTGTTATTCCCTGTCATCAGTACCGAGAGGGCTCTCTGCGTCAGAAGATGTCATGGCGTAGCCTTTCGAGACCAATCCAATCCGTTCCACGAGGGAAGGATCTTCATTGCTACAAGTCAGCGGCTTGCGTGAGTCCATGACACCTGACGGTTCTCGCTAATGGTCGGTAGAGGGTCGTCCTTTTTGGGGAGTCCTGCAGAGGTATGGCGTGACATTGCAGGGCATGCCGTCTTGGTGTGTTTTTCGAAATGGGATATTCTGCCTTTGTTTTTCTGGTTTTCTTCCCTCGAATTTTTTGCGTCCAAGGCTTGGATTGAGATGAGAATGAGGTAGTCGGGACACCGGTGGTGGTGGTGGTGGCCGTTTTCCAGATGTCAAATCATCCAGGCAGCGAATTCAAAGATTGGGGGCTGTTGAAGAGCGATATTAGATTGCTGTTGTATGTAACTGAGAAGATAGTCGAATGACTCACAGATCGATATAGTCCAATCCACCGAAATACTCCAACATGCGGTAACAGAGGCCAACATCATCGCCCGGTTCGCCTCCAAAGAGACGACATTGTTCGGCCTCCAGCTGTGTGGACTCTAGCTGCAACGAACGTTCACGCGTCTGCCAGACCGTGCACCCATAATGCCAGGATGGGGCGGAGGGAGTCGGTGTGGAGTCGAGTGAGTCGCAGGGTGTAACTGACTGGCCAGCAGCAACTGGATATGCGAGCGAATTGACGGGGGAGAAGGCGACGTCAGTGCTGCGATTGCGGGAGCGTGGGCGTGTGCGTCGTCGATTGTGCCTTTGTCCCATTCTATGTGCTTGTCGTTATCGTCGGGGTTGGTTGGGTTCAGGACGCTTTTGTATATACAGGGTTTTCGTTTTTCGTGAACTTTTGGGAGCCGGGGTGGTTGTATAGATTGTATACAACCAGCGCAACGGCCAGAGGATCAACAATTTCGTGAAGGGAAGAAGAGGAGATCGTGAAAGAGGGGAGTGACCATCACCCCCTTCCAAGGATGAGATGAGGTGGAAAGGAAAAAATCAAGAGGGCACGAACTGGAGGCGGGAGGGCCAGGGTGGTTTATAGATTGGAAGATCTGCCCGCGATGGTGAGTGAGTTGGCTGATGTGGTGTGACTCAATCACTTTCACCAATCAGGAGCGGCAGGCAGGGGGGTGGACGAAAAGTTTCCCCTCGGAGCGATGGGAGATCCACCGGCGCAGACTCCACCCGAGCAAGTCTGGACTGCGATGGTGAAAAATGGCCTCATGGAGTTTGCACATCAACGTACCCGTCCCCCGGGTTTTGAGTCATCAGGGAGTCATTTTCCGGTCACTTGACGTTCGCCCTTCACGCCCTTTTCCTATACGAGGGATCGGACATGGAGGTATTTGAACCTCTTCCTGCGAAGGGAATGGACGATGGTGGAATCGATGGTGAGATCGAGCATCCGTCCTGAAAATTCCCTAGTGCAAAAATCGAGCTACCCTCAATCTGCAAATTACAGGGATCTGTTGCTGCATCCTGTAGATCAGGAGACGACGTTGGCCCAGGAAAAAAAAAACAACCCGAAAATCAAGAAAAACAAAATTAAACAATACGCCCATGACGGCATTTCGTGTTTCGGGTGTGGGTGGATCGCAGCAGCCTGAGGTCCCCCATGACAGTACCATACCGCACGGAGGTCCTCTAAACCCGACTGAAACAGCGCAGAATGGCCGTCTGCCGTACGGACCGTTCGGGACCCTGACAGGCCCGATACAGGACGTCATGGAGGTCAATCAGGAGAGAGGACGGCTCTCGCCGTACCCGCGATGGCGCCTTTTCTCCCTCTCCTTATTCTTCCTAGTCTGGAGCAAAATGATATCATAGAATCAAATTCTTCCAAATTTTTTCGACATCTCCCTAAAGCCGTCTTCCGGACCTCCGAGAATTGCAAACATAGCTTAACGCCTTCCTCCGGATTACGTGTCCGTATGATTGCTAAGAATTGTTAAGAATTGTCAAGAACCTTATGCGCCATCTGAGAAATCTGCAGGTGACTAACTTTTCTTGCTGAGAGCCGATGGCCGATCGGAATAGGCTCCCTTGCAGCACAGCAGAGCAGCGGCACAATTTCTACTAGGCAACTTGGGCAGCCGGGACTTTCCTAGTGCCATGCACCCTTTCTGGTGGCCTCACAACGGAGCGGGTTGCCGGGAGCTCTGCTATTAGCTCGCCAGTCCGGAGTACTACTAATAATAAAGTATTGGAGTCTAATCATCGGTTGACACTGGTTATGCAGGTTGGACCCAGTACAGTTCCACTTGGTTAGGGCAGACCTACCGAATAGGAAGACTAGTGACTTGTTGAATGGGGTGAATTTTCTGTCGTCCCCTTTTCATGCGCGCTAGGTTGCACCGCAATTGGAGCTGTAACATGTAGGAACCCAGGTTGGGGCAGAAGGTTTGGGTTGTAGCTCTGTGCTTGGGTTGATATGCGGTTGCTATGGAGCTTAGGAAGTGAAAGGAGAGAGACAGGTCGGGTGCTGCGACAGGATGTACGATGTAGGTAGGCTGGTTACAACGCACCACCGCGATGACGACGGCACGGGCAGAATTAAATGTCTCAAGCTTGACAGGAGTCTAGACTGGTTATATTCTTCTCCGAGATTCCTTACATACTCCACAAATGGGATGAAACACAGTCAACGACAGCATGACAAACGCCAAGATCTGCAGAGGTGAAATTAAGGCCGCTCAGTTGTCGATCGCCCTACGGATGATCTCCATCATGGCCTCCCCTTTCGGCGCTGTCGTTAGGTTCTCGTTTCCAGACGCTGTGATGAGGATATCGTCCTCAATGCGCACTCCTCCGATTGGGATGTATTTCTCGGCTTCCGCGAAGTTGATGTACTTCGCCAGCGGCAGCTTGCGGGCATTTGCAATCGCCAGCTCAGAGAAGTAGATGCCCGGCTCAATCGTCACCACCATACCTTCCTCCAAGGCGGGAGCGCTTTGCGTGGCCAGTGGGACAAGGCTAGGGTGCCACGATCTTTCCACAGTGGCATTCGACGGGGGAGAGACATCGTGGACCTCGAGACCAACATGATGGCCCAATCCATGCGGGAAGAAGACGGCCGATGCACCCGAGTGGAAGATCTCATACGGGTCTCCATCTTTCAGAATTCCCAGGTCCTGGAGGCCTCGGGTCGCGATGATGTGGGCAGCGTCCTGCAGCGATTTCATCGTGGTACCTTTCTGAGTGAGCGTGATGCAAGTCTCTTGCATCGTCTCGACTAAGCGGTAAATGTTCTTGGCGTATTCGCTGGGCCAGTCAGTTCCCAGGGGAATCGTCCGGGTCACATCGCTGGCATAGCAGTTCCACTCTGCGCCTGCGTCGAGGCAGACCAGCTGCCTTCCGTGGAGAGGCTCGTCGTTTTTGACGTAGTGAAGCGTGGCGGCATTCTTCCCCGAGCCGGCAATAATTTCGTACGCTTGCTTCTTGGCCCCGTGGGCCACACACGTCGCAAGGAAGATGCCTTCGATCTCAGTCTCGTTGGTCATGCGGTGGATGTTCTCGAGCACCCTGCGATGGGCCTGCGCGGAGACCTCATTGGCATGGCGGATCATTCGAATCTCATATTCATCTTTCACCACGCGGGCTGCATCCATGGCAGGAAGGAGTTGTTTACTGTCAAAACCACATCCTTGGAGGGGAAATAGGGCTTTTGGGAATCATGGAGTACGTATATAGGGGTAGACTGGTGGTCTTTGTCGACCCAGGACTCGAGGTCGCCTTGGAGGGACGAGAAATAACGCACGCGGTCTACATCATACCGCTGGCGGGCTTCGTCAATGGTTAACGTTGGTCCCATCCAGATCGCGTGCCGGAGGTCAAAATCGGGCACATAGAGCGTCAATAGGTCGTTTTCAATGTCGTAAGTCACATAGCAATCGGCTTCATCCACCCCACTGAGGTAATAGAAGTATCGTCTCTGTCGGAAAGTGCGCGGTTGATCCGAGTCAATCCAGTTGATGGTGGGCTCGCCGACCAGATAGATCAAGCCGGAGCAGACCCCCAGTTTCGTGGCCGCTTTGCGGGCATGTTGTTTGGCTACACCGGCAGCGTTAGTTTGGGATGACTACCGCGGTCCACACTTTGTGAGGGGAGTACACAGTGCACAGGCGAGGAGAGGGTATCCCTGCGGGGAGGTCTGTACCTGGATATTTATCGCCGCCGCCCGCGACGGTCAGGCGGATGTCACAGCTCTCCGCCACATGGCTTCCATCCGGGGTGGAAGCGACACGCATTATGACACGCACTGCGTGTATGTGTATATATACGCACAGGAAGTGATTGCGAGAGGACACACCAGTAGCTGATACAGGCCACTACGCAGGGTTCAAGCAAGGGGGATGGTGATAAAGGAGACGAGGGACGCTGCAGGCGGAGAGGAGATGAGCCTCCTCAGGCACAGCCATTTCGCCTTGCTGCCGGATCCTGGATACGGTACGGTACGGGATGCAAGGCGTTATCTTGGTGGGTGTGGTCAGCACAGCCGTTTTATACGGTACTGCATCTGTATCAGTGCGTGTTACACCCCGACTGAAGTACATCCAGGATTCCAGGCAGTTCAGGTGAGACGAGGGTACAAGAGGAGCCATCTCAAGGTGTTGAGATGTCCATGTCTCTCTAGCTCGCTTGGTTTGCCTGATCGTCTCGGTCTCGTAGCTAAACAACTGAGATCATGGAGGTGGTCAAAGGCATGAGTGGTGCGTGTCTGCAATATATATCTTGCGACATGGCTACGTGATTTCAATCAGTCACTTTGTTGTCATCCGACCAGGGATCAGAAGGACATCATAGAGTGATCCCATCCAGGCAAGCTTCCTCCTCAAGGAAGGCAAGTTTTGGCTCGTCCAAAGAGGGGTAGTCTCCTGCACATCGCGCACGTCGGATGTTGTATGGAACGATATTCACTCGATTACATCACCCAAGAGCCCACCAACCGCTAACTTTGCCTATCTCGGGAATGGCAGTGGCTTCCCGGTGGGCGCTGATTCATCTCGATAATAATAAGAACCATTATAGGAGTGCTATCGTCGACTTCAGCCTGGAGACTCGGGCGGTGGCCAAAGCAAGACGGACTTATTGCCACGCACCCTGGGATAGACAGTAGTGCTGCTTCCCCGTGAACATTGACCCTTCCAGATTACCAGGAGGGAGACTCCTGTGCTGGGGAGAAGTCTGCAGGCGAGCAAAAGCAACCCCCAGGCACCCTGCCGAGGAAGATTCGACCGACGTTCGACAGAGTACTGGGTGAAGGTTGGGCCTGGCCAGTGGCCGAACGCATCGCCCGGAAGCGTCGCTGCGCCTCCCCACATGCGCCCGTCTGGCTCTGCCTGGCCTGGTCGGTGACGCTCTCTCGTCACCTGTTCCAACTCTCTCTCTCTGCCTCACCACTCACTCTCGCCATCTTCATCGTCGACTTCCCTCCGCTCCGCCCACTCAGCCCTCATACCGGCTCTCTCCCCTCTCTCCCTTCTCTCTACCAATCCCTGTCTCCTCGGTATCTTCAACCCACGCCGACCCAACCGTTCAGTCAATGAACGATGCGGGGATCTGAGGCTTCGGGGCCTGGCGCCCGCTGGGGCACTCCCTCGACCCTCACTACCTCCATGATACGCAGTGCGACGGCTCTCCCAACGGACTCGTCGCTTCCTCCCACCACCGATACCAACTTGGTCGCATCCAATATCGAACATGTCCTGTTGGCTATGACCCGGAATTCAGATGGCGGTCTGGCGAGCGCCAGTGGCAACCCGGGTTCCACCGGCAAGGGTATCTTGATCGGCATCCTCTCCGCCTTTGGCTCTGCGGCCGTCGCGGTCGTGATTCTTGCGGTCTTTTTCTTTTTCAAGTATACCCGACGTGGGAGAATCATTCTCGATCGCATCGGGCGACCGGGTGAATATGACGATGAGCAGGCCTTTTTGCGCGAGGAGGCGGAGGCCCTGGAGGCCATGGATGACCTATCGCGATCGGAGTATTTGCGAGCAAAAGGTAAGTCTACCATCCCGGATCAGTTGGATAAGTGATTCAGCGTCGCTTTTCTTCATTCGGGTCCATGTACTGATGTGCTGGTCGGCAGCTTTTATCGAAGCCAATCCTCCCGAATCGATGCAAACCGACATTTCCCTCTCACAGTTCCTGGCGATCCAAGAGAAAGGCGTATCCGCATGGGAGTTCCAGCCGGAGCTGGAAATTGCCAATTGCTTTGTGGAAGGCAGGACGGAGATCGAATTCTATGACGCCGAGTGCAGTGTCCAGACCAACTTACCGGTCCCGAAACAGAACGATGTGTACTACTGGGAGGCAAAGATCTATGATAAACCCGATACTACCCTTGTCAGTGTTGGCATGACGACTAAGCCTTATCCTCTATTCAGACTGCCAGGTATGTCCCCTCGATAAGGAAACTTGCCTATGGACCGCATGCTGACATTCATCTTCCCCCCAGGCTTCCATAAATCATCGGTTGCTTATCAGTCAACCGGTCATCGCCGATACAACGAACCATTCACTCCGACACCATACGGACCTCCGATCTTCCAGGGTGATGTAATCGGCGTTGGTTACCGCCCTCGCTCTGGCACAATATTCTTCACACGCAATGGCAAGAAACTGGAAGACGTAGTTCACGGCCAAAAGATACAAAATTTCTTCCCTACAGTGGGCGCAAATGGTCCCTGCACTGTTCACGTCAATTTTGGACAGCTCGGGTTCGTTTTCATTGAGGCCAATGTCAAGAAATGGGGATTGGCCCCAATGACTGGAAGCCTGGCCCCGCCACCGCCGTACGGAAGCGAACAAGGCAGCATTCTTCTGGAGTCTGGCCGTGAGAGTGCAGCCCAGATCTCCAACCGCATCTACCAAGATCCAGCAACGCTCGCACAAGTTCGACGGTGAGGATCGCGCCGGCCCCCAGTCCGGGCCCGGTGCGATCTCCCACCGACATTTCCCTAGCTCAGCTCGCCCACATTCCCTCCAATGAAGATGTGGGAGAGGGTTCGAGCCGATCGCAGGTTCACGATGGGGAGCAGGCACCGCTATTGCACACCCATGATATCGAACAAGGGCCACCTCCCGAATACACAAGTCCGGACAGTAGCCGAAGGGCAGCGATGCGAGGGATTTCCCTCCCCAGGATCAGCCACCAATACCCAGCTATGATGCCGCAGTTAACAACCACGATGGCAGAAACTCTCATGCTGACGAGAACGTCTGATTTTGCTTGACAACCTCATCCATTCCATTGACAATCACCATCAATCCACGATATATGTATTCGGTATTGAACTATAAATATGTTGGCGTCTTTTTTTATCGGTTTCAGCGGCCACGGCTGGCGTTCTACTGGGTGGAAATGTTCGGGAGGATTTTTCTTTTACTTCAGGATACTATGCCACGAGGAAGTGGACATAGGATGGGAATCTAGTGTTTTCGGACTGGGATGGCCTCAAGGTGCTTTCAATCTTTCTCTATCTCACTGTGAACTTCAAGGCGTGTGTGTGTATCCCAGGTGGATGACCCCAATCAGTGTTTTTACTACTTATCTCGCGTCAAATGATATCCCATTTCCTTTTGCATGCTTGGATCTGTCTTCGTGGTCCTCAGTAGAGCAAGTGTTGCAGCGATATTGTGAAGAGACAACATAAAGGAAACGGTGCACCGTGTTATACAAGATGTGTGACAAGAAGGGATGGGAGGGAGTCGGAGAAGTGAGGTCATCCAGTGCCCAGGGGAAGTCAAGTCAGAATCGCAATGTCAGCTGCCGTTCCTTTCACTTGGAACTCACCAAGGAGTACTGCAACGCTCTGCCACGAACCCGCGATGATTGCACCCGGCATCTATCTACCTGCCTTTTTTTTTTTTTTTTTTTTTTTTTATTACAAGGCGCCCAATTCCAAAGGCTATATCAAGTGTTCGTGATCCCGCTTCATAGCGATAGCAAATGGATTTCTATTTCTCTATACAACCCAAGGGATGGTAAAGCCGGAATTGAAGCCTCCGTGTGGCACTCACGGGGACCTGTAGACAATAAAAGGATCGAATTGATCAATATGATCAATCTAAAGAGAATGATAATGATAATGTGCATCAGCAGCCAATTAGAGTGAAATGCTTTGGCCGGCCGTGACTACGTCGACGAAACACCCCAACGCTGCTTCTTTAACGTGGTTCCGAACTTCCTTGAGAATCCGCTCTCCAGGATTTGGTCCCTGCATAGAGTCCTTGATGTGGATCAGATAAACGCTTAAGCCCTCCAAGGCGTTCGGAACCAATGCAGACAAGGTCTGTTCCATCTATCATCGGATGCTGCCCCTGCTTGAGTCCCGGCAATGGCGAGCTGATCCTCCACTGGGAGATTTGTAAACGGCTGCGTAAAGGCATCTGTAACGGGCTCTGTCAAGGAGTCCGCCGTCATGGAATACCCGGTCATGGAGTTCCCCGTCATAGAATTTCCCGGCATGGAATTCCCCGGCATGGAGTCCACCGGCATGGAATCCACCAGCATAGAATCCACCGGCATGGAATCCCCCGTCATGTAATTCTCCATCATGGGCTCTGTCATCACAGTATCTTCACCCCCCTTGGGCTCCGCTATCGGGGAATTCTCTGTGGGCGTGGCCATCCGAGCATCTTCGTCCAGCTTGGGGAAAGCAGCCTTCTTCTGGAAACTCTCTTCAAGATCCGTATTATCATCATCACGAGAGCGTTTGTTCTTGCCTTTTGCGTCCGGGGATGCAAGATAAGAATAGTCGACCTTTTCTTGTTTGACGAGTTGTGCCAACACCTGAAGCTCATCTACCAGATGACGGGGGCAAAGATGGCCGTACAAGGCATCGTCTGTCACTGAATCATCATACGAACACTCAATGAAGATAGCGCGTAGGTGGCCGTTCACAAACTTCGGCGCCGCCGCTTCCCATACCTGTCTGGTGCGCTGCTGTTCTTCCGAGACCAGCGAATCCGGCTCAACATCCCCGAAGATTATGATCTCTCTCCCTGTCTTAACATCACGCACAAAGAACGCGGTACTCTCAGTCCTCGGCTTTGGATTCATAGAATGTAATGTTCCACGATCTGGGCCACATCCATGGTTGAGTTTAAAAGCCTTGACTTCTAGGCCCCTGCATAGTGAAATATAGTCCCCATAATCTTGGCGTGGAGGAACGAGGTTTCCTTCTTCGAGACGTTCCAAGCGAAAGAGACCAATTCCATCGTCTCTTCATCAGTGAAATTTGGCCATATGATGCCATTGAATACATGGGTTTTGAGTGCAGTGATCACCCCTTCCAAACCGGCCAATTTTTTCTTTCTCCCACTGTTTGCTTTCAGATGCGCGGCATTGATCGCAAAGCCAGATACGTGATCCAGGTGCGGATGTGTGATACAGATAGCCGCAATCATTTGCTGGAATATGTAGGAGGCGATCTCTTTGGGGTTGAAGCCGCCGCTCGAGGACTCGAATGGTAGTCCGGCAAATGGCGATTCTGCTATGCTTGCCTTCCCACATAGAGACTTATATATGCCGGCAAGGAGGGTTCCTGCATCAACAGCAAGCATCGAGTTTTCCTGCCACTTGAAGTCCTTAGACCGGACAAGAAATCCTGTGACTGTGTCTTCGAGAGGGCCCCCTGACGGACCCTGTGGAACATATCAGCGGCCACTCTTTGAAAAGCAGTGAGATTCTCGCATCAGAGGCGAAATAACCTTGTAGGCCATGGGAGAACAACAAAGAGATTCTATTGAGAGGAGAATATCCAGGACTTACCAGAACGATCACTTGTACGCCTTCTTCCTCAGAACCACTCTGGATTGGCTTACTTGACTCCGAGCCTTGAAGGGTTGGAGTTTCGGAGGAATCAGCGTTCGAAAGCTCTGTAGGGTCGACTCGAGATGGAGCAGGGGGATCAGGGGGATCACATCCTCCGGCGCCGCGTGCTCTGACCGACGTTGATGTGCCTCTCGTCGCTCTCGTGGCTCCTGTTATTCCCCTGCCCCTACCACCCCTCCGGTTGCGTCCCGGCATGTTGTTTGCCTGGGACCAAGACAATCTGACAAGGGCTCGAATAGAGGTTGCGCCTGATTGGCGATGTCTCGGGTCACACTGACACTCGAACAATAAGTCTGTGTTTCGGGAGGCTCAATATAAGTTAAGTCTGAAGCCTTGATCAAAGTCGATAGCAGATGGCTTATGGAGCAGAGAAGTGAAGGAGGGAAATGATAGGGTAGAGATGGCTCTTCTTATCTCCCGGGCTAGGAACGACAGACTATGGGCGCGCCTTCCATTTGGTCGACAACAATATCATTGTTGGGGCAATCGCCAGAGACAAGAAACCCACGGGAAGGGCAACAGTCTTTCAAGAAAGGCGCCTGTTACACGTAATCCAAGACGGTCAGCCGGAGCCAACCACGGGGTCGACAGAGAGAGGAGGCAGGTGGTTCGTGAGCACTCGGGGAAAGGAAGGCAAAGAACCAGCCGGGCACAGAGGAGCGCGCGGGAAAGGCAGGCGCAGTTCCGCCTACACCGTCTTCCTCCAGGATCTCTCTTCGTAGTTCTCACGTGCGCCTTCTTTCGTTCGGGATGTATGTTCGTAGGCAGTGACGCGGGGACGACCAGACACAGGAGGTTGGTTCACTTCCCCGACGCCCACCGGGGCTGAGGTGGGCTGGAGGATCACCTTCTAGAATCGAACGGCGTTTCCAGCGACGAGGTCAATGCGCCACCGTGATTGGCACCCAAACATCACCAGGGCACCACCAACTCGGGGCGACCCTTTTCCACCTCCCCTCGGAAGTCTAGTAGGGCTTCTGTTACACAGGACCGGCTTTGTTGTACGTGAAATGGGACCGTGGATGGCAGGGATGTTGTCGCTTGTATTTTTTCGACATTCGCGCGTGGAGAGATTCGGTCGGAAGGAGTTTGAAGACCGGGAAACGCTGAAGGAAGACCAGTAGTGGTTAGTATCGTGCTGCTCCACAAGTAATCCAGCTGAGAGTTTCGGTTCCCTACAAGCACGTCAGGTCCGAGGCGCAATGTGCCTGATACCCCTGAGGAATACGATGCCCGTCACGAGGCTCGCCAACCGCACGTCGGCTAGGATAGGATCTGTCGACCCGACCGGGAACACAAAGACGACCCAGGACCGAATGCATGAAAGAAACGAAGCCGAAGGGTGGTCGGGGGATTTGGTGACGTGACTGTGACCGAATGCGGTAATCCGCTATCGATAAGCTTAACGGCCCCCGCCTCATGCGTTTCCCTTTCACTCGGTCCAGAAGCGACAGAAACAGGAGATCTCCTAATGTACGATCGATCGCAGGGATCCACCTTCCCCGTGGGTTCCTGGATCGCAATTCCACCTGGAATGCGGCGCATCATGGCCGGCAGGGCAACGGATACCTACTGCATGAGCGACGACGAGCGACGAATAATGAATGACTCTGGAGCTGAAAGAATATCCTTGGTGCGAGCAACCGTCCAGGGGATACTGTTGTGGAACTAGGTAAGGTACAGGCACACAGGAAACACAAATGATGCTTTCTCGCAGATCGCGTGTATTGAGCCACTGACGTTTCTCACCGCATATGTACTGACTATTTGCTTTTGGCTCCTTCGGTTCGATATCAACGCCGATATCATGTTCTTCTTGAGCTACTTTGGAGTCAGGCCACTTTCGAAAGTGTGGTTAGCAAACACTACAAATACAATCATCGATCGCTGTGCATCCTGATCCCAATAAATTGTGACCAACATATGCGTCTGAAGTGATGGGTATTTTATATCAGTGTGTATGTACAAAAAAGACCAAAGAGACACATCATTCACCAGTCACAATAGGTGGAAAAGGCAGATTGAAGGCTGAAATTCGCAACACAGTACACACAAAATAAGTGCATCAAACATCGCATGGGTAAATGAAAAGACTAGCTATCAGGGTTGTATTATTGATGCAAAATAGAAAAAAAAAAAAAAAAAAAAAAAAAAAAACGAGGCAAATATAGCGGGGGGTAAAGAGATACGTTTGTTCGGCCCAGGCAATAAATACCAGGAGTATCCAACATCCCAGGTAAATCGAGATTATCACCTGGGTTCGAGATTCAAATCTGTCGCGGGGAAGCACCATACGCTTTCCATATAGATCCCCTTTATTGATATGGTGCCGGCTTTCTATGGGATCCGTCATCGGCGCCCATAGCGGACTGGTACATGAGGGCTCCTCGGCCACTCACCAGTGTTGTCGCGCTGCGTATCGGGGTGTCCAGTTGCGGCACCACCAGGGTAGCTCATGTACTGCTGTGGCTCCTGTTGCTGTTGACTGTGAAAGGAGTCATGTCCCGTAGCAGGCCGGTAGGGGAGGATTTCGGGGACAGGAGCAGGGCGGGAGCACCTGGGTTACCGAGAGATGCGGTGGTGGTCGCATTGGCAAAGTCTCCAAAGTCGAATCCAAAGTCGGGGTTTCCAATCGTGGCGGGTGCTCCCCCGTTAGCCGGGGGATAGTTTCCTGCCGTAGAGGATGTGGATGGTCGTGTTGGCTCTGCAATTTGGGGAACTGCCGGCATGGTGGAGGCGGTTGGGCTAGCGAGAGGTACGCTTTCCCCCTGGCTAGGCGGGTATGATGAGCCTGGACCAGCGCCAGACGGTGACGATAGTTCGGGGTGTTCCACTAGCACTGGGGCAGGGGAACGCGGAACAGCAGCCGATTCGGTGTCGGGAATGACCGTCGACCGACGGGTGCTGTTACCCATCACACTGCTTGGCTTGGAGCTTCGGCTGCCGCGATGCTGAGGAGCCTCCGCGAAGGGGTTCTCGGAACCTTCCATGTCACGGATGCTGAATTGGGCCATAGTGCGGAGCTTCCGGGTCACCCACGAGGCGAGCACCTTGCCCCGTTGCTTCTCGCCGAGACGAGATCGGGGGAAGTCTCCGTGAGAGACAAACGCCACGATGTCGGCGACAACTTGGTGCTCATTCAGAACAGCATTGACAATCACGGGTACAATCGAGGCCAAATAAGCCTTTCGCGTAACTTCGACAACAACCACGATCAGACCGCCGGCTTGGAAGACAGCACTGTATGCGCCAATATTAGTAGATGTATATCAATGCGGGGTATACTGTGCGAGATCAACGTACCATCCTCCGGCGACGATGTTGCGATGACATCTCTCAACCGAGTTCTCAATGTCCATAGGGAAGTGATTTAATCCGTTGACTTCAAACGTCTCACCAATACCTCCAAGAACGAAAAGCACTTGCATCTCCACGGTTGACCTCCCGGACCAATCGGTCTGGTGACCGTGTGCAGGAAGCCCAGGTCACCGGTACGTACGTAAGCCACGTTCGGGTCCCCGTCAACACTCTTCCGTTGAATCGCTCCTGGTCGAATTCTTGCTTGGAGCCGTAGAATGCCTTGGCACAAGCATCCGACTGGATCCAAGATCTCTCCGTACTCACCAACCTGGGCCAAGGTGCAGGTCTCCGGGTTGACAATGGCGATTTGTGTGTTGACCGGCACCATACCAGAGTCTTGGACCATGAGGGCACTTGGGTCAGTATCCAGATCCACAGGGATGATAAGACCACGACGAAGAGCCCGAAGGTCCAGCCAAAGCTCCACTGGCTCAATGCACATGTATGATCTGGTGACCACCATGGGGTTAAGGACGTGAGAGTACACGATGTTGATAGCCGTGCGGTCAAGGCCGGCAGAGGCGAAATGCAGGCGTACTTTGTTGTCTGCGGTTTTCGTTTGTTAGAAGCTGGCTCCTGACATCAGCGACAGCAAGGTAGACTTACAGATGTCCACCCTCGGTCTTCCTTCGGCGGAAATCATTAGGTTCTTGAGTTCCTGGAGTTGGAATCCCTTTGCAGCCATTGCTGACATGGCATAGTCCAGCATTTGAGTGGTAGCATAGGTATCCTTGATCTTATATCTTGCAAGTGTCAAGAACAAGGTGACAGGATTTTGTGCAAAGTCGACAGGAGAGACAAGATACGTCGGCGCGCCTAAGCTTGTGTTAATCTCAAGAACTCACCCTCATCCAGGGTTGCATGGGCTATGCTTACCAACATAGATGCCCATCAAGCAAGTGTGGAGGAATCCAAGACCAAAGTACTGCGGACACTACCCAAGACAGGCCTAGAGCTGGTCATCTGGCATGTCTCCTTTTGAACCTTACACATACCCATGACAGTGTCATGGCCAATGCTGACTGAGATTCTTCGTTGGTCAGGGGTCCAGTAGGTCCAGACCATAGCGGGCTGGCTGCTTTGAAGCCAGGTATCCTTCATAGTGAAACCCAATTCCCGACATCCGTGCGATTGCTTCGAGGCTTTGCTGGTGTTGTACACTGCTGGTACACCGATTCGAAGGACCTGTGCAGACTGCTTGATGTGCTGGGACACAATCTTTTGTCGCATGACATGATCGACATCGCCATTTACGATAATAGCTTTCACATTGAAGTCGCTGATCATGTGAAGGAACGCCGGTGCATCCTCCGAGAGTCGGTTCTGATCGATAGGTGCGAGAGGAATGGCAACCACGCCAAGACAGAAGCAAGCATGCACTGCGTACACATACTCCTCCGAGTGGGTGTACATGAGGACCAAATGGTCACCTGGGCGCACCTTGACTTTGTTTCTCAAGTATGTAGCAACAGCCGCGACCTTCAAGTCAAACTTTTTCCAGGTGATACCCTTGCCTTCCTTTCCACGGCCGTCGATGGAGCAGTAGGCAAGTTCTTCGGCCTGCCGAGAGACACGCCACTGGAGAAGGTCTACCATTGTTTTGAAGTTGTTGAGGGGCGTGGACGTGCGATCGTCCATGACAACATCACGATAATCCACTCCAGAGTATTGTTTCTCTTGCATGGGCAGAACCTCCTGTCGTGACAACAAGGACAGAGGAGACCAAATTCCCCCGACAGGGTCAATGCCGATAGGAAGGTTCATGACAGAGCGCTCAACTCCGAATTTAACGTGTACGCATGGAAGGTTTCCAGCGTCGAATTCCTTGCGGCAAAGCATATTGCCAATCTCCTGTCTTCCGTTCTTCGTCACTCGGGGTAGGGTGTTCGGCGCAGTGAGGAGCACGCAGTAGACGCGCAGATGGTGCTCTTGGTAGAGGACTTCCATACATCTATCTGCCAAAGATTCCAGGAGGGCGGAATCCAATTGTCTCGGCGGTCCACCGGAGGTTGTGGGTGCTGTTGATGCGGCATAGGACTCGAGGACGACAATGGGGAGATGCTCATCGTTGACAAAGACATCAAAGGCGGTGCAATCGTGAATCTTGGGGATGCTCTTCAAGAGAGTGACGATCATATGCTGAACGAAGAAGTACCGGTGTTCAACAATCTCTTGGCCATGCTCAACCCATTCAACCTTCTGGCGAAGACGGTCCTCATAGAGACCTAGAATGAAAAGCTTGCCCTCAATGACGCATCCAAGCAGACCCGTGCGTAGGAATTCTGGTTCCACTAGTATAGGAGTAGGGTTACCGTCCTCGAACCGGTAAGGTCGGGCATGGAAGATTGCTTCGGTATGTTTCGGCAAAGCCCAGAAGCCTCCAGAAAGCGACGGGGAGTCAACCCAGATTTCTCCAACCACGTTGGGTGTGCACAACAAATTAGTCTCAGGGTCAACGACAGCGAGAGTTGCGTCGGGGATGGGGTAGCCGAAGGCTCCGACACGGACGGCATGCGGCATGGTGCTGGCGAATTTGCGGGCATCTTCACCCATAGCCAAGACGACAACCTCATTGCTCTTCAAAGCCTCCTTATCGAGAAGGACCTCGCCAATTTCATTCTGTGACTGCTGCTTGTTAGGGGTGCTCACCGGGGCACCTCCTAACAAGCTACTTCCGAAGCCGTCATTTGTTGCTCTCTCAGATTGCTTTGATTCCTTCTTGAAATCTTGTCGTTCGTTCGGGTCCATTTCGTGTGTCAAGGGACAGCCCATGCGCTCTTCACCACCTAACCAATCTCGGACGCTGACCACCATACCACCATGCTCAGGCAAGCAAAGCATGGGAGCAACGATCTCTCGAGCTCTAGGGTTCCGCATAGGTCGAAGCCATCTATCTGCGAGAATTTCGTGGAATTCAGCATCGACGGTCAACGTGTCAATGAGACACAATTTCACGCTGCCGAAGTTGGGCTCCGTGTTCTTCTTGTAGTGTCGAGTAGCCATTGGGTCTTGCTGATAATTGTATGCGGCAATCTTCAAGCCAGGGTAATCCGCAGCCATCAGGGTAGCTCGATATTTGGTGATAAGATGAGCATAAAGACCAGGAGTTTCAACGGTTCGGTCCTCTAGCCAGACGGTCGTATGACCACCGTATACCGTGAGAAGAACGCCCAAAATCATACCAATGCCTTGTCTAGGGTCGAGATAACTGATGAGAGTTTCACCGTGGGGACGCACATTGCGCCCAGAACTAGGGACATTCGCGACCACGGCGCTAAGACAGGCCATCTGATGCATGATTGTTCTGTGGCTCATGACAACACCGCGATCCCCAGTGGGAGCTCGAGAGAATTCGATATAAGCCAAGTCTGGAACAACGAGAGGCGGGGTCTCATCCTTCTTCTTTGGGTGATAGCTTCCAAATTCGTTAGTCTTCCACCACTCAACACCCTAGGCCAGCTCAGCTTCTGCGTGGTGATATCCCTTTGAAAGCTCTTCAGGTTGTTTTCCGTTGTCAAGGCGAGGTGGGCTTGGGTCGAGGTGAGGACCAAGTTCAGGCTCTGATAGTCTTCCAGGCTATTGATTGGCACAGCAACAACACCAGCAATAAAGCAACCCATGAGAGCAACAGCGAACTCGATGATCTCAGAATCGCGGTAGATCAATGCGACACGATCACCGCGATACAAGTTGCTCTTGTCGCGGATGACTTGGGCAACCTTCTCAGCGCGACTTGCGAGTTTTCCCAAGTGATCGAGGCAAGCTCCTTGCCCTTTTGGTCCAATACCCAATAAGCTGCCTGCTTACCATGAACCCGAGCCGATGGCGAAGGACGGTCGGGATATTATCGAAATTCGACATGGGCGTGTTCTTATCATGGGGATCATGTACGGCGAACGGAATGTCGCGAGGCTCTAGCGGCAGGAGATGCTGAATTGTCGGGCCATGGAGCTCGGATGCGGGAATCAAAGGCGGTGCCATATTGGCTGTTGGGGAGAATGCATCTGATTGAGAGTAGCGGTGGTACCCTCCACCACCATAACTATCTCTATAGTCATCTTGTTGTTGTCCGGCAAAGTCTGAGAAGAATCCCTGCTGGGAGTCGAGCATAGTCGACTGTCGCGTGGCCGCATTGGGAGTCACTTCATAAGCAGCCATAGGGTCCTCATACTGGTCCTGGGGAGCATAGTGATCCTGAGGGGCGGTGCCAGGGTTAAACGCATAGTTTTGGCTCAACAATGTCGCGGTTCTGGAGTCCTCCTGCATGCCAGGGCCCGGTGGGGGTTTCGGAAGGAAAAGCGAGTCGTACGAAGAGGACGAAGGCATCCGATCCCGATGCCCCAGCGACAAACTTTCTCTTCCCATGGAGTCTTGGGTATCTCCGCTAACCCTTCGTTCGTATCCGAAGCTTCCGTTTCCTTGACGATTGTCCTGCCCACCCGCGAACGAGTGCGAAGTGGCACCTTGGCTGGTCGACTCTGCGGTAGGGGGTCGGACGTTCAGAATGGCCGAGGGAACATTGCTTGAGCTGTTTAGCGACATAGACTGCTCGGAGCTGACTGCATTGAAGTCTAGGGCATTGTTGGGTCCGAAGAACTGGGAGAGTAGGACGGTGCGACGTTTCTGGTAACTTGGGGGCTATGTTAGTTCCAACCATCATGGCGCATCGAACACACGACTGTTTTGGTATGTCGGGGGTGTGTTTGTTTCTTCGACATTGACACTTGGGGGTAATTGACAAAAGAGTCTCTATCGAGGAGTCCTCGGTCTGGGAGTTCGTGTTCGGCAACGCCTGCTTACCCTTTTTCCGTAATATCACCTTCCTATGGGACAGCCGGAATGTTAGCGATCAAAACACTGACACGACGAGGGCAAAAGTCCCTCCGGAAGCCACAAGGGACATCATAGAAAGTACATACCTCCAACTCCCTGTCAAGGTCCCGCAAGGCGGCATGGAGTTCGGGATTATCGTCCGCCATGTTCACGAGAGCGGGCGAACGTGCACAAAACGAGGGGCTTTCATCCGAGTGCGCATACGACGAGGGGAGAGGAATTCGATGATATCCTCATCGCAGAGTCCCAGTGCGTCGGTCGAAAGGCACTAGAGGGGGTGTCTGAGAATTCCCTGGCGCGTACAGCCCCTTGCGATGTCGTCGGAAGTTTGCAACCTGTTCGAGTTGTTCTTCTGTTTCTCCGCGCTTGAGCCACAACGTCACCTGCGGTCGTGGCTCGGTAGGGCCAAGACAGCGGGTCGGGTCCGGTCCCTCGCCGGCGCCCACCACACAACAATCGGTGCACCGCCATAGTACTTGGGTAGTGGTACAGCGTCACGAGAGTCATGTCTCAGGTATTCTTAGGTTGTTGTGTCGGGGTGATTGTAGGAGGATATCACTAGACATTAGGCATAGTCGTCTACTCTACCGATGCGACTATCTACTACGGAGCATAGTTATACATCAAAAGTCGATGGACGTGAGTATCCACTTGGTGTTGGTACAGGTATGGAGGTGCTGATTGCTCTGGAGCACCGAGTCCCGGTACATTGCGAGGCATGCCTGAGACACACAATCCGACGGAATTTCTTTGGGTTCGAAAAGAGGGGACACGCTAGCTTGGACTGGACTAGCGCGCTGCGATGGGACATCACGAGACATCACCTGACCCACTGTCTCCCATTGGCCACCCGCCTGCCCTAACCCACCACACAGCTAAGCGAGCCGCACCTCGAATTTCCTTGAGCCCAGGGACTCTTTTCAGCCGACCGTCCGCTATCGTCGACGTTGAAGGATCACCCAACGACACCCCTTTCAACGAATCCCTCCCTCGACAACAGGTGCATACGGCAACATGTCTGACCACGGGGAAGTCGAGGTCGAAAACCCCGTCGGGGCTTTCCAGGTCCTGCCCAAGGACGCTGTCGCGGAGATGGGAAGCGTGAAGCTTTTCAACAAGTGGAGCTACGAGGATGTTGAGATCAGGGATATCTCCTTGACGTAGGTCATCCCCAATTGCCCTTGCGATTCCAGTTACGTTGCGACGGAAGGGAAATCTGTTGGATATCAGCCGACATCGCATCAACCGGTGGTGGTATGAATGCGAGGGGAACGTGCATTGCGAAACCACCATGCGAAAAAAAATTTCCACTGCAATGGGACAAGGAGGATGGGAATCAGGCGTCATTCATACACCCCGAACTCGTGCTGACTCGACTTTCACCACTACAGCGACTACGTCCAGATCCGTAACCCCGTCTACCTCCCTCACTCCGCTGGCCGTTACGCCGCCAAGCGTTTCCGCAAGGCTCAGTGCCCCATCATCGAGCGTCTCACCAACTCGCTCATGATGAACGGCCGTAACAGCGGCAAGAAGCTCATGGCTGTCCGCATCGTTGCCCACGCTTTCGAGATCGTACGTGTGCCCCTCCCGCAGCCCGCAGTCCGCAGCAACACGCACCCCGTGACAATGAAGAAGGGAGCATAGACTAACCTGGATGATTGCAGATCCACATCATGACCGACCAGAACCCCCTCCAGGTCGCCGTCGATGCCATCGTCAACTGCGGTCCCCGCGAAGACTCCACCCGTATCGGTTCCGCCGGTACCGTCCGTCGCCAGGCCGTTGATGTGTCTCCTCTCCGCCGTGTCAACCAGTCCATCGCTCTCCTGACCATCGGTGCCCGTGAGGCCTCTTTCCGCAACATCAAGAGCATTGCCGAGTGCCTCGCTGAAGAGCTGATCAACGCCGCCAAGGGCAGCTCCAACTCCTATGCCATCAAGAAGAAGGACGAGCTCGAGCGTGTTGCCAAGAGCAACCGGTAAAGGGGGTATGTTGGGTGTATTCTCCGTTTGGTCCTGGTTTTATGTGTACTGGAGTGAACGGGGGGTTAATTAGGATTCAGTCGGTTTGCATGCATCTGCGCGACTGTAAATACCTTGAAGACAGTCACGGGAGGGGGCAAGCCCCCTAAAAAGAATCCGTCGGCTTTCTTCTAAACCAAAGTAGTCGAGATGCGATCATGAAAATTCCAGGCTTTGAGTCAATTTCGTTTGTTTTCTTGTTTAAAAAAGAAATGGCCTTTTGTTTTGCATCTTCCATGGTCGTCGTAGTCAAATGTAGAGTAGAATTGGCACCGTAGATTACGTCTATTGGAGTGGTCCCAGAACGGGAGGAGAACCAAAGAAAAAGAATATCAAATCGCCCATCAAATAAAACTACCAAACATGATCCAACAATTACCACAATCTCAGCCTGGAGGTTCTGGGCGGATGTGGATTCTGCTGCTGCTCCAGAGTTTGATCGCTTATCGATAGGCCCGCTGGCCAGTCAGTCAGTCCGCTCCCGCGCCAGGAAAAAAAAGTTCGGAGCTCGCAGTTATCAGCCGTCGCAACCACCTCCGCCGACCAAGACACCCCACCCCTCGCTCGGTGCCTGTTGTCGCGGATCTTTCATTCAAAATGGTCAAAAGAAAGTTAGGGGCCTTGGAAAAGGTCGAAGCTGATTTGTACGCACTCTCCCTGGCCTCGATCCGACGCTTTTCAAGTCCTCGCTCGCCACTAACATCGTCTGTTCTTCTTTCATAGGCCGAACTTGCAGCATAAGATTCGGAGAGATCCCAAGTGAGTGCTTCGTGCGATGAGTTTAGAATTACTATGTGACATCTTGCTAACAGATGAGCCTCTTAGATCCTACATCGAAGACTTCCGCGCTCAACTACCAATATGAGAGTCACCGCGAAATTTTCATGGCCGCGCCTACGTCCGCCACCGATACGGGAATTATCTCGATCAGAGAGTTGATCGACTTCATTGCGCATGTCGCCGATTGCTATCCTACCATCACCAAGGACTTCCCTCAGCAGCTGATCGATATCCTGTCGCAACACCATCTGGTTCTGGAGCCTGAGTTGCGCGAGAAGGTTGTCGGCAGTTTGGTCCTTTTGAAGAAAAAAGAGCTGCTGGACTCAGCAACGTAGGTTTATACACTTTCTCCCGAAAATATAGGGTGATTGCTGACGCTGCGGTATCTGGCATAGACTCCTGCAGACGTTATTCCTATTCTTGTCTCCACGCCGAGCAAAACATTGCGTGCACTGATTTTTCAGAAGATCCTCATGGAGCTCCGTACTGCGAACGCCAAAACGAAGATCACAAGCTCAACCGCACCATGCAGACCGTCCTGTTCAACTTGGTGACCTCGGACCGTACCTCTTCCAAGGGCTTGTGGGCTATCAAGCTCACCCGTGAGCTGTGGAAGCGGCAGATCTGGACCGATGCGAAGGCAGTTGAAGTGATGAAGGAGGCCAGTTTGTCCGAAAATGAGAAAGTCATCGTTGGTGGTGTCCGCTTTTTCCTCGGTGGAGACAAAGAACGCGAGGAGATGGAGGACGAAAGCAGTGACGAGGAGATTGATGTCGCCAAGATCAAGCATCAAGTCGGCATCAACAAGAAGACGCGGAGTAACTCGCGTGCCATTCAAAAGGCAAAGGCAACCGTCAAGAAAAGAGAGCGCAAGAAGGGCCAGCCTCATCTCTTGAACTTCTCCGCGCTACACCTCCTGCACGATCCGCAGGGATTCGCTGAGAATCTCTTCTCCAAACATCTCCAGAACACGAAGTCCAAGTTGAACCTGGAGCAGAAGCTCATGGTCCTGCAACTCGTCACTCGTCTCGTCGGTCTGCATAAGCTACACATCATGCACCTCTATTCCTACTTCCAGAAATATCTTACCCCGCGCCAGCCTTCCGTGACGACCTTCCTTGCGTCGCTTGCGCAGGCCACCCACGACTTGGTTCCCCAGATGATCTCGAGCCCCTGGTTCAGAAGATTGCGAACGAGTTCGTTTCCGAGGCGTCGGCGGCACAAGTCGCGACGGCCGTCTCAATGCTATTAGAGAAATTTGCGCACGACAGCCACTCGCCATGAGCGAAACTTTGCTTCAGGATCTGGTCATGTACAGGAAGATAAGGATAAGGGTGTCGTGATGGCTTCCCGAGGTTTGCTCGCTCTCTTCCGAGAGATTAACCGGAGATGCTCAAGAGGCGTGATCGTGGCAAGGAAGCTGCTATGGGTCTCCGATCAGGCGATCTCAAGGAGAAGCGCTTCGGTGAGCAAGAAGCCGGTGGTATCGAGGGTCTTGAGCTCCTCGAGAAGTGGAAGGAGGAGGAACGCAAGAAGCGACGGGCAGAGAAGGGACTTGCTTCTGATGAAGAGGACGAGAAGAGGACGATGAAGCAGACTGGGAGAAGTGGAACGTGGAGGACGATGAGGACAGTGATGATTCCGGCGGTTGGATCGAGGTACAGAGCGATGCCGAGATTGACTTCAGCGACTCCGACGATGAGAAGGATGGGCCGCCTACGAAGAAGTCCAAACAAGACGGCGAAGCCACTGAGGAGTCCAAGGAGGATGAAACCGAAAAGAAGGATCCCCTGGCTTTCGCTACCACTCGTGTTCTTACGCCGGCTGACCTTGCCAAGCTCCAGGAGCTGCGCAATGAAGCAGCCGTCATGCGATTGTGGGCGGCCCCAAGAGCCGTCGTGGTCAGAACACCGGCGCCCCTCGGGACAACAATGATGCCCTCACCGCCGCGGAGATCGAGGGACTGGCGGCCTTGTCTGCCGGCAAGCAGACTCGTGAGGAGCGTATCGCCCATGCGAAGGAGGGCAAGCCTGATAACGAGTACAAGAGTGTGACTGCCAAACGCAAGGAGCGCAAGGAGGCGCAAGGAAAGAGTACTACCAACAAGGAGAAGGCCCGCAAGAAGAACTTCTTCATGACTTTGGGTAAGGCCAAGTCCAAGGGCAAGCGCAGCTTGGTCGAGACGCGAATATCTTGAAGGCCCATCATGACCGGGCAAAGCGTGGTGGCAGAAGAGGTAACGTGGGTTGATCTCGACCGACTGTCGCCTTGACTATTGGGGGCTATCGGATATCACGTCTCGAAGTTTTTTGATAGAGCGTTGTCCATGAATATATATATATTCAAAAGCGTTTAATCTATTTTCGTCCTTGTGGATCCACCGTTCATTGATAGATTGATACTAGTTCTCTGAACACCAGTAATCCTACAAGTAACCCTGACTAAAAATTAAACCTACTGAATGACACGACCAACGAGGTTTCTCTAACTACGTAGCATACGAAGCTCCATGAGTGAAGGATGGGACAACCCTAGACCCTAATCGCGTCCCAAAGAGGATATATTGGTATCGAGGCACGTGCGGAGATCGCGCGCGTCACTGCGCGACGCGCCCCCAGCTCCATTTTCTTCCTCCCCCCACTCTTCTCTCCCCAGCAACAGCCTCTCCTCTGACCTCTGACTTCATCACATCCATCAAGGAACTCCCCTCCTTACCTCCCCTTCTGTATTAGACCACATCGAATACATTGCAGACTTCCATCCCACCCCCCGCTTCCAGCGCCCCAGCGCAAACCCTGAAAATGTCGCTCTCCACCATCTCCAACTCCAAGAACAGTGCTCTCGACTCCAAACGACGACGCTTCCAACCCCCAATTACGACATTCTTCGCCGCAACTCCCCAAGACAAGAATGCCCGTCCGTTGCACCTCTCTCACACCCACTACGCTGCCGCAACCAACTCCCCAACCCCGCTTGTGTCACCTCAAACCCAGGCCTCGCTCCTCTCCGTCGGCATGCGCGTCCGCAAGGCCATCGCCGATGGCTACAAGACCAAGATCGAGAAGACCGTGGAGGAGGTTAAACCCACTTTGCACGCCACTCCAGCGCGGACATACACGGCCACTATCCGTGCAGAACTCACTCCGTTCAGCGGCATGAGCCGACCAAACCACATGGCGACTCAAGCCTTTGCCGAACCACAGATGGATGATGATATGAACAACCAACTCATCACGGACGACGGCGATGCGTTCTCCCTCCCACCTAGCAGCCAGGAGTCCGTTGAGTCGCTCCCACCCCACGCAAACGGTCAAAAACGGTCTTTCGATTGTGATGATGATATGGACGAGCTGGATGAAATTTCCTTTCCTTCTACCGCGGCCGGCTGGATGGATCCTCTGGCCTCGAATGCACACACTGGTCCCGTCCTTGGACGTACGATTCTTGCGCCTCGACTAAGTCAACAGCGACGTCGCTTTGTTGCCGCCCAGAGACAGGCGACGATGGATGTGGACGACTTTGAAGAGCCGTCGTTCCTTCGCAGGCGTGAGGAGGTCGATGTTGAGTACTTCTTGAGTCCAGATGGTGGTCATGAGATACAGATGGGTGGTATCTGATTGATCGTATCTTGCAACATCCTACCCTGTACTACCACCGCCATCGCCCTCTTGGATTACGGACTGATCCCTACTACTGGCTGGTCCCAGTGGTTGAATGCCCTTCACCTTACAATATTTTCGACGAAGATAGAGCGCTGAAAGCTCGATTCTATCCTGCCGTGTTTGCATAAGCCAGCTTGTTCTACGCACATTCTTCAGGTTACTTTTCTTGTCTTTTGTTTTACACCTCATGCCAGACATTGTACATAATACCCAGATCGATCTTGTCTGTGCTGTACCACGCATGGTTATCTTTGATACCAAGACTGATATCAAGTTGTGTGAATATGAAATACTCATCGATGGAAACATTCGATCTTCAATGACCACCTATCTTTTCAAAAATCCACCTCTATCTAGTTTACATACATTCAGCAGTAAACAACGCAGGACTGGGAATTGTAAGTCGTGAAAATGTTCAAGTGTAGGTCAACAGAACCCATGGATCAACCTGCTCTAATAGCGTATAGGCATACAGCAAACGAGAGGATAGTAAGTAGGTAGTAAGTAAAATGTTGCGAACAGAACGCTCAAGCTGAACTCCCATCATTTTTTTGCAAACCGAAAGAAACCAAACAAGGAAGAAAGAAAAACATGACAGATAAGACAGATACAAAGCCGGAGACAGATCGATTACAACTCGTCCTTAACATTGGACTTGGTCTTCTGCTCCGTTTGCTTGCTGCTCTCCTGGGTCTTCTTCTCCTTGGAGGCCGAGGCGGTCTTGTCCTTCTTGCTGCTCTTCTTGGACTGGTCGCCCGAGCCCTTGGACTTTGCCGCAGCGGCGGCTCCCATCTTCTCGTAGATGCGGTTCATGAGTCGCTCGAGGTCTTTGAGACGGGTGTCCACTTCGGCCACCGTCAAGGCGGGGTCGTCCATTTCGGTGAGCTTCTCCTGGAGGGAGAGCTGGGTCTCGAACCAGGCCTGGACCGTTTCGTAGGTCTTGGTCAGGGTGGTGAGATCGGACGGCTGGAAGACGGAGTACTTCGGGCCGGTGGGCTTGGGTGCCGCGGTGGTTGACGTTGTCGTGGAGGAGTAAGGGTCCTCGTCGAGGTCGTCAACAGGTTCCGCGGTGGACTCGGACTCGCCGGCGGAAGTGGTTGAAGAGGATTCCGCCTCGGTGGAGGCGCTCGATGAAGACAGGCTAGAGTAGAGGTCTTCGTCCTGCTTGATCTGCTGCTCCATGAGGTCGATAACGGTCTTGGAGTTCTTCAGAACGGTCTGCATCAGCTCAATGCGAGCGGGGCGAGCGGAGTTCTCGTCCTTGCGCTTAAGAGCAGGAACGACGATATCCTTCAGTTCCTTCAGGCGTTGCTGGAACTCCGACCTGGGAGCGAACTCGCCGTCGTCGTACAGCCACTCACTGGCAGTAGATACCTTCTCTTTGAGGATGGCTAACTGATCAGGTTTGACGACCGTGGCGAACTCCTCGTCATCCACTAGATCCCGGCTCCGGTAGATGAAGGATTCCAGCTCGTTCAGAGCCTCCTCACGCAAGACACGGTCACGATCGGACGCATCAAAGGCAGCCAGACGGGCCTTGATACGGGCAAGTTCATCGGCCGAAGGAGCGGGGACTCCGAGAGGGCGCGAGACGATGCTGATGGGGATTACTTCGAACTTGGTCGGGGGTCGGCGGCAGCCTTCTTGCTCTCCTTGGAGGAGGCGGTAGAAGTAGAAGGATCGGCCGAGGTAGTCGAAGCCTGAGACTCTTCAGGCTCAAGGGTAATTGATTCGCTTGGTTCGCCATCTTCACCAAGAGGAGCCTGCTCATCCTTCTTCGAGCCTAGGCCGAAGAATCCCTTCACATCCTCGACAATTCCCTTCTTGGAGCCCTCAACCTCACAGTCGACGGATCCACCGACAACCTCAGGAAGACCATCGACAGGGCTGAGGCGAATTGAAAACTTGGTGGTGATGTTCGCAGCGCTGCATCCAAAGTCATTCTTCAGCTTGTTGACAGAGGCGGTGAGGTTCTGCGTCGTGACACCGACGACTGGTGATTCCACTACCTCGTCGCCCACAGGGATCTGGTGGTAGAAGCTGAACTCGAAGTCATCCAGATTCTTCACGGTGACTTGCTTCTCAGGGCCGACCTGGGAGGTAGCGGTGAACAGCTTCTGCTGTCTTTCCTTGGTCTCGGAAGGCCATTTCAAAATGACTGGGTAACTCGACGCATCACTAGCCCGGATGTCCTTGACACGGAAGCTGGAGCTGAGGGCGGCTCCCTTGAAGGCAGCGCCGAACACAGCCGCCTCATCAGCGTTGACATTAGGACGGAGCTTGTTGGAAGAGCCACAGACACGCTCCAATTCCTTCTGCACAAATGGAGTACGGATAGCTCCACCGTGCAGAATGACAGAATCGATATCATCCAGGGTGAGTCCCGCAGCCGCCAGAGCCTGCTCGAGAGGCTTGCTGACTCGGGAGATGTGGTCCTGGGCAAGCTCTTCGAACTTTGTGCGGGTAATGCGATACTTGAAGTTAAGGTCTTCCTCGTATAGGCTCTCCCAGGCAGACCCAGTTTCGGTGTTGGCGCTGAGGACCTGGCGAACTTTCTCGGCGTCCTTCCAGAGTCTGGCCATGGTCTTGCCATGAGCACCAACATCGGCGGCAGAGACACGGTCCTTCAGCTTGGTCTCGACCAGCTCGGCAACCATATCCTTCACAACAAGGTCGTTTAGGGAATCACCACCAAGGGACTTATCCCACCCAGTTCCCAGGACCTGAATCTCCTGAACAGTCTTGTTGAACTTGCCAATGTCCTTGACAGAGCGGCTCTGGAACCGCAACACACTAGCCGTGGTAGAACCCGCACCCATATCGTAAACAATATGATACTCCGGCTTTTGACCATCCGTGACACTAGGGAACGTGCGACTAGTCGCGTAGTTCAAACCAACAGCCAAACCATCGCTGACAAACGCATCGACATTCAGCCCCGCGAACTCCGCAGCCAACCGAAGGCTGCGCTTCTCCTCCGCACTGTAAAACGCAGGGTACGTGATCACAGCGTCCCGGATGTTGGAGCCCTTGCCGGCGAGGGTGTCCGCGTTCGCCTTGATCTGCTTGAGCTGCATGGCCAGGATCTCCTCCACGAGGAAGGCATCCTTCCGCTCCGCTTCGCCGAGTCTGTTGCTGCGAAGTCCGACGGTGCCCCGCTCCCCGGCGCTTTCGAGATTGAGGGCCGGATACCGGCTGTGGTAGGTGCTGATCGCCTCATTGTCATTGTCGAACGGTAGACCGAGGAGGGATTTCAGGTTGGCATAAACGTCGTGGGTAGCGTGCGGCGAGGGCAAGGGCGTCGCCTCCGTAGAATCGCTCGGGGAAAGGCGCGTTCGCTTCTCTCGTGGGCTTGAATGCAACCGCGGCTGTTTCCTTGCGCTTAGAATCCTTGGTGAGGACAATTTCTAACGGGATACCGGGTTTCACGAGAGCAGCCTTAATGTATTCCGTGCCGACATCGATACCGAGCACCGCGGAGCCGGCGGCGGCTGCAGGAGCGGGGAAGCAGATGAAGAAGAGGAGGAAGGGAACAATGACGAAGGATAGCATCGGGGAGGACGAGAGAAGTCGTGGCGATGCGTGTGCGCGCTGTCGGCCCTGCGGAGCCATTGTCTATAATTCTGGGTTGGGAACGCGGTGAGTTCATGGGTGCCTGGAGGCGCTGCGATATGCATGCACGTCACACATACCTTGGAAGAAACTCAGCCTTATGAGATCCAGACGTAGGAGCGTGGTTCCGGGTCGATTGAGAATTGTGATGTCTCGAGAACTAGGCAATCACCGGAGCTTCAAATACTTTCGGCGATGGCTATTCAACGGGATGGTTGGAGGTGGTCGTGAACTGAAGTCAAGCTAGGTTAGAGCCAGACAAAGAATGCATTGGGTTGGGGGAGGAAGTAGTACACGGGAAATGGATGGCCTTAAGTCAGTACAGCCATCGAGGATGCGAGTGCGAATCGAACTACTGGCCAGCTGGCAGTAAGAGTCGAGTCATCGACAGGATGGCGATGGATGTCTCGCAAAGCTGGAGAGGACACGTTTGGTTCCCCCAATGCAAACATGCCCCAGAATGGTAGGTTTGCAGTGTTTGACTCGCGGATCGCCGATCATCGGTGGGCCCAACGCGCTACACCCAACAGGGCGGTGTTACCGAGCTTCAGCATTGTAATTGTAGTATAAAGGCGATGAAGGGTGGCTCGATTGCTTCTGAAGAATGTAAAGCTTATATCTAACTCTTGAAAACCCATATACATATACAATATCAACTTGAATCAGATCAGAAACATGCAGCAAACGTAAACTCATGGGGGTATGGGAATATCTTTCAAAAAACACCAAAAACGCGGCCATGCAAGACTATTGAAACATCGAATGCAGACTGACAAAGGAAATATGTCCACATGATTTCATAAACCTCATGAAAAAAATGCGGAATAAAAGAAATGAACGTGTGTAGTCACTGCACACCACCCTTGGTATGGTATGCCGATCTTGAATGATGGAGCTAAGGCATCAATGGCCTTTTTCAATATCTGAGCTTGCCGACAAGGCCAAAGGTATAAGCAGCCTCGGCTTCGCTCTTCATTTGGACCATGTAGACGGTGTTGGACCCTACCATAACTCCGCCCTTCTTAGGCATGGCACCTCCCTCGGCCTCTTCCCACACGGAAACTGCAATGCCGGTCCGTGCCACCCGCTCAAAAGCGCTCTCACCCAGGGAGACGTCAAGCAGGACCTCACCACGGGTCTTGCCACGGATAAGGATACGTTTGCGGGAATCCATGGCTCGACGCGGGGAGGCCGCGCCAGATGCTGGGGGACTGTCATCCTCCCCATTACCGACAGAATTGGGGTCGCTTCGGCCGCTGACAGCCGTATCAGGACGAGGCGGATCAGGCGTAGCAGGCATAATCGTCAATCGCGCAGCCCCCATATCGCGCCACTTGGATTGTGTCTCACGGACATAAAGGCGGATCTTAGCATTGGATAGGCCGATTCCATCAACGTTTTTGATGGCGGCTGCGATTCTTCCCAGGCCAGAGTTAGGCGTAAATCCAGAGCCAGCAGAGCTAGAGTATAGGCTGTCGTCCTTGTGTCTGCTCCGGGACGTGACTGATGAGCGTGAGATACTGAACATCTTACTCCCGGCGCCAAATCGCTTGAGCGCAGAGAATGCGCTGCTCATGGTACCAACACTGCTCTCTGAATGTTCAGCCATTGACCGAGGCGAACCTGATGCACGGTAGCTCTTTCTCCGGCGGGGCCAACCGAACCACCCTCCGGACTTATCTTGACGTTCCATGGGAAGTGGCTGGTCAGCGAAAGGACCCCTGGCATTTTGCAGGGCGATGTAGGTTGGGTTGTTGATGCGTGCCTGGTTGATCAGACCATAAAGGGCCTCACAATCGTCGGCATTTGCCGAGCGGAACATGATATTGTTACTCCAAGAGATCTTCGACCGTTCAGTAGGTGGGGACCGAATGCTAATATCGATTGCTGTTCCACGTCGGATAGGTACAAGCGGAGTCAATTCAAGAGCGACCAAGGGTCTCCCCTGCTTCAAAGGAATGCCATCGTCGCCGATTGGAGCCGCGCTAAGTTCATAAGCTTCGATAACTCCTGGACTGACAATAATTCTGCAGTCGTCTGGGAAGATGCTCTCCCAAGAACCCTTGTCGGACCATGCGAAAACGGCCGCGATGGCAGTGGAGGACTTGCTTGGCTGCGAAGGGACCGACCGATAGCCACCCTGGGAGACTGAATGCGATGGAGAAACGCTGCTAGCAGAAGTGACAACTGAAGCTTGGGTAGCCGATCTCGGGTGATCATCTGCCTTAACTGGGGCAAGGGAGGAGAGTTCATCTTCTGAATCGTCAGAGCTATCTGACTCAGAGTATTCCGATTCGGAATACAGATCATATCGTCGCACGGTCGATGCGTCAGAATCCGAGTAGGAATCTGACGCTGTAGATGGTTCGTATTCATGTTTCAATGGCGAGGAGCCTCGACGTTTGACCCGGGGACCAGTGGGGCTGAGGACTGGTGTTTTGTTCAAGCTGGAGCCAGTCGAGCTTGGAGAACGAGAGTGTGGGGGTGGTGGAGGGGGCTCTTCGCCATTTCCTTTGTCAGAAGTATCTGAATTGGAACGAGAGTGACTCTTTCTTTTTGCTGGGCTTGCTGTTACACTGGATGTCTCTAGGTAACTATAATCCTCGTCGGATTCATCTGACATCGGCGGCAACGACTCTGAGATGTACGACTGACTGTCGCGTTGTCTGAGTTTTGGAATAAGCGGCAAATCCATTAATGGAACGGACGACACTCGGGGAGAGCTCTCTTCTGGGCTATCCCTGGAGGGTGTCTTGGGGGTGCGCTGTTCCTTTGGAGTCTTCTTCATCTGCGCATTTTCGAAGGACTTGTCCACTCGTTTTGTTTCATCGTGATCTCGTCGAGGAGTCAAGGGGGCCACTTTATCCTTGCTCGAAAATTCCTCTTTGTGTTGCACAGGACTGGACATGGATTCATCGTCGTAACGCGATATTCTCTTCGCTTTGGATCGTTTCAATCCAGGAGACTTGTCGTCATTTGTTATAGACTTTCGTGGGTTCCGAGAATGAAGGATTTGAGGTTGAGGTTGAGGACTCTTGACTGAAAGTTCAGTGTCTGTGAGAGCATAATCGGATTCAGGAGTGATATCAGTGTTGGCAGACACCCTTGACTCAGTGGCTAGAGACGTGCTCAGAGTGCTCGGGTCCGATAGCTGCTCCCTCGGAGACGACCGTCGAAGAGTGCGAGAGGTTGCCCTCTCACCAAGCGGAACATCCACACTTGTAGGACTCGGAGGAATCTTTGGAGCAGGAGAATTGTCGCTTGAAGTGATTGTTCGTGCTCGTTGTCGCTGCCGCGCGCGATCGATGAAGCTCTGGCTTCGGCAAATAGTTGGGGGGATGGGATTGAGTCCGAGCATTTGCACCCACTCGAATGCAACATCCTCTTCGTCAATTTTGAGGATAAGTAATTCTTGCCATGCCTTGGACTCGCCTGCGGAGCTGCGCAAATCACCACGATCTCGCCCTTTGTGTCGCCATTACGAGAAGAGACGCAAGTCAGGTCCATTGGGGGAAACAGGAGCCACCGATCCGCATGGTCGATCTCGCAGATCAGCAAATCGCCTCCAGAGCTGTTCTCGCCAGAGCTATCTCTCAAGAGGAGTTCGGCTCGGCAGTCGATTACCTGACCGGATGAATGGAACAGAGACAGATTGAAAAAGTCGCGAGCTCGGACACGCTTTGCTTTATCAACGCTGATACCCGCAAGAGGGCCTAAGGTTGCTGGATCACGAGCCCGAGTTGAGTCAACATTGGCGGCGGATTCATCCTCAAGTCTGGCTCGTTCATCGCGTGCACGCCGGCGGGCGTCCGCAACAAGATCCTGGTAAGCTGTTGTGACCTCTTCGGCCTTTTCAGAGGGTTGAAGCATATTGATACCCTTGAAAGTTTTTGCAAGGTATTTCAGACGCACAAGTGGCCGTTTCAACAAGTACGCAACGTCGACCTTTTCCCCGTCTCCGTCGATGATGTCTCCATTCTCATCGCGTGCCATGCCTTCATCCAAGCTTTTTGTCTCTGCGTTATCTGTCGCTTCGTTCTCATCGAGGGGCGCCAGATTCACAATCACGTCCTTGAACCCTAGTCGCCAAGCTTTCAGATACTCTCGGTATACCCTTTGCGCGCCGAAGGCCCATGTGAACAAGGCATCCGTGTCCTCCTGTGGAATCCGCTTATGCAACGTCTTCAGCCGCTCGATTGCGACGCCCATGTCCACAATGGGTTTGCTGAAATTGGCCTCATCTTTAGGATCCAGGGAGGGGCGAAAGAGACCAGCGGCGATGGCTGAGTCAGATTTCGAAAGCACGCATGTCAGAAGCACTGGGATAACGCCACCAACCAGTGTCTTCAGCTCGCGCATATATTTCGCTTCATCAGCAGAGAGTTCCTTTAACAGATCGGGGATGGTGGCTTGGGCGATGCGGCTTTTGTTTGTTCGGATGCTCCGCGCAGACCGCAGGCTTCGACTCCTGCCACTTGGTGCGGAGAGCACAGATATCAGGTCGTCATGAGTCGTAAGCCGCCTCTTCAGCTGAGATGCAATAATGGGAAGTGAATTAGGGTCAAACTCGTCCCTTTCTTCCTGGTCCTCTTTCAACTGTAATGGTGATGGCTTTCGTTTCTCGGGCTTGGACTTAGAGAGTTGCGACTGTGCCCGTTCGTTACTGGTATTCATAGATTCCATGGAGGCGATCGTGGAAAGGCGATGAGCGCCAGTGCTCGGGAAAGGTCGTTTGCGAGAAAGAGGAACTGGTGCGTTGTTACCAGATACCTCAGATCCGTCAGACAGGGGTACAGTCTCTGTATCGGCAGTATCTTCCGTATTTTTGGAAGACTTATCGCGAGGGGAATCTTCCTTGGCGCTTGAAGATGAACGACTATGTCTATGTTCACTCGATCGTTTCCTGCTGGAAGACGAGGATGTGTCACGCGGTGAGTCTTTCGAGCTGCTCTTTGGCGTTGATGGCCTGACTCTCTCTCCATGGTGTTCATCGCGGCCTTTCACGCGACGCTTACCACTGCTTCTTCGATGTGAGCCATCATCTGTCTCAGCTTCGATCTTGTGATCGATATCTTCCCGTTTTGCTTTGTTGACTCTCATCTTCAGAGGCGCCGGGACCTCTACTTCTGGGTCAACCAAGGTGTCGAAGAATGGATCGGATGTCCCCGAGAGCCATGCCTCAATCTTGGAACCTCGATTGGCAACAGGCTTGGGGGGTTCGGCTTTGGCAAAGACCTTTCTTGACTCGCCCAGCATATGCTCAAAAATGCCGCCTTTCGGTGGTTTCGCCAGTCCACGAGGTTTTTTGAGCCGGGTGTTGGGTTTGGCGCTCCTCGAGCCCTCCTCCGCGATAATTCTGAGAAATCTGCATCACTGGCAACCCACTCAGAGTCGTCGTCAGCTCCTGTGTCCTTTTTCAGCGGCTCTTCGGATAGCTCTGACGAAGTGCCTGCTGCAGCTTTACCTGCACTCTTCGGTCGTGATGTAGATTTGATAGAGCCGTTGTATAGAGTCTCGTCGTCGCCGAGCTTGCTCTCGACGATGGAATCGACATCCTTCCAAGCCCTCGACTTTCTTCCTTCTCTGGATGACAGGTCTGACGAGGTGAGTGGCCGTGGTTTATCGTCTTTTTTGTGATCGTTTCTCCCGGCTCGGGGCGACCCTAGCGGATCGTTGACAGTATACTGGGACAAGCGCTTGGGCGGGGGGAGTTTTTGCGCGGTGGCTTGTGTCGGTGTCCGGTTGAGTTTCCAGTGCTCATCGCTCACGAGGCGTTTGCGAGGGGTACTCTTGCTTCGTTTCCGACCCACAGAGGGCTTTTCTGGACTCGCAGGGGTCTTCTTGATGCTGTCCTTCTCCTTGGTGCTGTTGGATACAGCATCGGTGGCCGAATTTTCCCCGTCTTCTTCGTAGTAGACGATCTCTTCGGCGGTAATGACCCCTCCGCCTTGCTGCTGCCATTTCCGGACCTTTGCCCGCACGGAGTTTGTATCGTAGACCCCCAAGGGGACACCGATGTCGAGAGGTTTCTGTTTGGTCGGGACGATTTGGCGCTCCCCCACGATTGGAGGGACGATGCGGAGTAGACGGCGACGGCATCAGTGTCTGCGACCGAGGCGATTGATTAGCATGGTTTCTGGAAGGAGGGGCGCAGTAATGATCCGAGACAACAGTTTCAAGCCGACCAGCGGACAACGGAATATGCGTGTTTTGAGTCGAGCCAGTGAGGGAAAATCGGGTGGTTGGTTTTGTTTATGCGTGGAAGTGAGAAGGGGGAGCGGCTGACGACGTCACTCGCGGGTGTTTGTTTATGGAGGGGGAACAACAGCCACTCACCAGTCTCGGTGCCTGGCGGGCGTGCAAACAGTGTATCAGGGAAACGGGTATTCAGGTCGATCGCAACTGGGCGCCCTGGAGGGAGGGATGAAAAAGAAAAGCACGACCAGAGGGCGCTGCCCGACTCGCACGGGGGGAACAGGCGGTCAGCTTAAACTGCAGCTGTGACTGTTCTGGTGATTATTTTGCGTTCCGTTCCCACTCAGGCGGATGGATGGATGGGTCAGCTGCCGGCTCGCAATCATGTTCCCCCTCCTGGTCAGAGAGACAATAAAGAGGGCGGATCACACGGACAGGAGGACGGGATAGGAGCCAGGGGAGCAGCCGCCGTCATCTTTTATTCGATCCTTCTGTTGTGCCGTGCGTTCAGAGGCTCAGGATTATTTGGGTATACATCCACTCCATGGCGAGCTGGGGCTGCCCGGGAAACCAGCGATCAACACCGCCCCAACCCACGGACGGTCAAGGCCCAGATCTGCCACTACACCACACTAGGCTGGGATTCTTCATCGTCCCCGTCTCATTGGGTGCGATCCCAGCGGTACCGCGAGGCCTCCTCGTGTACCAGGCTGCATGTCTGTCTGCAATGACAATCGCTGCAGCCAGCGACCGAGGTCTCTGGCCAGTTCGTCCCACGCGCTTGTAAACCGTTGGCTGATCCGATCGGCACCGGGTGTGTTTTCGTGCGTTTCTTGCAGATTCGCACCTATTCTTATCCCCCTCTGTTTTTGCTACGACAATCTACATTGAGTTCTGCCCTAACTGTGATCCTACAGCGGTAGACCGGAACACGCTGCAATGCAGTAGCCGGGACTCGCGAACCCTTGCTTTACACAGCAGCATAGACACTGTGCCACCTCGTTCGTCCCAGATACCACCAGTATTGCAGATTCCCATCCCTTAGTTGCGAGACAGTTGAAATTTGTGCACATGTCATGTTAGTCTTAAATTACTAAATATATGATAGACACATTCCCGGTAGATCATTCTCAAGATCCAGTGGGTCAAGAGGTATGGAAATTGTCTCGAGCTAAGCACAAGGCCGAACAATGTACCTTTTGTAGTTACCCACCCGGCAAATCACAGGATAATACCTCGAGGAATCTGACGTGATTGGCGCCGCGTGCTAATCTACATACCAGTGCTCTTTTTGCCTTATTGTCATGCCACTTCGCGATGACAGGGCTGGCGCATGGTCTTCATCGAGACTTATGATCCATGTCCATGCTCTTCAGGCGCTCAAAAGCATTCGAGATTGCCCGAACACTCTGAATGAAGTAATCTGTACTACACGTCAGCATTCCGTCGGAAAAAAAAAGGCAGACAACACCTACAGAAGGGGATCACGATCCAGATAAAATTCATCAGGAATAGTACACCCAAAAATAAAAAAGGCTCCGGTCGACAATACGGTCGTTCATGGGTATAGTGATCATACAGGCTGGTCGCATAGTACAACGTGTCACCGTAAAGGTGACTCATGCAAACGATCAACTGCAGAGGATGACGTAGCGATGTTCGAGCAAAGATCGAGTACGCGACCCAGAAACATAACGGTCCCCAGAGAAGCTGTTGCGAAATCAGTCAGGATCCAGGCCAAACCAAGATGCGCTGCCGGCATTTCTCTGCTGAGGCCCTTGCGGGTGAACATACTACCGTCATGGTTTCCATACATAGAACCAAGGTGTCTGCAGTCATGTACCGCGAATCGGACAACGCATACTCCTTCCAGAGCTGGCCGAACACATCCTGAGCGGAAGCCATATGTCCATGGTTGATCATAAATAACCCTCGAAGAAACAATGAAGGGTGCCGGCTATGGTACACCAGCTATTAACATCACGTTTGTTGGGATTGTTGGTTGCTTGTTTTGTCAGGGGAAATCGATTGCAGGGATATCTTACAAAGAACAAACCACAAGATAGCTCTCGCTCGACTCTCGAAGGATTGGACGCACAAAGCTGACGAAGGTTAGGGTGGTTCCCAGCAAGGCTGCAGCACACAACGCTTGCCGTGGTCAGAAGACGAAAGAGAGAGGCTTCATTAGGCGCATAACCGTGGATTTGTGCATCAATTGGGTAATATGGGTGAAGAGGGAGTTGTAACGACATTGTACTTCGAGGGCCAAACGAGCTCCTTGAAGGTGCGTTCGTCTAGATGACCGCAGCGTTCTTTCGATGAAGGGGGCAATCTGATATACAACGGAGACGAACTTCTGGCCCAAAGAGTGCGGCTGACCCAAAAGGGTTAAATTGAGGACCCCGTGCACGGCTAACCCGAATAGGCTAGGCTGGCGTCCTCAGGCCACCACGACCCTCTCTCCGCAACTGCTCTCCGTCCTGTTATCGTCGACCTCCTGGGCTCGGGTCTGAGCTGCTTCTCCAATGCAGCGCCACCTCCGCTAACTGCACCTTCTCTGCCACGTCCCATGGAGCTTACACCCTGCGGTTCCTCACGCGCGTTTCTAAAATGGCTCCTGGCCCGTTTCGAAGAAAGCCACTCGGGCTGGATGTGCCCCGCACAGCTGCGATGTGAGCGCCGCCCCCCATTGCTGCTCTATTGTTCGCTTCTTCAAAGCGGGGTGAGTCGCCTCTTCACTCTTTATATGGTCTAAAATATGGTCTAATTTACCGCGATGCTGCAGATATGTGATCTCATGGAAGCGCACCATTGCTGGAGGTGAGTTACGCGGGCGGAGCCGACCACGGTGGTTGACACTGGCTAACTTATCGCATAGTGGAGGTTGAGGGCATGGTCGAATACAAATCACTCCCATCCGGGCTGCATAACGTTCCAGATGATATGTGTATGTTTCCAATGAACTTCCTGTATGCTCTGCGCTAATTTGGACTCGCCCATAGATACTTCGTTCATGAACAATATGCCGGCATCAGCGCTTTCGTCAATCATCCGGCAGAGGAAGCCGAACGCAATGCGAAGATGTTCGCTATCGGTGTTCTGGTTCCACTGGCTTCTGGGAGACTAGGGAAGAGCTGGAGACATGCTCAAAAGCTTCAGGAACTCGCGCAGTAAGTGATCATGTTTAGCCAGGGAGCATCATTGAACAAGAATTGACATGTGATTCCCTGCTCTAGTATTTTGCTCAGGACATGTCGAACACACAAGCCCTGTCCGAATACTGGGAAACCTACGAGATACGTGAGAATGATGCATCGAACGTTGCGCCCGATTCTCCTCTAGAATCACCGCTTAGCTTCCGCCTGCGCGCCCACGGAGAACGACCAGATAGTCTACGTCGTAGCCGTGCATTTAGCGATGCGATCGTGCTGGACACACCCAGGCCGGCCCTGACGCCTTTCCATCCCGCATCGTCTCTTCCTGATTTCCTCGACTGTTTCGGTCCCTTGTTATACCCCTTGTATAGAGCAGCATTACTCCGCAAGAGAATTCTATTCATGGCGGAGGCCCCTGTCCAGATACCCTGTAATTTTGGTAAGTGTCTGCCTTTCTTGCAAGATTGTTGCTCACCAGTGGAAAGTGTACGATTTATCCTTGATCGCGTCCTTACCGAACTCCCTTCTCCCTCTCCTTCCATCGGATCATATACCTGCTTTCGACCTCGTCCCTTGTTCAATGTCGGCATCCATGACATACCATATCTCTTCTTTCGTCGGAGTCTCGCCTGGGGCTGATCAGGATGCTTCTTGGATCGCCTGTAGTACCGACAGCGTGCTGACCATGAAATCGGACCTCTTCGATGTCCTGGTGACCTTGCCATCACCCCATGCGAAAAATGCGGCGGAGAAGGTCTACCCTCAGATTTCCGTCCTACCAACACCTACGGCAAAGCACAACACCCCCCAGGCGATTCTGCTAAAGGCAACACAGCGGGATGCACGACGTTATGCGACTCTTCACAAGGGATTGCACCAAGCTTCCCACGACTCAGATACCCAAACGGACGATGAGTCAGACACAGCGTCTACGTTCTCATCTAGCCCTGTTGTGGAACCACTTTCATGGACGCGCCTTGCATACTCATCTTTCATCTGGTGGGCATCGGCTGGCGAAAAGCGTGAAGGTCTCAGCGAAGATGAGGAAGAAGAGCACCAGCTGGAGCAGGACACGCGGCTATTAGCCAGCGTTGACTCTCTTCCCAGCCCCCCATCTGGCTCGGGTCGCCGCCAAAGCATGCCAACAATGATCCTTCTTCACAACAGCCTCCGGAAATTGCCCTAGTAGCCTACTTCCGCCGGTTGACCGCCCAGATATTCGTGACCCTGTCGGACGTTATCGCCCCACGACAGTCGCAATGCAGGGGATGATGAGGGGGGGCTGATTGAAACGGACGCGCCTTACCAAGATGACCCAGAGGATGATACAGAGCCATCGGTAGCGATTGGCCGACAGGCCACTCGAGGAGACGACTCCACATCACCATTGCTAGGCGGAGGCTCCGGGGCCACCAATCAAAGATCCGAAAACTGGAGAACAATGTGTGATGACGATGAACCTGTCAAGATTACTACCGAGGATATGACAGAGATGGGTCTCGATGTCTGGAGCGCCGCGGACCGCGTTTTTGTGGAAGAGCTGGTTCGCTCGTGGTGGGGGCGCAAGGCATATATCGATAGTGCACGTATACGGTGCTGTGGAGTTTCCATCCTCTAGTATATAGTGGATGGAAGGCTCTTTATCATTAGAACTATTGAACATGGGCATATATATACATTTTCATGGCTGACATGGACTCCATTTGAACTCGACATGACATCTGGTTGGGGGTTTATCATTTATCTCCCCTGAGATACGAAGTAGATACTCATCCTTTCCCGCGGATTATACACTGTATTTGATGAGATAGCAACCAGTCTTACTGTCCGAAAGCAAGGCATGAATTAAATCCCCCATTAGAGGGTGCACACAACGTCATGAGAACCATACATCTCCAGACATGGTAACACTGGCACTCCGTATAATCCATGTATACCCACTGTCCGCAAGGTCGGACAGCAAGTCTTCAGCGAGAGTATGGGTATTCAAGAAATCGAGGCCCTGGAGTCCGAATTTATTGATACTATGCATGCTTCCTGGCCAAAAATGTCTCGCGAAAACGTGGACGTTCGCTGCAGACTCCTGGCCGAGAGTCTTGTCGGCTGTGTTTACATGCCATCACTAAACGGCAGCATGGTGACGAGTCGAAGCACATTGAGACTTGGAGGTCTATCAGCACTTGTTCAAAGCGCATTGAGAATGAGAGTATCGATTTGTTCCAGAATATGAGACGAAAATTCCTGATTAGGCCCTGGGCTGTGGACTACCTTGGTGTCTCATCGAGGAGACTGTATAGTTTCGTTCGGGAGGAGTTGCAAGTCCCGTTCCATCAGGGCTTTATAGAACACCCAACCACAAAGTGCGAGGATACTGGACGTGAACGAAAGACGATCGGGTCCTGGATAGCGGTTATATACGCTGCTGTGCGGGATGGCAAGATCGGAAAGCCTATTATTGATTTATTCGATGATTTGCCGCAACCTGAATATGTTTAGACTGTTCAATTGCTAAACATCCTTTGTCCAGTTCTACCGTTTATCCCCGTGGCATCTGACCCCCATGGCCAGTAAGAGCAAGTAGTCGCTAAAACCTTGCATCCTTCTTGTTTCCTACACAAAGTCATGAAAACTGGCGTAGAACACATACGATACTGGCGGCCGACACGTATTAAAGATTCATAGCTCGTTTATTACTCTTATTAATCTATTTCAACTCGGAGGCTCATTAATCGGCGGTAGATAGCTGCACTCCAACCCCTGCACTATACCCGCTTCTTGCTTAATGCATAGAAGCCATCGGGGATCACTGCGTATGTTTGGTTCCAGTGGTCAGAAGAGCTCCCATACGCTATCTGGCGGGCTAGGTCCTGAATCATCAAGTCCGAAGGCGGAGGCCTGCCGGCGTTGATTTCCGCTCGAATATACGTGACAAGTTCACGTTGTAGGTTTGTATATCGCGTTAGACCATTGGGAACGTGGGTTGCTGATAAGGGTGAGTCTTCATCCTTCTCGAATGTTCCTAACGCATCGGATATCTTCCACGGGTCCATCGTCTGTCGTTCGTGGCCTAGGAGGTATGGCGGAATTGCATTCTCAACTAGGTTGTGTATGCTTGTCTCAAAGCCCCAGCCGCCTTTCCATTGGACCATGTCGGCGCCATTTTTGAAGTGCTCGGCGAGATGCTCCACTCGCTCTTCCCAGGTGGATAGTGCGGAGTCACAGAACCCACAGCGAGAGATCAGATATGTTCTGGAATGGCGCCAGGATTCCATCGATGGATGGAACTCGACGTTGTGTGTTAATTTAAGGTGTTGTCGGAGATGGTCTTTTCGAGGGAAGGCTCGCTGCTCATTGCCCTTTTCTCTGCATACGAGGTAGTTGTGGACGGCGTCAAGATGGGCATAATCTGCATCAGGCGCCTGGCAAAACGCGCAGACGTTGATACCATCGACCTCGACCACACCTCCATGCGGTGCACAGCACCACAAATCTACCGGGAGATGCAGGGCTTTTTCGTGTCGTTGCCAGTCGTATTTAGTGCGAAAGCTGTCCGAACAGAATGTGCATTGGTACCGCGTTTTCCTTGCATTGCTGATCGTCGGTTTCGGACGGTAGGGGCATGCAGTCTGCGGCGGCGACGGCGAGGCTTTATACTGGAGGGAATAGGAGTGGGCGGCCTCAATATCGGACGACGGACTGGTTCAATGAGACCTCAGAACTGGATGATCGACTGCGCGCTGACTACGCTGACTGTGCTCGAAGCTGCTGGCCGATAGTGCGCCAAAGATGAAAGAGTTACTTGAGTCGTTGCTCGACAGGCCATCCTGGGTATTCGTGTATGTCGTACTGCAGTCGGAGCCCAGGTAAGGTGTTGATGTATTCTCCAGGGCACGCATGATGTCGGACGTGGCTGCGGCTTCACTTTCGGGCGGAGAGTTCCGCCATCGTTCCATCGGCGAAAGAAGCGAATTGTCGACGTGGGGAATCTCTTCCCCACGGGAACCATGAGTCATTCGGCCGTCTTGTATTACTGAACCAGTTGGAGATCTGTGTTTTACCCAATCCCGTGCACTGGGCCATCTCTTCCTTTTCCTGCTCCGTCGGATAGGGATAGTCCCGGTGCTGATACAGCCATGCTCTGAGAACCTTCACTGCGGCCGAAGGTAGGCGCTGGTACGGTTTCTTCAGTGGGCGTTCACCGGTAATGTCCCCATCCGACTGCAACGATGCAGGTGCGCTTGAGAAAGGTTGTTGGCTGGACTCTAATTCTGCCGAGGATTCTTCAGTGTGAGTCACTGACCAAAAATCCCAACCTTGGGATAAATCCTGGGAAGACCAGTGATTGAAGTCTCCATGAGGCTGTAGAGGTGCGGATGGAAGCCCAGCTCATCCCAGGACTGCTGTTCGAGTTGATTCAGGAGGGCATCAATATTTTCATGATTAGGGTAGATATCTCCGATCTCGGGAGGTGGCAACGGCAAGACATCTTCAACGTGAAAGGGCTGAGGGACGTCATTGCGCACGTCATCCATGAAAGTCTCAAGATGGAGTGGTGCCGAAGAGTTGCGTGTGTCTAGGGAGCATGGAGCGAGGTGTCGGTGGTAGTAGCCCAGGGAAGTGGAAGAGAGTGGAGGGAAGAGGCCCGATGTCGCCCGTGAGATTGCCTCTTTGGTGCACGCCCTGCCAGTGACAAGTCCGGGTTAGCGCTGGTCTCCACTCGGCTGCCTTCCAGATCTAGAACCGCCATCACCACCAGAGTTAGAGATCTACCTTACATGTCCCACACCTTGTGTTTTCTTTTGCGATCACGACAATGCAACGATACACATTCCTCACCAACGGTTTCATAGGGGACCACCAGTATGCGGCCTCCTTTGCGGTTGAATGTCATGATCCTGGGCAGGAGCGCTTATCCAACAGACGAAGGGCAGTCCCAGTCTCCAATTTACAGGCATCCCGGAGCTTGATCAATACACCCGCGCACAAAAATTGCATGACTCTCGGGTTAATAAGGAAGCCATTCACACAGACACCAGATTGGAAGCAGCGGTGTTACGATGACATGCGACATGCGAATGCACTTTTCGTGCAAACAGCCTTTGAAATATCAACTTTCACCGCATTCGGGTCCCAGATAGTGCCACTTAGGTTGTTCTTTCAGGACTCTTGATTATAACAAACTCGTTGGGGATATGATAGGCATACTTACAGTCGAGTGTCCTTCAAACTTGAGTCCATACCCAATTGCTGGGGACTTTGTTCGACAAGACCACCACCGATGAGACTCATGCGGACCGGGCCGCGAGAGACACGGTACGCCGAACGGCCAGACGCCGAACTGGGAATAACCAGCGATCATGTGTACAATGCTGGTACAGGTTAGACTACCTACTTTGCAGAAGAGCTTTATCAAGTTTCTAATTGTTTAAAAGCATCTTTCACTTCAATTGCTCTTTTCAATGTGCTGAATTGTTGAGAATTTTCTCACTGACCTGTGCGGAAAAGTAGTTCCATGCGGAGTAAACACAGTCACTCTGAATCCCCCCGCAGGCCAACCCTTGCGAGTTTGGCCAGACCATGACTCAATTCGAAAGCCCCACTGGATTGAGACACTACTAGATGCAGAGTGTCAACCATACAGGTAAGAACACCAAGATGAGTCGTGTAGGTTACCTAACAATGAATCCTGCAGCCCACCCCTTGCATGGCAACATGCCGAAGCCGAGGTGGTTCACAAGGCCACCACGGAATTCCTCCAGGAGCTAAGCTGTCCGACTCTTGGCTTGGAGTAACCTCACCCCCCAAGACATACCAGGCGTCTTACGACGTCTACTTGGCATTACTTGACCGGATCAAGGCCGCTTCTTCACCTCGGGTTAGGGCTGGACTTTCCCCTCCTCCGCGTCGGGTAATCCGCGACCCCAACATCAGGGCCCTGAACTCCGAATCCACCCTCCCCGTGGGGAGGGACTCACGAATCTCGGGATTGCCCCGCGATTTGCCGTGCTACTATTTAAGAGTTCGGCTGCAGAAGTCAGCCCATCGGACAAGCTCACTTCGTGTCCGCAGTCTCATCGAAATCCCTCCAGATCATCATTACCGCACATCTAACGGACAGTACATTCGATATGGCTAAGGTGACTCAGCCAGAGGCCATGGGCCCTATGGATGGTACGCCCAAGGAGGGTTCTATCGAGAAAGAGTTCGTCAATGAAGCAGCCGTGACCTTTTCCCCCGCCCAGGAAAAGAAGCTGCTGAGGAAGATGGATCTCCGCATCATGCCCATCTTGAGTATTCTGTACCTCTTTGCCTTTCTTGACCGTGGAAACATTGGCAATGCCAAAATTGAAGGCCTCCCTGAGGACCTGGGATTGACTGGTTCTCAATTCAATATCTGCCGTGAGTGTGGTGAGACCGAATTCGCAATTGTTTCATGCTAACGCTATCCTGGCAGTAACCGTGTTTTTCATCACCTACGCTGCGTTTGAACTTCCGTCAAACTTGATCCTCAAAAAGCTGCGACCCTCGATTTGGCTACCTGCGCTGATGGTTTCTTGGGGTATTGTAATGGTATGATACTGGGATTGGCTTGGTGAAAGAAATTTTCTGACCTTGCAGACCCTGATGGGCATTGTTCAAAACTACCATGGGTTGCTTATCACAAGAATTTTCCTTGGTGTCGCTGGTAAGGAAGCACAATTAATGACGGTAGTCCCTTTCGCTGCAGCTGGCTAATTCATTTATGACTAGAATCCGGACTCTACCCCGGTGTCGCGTTCTACATTACCATGTGGTATTGTCGACATGAGGCGTTGTGGCGTCAAGCTCTCTTCTTCAGCGCTGCCAGCATAGCTGGAGCTTTCTCTGGACTGCTTGCTTTTGGAATTGCGGTACGCCACTCTGAAATAGAACTTTCTTGTTCTGCATGGCTCATAGTCTCCTAGAAAATGGACGGTGTTGGCGGTGTCGCTGGTTGGCGATGGATCTTTATCCTGGAAGGAATAGCTACTGTCCTGGTGGCAGTTGCTGCTCACTTCCTGATCCAGGACTTTCCAGATACCGCTAAGTTCTTGACAGAAGAAGAAAGAAATTTTGTTATCCATCGTCTGCGCCATCAGTATTCTACCGATGGAGGAGCGCAGTACTCAGGGAACGAAAAGTTCAAGTGGAAATACGTCCAAGATGCGGCCTTGGATTGGCAGGTCTGGGGGGCTATTATTGGTAGGTTTCAACAGTCTTCAGTTCTATTCCTTGCACCGAATTGGTAAGAACTTCCGCTAATCTATCAATTGTAGTCTGGTATGGCATCGTCTGCCCAATGTACGGTGTTTCCTACTTCCTTCCAACAATCATCAAGGATCTTGGCTATACATCTTCGATCGCTCAGCTGTTGACGGTACCTAGTCCTCTACTTGTCGCTAAGGCATGTTCTCGAATGTATACTGACATTAGCAGATTCCCATCTATATCACTGCTGCCGGAATTGCCGTCGGGTCTGCTGCAATTTCAGACAAAATCGGACAGCGCTCGCCCCTGTTATTCTTCCATCTGTCCTGTATTGTCGTTGGCTTCGTCATCTGTCTAGCGGCATCAGGGAGAGGCGTTCCCGGGGTGGTTTACTTCGGAATCTTCCTTACCGTTGCTGGTCAGTAGCCATCGTCTCATCATGTCGTACACTGGCAGCATATTGACAATTACTACAGGAATTTACCCTGCTCTTCCAGCAAACGTCACCTGGCTCAGCAACAACCTGGCAGGAAGCTACAAGCGAGCAGCAGGAATGGCACTCCACATCGGTATCGGAAACTTTGCCGGCGGTAAGTTGACTAATATTATCCCCGTCTGGAGGGCCATCACTGATGATCATCTTTTTTCAGCCATGTCATCGAACTTTTACCGCCAGCAGGATAGCCCAAAGTTCATTTTGGGCCACTCATTGGAGCTTGGCTTTGCCGTTGCGGGCTTGATAGCCGCGGTGGCTCTGCGCGTGACATACACACGAATTAATAGAAGCGTGATCAGCAGATGGCGACAAATCCCGTCACTTTGACAACGGAAGAAATGGACGAAATGGGAGACCGGTGCCCTGATTTCCGTTATATGCTTTAAGAAGACTTCCTGCAAACGACAGGTTGAGAGGATGCTGCGAGATCATTGGAACATGACTTGGACTAGATGGGTTCAATGGGAAGAAATCATGTTAGAGGTCATTTTAGCCATCAACATAGATAGAATTATATAGACCTGGGGAAATTTAGATGCGATTGGGTTGGGTATGTTTCCGAAATCGGATAGTCCTGCCTCAGGCACCAAAGTCGTGGATGTCACCGACAAGGCGTGAGATTGTCTCCACGACATGTGGGGATTTCCTAGCTTTCCTTTTTCTTGTGTCCACTCTACAACTTCAAGCTTCACAATCTGCCTTATAAATCAAGCTACCAGATTTTTCCATATCCACACCCGGTTATAATCGGCATGACCCACAATCATCACTATCATAACGCTCCTTAAGGGCATGATGAATCCGCCCATCAAAGACTGTCTATCTTAGACCCGTCGGATACTTGTCTCCGTACTGTGACACCAGACAAAATGGCCTCCAACGCTCAGTCAGCCTCTACCGGTATCGAGCTCCGGGAAGACACCTTTACCGGTGGTGCAGAGGAAAGATTCCCCAGATCGACTGGGGCCCCAGCTCCCGATTCCACCTCCGATGAGGCAATGCAGGCATCTCATTGCTGATGCTGAAGTCCCGGATGGGGGATATGGCTGGGTCGTCATTGCTGGCTGCGCCGTGATCACCTGGTGGTTTATCGGAACGTCTTACTGCTGGGGAGTGCTGCAGGCTGCCCTGGTCAAAGAGGGGGTATCTTCTGCGTCGACGCTTGCGTTTGTAGGATCTCTGGCTACAGCGTGTATCTCTTTTCTGGGCATTCTCAATGCGCGTGTGATTCGCAAACTGGGAACGCGCATATCGGCTCTCATTGGGATCTTTTTTGTGGGTCTAGGGGAGGTTTTGAGCAGCTTTGCTATGAAGAATATTGGGGGGTTGTTTGTGACTTCCGGGGTGGTGATGGGGATTGGTATTAGGTATGTTGTCGCTCGGATTTCTAGTTTCTCATGAGTTGAGGATGTATTTGCTGATCTGTTTTGCTAGTCTTTGCTTCATGGTGGTTTCTATCACGCCAGCGCAGTATTTCAGAACGAAGCGCGGGATTGCGAATGGCATCGTCTATGCGGCTGGAGGCCTCGGCGGCGCAGTCATCAGTTTTATCATGAACGGTCTGCTGACCAGTGTCGGCACGGCGTGGACGTTCAGAGTCATCGGATTCATCACTTGGGGCACTGGACTTCCAGCGGCATACTTCATTACACAGCGGGTGCCCATCCCGCGTACAGCATTTGTCGAATGGTAAGTGTGGAATTCTCTCACAAACTTATTTTGCCTGCTAATATAGTCATAGGCGTCTCTTCAAAGACATCCGCTTCGTTCTTCTCTTCATAACCGGCGCAATAGCCACATTCCCCCTGCTCGTCCCTCCCTTCTTTCTCCCCCTATACACCGACTCCTTGGGCATGACGTCCAGTGTGGGAGCCGGTGTAGTCGCAGCATTCAACTTCTCCTCCGCCCTTGGAAGATTGCTTTGCGGATTCTGCAGCGATTTCCTCGGCCCGTTGAATACCCTCTTTGGGTCTCTCCTTCTCAGCGCCTTGAGCATGTTAATCCTGTGGCCGGTTTCAACCTCCATCGGGCCGTTGATCGTCTTTGTCATTATCAATGGCATGTCGAATGGCGGTTTCTTCTCGACGATGCCTACGGTTGTGGGGAATGTATTCGGTTCGTCTAGAGTGCCGGTTGCAATGGGCATGGTGGTGACTGGTTGGGCTGGGGGGTATCTTCTTGTACGTTGGCCTATCTCTGTCTTCTCATTTCGCAATAATCGACTGACTGGGTCTTATAGGGCGCTCCGATTGCTGGGTTCATCCTAGCTGCTTCGGGAGGCGAAGAGAATGGAATTGGAGCGTATCGTCCCGCAATTTTCTATGCGGGTGGCATGGCACTGAGCTCGGCGGCCATGGCACTGTTTATACGACTGAAGACGGATGTGAAACCGTTCAAGAAGTTGTAACGGGCTTCCTATCTGAATGATAACTATATGCGCTATTATGTTTATAATGATATAGACTGGCACAGCAAATATGCGACCATTGCACAATTGACAGACAAGATATACAAGGTTCAGTCTGAGATCGGATTGCCTAATCGGGTTATTTCTACGTGAATATACAGTTCATCAACGTTGATAGAAGTGGAAATAAGCCCGACCACCCCACACCATGCGGAGATGGAAGGGTTGCCCAGACTCTAAACCCCATCGAGTATTAAGCCTGCAGACATGCCAACATGCCATGCCTTGCCATGCAACCAAGGAAGCGTCAGCAGTCCCCACTCGCCTATAAGAACAGCCCGGTCGTTCCTTGCTAGAGACAATAGCAAATCAATCACAGAATATTGCAAGCCAGGATGAGCCGACTCATCCAGCTAGCCCTATACATCGGCTTAATAACTAGCCTGGCGAATGCATCCGCTGCGGTCAAATCACCCCCAATCCAAGCCGCAGTCGTGAATGGACCAGAGAGCATCCAAGACTCATACGACTATGTGATTATTGGAGGTGGAACGGCCGGTTTAACTGTCGGGGACCGACTCAGCGAAGATGGCGAAAGTATGAGCCCCGAAGTCACAGCTCGAATACATACATAACACACACTAAACCCTACCGATACGCCTAATAGATACCGTCTTGGTGATTGAGCATGGAGAGATCAGTACGTTGTCTCTCCTACAATGTCATCATTGATCAATTGACTGAGAAAAACATCTCCAGCCGACTCGGAAAAGATCAACAGCGTTCGCGACCGAATGACGTGGGATTTCCAGCTCTGGTGGTTCTACAACATCACATCAGCCCCAAACACAGAATTGAATGATCTAGAGTCGGTGATTTATATCGGTAATGTGGTAGGAGGCAGCTCCGCCATCAATGGGATGCAATGCGTCCGAGGAACGGTCGAGGACTATGATCGTTGGGGCAGCTTCTTTGGGCCGGAGTCGTCCTGGACTTGGGATGGGATGCTCCCATACTTCCAGAAGGTTACTTATCCATGAAAAAGCGATAAACACACTTTGGCTGATAGGTTATCTAGGCTATGCATTTCCAACCCCCATCGGATATAGCATTGGATCAGATGCCCGGTCTCAAGTACGATGCGTCGTACTGGGGGAATTCCTCACGGATGTATGCTGGATGGCCAACTTTTCAATGGCCTGGGATTGGTACATCCCCTCAAGATATCCCCAAGACTTTGGGAGTTACTGATCCGCTGTTGAAGAACATCAATTCGAGCTTTTCCAAGAGTTACCGGGCGTGCAAGTCCCCGATGACAGTGGCGCAGGCCAGCCAGGGTCTTCTGGTACCCAACATTCAGTAACTAGCCCCTGCCCTGCTCCAAGACGATCCTGAGAGAGAAGGACATATACTAATGCGAGGTTCCACAGTGGACGCAGAAGGATCAATCGGCCGCTCCTACTCCAAAACCGGCCACTGGGATGACCTCAATCGACCCAACTACGACCTTCTCCCCATGTCGAAAGTGACCAAGATCAACCTGGATGGCACCAGAGTAACGGGTGTCATTTTTCGATCAAGTATCCCCAACTCTGACCCCGAGCTAACCACCGTCCACGCAAGGAAAGAAGTGATCCTTTCCGCGGGCACGATCCACAGTCCCCAAGTTCTACAACTGAGCGGCATAGGGCCTCGAAAGCTGCTCGATAGCGCTGGTATCGACACCAAAATCGACCTTCCGGGCGTGGGACAGAACTTCCAAGACCATACCACTCTCACAATGGAGATAGAATGTACGCACTCTCTGCCGCTCACAAGAATCGAGTCAACATCGGGTGGACAACATACTAACCCATCCCACACCACAGTCCAAAACTAACACCACCCGCCCCAACCGTCGCGACGACCTCGAAAACCCCGACTTCATCGCCTGGGCCGACACCCTCTGGGAAGCCAACCGAACGGGTCCCTGGTCGCGCGGGATCTGGAACACCGGCGCCTGGCTAACAATGCCGACCATCGCACCGGATCGCTACGAGACCATCGCGGGCAAAATCGACGCCCAAAACGCCGCAGATTACCTCCCTGTTGATTCTGACCCAACAGTCATAGCCGGATACCAGGCGCGTCTGAGCATCTTGCTCAGGCGCTTCGCTCGAACAACTCCATCATCTACAGCCACTATTTCTCTGGTGATGAGCCGGTCAATTACTTCACGTACGAGCATCCGCTCAGTCTGGGGACGGTTGATATCAATGTGTCAGCGCCGGAGACGGAGCCGGTGGTCGATTACCGGACGTATAGTAACCCTGTCGACTTCGAGATTGTGGTCGAATTGGCGAGGTTTCATCGACGGGTGAATGTCGAGTCGGAGCGGTTGGGGAGCGTTGGACCCGTGGAAGTGTTGCCCGGGGCGAATGTCACGGTGTGGGAGGATTGGGTGGAATATGTACGGGTCATACGGATCCAACGGCTATGCATCCTGTAGGGACTTGTGCGATGATGCCGTTGGAACTGGGGGTGTGGTTGATGAGGATTTGAGGGTGCATGGGGTGGAGGGATTGCGAGTTGTGGATGCGAGTGTGATGAATGTGGTTATCGGGGCGAATCTGGCGGCGACTGTTTTTGCTGTTGCGGAAAAGGCGGCAGATTTGATCAAGCTGGGTTGAGAATATACTCCAGATGGTGGACTACAGAGTAGGATGTATGAGAGGAAGTCAATAGAAGAAAGTGATGCGCTACCGTAAAAGAATGTATTAATGAATATGTCCGATTGGAGTGAGTGTATATAAGAAAGGAAACTGTTCGGCAAAGATGGACAGTGGTAAACAAGAGCCACTACTGCTGGGGGTCTATCATGCGAAACGGACTGACAAGAGGGTAATAAAGGATGAAACGAAGGGGTATGAAGTAGGTCGGATCAAGATGATTTAGCTTCCTCCTCTTCCGGGATCTCATCGTCACCGAACTCACTGGCCAGCTCGCTGGCCCGTTCACTGGGTCGCTCGCTCGTTTCACTGGCGGCCTTGTCCGATTTGCGGGATTTGCGGCTGAAGAAACCCAGGCTACTGCGAGTCGACTTGTCGGCAGAGGGAGCACTCGAGATGGTGCTATCCACGCTCTTGGCCAGCTGGGCCTCGACTGTGCCATCCTCATCAATGTCGCCTTGGGAGGTATTGTCGCTCTTCTTCGAGAACAGGCCGGAGCGGTCCTTCCATGAGCTGAACTTGCCCGAACTGCCCTTGCGCGTGATCTTCCGGATGAACGACTCTTTCGAGCTGTTGTTGTCCGCAGATGCGGCAGAAGGCATACGCTCGAGAGACTCGTAGGAGTCGCGAGTGAAGATCGACAGAGAGCGAGAATCCTTCGAGACACGAGATTCCGATGGAGAACCGTCGTCCATCAGGAACTCAAAGGGGGCTTCCAAGTCTCTGTCCTTGCCTCTGTCCCGTTCTTTGCCCTTCTCCGACTTCCCGCTGTCGAAGATAGTGCTGAAGGAGGGTGCCGCGGGGTTTAGTTTCGGAGTTATGGGGCGATGGGAAGATGAGGGGCGTGTACCGATAGGAGCCTGCAGTGGCCGACCTTGTCTCTCGAACGACGCATCTTGGAGGAAATCAGGCTCCCCAGTCAGACCAAGAGGCAAGTGACCAGAGGAACCATATTGCGTGGTAGATGGTCGACGCGAGTGGATTCTCGACCACGTTGACGGGGAAGCCCAATCAAACCCCAATGGACTCCGGTGGCCAGGCTTCTCAGCAGAGGGCCAACCAAAGTGCCTGTTATCCGTAGACGGGTGGGGAAGTTGGTTGTCAAACGAGAAGGTGGACGATGGGCGAGGTGACAACGAGCCACGTCGAACAGTACCCAAGATCGACGATGGGTCAATGGGGTCATGTCTCGGACTAAACTGATTATACCCCGTACTGAGGTCGGGGGTTTCGCTGGACTTGTTGAGACTGCTTCCATTCCCGAAGCCAAACTTGCTAGGGGAGAAAATACTGGAGAAGGCAGCACGGCGGGACGGTGGCAAATGGTCGGATGAGCTATCTGTTGTCACGCCAGCGGTGTTGCTCCGTGGAAGTAATGACATCGGATTGGCCCAATTTCCAGTGTAGCTCAGACGACGGCGTCTGGCCCCAATGGGATCCATCTCGTCCATATTGCGAGGGAACGACTGACTTTGACCTGGCTTCAAAGTGCCCAGTAGAGGCGGTTCATCGGCGAGGGTTTTGCCACGAGGGCGATTGAAGCCAAAAAGACCAGAGAGCCGCCTCGAGGCACTTTTCGGCGCCTCGGTGGCATCTCCTAGATTCGATGACTGAGGCTCAGTTTCCTGATTGGGCATATCGTGAGGACTACCGAATGCACTCTCCGGACGACTGCTCGACGATTCTGGCGATGGGGGACCACGAGGGAAGTTCTCCAGTGGATTGATCGACTGGTCGACGTTGGCGAAGCGCGGGCGAATGATCGGACGGGGGAGCTCAGGCGACTCTTCATCACCAAGTAAATCGGACGGGAGCAAAGCATCCGCGCGGGGGCTCATCTGAGGATTATTGAAAGACATGTCCAACTCGGCTCGAGAGAAATCAGGCTGACCTGACAACCCTGGAATGGTCATTCCATTGTTGATATTGAAGAACGTTGAGCTTGGAGCGAAAGTTGGCGAATTGGTGGTTGGTGGGTTGTAACTCATGCTGCTGGAGAACGACGGCTCCATGGCTGTGAAGTTCATTGGCGAGGAAACGTTGCTGGTCAGCGAGCTGCGGTGACGTCGAGGCCGAATCGTTGCGGTGTTGGATAGATCCAGATCCAAAGCTGGCAGGGCGAACGGCCCCGAGCTTCCAGGACGTTGGGTCGTCAGCCACTTCAGACGTTCCTGTGCCTCCTGGTACTGCTGCTGAGCTTGGGCATGTAGGCTGACCAGAGTGGCATATCGGGCGTGAAGGTTGCTGAGTTTGATTTCCCATTGTCGAGCACGTTCATTGTCGATGCGGTCCAATTCCTTGCCATCCTCGCCATCCGGCCCTTGGTTATTCTTCCTCTCCTCCTCGAGCTTCTTAACGCGACCACCTTTATCCTGGATTTCATCGTCGATGACTTTCATCTCGGCCTGTTCCTTTGCGATCTTCTCCCGTACTTCATCGGCCTGCTTCTTGCCCTCCTCTTCCACACGAGCCTTGTCCTCCTTTGCCTGAGTAGCATCCGTGACCATCTGTGCCATCTGTTCTTGCCACCGGACGATATTATCTTTGCGTTTCTGACGTTCCGACTCCTTTTGCTGCAGGAGTTTTTCGCGTTTGGCCTTTTCACTTTGTACGGTGCGGTTGACACTCTCGAGTTTGTAGACATGTTTCTTCAGGTCCCCGCTGACTTCGTCCTTTTCCTTGACCCGCTTCCTCAACTCGTCGCGCTGTTTCTCGAGGTCTTTGAGCAGAGCGATATGTTCTTCCTCCTCATCGGCGGCTTGCTTTTCAATGTTTTCGTTCTCATGCTGCAGAGATTTCAGGCGTTCGGCGAGCTCCTCCAGGCTTTCGTCTCGATCGTTGGTTCCGGTACTTTTCTGCGGTTCGTCGGCGTGGCCATGCGATGAGTCGGCGGCACCCGCAGCAGGGGATTGTTTCCGGCCGGCCGAGATTCGTTTGGTAGGAAGCTGGCCTCCGCTGTGTTCGCGGGCCATGATCGGTGCTGACGGAGCTGCCAATCCGGCCGTAGAGCGGGAATGGAGGCCCGAATGGTGATATTGGCGTTCGAGGCATTTTGCTGAGCTTGCGACAGAGGCAGGGATTTTGTTCGTACGTGGACGACCGCGCTCGGGGTTTGGAAATTGGCCGCACTAACGGACAGGACGCAGATGTGGTAGATATTTCCGGGGAGTAAATTCAATATTTCCACAGCCGTTTCGGCTCGTTTCGATTCGCCCACTGCGACCACCGGTTAGCCCGTTAGACGAGGGAACTTGGAGCCCTGACAATTGCCGAGAGCGGAGGCATACCTTTCGCTCCGTTCACCTGGATGATGTGCTTGTGTATGGAATTATGGAATTCCGGTTGTTTCCAGGCGATACGAATCTCCCGAGCGGTAATCTCTTCAAGAGTCAACTCAGGCGGCGGTGGGATATCCAAACCGAGCTTTTCCACCAGAACATCGTTTGGCGTCTGGCACACTTGCCATGCCCGGTAGAGCAGCCTGTGGAGGCCAGGAGTTAGGCACGACGGAAGCGAGGAGACAGACCGGACCGACTTACCAGATGAGCGCCCACAGGATGGTGACGGCCAGGAAGAGAGCCATGACGCCTCGTACCCGCACTCGGGGGACCACGCTAGGGTAGGCGTCAAAGGATAGATACAACGGCTCATAACATCCCAGCGTCAGAGACCCATGGGGACGGGTATGAGAGGGGGGAAAGGAAGAATCGAGCGGAGGACGATCGACGGCCTCCAACACCGGCGAGTGGCCGTGGGGCGGTCAGGTGACTGTGCACTGCATAGCTGACTGAGGTGCATAAACCGGGATGTAGTAGTCAGCAATGCCCGAGGATGTGACTCAGCAGGCTCCTGGGTGAGGCTGAGGTATGACATAATGGGGCGTTCCAATCAGGATCCCCCCCGCATGCTCAAACCGGCTAGGCTGGCGAAGAGGCCGAGGAGCAAAAGCAGCCAAAGGCAAACGCCTGTTGGGCTGTTGGGAGGCGCTCAACATTTACTACTACGTACCTCCTACCTTCTCCCCACGCATATCTCCCGATCGGAGCCTCCGCGCATCCCATATATTCTTCCGTTCGCTGCCCTCCTCTCCCCCGCACACTCGTTGTTACACCCGTTGTTCCCGGTGGTGGTCGTTTGCTCCCGCCGCCGTCCGTTCTCTATGCCTCTCGGCCTGTCACATGGGCCGTATGTAGGCGGCAATTCCTGCCAGCGACTGACTTCCGACACTCTTCTGACCCTTTTCTCCCTCCCATCCCTCCTCCTTGCGGCTCCGACCCTGGTCCTGGTCGGTCTGACTATCTCTCACTTCTTTCTTCATTGATCTGCTTCGGGGTATTCGCCCCTCCGTCGTTCCTCCGCGATGCAGTACGTCCGCAGCATCAGCGGCTCCGTCTCCAAGACCTGGAACTCCATCAACCCAGCCACCTTGAGCGGAGCCATCGATGTGATCGTGATCGAACAAGAAGATGGTGCGCTTATTCTTTCTTTCCTTTCTCTGTGCAATCGTATCGTTAACCCGTCGGTGTTCTAGGAACCCTTGCCTGTTCGCCCTTCCATGTGCGGTTCGGCAAGTTCTCTCTGCTCCGCCCATACGAGAAGAAGGTACACAATAATCCGCCACCAAGATAACGACAAGGTCCAACCAGGCACTGACACACTACTAGGTGGAGTTCAAGGTCAATGGCGTGAAACAGAATTACTCGATGAAGCTCGGGGAAGGCGGCGAGGCCTTTTTCGTGTTCGAGACCACCGATGAGATCCCCGCCTCGCTGCAGACTTCGCCGTTGGTGTCGCCAACGGCGAGCCCGAAAATGCGCAGCGAGGAGAATCTCCCATCTTCCCTCCAAGAACCAGTATCTCGACCTAGATCGGTCATCGGGAATTCACGCCCAGGATGCAAAGTCCGATTCGAACATTCCCCTCATGTCGAGGACGACGCGGGCGACAAGCGACTTAGGTATGGCAGGTCCTCCGACTGTCTACACGCCCTTATGCTGATCTTGTTTCAGGTGCAATCACACCGTTGTCACGATCTCCGGAGATCTCGGAAATAGGTCGCTCTCGCCACGGTTCATTCAGCGATGAGCCCAAATTTGATCGAACTGTCTCTGACAACGTCCTACTGACGAAGACAACAAGCGATCCCGACCACGCCTATGGAGAGTCGCCGCCGCCGAACGAGGATTCCGACGAGAGAGCACGTTCTCGCAGTCCACCGCCACTATCGGCAGAAGAGACAATGTCGCGCGCAATCTCTCTGTCCAAGAAACTCGAAGGCTCGAATATCCCTTCGCATGTAACAGACACGGGTGATTTGATGCTCGATATGACGGGTATAAGAGTAACGAAGAGGATGCCCTGCGCGCGGAAGTTGTCGCCCGTAGGATCCTCGCGGAAGAGCTTGAAGGGAACTACGATATCGGCGCGCTCATCGGGGCCGACGAGCATGGCAATCTGTGGATCTACAGCAGCGAAGATGCGAAGGAGGCCGCCAACCGACGCGCTACCTTTAATGCCATGAGACCTAGCTCAGCCATGAGTGAAAATGCCATCTCTGATCCTGGCTACCACAGTGACAGTGACGGATCTGTTCGCGACACCGCCATCTCGCGGCATTATCGTACCCAGTCGGACGTCAGCCTGGGTTCCCCACGCCGCCTCAGTCTCCCCTTCCGGGACCTGACTCGCAACTATGCGAAGACCCTGCGCCTGACCAGTGATCAGCTCAAGGCTTTAAATTTGAAGCCTGGCGCAAATGAGATGTCGTTCAGCGTCAACCGGGCGACATGTACAGCTACTATGTATCTATGGAACGGCAACGTTCCGATTGTCATCTCTGACATTGATGGCACCATCACAAAGTGAGTTACCCCCTGCTCGGTTTCTTACCCTTAACTTATATTTTGCTAGGTCTGATGCCCTCGGACACGTACTGAACATGATCGGTCGCGACTGGACACACGCTGGCGTGGCCAAGTTGTACACCGACATCGTTAACAATGGGTACAATATCATGTACCTGACTAGTCGATCGGTCGGTCAAGCAGATACGACGCGCGCCTATCTGTATGGGGTTTGCCAGGACGGCTTTCGGCTGCCCAAAGGTCCCGTGATCATGAGTCCGGATCGGACTATGGCGGCCTTGCGACGAGAAATCTACCTGCGAAAGCCGGAAGTCTTCAAGATGGCCTGTCTCCGCGACATCCTGGGTCTGTTTAACGGAAAGGAGAATCCCTTCTATGCCGGATTCGGCAATCGTTTGACCGATGCTCTGAGCTATCGGTCCGTGAACATTCCATCCAGTCGGATCTTCACATCAATTCCAATGCAGAGGTGTATCTGGATCTGCTCAGTCTGAACAATTATCGAAGCAGCTACGTCACCATGGGTGAACTGCTGGACCATTTCTTTCCCCCCACCAGCTTGCTCGTTCAGGCTGGTGGTGAGGCGTATACGGACTTTACGTACTGGAGAGAACCGCCTCCGGACATCGATGATTTCTCCAGCACCGACACCGAAGACGAGGACGATGAAGATTATGAAGAGCAGGATGAGGAAGACGAAGATGAAGAGGATGATGATGTCGACGAAGAGGAGGAAGATTATGAAGAAGGCAGTGATATGGACGACGAAGCCGGCGAGGAAGATCTCACTGCCAGCTACATCTCACAGGGGTCGCTCGATGAGTCGAGCATTGCCGACGACCCTAGCCTCCACTTGGAGGATGGAGAAGAAGAGGTTGACTCTGGTGACGAGGTAGATCAACTCGAGCGGACGATGAAGACCGCGAACCTGACCTCTGCATCAACTGCGGCAGGCCCCCCATCGTAACCCGACTGAGGCGGCCGTTGCCCCATGTAACATCATGCGTCACGGACGCTCGGAGATACCCAGCATGGCGACTTGAATCAGATGTCTGATGGACATCGAAATGCATCTGTACTTGCATCTGGGGTTGTTGTTTCTTGCATCATTGGAGTTACTTGATTGAATTGGACGGAGCGTTGAAGTATAGCCCCGTGGACGGTGTTAATAGCACTAATAGACTAGACATAATGTGATCCTTGCCTATCAACGTATTCCATATTAACATATAATTGTATGTACTCTGTAGGTGGTAGGCTGGCGGGACTACCCGATCGGGTTTAGTGGCCCTGCAACCTTGTCTCGTTCTTCGACCGCATTTCACCTCAACTTCCGTCGTCTCTCCCTCTCCATACTTCTCCGACACCGTCCCTCTACCCCTCCCACCCATTGCGGTAAACCCACCTCCTCAGTGCGACACACGTTTACTGCAGCTCCTCCCAGAGGAAGCCCGATTTCTTCCACCGACGCGATTTATCTTCCACCGCGAACAACGACAAACGCATACCCCTAGTGAACCGTGACCGACAGCTCACCAAACCACCACACCATGGCCTCACCAAGCCAGTCCCAAACAGCGGGACCATCCACCCAACCTCTGACTCCCCCCGCCGAATCCTCCTCCCAGCAACAACAGCAACCCGCCTCGCAACCCCAACCCAGCACAACCGCCAACACCGCAACGATGAACAACAACGCCAACGCCGCAAACACCAGCACAACGCCCGCCCCGCACCCCTCCCAACCGACCCAGATCCCGTCTACCTCGCTCAAAGACAGCGGCAAATCGCGCCGTCCGCGCGACGTCCGACTCATCCACATGCTCCTCGCCTCGCTCGGCGTAACCGCTTACCAAGAGCGGGTGCCGCTGCAGCTCCTCGATTTCGCATACCGGTACACCTCGGGGGTGCTCCAGGACGCGGTGTACCTCGCGACGGAAGGCTATGCGGGCGTGACTGACGGGCCCGGCGGGGGGATCTCGAACCGCGGACCACCCGAGGTGAATAGCGTTACGTTGCCTGCGCTGCGATTGAGTATTGCGTCGCGGCTGCATTATCAGTTCCAGACGGGTCTGCCGAAGGAGTTCCTGATGGATGTTGCGGCGGAGCGGAATCGGGTGGCTTTGCCGGGGGCGACGAGGGGGTATGATGCTGCTGCGCAGCAGGGGCAGGGTGCGAAACCGGTGGCGCATCAGGGGGTGGTTATGGGGGGATGAGGTTGCCGCCGGAGCGGTTCTGTTTGACGGGGACTGGGTGGAACATGAAGGAGGATTGGGAGAGTGAGGGTGAAGAGGAGATTGAGGTGGAGGGCGAGGGTGAGGGTGAGGGAGAAGGTGGTAAGGAGGGTGCTGGGGAGAAGGAGGAGGACGAGATGAGGATGCGGAGGATGGCAAGATGGAGGATATCTTTGGGGAGGACACGGCGATGGGGGAGGGGGAGGGTGATGGGATGGGGATAAGACGATGACGGACGTTTAATCTTGTCTCTGGCTGTTTCTTTTTGTGTCTATGGATATGTTGCGATGGGGCGTTCGGAGTTGATATTCAGATTCGACTTCATTTCATCATGTCTGGTGTCTGGTATCAATATCAATACCAACCACGAACCAAGCTCGACATCGATCTAGTACTGTACATAATGATATACTTACGGATAATGCACGCAGTCCACAAACAACAGGAACAGAAAGAAAACAACGCCACTAATCCACAACCCATGGTGTACAATGCAGTAGAGCTGTCGTGTCCTCCATCTGTCCATCTCATCTCATCTCCCCCCATCAGCCAGGGAGACACCTAGACGGACGACACAACCACACCAGCCCACAAGAAACCCCAAACGTCCAACAAGAGAGGAGAACCACGACACAAGATGCGAAGCGAAGAGGCGAGTTAACCCTGTCTCGCCCTGCGCGCCTCATCCTCCCGCATCAGCTTAATGACCTCCGCCCGCCGCTGCTCCACCTTAACCAGCTCCTCCTCCTTCTGTCGTCGTCGCTCCTCATGCGTCGCGAACCATTCCTCCCGCGCGCGATCCTCTTCCTCGGGCTTTGCGTGCGCCACCATGCACGAGTTCATGGCCAGGCGTTGCGTGCGACACACCCATGTTGCTGTGACGGTGCGGTTGACGGCGCATTCGGCGAAGGCTGTCCCACTCTTTTGTTAACTTCTTTGGATCTAAAGGCTTGGGTAGGGAGGTATCCTGGGGTATAGGGGTAGGAGGTAGAATAGGAACAGGGAGAGAGGGGAGGGTACCTTTGATCTCGGGGGCGCAGTGGCTTCGTACGCGCTTGTAGTATATTTGTTTGACTTCGGATTCTTGGGTGGCGGAGAGGGAGCGGGTTGCGGAGGTTGTATTTGGGGTTGGTGGCTGGCGTTGCTGAGGAGGAGGACATTGTGTCTGTTATCTGTCGGAGGTGTTGGAGAGGGTGTATGTAGGTATTGTTGGTGATCGTCGGAGAGGAGGTGGAGGAAGTGGTCAGGAGAGACGAGTGGAGTGCACCACCGGGGCAGGCCAATTGCAGGGTCAATCGATAGTCGAATTGTGTATGTCTCTCTTGAGATAGCGAAAAGGTGCAAGTAGATTGTTGGGGAGGCGAGGGCAGAGGGAGGTTCGGCGAGCGAGTTGGCGGGAGAGGAAGTTCGATCAGATGAAGTTTAGTTTGACTCTCCGCCTTGTCCGACTCCGAACTTTTTTTCTCCCTCAACCTCCGCCCGACCATCTATCTCCCCGCCACGTCTCTTAACCTCTCTCTGAACAATCAGAATACTTCTCATACCGGAGGAAGAGAAGATAATCATCCCCCGACAAAATGTCCTCCATGCGCAACGCCGTCCACAGACGGCAGCACCGCGAGCGCGGCCAGCTCGCCGGCCGTGAAAAAATGGGGTATCCTCGAAAAGCACAAGGTAGGCCTCAACACCATTCCATATACTCCTCTCCTCTCTCTCCTCTCCTATCCTCTCCCAAAATCGAAAGGAAAGATATCAGAAGCATGCTAACAATGTCGGCAACAGGACTACTCCCTCCGCGCAAAAGACTACAACGAAAAGAAAGCCAAAATCAAGCGTCTCCAAGAAAAAGCCAACGACCGCAACCCCGACGAATTCAACTTCGGCATGATGTCCACCCACTCCCAGAAACAAGGCCGCCACGGCGCCGCCGCCGCGACTCCGCGACCGCGCGCGGTCTCACCCACGAGGCGATCAAGTTGCTCAAGACGCAGGATGCCGGGTACCTCCGGACGGTGGGGAGCGGGTGCGCCGACAGATGGAGAAGTTGGAGAAGGAGGTCAAGCTGCAGGAGGGGATGGGGGAGTTCCTCGGACAGGAGCCGAAGGGTAAGAAGGCGGAGAAGAAGGCGAGTTTCGATGATGATGATTTCGATTTCGACTTTGACGAGGATGAGGATGAGGGACCGGTGCGCCAGCCGAAGCTGGTCTTTGCGGATGATCGCGATGAGCAGCGCGAGTTGAAGAGTGTGCGGCGCGCGGCGATGGAGAAAAAGGCTGCGGAGGAGGATAGTGGGGAGGATGGGGAGGCCTCGTTCGGTCAGATGCAGCGGAAACAGCAGCAGAAAAAGTCGCAGAAGCAGCTGGACGCTGAGCGACAGGCGTTGCAGGAGGCGCGTCGGGCGCGCAAGTTGAGGAAGCGGGCGGAGGAGTCTCGTTTGAATAAACTCCAAATGCTGCAGAAGCAGTATGCTGATATCACCGCTGCGGAGCGCGAGCTGGACTGGCAGCGCGGGCGGATGGACAACTCCGTCGGAGGAACGAACAAGAACGGCCTCAAGTGGAAGATTCGCGAGCGAAAGAAGTAGTCTTTTCCTTGTGTTCTACTTGTGTTGTTGTGTTCCGGCGCATGATCTGATGATTGATTTCTGCATATGGCGAACGGTTTGGCAAAAGTTTCTCCCTGGGTTGATCGGGTGTAATTGTTCATAGAGATAGATTACTTATTTACGGAAGGATACCAATATGCTTGCTCTGCCAGTGAACGTGAATGTGACTTTTCTTGTAGAAACAAACACCTACTCAAGCTAAGAATCACAAAATATATGCACTGCTCTATCAATCATTCGTAGATCGGACATATCCCATACCCATCGAGTCGTTAATGAATCGGATCGCTCAATCGATTACTGCTGGCCCTTCTTCATCTCGGCCACGCGGATGCTCACAGCCCGCTTGTGCGCCTCGAGGCCCTCCACGCCGGCCAGCTGCTCGACCGTCTGGGACAATCCGAGCAGACCCTCCGCCGTGAGGTTGGAGCTGGTGATGTGTTTGAGGAAGGAGCCCAGGTTCACACCAGAGTACTGCTTGGCATAACCGTAGGTAGCTGGAGCAGGTTAGCAAACACTATCACTCTCTATATATATATATATCGTCGGAAGAAACTTACGCAAGGAGTGGTTCACACCGGCCGAGTAGTCACCCACACTCTCCGGGGTCCACTGGCCGATGAACACACTGCCGGCATTCTCCACGTACTCGACCGCCGCCTCGGCATCTTGGATCTGCAGGATCAGGTGCTCCGGAGCGTAGTCGTTGCTGAGCTTCATGGCCTCGGCGAGGTCGCGCACCACAAAGGTGACAGAGTGCTCAAGAGAGCCCTTGACGATGTCCATACGGGGCAGAGCCTTGGCCTGCTTGTCGACCTCGTCTTCGATGGCCTGGAGCTGCTGCTCGGTCAGGTTGATCGCGATGAGAATGACCTGGGAGTCGACGCCGTGCTCGGCCTGGCTCAGCAGATCCGAGGCGACGAACGCGGGGTGGGCAAACTCGTCGGCGATGACCAGAACCTCACTGGGTCCGGCGGGCATGTCAATGCTGACACCCGCAGAGGTATCGTTGGAGACTAGCATCTTGGCCGCCGTCACGAACTGGTTACCAGGACCCAGGATCTTGTCCACCTTGGTGATGCTCTCGGTGCCATAAGCCATGGCGGCAACGGCCTGCGCACCTCCGGCGAGGACAATGCTCTCAGCACCGACCTTGTGGGCAACGTACACAATCTCAGGAGAGATGCTGCCATCAGAGCGAGGAGGCGAAGCGAGGACGATCTTCTTGCAGCCAGCGACCATCGCGGGGACACCCAACATCATAGCAGTGGAAGGCAACACGGCAGTGCCACCGGGGATGTATAGACCCACACGCTCAATGGCGCGAGAGAAGCGAGAGCAGACCACACCGGGCATGGTCTCCATCTTGAGAGCCTCGTTGCTTCCCTTTTGAGCGCTGTGGAACTTGGCAATGTTGGAGATGCTGACATCGAGGGCCTTCTGGGTCTCGGGGCTCATCTGCATGAGCTCCGCGGGGAATGGAGCACGCAGAACGGGGGACGTCAACGACGTCGCCTTCTCGAACTGGTGGGTATACTTCAGAACAGCGGCATCGCCGTTGTTGCGGACATCCTCGATGATGGGACGAACAAGCCCCACGATGGCGTCGTTGGACTTCTGAGAAGGACGCTTGAGGTAGTCATTGACCACCTCGGTCGACGTCGAAGAAGTGACCACACGGGTCATCTCAATGCGGTCGGTTTCCGGCTTCGCAGGCTCAGACTGCTTCTGTTCTGGGGCAGGGGGAGCAGCGGCGGCGGGGGTCGTAAGGCCGAGCTTCTCAGCCCACGGGCCCTTAGCATCACCCTTTCTTCTCTTCACCTTCAGACTCTTGAGATCGAGGTTGCGTTCCACATCCTCGAGGCTGACTCCGGCAGCAACACAGCGAGCGAGAGCGAAGTAAAGAAGATCGGCAGCCTCGAACGCAATTTCCTCCTTGGTATCGGCGGTGCAGAGCTCCTCGGCCTCCTCCATGATCTTTGCCTGAGCGAGCTTGGGGTCGTTGAAGAGGCGGGCAGTGTAAGAGCCAGCGGGCGCGTCCGCCTTGCGCTCTTGCAGGGTCTTCTGAAGACGGGAAAGGCCATTGTAAGGACCGAAGCAGCTGGCGGTACCGAGGTGGCAGAAGCCTAGGAGAGTCGGGGTTAGCTAGATCGATTAAATCAAGAGGTGAACAATCGGGAGACTCACCTCGGCCGATCTGCTTCACAGTGAAGACGAGACAATCGCTATCGCAGTCGAAGCCAATTCGGATCAACTCCTGCACATCGCCGCTGGACTGGCCCTTGTACCAAAGGCCACGCTTGCGGCTCTGGTAGACACCAGTACCCGTGCGGAGAGCCTCAGCAATGCTTTCGTTGGAACTCCACACAAGACCCAGACAGACGCCGCGCTCGTCAGTGACGGTCGTGGCATAGAGGCCATTGCCTTGGTCGACAACGGCGCGGGCCGCAATCAGAGATGCGGCCGGGATCTTGCCGTTGGGCTGAGCATGCTCGAGAGTAAGAGCGTCGGAAGGGATGACGCTGACGCCGCCCTGGGTCAGAGTGTCCTGCAGGGTAGCCTCCGTGACCGCTGCGGAATATGTACGATAAAGGCTCTGGGTTTCGGGATTGAAGGCAAGTTTGTCGGAGATGGCCTTGACGGCGGCGGAGTCGGTGCAGAGGCCAGTGGCCTTCCGCTCGGCATCCTCCTTCACCCACGTCTGGAAAGCATCGACCTGGTTCTCGGTGGCAAAGACGACGAGTCGCGATGAGGGGACGGACTGTTCTTGCGACAGGGCGGTCAATTGGTCAAGAGAAATGAAGATTTTGGCGGCGCCGGCATTGAGAACATCGACGAGGTCGCCGGTGGAGGCAATGCTCGTGGCGTCAACGTAGACGTCGAGAAGACGGAAGTTCTGGCGGAGGAATTCCTGCGCCTGAGCGAGGCTGGAAACCTTGATCAAGACGCGACCGAAGAAGGCGATCTGCTTGAGCTCGAGGCCGGAGGCGGGGGAGGAGGGGTCGAGCGAGACGAGGAAGGGCGTGGCCATGGTGGCGGAGAGGGATTATTCAATCCCTTGGGAATGGCGAGAGAGATGGGAGGGGAAATCACAGACGATCCCTAGAGTCCCTTGACGGCGAATGGTGGTGGGGGAGCAAACGGCAGGGAGGGATGAAGCAGAGGGAGAGAGTTGGCGGCGAGGATGAATCATCGCGGAGGTGGAAATTCTTTGCCGCCCCGCATCGAGATTTTCCCTCGTCCGGTCCGCATGTCAGCCCATTGATACTTCTGCCCGCTGCTGGGAACAACAAACCCAACAATCATTGGGCTCTTGCGATTCCCGAGTTATGGTAGTAACTTGCACCCTCCCTCGGTGGGATTCGAGAATCGCCTTCCCCCGCGCTGCAGGCTCCCATTGACGATGCCGGCAACCGTAGATCCCGCTATCACCCTTCGGCCGGGAAAGAGTCGCACAAGCAGTAGGTTGCCGGTGTTATCCTCACATTGCCCCGACTGAGATCCGACGAATGACTTTTTCCCGCTCTTGTCGAGGCTGCATGGGTGTATGTGTTGCGACACTGACCGCCCTTCTGGCTGTCATCCATGCCCGCGAGATGTGAGACACGTCCATGTATAGATTCCCAACTCGAAGCCGGATGATGTCAATCTTGAGTGCTTATCTGGTTTCATCGCGGGTTTCTTTCCTTTGCGCATGTCGTCCCTTGCATACTGAGCTTCCATGCCATAAGAAGAAGTCGAGAACCATCAGGTTGTACCAACTGCACCCGGATGCATGGAGAGAACGTGGCTCCAGTGTCTCGCGACGCGGAGAAAAACAGCAAGGATCGACTGAGGACAGGACCCCTACTTCCGACAGGATAGTTGCGAGGTTGTCAGTTGATGGTGGTTCTTTGACTCGCGCACAGCTGTTGATCATGGGGAATCTCCCCCGCGGGCGATTGGGCCACGTTGGTGGTGTCTGCACCTGCCATGCACCTGCATGTCTTCATGCCTCGAACTTTCGAGGTGATATCGGAGCGGCAGAGGGAGGAGGAGTTGGGAAGTGATGGAAAGGCAGATCATGAGGTTTGCGATGTCGATCTCAGCGTCACAGCGAGAGCTTGTCCTGCGTTTGTTTCTGGTCCTCCAGGGGAAGATGATTGGACAGCGAGGGAACTGGGCCCGAGCTGACGGAGCTGAACAGAGCGTCCGTAGTTGTGCTCCGTCTGGGGACTGGGATGCATTCGGGCTGAGAGGTGTGGAGAGGTCAGACCGACTAACTCAATAGTCGCGATCGACTATGGCCCAATCAGGCGGCGGCAGCCTGATCCTTCAGGCGATCAGGTGGGGACGAGGGTGACCACGTCGGATGATAGAGAGTCCGTCCCTGTCGGTTGTTCGGGAGATATTGCAGTGTGTTATAGTGGAGAGATGCCATAACTAACTATGTTATTGTGGCCACTGTCGGTTTCTCTCCCATTTCACAGTACACAGCGTGGTGTTTGCGACATAACTGGCGGTCCTTGCATTCCCCTGCATTACTCATGCTGCTGACTTATCTTATCCTGACCAATCAACGCCAGCCGATCGGCTGCGGAGCGATCGATCGAGTTTAGCGGGAGCGGGTCTGGCGACGATAGTTTGGTACCTCTGGGCCCAGCGGAAGGGCGAGGGAACCAGAGGTACCTCCGCATCACGCTCCCTCACCATCCACGCGACACCCTTTTTCCCCAGTCGGCGGTCTTGTTTTTCTCCTCTTCTTCTCCTCTCCCTCCCACTACCACCCTACCACTCCATGCCGAGGTGACGGACCCTCTCTTCCGTCTTGTCGTTCGCTCGTTATAAATTAATCCCCCCGCCGTGTCGGGCTGTCTCTCCTTTGGTTTGATCCTTTCTTAGTTCTTCGCTCCTCCTTCATTCCTCGTGTCGGAGCTCTGCAGTTGGACCGGCGTGTTCATCTGTCCCAATCGCCCACAGTCCTTTCAGTTCGGTGATCTCTCCGATATCCAAGCCATGCGTTTGACTTCGCTTTCGACGTCATTGCGGCCGCCGCCCTGGTCACGCCCGCCTTGGCTCACCCCCTCTTCCAGTCGGAGCAGCCGCTGGTCGGAACCAATGTTGCCCGATCCCGCGCCGACGCCATCAAGGAAGCCTTCGTCCATGCTTGGGATGGCTACATGCAGTACGCCTATCCCAACGATGAACTGCATCCCATCTCCAACGGCCACGGCAATTCGCGCAATGGCTGGGGTGCGTCTGCCGTCGATGCCCTGTCGACCGCCATCATGATGCGCAATGCCACCATTGTGAACCAGATCCTCGATCACATCGACCAAGTCGACTACTCGAAGACCGACGATCGCGTGAGTCTATTCGAGACCACCATCCGCTACCTCGCGGGCATGCTCTCCGGGTACGATCTGCTCAAGGGACCCGCGTCCGGTCTGGTCAAGGACCAGGCCAAGGTCGACAGACTGCTGGAGCAGTCCAAGAACCTCGCGGACATCCTCAAGTTTGCGTTCGACACGCCCTCCGGTGTGCCTTACAACCAGGTGAACATCTCCTCCCACGAGAACGACGGCGCCACCACCAACGGCCTGGCCGTGACCGGTACCCTGGTGCTGGAATGGACCCGCCTGTCGGACCTCTTGGACAACAACGAGTACGCCCATCTCAGCCAGCGTGCGCAGTCCTACCTCCTCAAGCCCCAGCCGGCCACCTCCGAGCCCTTCCCCGGTCTCGTCGGCAGCCACATCGACATCAAGACGGCAAGTTCGCCGACGCCCAGGTGAGCTGGAACGGCGGTGCCGACTCTTTCTACGAGTACCTGATCAAGATGTACGTGTACGACCCGAACGAGTTTGGCGAATACAAGGACCGTGGATCGCCGCGGCCGATTCGTCCATCCAGCACCTCGCGTCGCACCCGGAAGTCCCGCCCGGACCTGACCTTCCTCGTCGTACAACGACGGCCAGCTGGGTCTGAGATCGCAACACCTCACCTGCTTCGATGGCGGTAGCTTCCTTCTCGGCGGGACGGTCTTGGACGAAAAGAAGTACATGACTTTGGACTGGATGCTGGTCAAGGGCTGCCACGAGACCTACAACGCGACCTTGACCGCATCGGGCCCGAGTCGTTCGGTTGGGATGCCAAGTCGGTGCCCGCGAGCCAGAAGGCGCTTTTCGAGAAGGCTGGTTTCTACGTGCAGAGCGGCGCATACATCCTGCGTCCGGAGGTAATTGAGAGCTTCTACTACGCTGGCGAGTGACGGGCAAGGAGATGGTAAGCGTCTTCACTCCATGCCTTTTGACTTGACTAATGTGGTTGAATTAGTACCGCGACTGGATCTGGAACGCCTTCACTGCGGTCAACAAGTACTGTCGCACGAGCTCGGGCTTCGCGGGTCTGACCAACGTCAACGCGGAGAACGGTGGCGGCCGCTACGACAACCAGGAGAGCTTCATCTTTGCCGAGGTGCTGAAATATGTGTACCTGGGCATTCCGATGGTGAGTTTGCCCTTCCCCTTCCTTACTTACTGAGGGTCATTGAGACGAGAGACTAACGAGCGCAGATGAGGACTGGCAGGTGCAGCGCGGCAATGCGAACAAGTTTGTGTACAACACAGAGGCGCATCCATTCCGTGTGCGGTAGAGAGTGGTGGTATCCATACCCAGCCCCATATATATTGTTATGCGTAGGTGTCTACGTATTATCCATAGTTAATGATCGTTTCGGGTTGTTTGTTTGTACGAGGAGTAAGGAGTGTAGTGGCAAAGTTGGAAACGTGCTCACGTGAGAATTTGGGTGAGCCGGCGGGAGGCTCCAGAGATCAACCCCGTAGTCCGCTGTAGATCCGCCCTGATTGGCCCACCGTCGCGCATTTGAGCGGATTTGAGCACCTTGACGACTGCTGCAGTATACCTTACTGACTGTCTACCTTGGGGGTGAGCACATCTTCCTCTATAAGTAGTCTTCCCCTTTCTACTCTCTACCTACAAACACAGAAAAAGAATAGACACAATCCAAGAAAGACAAAGACAATGTGTGGCCCCTCCCGCCCCAGCTCCGGCAACCGCATCGCCATCATGTTCCCCTGCGCCTCCCTCCCCATGAGCCTGGCCTCCTACTCCCTCTCCTTCCGGGAGATGGAAGACGGAATCACCAAGGCGGTCTTCCGCATGACTGATCCTTCTACCTACGATCGGTTTCAGAGTTGCTCGGGGATTGATCTCCGGATAGAGTATGTCCTTCCCCACATACATATACATCTACGACATATACAGTGGCTGATAGGTGCAGACGCCATGGAGACCTCACGTCGAAAGTTTTATTACCACCACTACATCAATTCCAACTTCGTCCGTCGCCGGGAGGGTCAGAGTGCTCGGCGATGGAGTTTGATTTGCCCGAGCGGTTGGATCTGGGGATCTCGGAGACGGGATGTCGCGACGGCAGGTGACGGTTACGGGGGGGATGCTCTTGGCGACGGGGAATTGTTGGGTTTGATTGATTGATTGTTTTCTTTTGGTTTTATGTGATTAATTAGCAGGCTGGCGTTGGAGTACTTGGGTACATATATGTGTCAATTATGGCTTGTGCGAAATACTGAAATAGGTATTGAAATACTCCGGACGATCTGACATTCCATAAAACATCGACTCAATTCACAATTACTTCAGACATCATCTACTGAGAGCATGTAGATAGGTAACTCTACCATTCAAAAAAGTATAAGTAACGCCTCTCTTGTCTCATCCAGTCATGACAGCTCTACGGCGGTAAGCTAAGTGAGTTAAATAATCTAATTACTCTTCAATGTAGTCTACTTGTCTGAGGCTCCTAGAGCTATGACTTTATTCTATGTGCCTACTTAGCCGAGTCTTCCACTCCCGGCCGTCTTCCCTCTCGTCAAATTCCATCGCTGCTGTCCTCGTCGCTGGAATATACCATACTAGAGGCATCTAGCGTGTGCAGTCTTTTTTGTGGTCTAGCAGTCATTTATTTTTTTCCGTACTTGTACTATATAATTCATCAAGAGTCCATGACTCAAGCCGACCTCGGGGCTGCTGATCGGTCCTTGCATGTCTGGATCATCAGGCTGATCAGCATCTATCCCACTTTCGTCCTCTTCCCATATTTCCCTAAGCCAGTCATCTTGATAAATGCTCTCCAGAGGTAGGCCCTCTCCACTAACAGAGAACCATAGAATTATATCCAATAAGGCTTCCATGGAAGCTATTTGGTCAAAATCAGCTCTCTTAAAATCCCTACATATCTTGATGTTATAAACGTCGAAAAGATGTTCAGACACAGCTAAAGCCGGTTGTTCCGAAAGCCCGCGGTCCTGAATCATAGTGCCGTCTTCCAAGTACCAATCCCAGTGATCATATTTGTATTCGTGTCGAGAGCATTCCAAGTATGCCATAACACGGAGAGCACAATCGTCTATAGAAGATGCCCCGCAGGTGCCCAAGGTGTGCTAGGTCTACACTGATAACACGAATTGTCCTCCTCGGTCGAAGGGAGGTGCATAAGTCGCCAAACATCTGCTCTCAAGATATATTGGGAGTTTGTAGTGTATGGACCTTTGTGGCATTCCAGTCCAAGGGAAGGCGAGCGGATCAAGAGAGGACTCTATAAAGTATTTCGGGGCCCAGTCCGCTGGCAACAGCTCCAATCCAGAGTACACTAAAGTTTGGCTACCGGACTGTACCAATAAAAGCAAGGACTTCTGAATCACTCCCTACCATACCAGATGTCCCACCTAGGACCTCATTGAGGACCGGGTAACCATGGGCTAACAAGATTGCACGGGACATCTTACTCCTAAAATACCCCACAAAAAGTTGACACCATCACTTCAGCGCTACAACTCAAAGTTATATAGTAAGGCAGGTCTTCCGTTAAGCTTGTCCATACGGGCGGAATGGCATCAATAGGAGACTTCATCTTAGCACCAGTGGCTCTTAGCAAAGGGAGTTTAGCAGATAAACAATAATATTTATGCATCGGGATTGTTAGGGCCATCACAAGGGCAATAAGAAATTAGCTATGCAATCCATATAGACGCGCAAATCCAACAAAGCCTCGAACACTCTCCCTAATGAAAGGGGATCAAGTCAGACGACAGACAGAAACCCCCAGATTTGAATAAAAAACACGTTTCATAAGTGCGAGAGACTGACCACAGGGCCCAAAATTTCCTTTTAGGCGTGCATTTCACTGTAACTTTCCATCCTTCATTTTAAGCGAGTATTGCGGACCACTATCAAGCCAAATTCTCATCCACTTCCCCAACATCAACGACATGGACTTCTAAAGAATCTGACGGGCTTTCTTTGTTATACACAGCCTCTGAACTAGTGTATCACATAGAATCCTCTCCCGCATTTCAACAAGCTGTGCAGATAGTATGTAGCACCAGCCAATTGCGAGAATCCCCAGATAATTGGGTCCCTGGTATTTTCTTCCCTAATGCCATTCCACAAACTAAATATGCTCGCAGTGAAACTGAAAGACGTAGCAACCTCAGTGCCAACCTATAGCAAAGCGAGATGTGAAATTTCTGGTTCAAGTTTGTGGCACTCCTGGTCTGCTGACAGTTTCCAAGTACAAGAGGCTTATAAGCAAAGACTAAGCATTAGAGAAATCCCAAAGGGACGAGCATAGACTCTTTCAGAGCAGGGTTCGAGTTTCAGGGTTCTATGGAGAGCGTGACGGGGATTTGTGAGCTCCGAATCCAAGCCAGAATCCCGAAGTTCATGGGCTAGATTTGCGAGCTGGTACCAGTATTTTCGACTCTTCGCCAGCGCATCATCAAGCTGTTGCCCTTCCATGGGAGAATATTGTTATCACGAAGGATCTAGAACTAGAGTGTCAGCAAGGTTGGTATGGCAGATGGTTCTCACCCACCGAGTAAGCTGTGGTGGCTGTAAGGAATGTTAGACCCTTCCTTCGCTATATCCTGTACTGGAAACATTTGAGACAAGAGGTAGCCTGATTTTCTCTTGATCGAATTCAGAGGGATAGTTCGGATGATGTATGAATGCTGGAGCAAGGGGAGACAAAGGCGGGATATAAGTTGTTGTGGCCTAAGGCTGCCACAGCTTCACTATTCATGACTAATCAACATCTCGCTGGCTGAGTGGAAGCCCCCAAGTATAGAATACCTTACAAAGTGGATCGCAAATTAGCTTTTTGCTTTTCATGTCACCCTTTTGCGTTTTTGATATGCATTTTTAAGCTACTGTGCGTAGTTTGGCCCCTAAGAATTCACAGGTCCCCGTTTACAAAGCAGAACCCGCCTTGATGCCTGGGTGCGGAATCCCTAGCAAATGTCATGTCGATACGAGACTAGAGCAGGGTCTGCATATTGGTCAAGGGAACGAGGTTAAGGCTGAGTTGGGAGTCTGAAAGCTCATGACGCGTTATCTTCGAGTTATAACTACTTGGAGCTGCCCTGTGGTGCGAGCTCAGGGCGGCACTGCTTACCCACTGAACCAGCAGGGCAGCCGTTGGGGTGTTCGTAGATTTATACTTCATAGGTACCATACACGCTGTCACAGCTTCAAAGCCGACCCAACGACACCACCAAGATACCGCTCCTCCGCCGTCTTCCAGTTAATCACCTTCCAGATCTCATTGGCATACGACGCCTTGTTATTCGTGTACTACACCCCTCATTAGCACCCCTCAACCCTCACCACAAACTAACAACCCAAACCAAACCAAGAAAAAAGGGGAAAGGAAAAACAAACCTGAAGATAATAAGCATGCTCCCACATATCCACCCCCAACACCGGCACCGCCTCCGTCACCGGATCCTGATCCTTCGTCGACACAATCCTCAATTCCCCATCCCCCTTCCCCTGCGCCTCTCTAACCAACCACCCCCATCCACTCCCCTGCACCGACAGCAACACCGCCTTAAACGCCTCCTGGAAGTTACCGACAGACCCCCACTGCGCCTCAATCGCCCCCTTCAGCGTCGGCGCCACCTTCTCGATGACGGTGTTGTCCGAGCCGTAGGGGGCCAGGTTGGTCCAGAAGAGGAGTGGTTGATGTGGCCGCCGCCGTTGAATTTGATCTTTGCTTGGAGGGTGACCAGTTGAGGGACGTTGTTGGTTTGGTGAGCGGTGGATTGGGCGTCGAGGGCGGCGTTGAGATTCGTGATGTAGGTTTGGTGGTGTTTTTGGTGGTGGAGTTGCATGATTTGGGAGGAGATGCTGGGTTCGAGGGCCTGTTATCCATCTTGTTAGTATTGGTGGTGGAGGAGGGAGGGTGGGGATGTACATCGTAGGCGTAGGGGAGAGGGGGAGGCTGAATTTCTGGGTCATTGTTGTGGTGGTGGTTGTTGTATGAGAGTAGAATAGAGTAAAGGAATGGACAATGGAGGGAAGAAGCAGAAGAGAGAGGAAGTAGATCAGGCAGTTTATAGGTTATAGAGATGGTGTACACCCCCAAGGTATATCCTCGGGCCAATCACACCCCACAATGCGCGAGTTTGAGGGGATTGAGAGGACCTTGGATGCGCATGTATGAGCACATTCTCACTCAGCAGAGCCGTCATTCGTTCGGCTGTCACGCTTCCCAGTATTCTCCGTCGATTGCCGGGTAGTTACCCGATGTCTTTCCCGTGAGATCATACGTCTACATCATACGTGGTAGACACGGCTAACATTCAAATCAAATAACCATGACAGACACACTGCTATACTAAGAGGCAAGAGATCATGCAGAACTCCGAATAGTCAACAGCCTCGACTCGCTAACCTTCCTCAACTGGTTCTGATGCGCCGGTCTCTTCTCTGGTCCCTCCCCACCAACACCCACCAAGAACCCGTACGACCCCGGCGCATGCCACATCCCCAGCTCATCGGCACCCTCCTTCGGCCACTCATCCAACTGTTCCGTCGGGGTAGCCTGCATGCGGGTTGCCCGTCAAATCGCTCGTTTAAAGCCTTGAACAGCTGCTTGTACAGATGCTCTTCCTTGTCCCACCCACCGAGTCGCTGATACGACTGTTTCAGGAGCTCGACTTGTTTCGACGCAATCACGGCCCCTTCTGGTGCTGAGATATTCTCAGACTCGCTGATCAGCTGCCGAAGAACTTTCTCGTGAACTGCCATCGCTGCCCGGTGGTTGTTTGTCGATGCGTACAGCTCCGACAGCAGGGTGGTGAGTTCCAGCGCAACGCGGTCAAAGGTACCCATACCCGTCGCAGGTTGTAGCAAATGTCGCTGCACAGACGGATAGCTTGCTCAGTCTTACCACACGAGAAGCGCGCTTCCACGAGACGTCGTCCAATTGCCACAATCGTGTCGGAGGACCATGTCTTCTGCACGATACGGGAGGTCCAGAGATCGGTAAGGAGGAGTAAGAAACGGTCAGTACATCGGTAGATCGAGGATGTGGGCTTTGGTCGTACCTCGAGATCCTCAAAGTTGCGCTGTTCCCCAAGTAACACGGCCAGTTCGTTGCTCTCGAATACATCCAGCTCGGTGAACCGCACACCTAACGAACGGTACACTCGGAGGATATGCGTGAGTATCGATTTGGACAGACTCAACATCACAGCCTGGAGCTTCATATCTGACGTTCTCTTCACCCCGTGACCCTGCAGATACTTGCACAGTTTGAAGCCTTGCTTGATGATAGCCTGGCTGCGGAATCCGTCCACGGCGTGCACAAATTCGTGGAACAGCAACGCGACACTGTAAGCAGACTGGAAGTCCTCCTCCTGGAAGTATTTGTGGGCAGTCGACACAGTGCGACTGGCAATCCGGATTTCGTAGTCACCCTGCAGTACTTCCTCAATACAGAGCTTGTAGAACGCACGGAGCTCTGCACCGTCAGAGGGTGAGTAATGCTCGGTAAACAGGCGGTAGAGTTCGGTGTCTGTCCTTTGCGCTTCTTCCATCTGGTTCCTACTCCGCTGGAAGATGAGAAGACGGACCCCGGTGATAAAGGCTTCAATGAACTTCGAGGTTCTGGCCACATTAAAGAACGCGTCGTAGAGGTGCATCTCCGCAACAAGATCGGCCATGATCGTGGTGTACGAGCCGCCAGTAATGACTTCCTCGAAAGCGACGACAAATACCGTTGCTTTGCGGGATATAGTCTTTGCCTCGTAGACTAATCGACGACGGAGGTCCTGGAAGATAGCAACTGCGGAGTCCTGCTGTCCAATTTCGAGGTACAACGTTGCTAATCGACGAGCAGCCTCGGTGAGCTTCTGCGTGTCTGTTTCAGACTCGAAGATATGATAACAACCGTCTGGAGTGTCTCCACTGCCTCAGTCACGATGCTTTGTTTCTTGTATGTCAGCACGAGCTGCTCCAGAGAGAGAGTGACTCCTGCGATGAATAGCCGTACTGCGAGGACGTCGCTTTGAACTCCTCTGTGAAGAGCTCAGTAGCCCTCGTGACAGTATTTTCACTCTTCAAGTACATCTCAGCCAGATGCTCCTTGATCGTGGCCTTTTTCTTGCTCTTCTTCTCCTTGTCGTGGTGGACTCGTAGGTGACAACCTCCTCCTCATACTCTTCTCTGTAGCGCAGCGCAGATTCATACATGGCGATGGACTCCTCGTGGTATTGCTCAATCCGCTGGCTGACCTCCGCGAGCTGCACGGTCGCCTTGTAGGTCACGATATGCTCGTGGCCGTAGAGCGCAATGCAAGTCTCCCGGTAGTTGTAGGTTAGATCTCGAATCACCGTGTCTTCCGCGTGCAGCTTCGTCTCAAGCAGGTATGTGTAGCTCTCGTAGACCCCCTGTATGTAGTCTGTCTCAAGCTGCAGCTCCTTGGCATGTTTTGTGATGGCGTCCCATAGCACTGCATAGACATGCAGCGCCGCTTCCCATCTCTGCTGCTCCATGTACAGTTTGCACAGGCCATGGGCTGCCTTGATGCCGTCTTGATGGAGATCGCCATCATGGTTGAACACGGTGAATATGTGAAAGTACGCCTTTTCCGCTTCCTCTAGCTGGTGGCACCGGATCGCCAGGTCTGCCAGCGCGTAGCTGACTTCGATAACTAGGTGATGGTCATCGCCATGGGCAGACTTGATCGCAGCGATATAGTCCTGGTACAAGACAATCGCTCGAGAAAACTGGTATGTCTTTTCGTAAAACGCAATAGCAGCTCGAAGAGTCTGCGTTACCAATTCATCATCGACACTAACGGAAAGCAGCAGAGAGTGGAAGACATTGTTGTAGATGGTAGTGGCTTTCTCGATCTGCAGGGTTTCAAAGTAGCTCACTGCAAGGCCCAGTGCCACGGTCACCGTGTGTTTGACGGCTTGAGTCAAGGCAATGACTTGATCACTGGTCTCAATCGCCTTCCACTGTTGATCCAGAAGAAGTTTGCTGACACGGATGGACTCTTCCCACTCCCTCTCTTCAGTGTACGATGTGACCAGCATTTCGGCTGTTTTCAGAGTAGCAACAGAAATATCCTTCGAGGTTTTCTTTGATGACATGACAGATTCGAAAGCTTCTCGCGCGATGGAAATCTTCTTGCGCTTAGCGACAACCGTGGTCGTCTCCATCTCCGTCTCGGTTGTTTCTTCTGTAGTTTCGTGCACAGTATCGATCAATGATTCGGCGATGGTCTCAGAATGCGAGCTCTCCTCCAATGTCTGACATCTCTTCCAAACAGATGTAAGAGTGGACTGCGCCAACGAGTGCCACTGCATTTTTCTCATATGTGCTGTAATGCTTTGAGACCATGACACGACCTGCTCAATCTCTAATTGCTGACGACGTTCAATAGACTCCCACAGCGTGCTGACAATATTTTCCGCCTCGTCTCGAGAAGAGTGTCTAACCAAGAACTCAGAGTATGCCAACGCGACCCTTATCTGCTTCTCGACAACGTCAGAGGAAGTTTCTTCGATGCGCGAGATGCCCTGCCACAGTTCAAAGAATACGGCCTCGGCTTTGGTCACATCGCCGCGTTTCTCGTATATATCCACGATCGAAAGGGTGGATGTAATGCGTCGTTCATCCGTGATGTCCAGCGTCCGTATCGTATACTCATGTCCTGTCTCGATGATGTCTTTCACCGCTTCTGACTCAGACAGGTAATGTAGCTGCTCGAAGAGGAGCGTGCCGATCGCAGCAGTCTCGGAAGAGAATTGACCATATTGCGATACGCTGATATCGTACAGCTCCTTGCAGAGACGGGTTGCCTTTTCTGTCTCTTTGATGTCGATGTAGAGCTGAACGAGCATCTGGCTGTATTTGATGGTAACTCCGTGAGACGATCCACTGTCTTCTCTTGCGATGTCCATCAGGTATAGAAGAAGCTCTTCCTTGCGGGCAAGGACCGTTTCGGAAAGTTCAGTAACCGATTCAAGGACTTGAATGAAAAGCTCTGCGACCGCTTTAACCACTAGACTGTTATAGCCGAGGACGACCTTGCTCAGAGTCCAAACTTCATATGCATAGTCCAGCCTCTCATCTAGCTGAAGTCGATGGGACAGAACAGTCTCGAAGATGAGTGCCTGCAGAACTGATGGATGACTTGCCCCAAATACACTCTTTCGAATCTTGAAAGCTGCGATCTGCGATCGCTCTGCCTCCTGGAGAGTGTACTGGGATGTTATGCAAGACCCCTCGAGAAGTGCCAAGAGAATGCTGTCAGGAATACATTGTTTAAAGGTAGATGTCAACTTGTACTCATCACCATCCGCCATCGGGGATGCAAGGAAGTGAGATACCCAGTAACGGGCCGTATATTCCAGCAGATCGGATCGGGTGAAGAAACGATCCTGTATAGACAGACTCAGAGGCGTAATAGAGACATCCAACTCATCTCGAACATGGTACTTGGTGTGGGCCAGGGAGCGAATGACCAGATCATAGTGCGCTTCCTTGATATGGAAAGGGAACTGTCCAGTGTTTGAAAAGTCGGCAACAGCTCCAGCCATACCCAAGAGATAGTGTTGGAACACTGAGTGTTTGAAGAACACGACACCGTCCTTGATGGTGACGAGGGACCCAAGTGCGTGAAGAATATCCTCCCTCACTGCACCAACCCGGTGAATATGCTCCAACCTCTTGGTATCGGTTTCTAGCAGCGCTTTGACCTCATGCATAAAGAGAGGACGATGGGAGGCGAGCGACCATGCTAGGATCGATCGGGTTTCCGAGTCGTCGAGATTGATCTTGGAAACAACCTGTTCAAGTAGGTTGCTAACGGCCGTAGGTGCAGCTTGCACAATAGACAAGATGTCGTTGATAGTCCGCTGTTGTTTCGCCAGTTGAAGCACCAACTGCGGCCAAAGGAAAGATTCATTCGATTTGCTGATGATGGAATCTGCGATTGATTCACGATCGCTAACCTTCAGATCGCTGAAGGGCTTCATGGAGCTCAAGGCGCCGAGAGTCACCGTTCTGATATCATTCGCAATGTGAGATGCCTCTAGAGAAAACTGGAAGGTCCGTTGTGGCAGGGACGTTCTCAGAGGCCGTGAGAGGGCAATCACTCTGACATGCGGAGCCTGGGGGGTCAGACTATTGAGCTGCTGTAAGACTCGGGGCCCAACGTTCGACTCGCCGTGGAGGCTGCTGATGCCATCCACGACGATTATCAGCCGTTCAGAGCCCTCGACTGCGATTCGTAGAGCATTCCAGAGAGCCTCTTCCACCTTGAGGTCGGATACATTGCTCGAGGACAGCTGGATAGCCTTGTCAATAGCCTGCAGAAGTTGGTGATTTCCAATCTGTCGGTCTAACATCTGAAGTAGAAGCCCCTTAACCACAGCAATGCTTGACATTGTAGCCGAGATATCCTCATAAACACGGTAGACGATAACATCAAACTCGTTTTCCGTCATGATCTGCGAATGGTCGATGATCCATTGCGACAAGACCGTCTTTCCACTTCCAGGCCCACCAGTGATGACCGAAAGACCATTCTTCCGGTGTTTAATTTGGGACAAGTGGGGTGCGAACCAGTCACAAGTAAATTCAGCGTAGGTGGGACGACGACTTGCAATGATAGCGGGTATTGCACTATCGTGGAAGGACAAGAATTCCTTGTTTCTCTTCAAACTAGTACCGTGGAGAATGGAAGTCGTCGACCACATCAACTCAGTGAGCATGGCCTTTCGAGTGTAGAATGACTCAATGTGGTGACCGAACCGAGCCTCGAACTCGGAGACTTCGATGGTCAAGGAGCCACGACTACCTCGATAGTAAGATGATGCAACCGAGGTAATCAGTTCAACCAGGTCCATGTACGCTCCCGCGATCTCCCCCTGGACCCCAGGAATCGAGTTGATCAGGACTGACTGGTTGATGAAGCGGGCTAGCTCGAGCGTTATCTCCTGGAATGTTTGGAAAGCTTTCACAAGGACGGGTAAGTGATCAGGGCCGATCTAGATATCATCGTGTGAGATTGGAGACTCATCATTGGGGAGAGAAGGATACATTGCGCACCTGAAGCAGCATAAGACAATGACCCCAAGACATCCTCGCTGCATCCACTGCATTGGGGGCAAATGGTTCAACCGCTTTGGAAAGTTCATTGATATGACTGATGACATGCGTCGACCATTTGAAGATTCTGTCCAGCAAGCTGCCATCATGAGGCATGTAACGAAGTCGCTCGACGGCGACAGCATCTAACACGTCGTCTACGGTATCAAAGTTCTCCAGGATATCACTGTCGGAGCCCTCCACGAGAGAATCGTACTTGAATATCGTACTGGGGCTTTCTCGAAAGGACAGCGAACGTATAGTCGAGAAGGAAGATGCCATGGTAGACATGCTGGACCTTGTGCGAGTCACCGTCGAAGAGGGGCTGACCGTTCCAGATCTCTTTTGCACGAAAATACCGTCGCCATTGGCGTCATGGCCGGTCTCGATGGCGACCCCTTCCATGGTAGAAGTGAATTGAATGTATTGTATACAGTCGTAGAGGCAACGAGGCAACAGAAAAGCAATATATGAAGACAATGACTTGGGTAAAACGGCCTGTGAAAGTGGCTGTCACCACAGGATCATCCCACGGCTCGACTCAGAGAAGGCAGTATTTAAATCTTCGAGGCCCATGAGGGGTTGACCCTCGACCGGACTGTACGTCTGCATGCTGGTCGTCCACTTCTTACAGCGCGTATTCTCCGCACTCAAGTAGCACCAGAGACCTGCTCAGTGCTTCATGACTGGATATCGCGTGCTGTGGCTTGCGTTGAAAGACTAGCTGTCCGTTGCCAGTTTACGAGGGGTCACGGAGCGAGACGACTGACATTGGCTGGCGAAGGTGATATACACCCTTCCCGGCTTGGGGTAATGCTACCGTGCCCAATGATTGCTCCGAGCAGTCCGCTTTACAATCACCTGATGTCGAGGGGAAGCAACATGTCCCGAAAAAGGAACTATACTCAGCCAGCCTCGCTGCCTGCCACCTTATGTACGAGCCGGGTGTCGTCAGCTGTAGGTGGTGGATCTGGCACGAACGTGTGGCTCGAGACCATTGACGAGTATGCGCTGAGGAATTGGCTCCGGAAAAGTTCGCTGGCATCAATGAAATTGGCATTGCACCAGGAGCTCCACGAACACGAAGCAGGGCATTAACCAATCCGATCCCTGCTCGGAAGGTCTTTGTGCATGAACCATTCAGCTGATGTTTGTAGTTGGGTTCGGCGATCTTTGGCGAGCCATCAGATACCCCGGATCATATGCACGGGAAGAGCCTTTTTGACGTGAATAATCAGCCATAAATACGGACTAAGCTTGATTGAGGTGGAAATCGCTGTATGACAGGAAACACGGTCTCGTCCGGAGCTGACAGGTTCTCGGCGCTAAGCCAGAGGATGCACGTTGGGCGTCGACAGCATCTGGGCCCTATGGTTCAGCAGTTTGTACTTCAGTTGGGTGGTCCATGCTGTCCCAATGGTCTCTGAGGAGGCTTCATGTCAAGCATACCCCGAGACATAGCTCTTTGGATGCCCTCGTCCTTGGAGGTGGGTCTGGGAAGAACTGTATTGAGGACATCTGCAGCGAAGTCAACTCGAAAGAAACGATGACGGTGGCTTCCTGTGTCCATACAATTGTCAGTATTAATGGCATGCTAGTACTCAACGACGTGGATGAGTCCTGATGTGAAGAGGGAGAGGGCGAGTGAGGAATGAAAGAGACGTTGACGGAATGCATAACTCGCCAAGATAGTTGTGCCGGACTATATGATCGCTGACTCACCTATGCACTGTGCGGGGTTGCTGGCCAAGCGGCGACAACCTCGGCTCTTTTGTGGTGCCAAACGGGCGTTGGCAGCAACACCCTTAATAACAGGCTCGAGATGAGAATATCAACTCGGTTGCGCCTTTGCCGTCCAGCAGAAGATGTGAAACCAATCTTCTGCACGGTCTTTTAGACTTCTTCTTCGTCCCCATCTGCACCACCCTCCGTGAACCACCCAATCCATCACCATGTCCGCCAGGAACAAGTCACTCTGGATAACTTCCAAAACATCTTCTCGCTCAACGGTAAAGTCGCCGTCGTCACTGGTGGATCGCGCGGTCTTGGTCTGCATGCAGCTAGTGGGTATGTCTGATGTCTTCCATCGTGAATCCTTACTATATGATCAGCGCGTTAATCGGCAATCGATGTAGTTTGCTCCAAGCCGGCTGCTCCAAGGTCTACATCACACCTCTCGCAAGGCAGAGGCCTGTGACGAGGCCGTCGCTGCCCTCAATGCTCTCCCCAACAAGCGCCCCGGTGCGCAGGCCATCTCTGTGCCAGCCGATAACGCGCGCATGGAGGACCTCGATCGTCTTGTTGCAGAGGTGAAGAAGACGACCGATCACGTCATATCCTCTTCGCCAATGCTGGCGCGACCTGGGGCGAACAGTTCGATACGTACCCGGAGAAGATGTTCCCAAGGTGATGGATCTGAACGTCAAGAGCGTGTTCTACCTGGTGCAGAAGTACGTTTGCTCCCCTCACCTCTACTACCGGGAAGCCGGTGGCAGTCAGGAAAAGAACACAAGAGGGCCGACAACTCACTCGTCCAACAGATTCACCCCCCTCCTTACCGTGAAAGCCACCGTTGACGACCCGTCACGCGTCCTTGTCACCGGCTCCGTCGCTGGCATCGGTCTCGGCAGTCTTGGGAAGAACGCCGTGTTCAGCTACTCCGCTAGCAAAGCCGCCGTCCTACACCTGACCAAGAACCTGGCCGTCGAGCTGGGTCCCCGCCATATCCTCTGCAACGCCATGCCCCCGGCTTCTACCCATCCAAGATGGCAAATGGTCTCATCGGCCTCCAGGGTGGACTCAAGCAGCTGGAAGAGCACTCGCCTAACAAGCGGCTCGGTCGCCCGGAGGATATCGCAGGGCTGGTGGTGTTCCTGTCGAGTCGTGCATCAAGCCATATGAACGGCGCGGTGGTGGTGACTGATGGCGGTGCCCATTTGAAGGGTCGGCTGTGATAAGTCCGCATCTATCAGTTTTTGATCCTACAGATGCTTTAAATTTGTCGAATGCGCAATGCTTGCATATTGGTGCATGGCTCCAATGCAATATGTATGTACTTATGTAGCTAGATATGTACAAGGTCACAGCTTTGCGCTGGCCTTCTTTGCGTTCTCCTGCGCCTGAACCGCGCGATCGATGAGCTCCATCGCCCGGTAGAGATCGTAATCGTGCTGCTTGGGGGTGATCACCTGGATACTCAAGGGGGAGTCCAGATACACCCGACGGTCAACCGTCTTCTCGTCCCCTATCACCAATCTCAATTAGCACGCTTTCACACCGAGCAAAAAAACCATAGGAATGGAAGAAAAGGGGATACTCACACAACGCCCGATTCGCCTTATCCCAGCTTCCCAACACCGGCGCGGTCATCTCCCTCCCCAGCTCCAAATCCGACTCCTTGAACGCACGCACCGGCACTGCACCCGCCGGATAGTCCAACAACACAAAGCTAGACGTATACCCAACCGCATTATACCGATCCAACTCGGGAACCGGATGCGGCGCCAGGGGATGGATAATCGCATCGACCCGTTTCCCGCTTTCCAGCGCCACATCTTCAACAACTCGCGCTCCAGCAGCGACCGCTGCGCCTGCACCTGTCCCAGCTGAGTGACTGTCATTTCACGACCGCGTTTGGTCCGACCCTGCAACCAGGGGATGAGCGGCTCGCCGCTGGCCTCGATCAGGTCCATCATGGCGTTGCCACCGTCGGCGCCCATGAGTCGGTTCGCGACGCCCTGGCATTTGGCCAGTGCTGCGGGGACAGCAATCTCGACGACTTCCACGCCAGGTGTCTGGCGTAGGGTCTGTGCGACTTCATCGAGGACGCGCGCGATGGGCGGGAGGGGAGTGACGAGGCCGTCGGACTTGAGGACACCGATCGTCGTCACCTTTTTGTTTGGGGGGGAGGGGAAGCTCCCTTCCCAGCGGCCGGGGATGCAGTCTTCTGCGAAACGCTCCGCGCGGGGGACGATCTCCGCCATTACGGCGCCGAGGTCTGCGACCGAGCGGGCTAGTGGTCCGGCGACGGCCTGTAGTGCTACTCGCATCTTCCCTGGCGCGGTACCAGCCTCTTGTCCGCCGAAGGGGACCCGGCCGACGCTCGGCTTGAACCCGTAGATACCCTGACACATTGCGGGGATGCGGATGCTACCGCCGATGTCCGTGCCAAAACCGACCATTGTTCCGCGTAGGGCGAGAAGGGCACCCTCGCCGCCGGTGCTGCCGCCTGCGGTGAGCAGGCGGTTCAGCGGGTTGAGGGTGCGGCCGAGAGATAGTTGCAGCTGTCGAGGGCGCCGAGGGTCTGCGGGATGTTGGTTTTGGCGATGATGACGGCGCCGAGGGACTCGAGGAGGTCGACGAGGGGGGAGTTCTCTGTTGCAGGTTTGAAGGCGAGGGCTGCGAGCCGGTGGTGGTGGAGTCGACGCCCTTGACGTTGAAGCTGTCTTTCACGGTGATGGGGAGGCCGTGGAGTGGGCCGAGGGGCTTCCCGGCGAGTTCGAGGTAGTGGTCAAGGTCTTTGGCGCGCTGGATGGCGCGAGCGAAGAGGGGTTCGGTGAGACAGCGGGTGAGTTGTTGTGCGATGGCGGCTCTCTGGTGTTCCTTATATGAGAATGGTACATGGAGAATGCCTTTGAATGGAGAGGATGTACCTTGCAGAATGCTCGAACGACCGCCTCGGAGGTGAGCTTCTTCTCCGCGATGGTCTGTAGAAGGCCGTGGACATCGTATTTCTCCGTAATATCCAACTCAGAGGTCGAAAGAATGCCGCATGTCCGGGGGACATTCATCACGTTGACGCGCTGGTACTTTTTGGCTTCGGAGATGGACTCGGCGACGGACATCATCCCCGGGGGGATTGCTGACGCGGGGAGCTTCCATTCGGCAGGAATTTGGGCCTCCAGTTGGGCCTGCTTTCTTTGTGCGATGTCCTGGTAGTCGAGGGTGGCCGGCATTGTTACGAGATAGACTGATAGAGTCGAGGGTGGAGGGAGGAGAAGTGAAGGGATGAGGAGACGGTCTGCATGGTCGGTATTTAGTGAAGTTCAGGGGATCGACAGCCGAGGTCCATCTTCCCCGCATTGATCGGAGCCAAGACTGAACCACGGGAGTATAGACAAGGAAGACGGTATGCAGATATAGTGATAGAGTTCCCAGATAGGATGGAAAAGGCATTGAAGTGGATAAATTTGATTGCCTTGGGTCAGGTCATGAGTGCAAGCAACGTAACCAAAATAAAGCATCACAGTATAGGTAAGTTGCTCAAGGATATCAGGCCACTACAATCACCCTGTCTTAGGGAGAAAGAAAAGCAAGCCATGATTCCCTCGATATCCACGGCGTTCTCGGTAGGCATCATTGCATATCGAAAAAAATCCTCATCACACTCACAGCAATCTGACACAAATGTTCAGAGTCAGCATTCTTTGTCTCTTTTCTTTTTCCAGATGGAGTCCTCAGTAAAGGGTAGCAGGTTGAGCGTACGGTAGTAGGAAGAATTCAATTCCTCCTGACAGTGGTAGCAATAACCCCCTTCACGCCAGTTCTCTTTAAATTATGTCTGCAGCTCGACGGAATATTCTTTTCACGAACATAGATTGCATTGATAAAAGCTTACCGTGTCTAGGCGAATCCTAGTAGCTTCAAACGCGAGAAATGGAATAATAACTCATCGTTCAAGGCATTGTATATTAATGACCTTGTACTCTAAAGTGGTGATTGTTACCCTTCCACTAGTACGTAGCAGATGGCTGAGAAATGTAGCACATCGGCCCAAAGATATTCGAGTGGCATCAATATACCATCATAGAGCGACATATCCTCTCTGCAACATTTGTGTCGTTGACAGTCCTACACTGAATAGTGTGTCCCATGAAGCCCAATGCTGATAGCGTGGGAGCACTCCGCCCGTCCAATCTCCTTCATAGTTCTCGCATCCAAGCAGACCAGATAGCTAGTTCCTGTCTCGCCGTTAAGAACAACACTGAGAAGATACCCAGCATCCTCCGCCTCATTGGAGCCATCAGGAACAAAAATCGCTTCTCCAGGAGTATGGGGCGCTGGTTCACGACCCCAATATGTTACTTCCCGGGTCTCCATATCCACCTTTGCGATGCCGTCAAAAAGCGACGAGTAACCGCGACTCACAGTGCAGTAGTGGTAGCGTGTCTTTCTAGTAGCAAACAGGCGGTTGATCGTGGGTAGTTCTCCCGTTTGAATTTGGAAAAGAATCTCCGCTGAGGGAGGGGTCTTTGCGGTGCGTGCTTTGGATATACCGGCTAATCTATATCGCACTGTTTTGGGCGAAGGCATATCAGGAGTATCACCCTGCCGTCTGGTCGAAAGAAGATTGTCGTAATAGGTGCGGTGGATGATGTCGGTGTTGGGATACTGAATAATGTCGCAGACGATGTCGACATCGCCGTCTCGTTCCTCTTGGAAGGCGTTGATCGTGTGGAAAGCGAAGAATGCGGGACTGACATATCTGGCCACCACTCCTTTAGAGCCCTTGCGATCTATCACGAACCACTGTGTCTTTGCGGCAGGGTGGAATTTAAGTGCATCAAGCATGTTCCGTTCCCAGAGTATGGAGGCGCCATAACCTTTGAAGTATAGCGGCCAGGCACAGAGGACGATATAGTCTGGTGTCAAGAAGAAAGAATGGATGTACGTCGGTGGGAGGTTTGTCTCAGAGATGGTGGCTATTATGTCTGTTTTCCCTGTCATAGCAGACGTCCTGAAGATACGGAAGGTCGCTTTGGGCCCGAAGTTCAGATTATAGTTGTACATATCGCCAGTCGTGGGATCGTACTGTGGGTGCGCGCAGGAGAGAGGGCCCTGGGATGCAGTTAGTGTTCGCCCAGCTTGCATGTTACATCTCGAACTAACCTTCAGATCGGGATGAAGACTTTTTTGATCGGTGACTCCAATCGGCTCCAGTGTATCAGGATGTGCATGAGTGATCTGGTTGGCATCTGTGAGACAAGTCAGGACCTTGATATGGACATCTTTTCGGTCAGATGGAGCCTGTCCTAGCATGCCTGGCATATTTGCTGCCACCGTTACATTTACATTGAACAGCTGTGGGTTTGAGTCTGGTGCAGTCGATTGGAAGACCGATTTTGCCTTCTTGAAGATGGACTCGCAAGGATCTCGTTTCTGCCCAAAGCTCACATAGTTCAAATTCCCTGTGCGACGGGCCTCTTCGATGAGGCTATCCACTTGCCCTCTGGATGTATAACGAACCCGGCAGCTATCGCTCTGCCGACTCGTCTCGGGACGCAGTATCTCGAATCGATGGAGTTGGGCAAAGCCATCAAACCAGTGACTTCGTTCGTATGCACCATTCTCGGACGCTACTCGGAATTGGCCAGGTCCGTTGCGATACAGTATCCCAGCTACCTGGGGTGGAAAAGTGCCAGTGACTTGAAGCTCTACCCGCTCACGTTCGTCAATAACATTGTCAAACTAGTAAACTTCAGTCATGTTCTGTCCGATTTTGGGGGCAGTCTTACCGCGAAGTCGTTTGGCCAGTCTTTGAAGGCCTTCTTTGGCTTCTGTTCTGAAGCGGTGGTAGTCATGTTGGATTTAGTAATATCTCAGGCTAGAGAGATGCGACATACGAGCCGGAACCCTCAATGTATTTAAATCACGCTGAAACCACTTCTTCTGTCAGCAACGCTTTGACATCAGGTCTACGAGGCCGATGGCTTGTTAGCCCGTGGCCGTCGGAATCGCTCCACCAAATCTCACTGGTAAGTTGGCGTCGCTAGCTCATTTTATCTAGGATTCGGGGAGGCACTTAGATAGCCATCTCAGTATCTATAATTATTGACAGGTACTATGCAAACAGGGTTAAGATGGAGGAAATCTCAACCTCATCGTTGCATATACCTACGGTCGTTGTCGATATCAAAAGTCGCCCCGCGAATCGACAGTCCGAAGCATCTCCAAGAAGCTTAGGATGGAGCTAGCAAGTCTTACTTAGTGCAGGATCTGATTCCTGGACTGCCCTAGGAATCCGCTTGTCAGACTGTCTCCCCGACTAGGGACGAGTCACAGTCAGGCCCACCAGGGATATTCGTTTGTCTAACATAATGACTAGAGGTACATGTTCGACATTAATTAATTAATCAGCCAGAAGAGAGTCGCAAAGTTTCAGTATATGCCAAATGGAAAGTATCTAATCCACCACATGTTAACGAGCTGCACGCTCATCGAACTCTCCACTCCTTCTTCAACAACTCCATCCACGCCTGGAACTCCATAATCACCCCATCATAAATCACCTGGTCCCCCTTCGTTGTCTGCTGGCGAGTAGGTACGACGAGGAAATCACCACGTGTTTAGGACTGCACTTTTGAATCGTAAACTGGCCCTGTCGCAACAACTTCCGACAATCGCTGCAGAATCCAGTCTCCGGGCAGATCGTGCAAAGCGACAAACCCATCCATCACCATGCACTCCTTATGACAGGGCCCATCGCATCGATAAGCCACATATTCATCACCGCGAGCAAACTCTCTGATGGCATGTTCGTCGCCGGATTCACCTCGTCCGGGTACTTACCCAGGAAGTACGCGACGACTAGGGCGTTCTTCGCGTCGCCTACAGCTAACAACACGCTCAGCAGGTCGATGAGACCCCAGTAATCGTTACCGGTATCATCGTCGGAGAGGAGAGCGATGCAGCGTTTGACAGACGGCTGAAACATTGTTCGTGCTTCTTCTGCGCGCCCACTGAGTCGGTAGTACACTCCCAGCGCGACACTGCGAGCCCGTGCAATCGAACCCATCGACTTCTCGTTCGCCTTGGCCTTCTGACCCAGTTTCTCCAGCTTTGCAATGACCTCCATCGCCTCAGGCGTGCCCACCCCAAGGTCAACGGCGCGACAGAGTAGCCTGGTCGCCAGGAGAATGGCCGCCTCGTCCTTGACGAGACCGAGCATGCCCTCGTCCTTCGCCGAGGCAAAGGTTGAAATGATCTTCTCCAGTCGGCGGATCGCCTTGGGCTGGTCGTTGGCCCACTCGGCATAGATACGCGCGAGGGACATGTCGATGTACGCGGCGATGAACGGCTCTGAGACTTTTCGAGCGTCTCGGCCAGCGACGCGCCAGGCATTGATGAGGAAATCGAGACGGCCAGTCGCGAGGGCGGCATCGGCCGTATATTTGAAGTAGGATGCCCAGCTGTATGGGTTCTGCCACATGGAGAAGGTGAGGCGTGAGTACTCCTTGTCTGGGACGAGCTGCTCGGCCATGCCTTCGGAAGTCCATCGTGTCGGCGTAGAGCTTGTGCTCGTGCTGGTAAGCAATGATCACCTTGATGCATTCGTCGCATTGAGGGAAGTATTCGATGGACCGCTTCACCACGTCGAAGCGCTTGTCCATCTCGCCTTGTTCGCGGTAGCAGGTGCCCATGTCCATCATGGCGAAGTGGAGGTCTATGCGGAGGGACTCATCCTTGTCCTTGTCCTCTGTTTCCTCGTCGATCTGCTTGAGAAGCATCTGTTCCAACCGACGTACAGGTCGAGGGCTTTCTGCCAGTCTTTTGGCATATGTAGGTCTTAGCGAGCCCGGTCTTTGCCATCCGCATTCCGGGATCCAATTCGATGGCCTTGGTGAAGTACTCCAATGCTCCTCGTAGAAGCCCTTTTCGCGCAGGGTGATGCCACAACGACGATACCAGGTTGCGTTCTTCTCGAAGCCGCGAATTCCGCTGCTTCGATGATCTCCTCTGCGGTTGGACAGTACAAATCAAGGTCTGTGATCTCGTTGCCTTGCAGGAATTTTGTATGCGCCCATACCGTGGCGGAGGTAGGGACTACATTCCAGGGGGTATCCAGCACCCATTGCTTGACGCAGAGTGTTATCAGGGGCTTGAACGTTGCCTTGGGGTCGTCTTGGGTGGACGCAAACGAATTCCTGCTGTTCTGGCGTCAAGCTCTTCACTACTTCTTCATCCACTAACCATTGCAGGACGGCATCGAGGTTCTCTTGCGTCGACACCCAGTCGTTCTTCTCCAGCCACAGGGCCATCAGGTCGTCTTCCGTGAAGAGCCGGACGAGCATGCCGACAATCTCTTTCTTCTCCTCGAGTGAGGCAGTGGAGGGGGTAGTTGATCTGAGGGCGCGCACCCAGTTGCCACCAGCAAACTGCACGATATAGTCGATGTCGCCGGACTTCTCCTGGAACGCTTCATCGGTGAGCAGCTTCAAGTACGTCTTGAGCACATGCAGCTGGGCCTCGTTCCAGTTCACTCCAACAGACACATGGCCCTCTCCAGCCGACACCTTGCCTTCACTCTCATCACGCAGGAAATCACCAATGGAGGCATGGCAGAAGGTGACGGTGGTGGTGTTCTTCTCGGAGTCAAAGTCTGCCAGGTTCTCGACATCTTCAAAGCCTTCCTCATCAGATCCGATATCCCCATCACTATACCTTCCGATACTCCCACTATCTCCAGTCTTGTCTTCCTCTTCATCTTCAATGTCACTGTCATCCTCCTGCCTGGCAGCCCGACTCAACAACTCCGCCGTGGTCAACCCATCCACGCGATCCACCGTAAAGAACGCCGCAAACTGCTTCCTCAGCGCCCCCTCGGATCAATCATTCCATCACCTTCGGGAGACTGCAACCTCAGCAGTGCTTCTATCTGCTTCAGGTTGAGCGGCTGCGACGAACACGCCGTCCACAACAACATCTCATTCAAATACATCAGCTCTTCGTCCGTCGACGTCGACGAGAAACTCCACAACACATGACGGAGCATCTCGCGCAGACCCTTCGGCGCCTCATCCAGGCTCTTCCGCATGCTCGACTCGCTCCGCTTCTTGACCAACTCCTGCAACATAAGGTTCACCCAGAGGAACATCCCCTCCGCACCGGCGGAGAGTTTCTCGAAGATCTCCTGTCGCAGCTTGGCAGATACTTTCCGCAGGATGACGGACTTCTTAATGCTGGCTTTGATGTAGCGTTCGATGTCGGACGAGTTCTTCTGCGAGGTGACGTGGATGGTGGGGACGTCGGTATCCAACGCCTCGAGGAGCTGATCGCTGAGATGTGGACGGCCAACGAAGACGAAATGAAGACGGGGCGAGGAGGGAGTCTCGTAGAGTTCGCGGGCGAGGTGGAGGAAGGTCTGGCGCTCTTCGTCGAAGGCTTCGTCGACGCCGTCGAGGAGGATGTAGACGCTGTGGTTGCTGTGGGTTTTCTGGAGGAAGAATTCGGTGAAGAGGACCCGCCAGGCGGTTTCGATCGTACTGATGGAGGCGTAGCCGTCGATGCTGGAGAGGTATTTCTCGTAGACGGGATCGATCTTGCTGATCTGGTAGGCGAGGTCGCGGAGGGCCTGGTGGAAGGATCGGGTATGGGGATTGTCATCTTTGAAGAAGAAGTAGCCTACTGAGACGAGGGTTTCTTCTTCCTCTTGCTGCTGCTGAAGCATTTCCGGGTGCTCTTGGAGGAACGATATGATGTTGGCAGAGAGATAGGACTTGCCGGCGCCAGGGTTGCCCGTGACGAAGAGAATGGGAGTATCAACACCAGCAACCAGTTCTTGAAGATGTCCTCATTGTGAATCCAGTCGCCAGTGCCAGGAAGTCTCGCCTTGGTGATTTTCTCGTACCAGTCCTGGGCAAAGTCCGTCGACGACGGCTTGAGCACCTCCTGTGCGACATTCTGTCGTCGCTGGTCGCTCTTTTCCTTGTTCGAGACGACCAGATGGGCCATCATCTCGTGGACTTCAGTGACCTGGACATTCATCTGGGTGACCGTTGTGTTGGTTTCATTAACAGTCACGGAGACACCGTCCACGACCCTGCCCGTACGTTTCGACTCGGTGAGCGTCTCTGCGCCAACGAGACTCGCTTCGACTCGGGTCAGTTTGTCGAGCTTACCCAGCGACGCTTGGATGGCATCGTCGCTGCCGAGAAGCACATTACGAGTGAACTTGAGCAGACGGCCGCGCCGGATGGTCTTGGTCGCCAGGGCAAAGATCTCGAGCAAGGTGACCAGGATATCGCTGAGTTTGTTGCTCAGGTCCTCGGAGATTGCCTCGCGATTGTAGGCTTTCAGCCGGATAGTGAAGTCCTATCGTTCGTGTTCAGAATGGGCCATCGGGCAGAGCAAGACGCATGGAGGAAGATAGGTAGTGGATGATGGTGTCAGTTTGGTACCTTGAGGGTCCCCATGAGATCCTGGATCGCATCGTATGAAGCAGACACCCCTTTTGCAGCGCCCATGAGGTAGCTGACGGCGCCAAAGATCAGACTGCTGGGGGGAAAGGCCATGGAGGCGCCGCCGGCAGCGAGGTTGCCGAACAGCTGGATGGGCAGAAGGCTGACTGTAATGCATTGAAGAGGGTGCCGCGCTTCTGGCGATACTCGAAAAGCGCTATTCCGCAGGTCGATCTCCTGCGTGAGATCCTCTACCGTGTGCAGTTTGGCGAGAAAGGCCCGTCGAGGGGGCATTCTCCCTTGGTGGTCTCATGGTATTTGGCCAGGGCCTGGGCGTAGATGGCGGGGATTTGGGAGTCGACGGTCATGGTGTTTATGCATTTATGCACTTACAGAGAGATTTGGAGTACACAGCAGAGAAAAAAAAAGCAAGGAAAGAGAGAGAGGGCTTATTGGGGTATCGGGGTATCTCAGCTGAGGCTGAAGCTGTGGGAGGGGTAACATTTAGCCCTAATCGCTTCAGTATCGCGAGACATCCCGCCCAAACACGTTGTTCAGCAGCCACCGGAATCCCACCCGCAGCTTATTCCTCCAGCTGATGCTCATCGTCAGATACGCCGAGTTCCACACCACCCACGCCATGCGGCCTGTCAGATGTCCGCTGCCCGAGTCCTGCGGAACTGCATCAACGCCCGCGCGTCACCGATGTACGCCATCGTGCCCATGTTGCGGAACGAGAAGCCCGCTGACTGCTGCAGATCGTCGCGATTCAGCCGGCTCGCCAGCCACTTGGCCTCCTGAGAGGTCGCCTGCGCGGTGGCTGGCGGGGCCCCCGACTCTGGCATCGCGTTGTCGCCCAGCGCAAATACATCCTGCAGGACCGCCGTCTGTCCGTCATCGCTCTCCAGCTGAACGCGCAGGTGGCCGTCGACCAGCAGCGCACCGACCTGCGGCGCCTTCTTGACGTGCCAGGTGGCCTCTTGCGCCAAAGGCGACGGGGTCGACCCGTCCTTCATCAGCGCCGAAGTCGCCGGGAATGTCTCGACCTGGTGCATCGCATCGGTGACGAACTTGTTCATCGCGTTGCCGGTCACCCACACGCACATCCCCACGCCAACCTGGCCCTCCTCCTTCGTCGTCAGCGTCAGACACCCCTTGGGGTCCATCTCGTGCGGTGGCTCGCTGTGGGGAGCCCCCCAGCGCAGACTCTCAACGTGATGCGACGTCTTGATCTCGATGCCCTCCTTCTTCATCGTCTCCATCGCGTACCGCGACATCGACTCGTCGAACATGGACAGCACCGTCGGCGCAACATCATACAGCGAAATGCGCGGCACCCCCCGCAACGCCGGATACAGCGCGATCAGATCCTTCGCGATGAAGTCGCGCAAAGACGCCGCCAGCTCGGTGCCGGTAGGACCCGCCCCGACAATGGCGAAATGCAGCAGCCAGCGCCGCATCTCGGGGGTCGTCGTGGGCAGCACCGCAAGCTCGAAGCACTCGCGCATGCGACGCTTGACTCGTCGGGCATCGCCAATATCCTTGAAGAACATGGCATTGTGGCGTACGCCGGGGGTATCGAATGTCTTGCTCACGGCGCCGACCGCCACGACGAGCTTGTCGTACGGCACCTCGAAGGTCTCGCCTTGCTCCCATGAGCGCGCTGTCTGAATCGGCCGGTTGACTGTCGTCGTCTCGGGCCCTTCTTCATGGCGACGCTCGTCGCGATGCGTGCGCGGGGACTCGGTCACGCGCGCTTTTGACCACGGTTGCTTCGCAGAGCACCGTCTTCTTCTCCAGGTTGATGGCGCGCGCGGCGGCTTGGATGAAGTCGACTTTGGCGTGGGGGTCGCGCACCGGCTCGACAATGTTGGAGAAGTCGAGCGATCCGCCTGCAGCGTCGGTCAGAAGTGGCGTGAAGACGAAGTAGGATCGTGGCGAGATGACGAGTGGTTGGAATTGTTTGGGCGATAGTTTGCGCGACAGGGTGTAACCGCCCCAGCCAGAGCCGAGAATGACGACGCGCTCTTTGCGGCTGTTCTTGCTCTTGCTGCTGCTGTCTGTCTCTGCGAATGCGCCGGATTGCTGCGCATGTGTCGCGAGGGTTCTCTTTCGCTGGACATTGCAGAAGATTAGGGTTTGCGTGGACCGGCAGCGGTCCAGAGACCGGACGGCGCTGCGTATTGACAACGATCGCATTGTGCTGGTATACAATTGATCAGAAATAGAAAGGAAGAGGCGAATTGACTAGGTATGTACATCTATCGAGATGTTATGGAGTGCGAGCGCCATTGGCATCCTCGGGATCCAGTATAAAACTTTCTACATCGCTCGTGACTGAACACATTATGACCTCATTCCCTCCGAGTGCCAGACAGTGGATCATATCGGGACTCGGGTCCCCTCGCATCCAGGCGGTACTCGCACCTAGAATCCCTTCGACAACTCTGCTTCCTTCTCACCGGAACGGTGACGGTGGATGCAGAGTGACTCGTCGCGATCCACCCCGAGATATCGGAGCTGGAAGTTCACGGAAGACGACCAGAACACGTCCGGCTCTCTCCGACCGTGCACGTGGGTCCGGTTCGGATGTGTTCTTGCTCCGGAGGCTGAAGATCCATGTGGACCATTGTTTATCTGTGAAGGATCTCGGGCTGATGGCAAAGTTGGCAAGATAGCCTTGGTTTCATGGCTGGGGTTTCCTGCTGGCGGTGCGCCGGATGTGCCCGGATCCACGCCCTTTGCTCCGATTGCTGCCAGCACAGGGGAATTCCCGGAGGAACTCCACGGGAGCCCATGTGAGAAGCATGAATCTCCGAGATATGCAATTGCCAACATATTGTTGGCTGTAGAGAGATACTGGGAAGTTGACCGAAGGATGTGACATACCGTACTCTAACTAGTAGGCTAGCTTTGGCCCTAGAAAATTAGTATGTTCTTTCCTAAAGACTACCTGGGTACCTTTTTTAGAAAAACCTATTCTTAAAATTACTTACCTTTAGCCCTAAATATTATACTATCTCAGGGCTACCTCTACTCCGTATAGTCGTAGACAATATACCACCCCCATCAAACCGCCCCTCTGACCATCGATTCCATACTCCATAGCAAGGGCCTAGTGTCTCTATTTCGGGCATCACATCCGTTATCTACTACTGTTATCTATTCCTATCGGTAATTATTACTCTATGTTGTTGCTTAACTATCTATATCTTCCTTACCCTTAATACTTATGCGCTGTCTTGCTGATTCGGGTTAGTCTAGGAACTGCGCTTCTGGTCTGCGGCGGTAACTTGACAGGGATGCATACAAACACCATTGATCATCATCCCTCTCTCACAGTTTGCAATTCGGTCTTATCTTATAAGGACCACGTCTCGTGCTGTCCATCCGCCTTGTTTGCCAGGCTGAAGATAAGAGGTTGCATCATGGTTTCGTCTCTCTCTGGGGAAGTTCAAATGCTGCCTCAAACCTACGAGGAGGACCAAGGATGTCGAGCGGACGATTCCGAGCCATGTGAACGATCTGAGAACATCATTTTTCACGCTGACGGCCTAAAGTGGCATGTGAAAGTGATTTCCAAGGCCAAAGTTGGTATCACAACCAGGTCCGGTCTTCTTAGGAGAAGAAAAAAGCTGGAGGCTCTAATATGCCTGATCAACTTCCATTCCCTCCCTTTGCTTCCAGATACAGTCAGCGAACTTGTGATCAAAAGAGCATCATATCCGTTGGGCTCCCCAAAACTCCCGATGAAACAAATAGCTTAACACGACTCCACCGACCCAAGTGACACGTGGGTCTACACAATTCAAGAAGCCGCCTCACGAGTATTATATCCTATTTACGATATCAACTCAGGGTTACCAACAATGGCTCTCTCGAGATCGAAGAGAAGGAGGAGATTTCAAACAATGTCTTCCTGGTCACGGGGAAGGGGCGAGATGAATCATTCATCTACAAAACAGTGGAGCATCCCTTCTACGAACAAAGCCACACAGCTGTTTTCGAACAAGAGCTCCGCAACATCATGCTCCTTCAGGGTTGCCGGAATATCGTCCAGCTGGTGGCTGTGGTGCAATCACCCAGCCCGTTTAAAACAGCACCCTCAAGCGAAGGCGTTGATGTGATCCTTGGGATGGTGTTAGAGTATCACCCTAAAGGGACTCTCGAAGATGCAATCCGTCGCCGAGATGGGAGAGGAACAGCCTGGAAGACTTGGCCTTCCCAGCTGGCACGTGCTTTGTTGCGATCGCACGATCTGTCTCTTACCCACATGGATATTACACCTCGAAATGTCGTTATCGATGCAGCCGACGAGGCCGTTTTTATTGATATTGGAGTGGGATATACATATGAGAATTTGGCACCGGAGTTCCGGGATAACACCTCACCTCTTGACCTGCCATTCGACCAGAGATGCCAAAATGACTGGTGGGCATTTGGGAAGCTGCTAATAGAACTAGCTTCAATTGAAGACAATGGGCCTTCTGGGACAATCATCCGGGATATTGGCGAAAAACTATCGTGTCAACGCCCTGAAGACCGACTTGACATTTCTGGAGCTATCCGACAACTTCCAATCTACTGACAGGCGGTAATCCGATCCCACTCTCCTTTCTCCTTATCCCTTTGGCCATAGCCTTCGCACCCCAACTTACAGAACAACGAAGGAGTCACCGGCATCGAAACCTAAAATATGTGGCACAACATCGACGGAAGAAAACTCAAAAGCTCTATTTGGAGATTCTGGAGAAGGACCAAATATCTTTCTTCCTTTTATCATGGCTGTTTCTCCTAGATCCTGCTTACCCTTTGATACCTCGAGTTTTCTTGAACAGCATCAAAGACAAGGAAGACATTTCATTCGCAACGCTGAATAAATTCTTTCGGATCTCCCAAAGAAACATGGCATTGATGGTCCCTCCATTTCAGGGACTTGATGCGTGGATATTCCCACTATCTCCTCCAGGACTGAAGCTGAAGAAGGCAAGGAGCATTATTTGTTGCATCTAAGTACTCTCACTTCGATCCATAATGTCGTCGGTAACGTTATCTTTCACGCAATTGAACATTCCCCGATGCAGATAACACTGAGAGCTCAAGGTTACCTTTCAGCAAAAATAGAAAGTGTCTGGACGAAAGTGCCCTACAGAAGTTCTCAAGATGCAATTATACCCCTTAACGTAGGGTCGGCCATCGAGATTGCGGATGCGTTGCTCCCAACTGCAACCCAGAAGATTACTTGTATGCTTTCCGCATGTTCTCCTATCGTGCGCCAGGGGAATTTCTCGAAGATTGTCCTCGACACAGAACCTCAGGATACACCCGCATCATCATCAGAAATTGGTATGAAGTTTACCCGACCCGATCACAACGAAGGAAGCCCTCAAGTGTTTAGCAAAACACCAGTGTCAGAGAATGACATTTGAAACACTTTATGGCTGCTTAAACCCCCTCTATAAAGCTCCTCTGTATGGATCGTAGTCGCCCTTTCTTCATTCTGTTGGCAGAACAATCCATTCTTCAATAAATTGATCATTCATTGTGGATGACCTCTGTACACCCTCAGACGGGAGGTCAGACTGTCAACGTCTGGAGTCGAGTCATTCAAGCACGCACTTACTTACCAGAAAACAGTAATGATTTCCCACATTCCACCAGTCTCCGGTATGACTCCCTAGCCGTAGCCCTTGCAGCACCAGTCACGCAGCAGAGCGACGACAGCCATGCCCATTTGCCAAGCGAAGCGGCGAAAATGCCAAAGAATCCCCGTAAAACCGTCATTGCGCACCAGTCGAGACGGCAACTACGCCCATTGGCCTTTCCACAGTGTCGGGGCCGTCGGGAGTTCGTGACACTCCTGCAGGAAACCTTGTAGGACCGTTGGAATGAGACGTCGGCCGGTCGAGGAATGCAGCTATGGCCTTCACGCGGGAGGAAGTCAATGCGAACCCAAATAGAACGGCTGTCACTTGCCAGATTTGTGTTGCACGGTGAGAAAGGGGCATGGCTTTGCTGTCTCCCTTGCTAATGGGCTTTTGCTTTAAGTCACACCATCTTCCCTGCGCTGAGTGAACGCGTCTCTCTTCCGTTATTTCCGTCCAGGTCTATCCTACCACATTAGACCAAGAAACAACGATCATGCGGGCACTCTACCTCCTGGTGGCTTTGATGGGCCTGGCAACTGCAGTCCCGACAGGCATGGAACCTAAGCCTGGGCTTGCAAACGGAGGACAGGCAAGGCTGCTTGTTCGATTAATATGATCCGGCCTCTAGCTGACTGCAGAAATAGAACAAGACTGAACCCGTACGTTATCCGGCATGACTGGACTCGACAGAGCTAACATGAGACGACTTATGCAGAAGACCGGAGCAGTATCAAAGGTAAGTGAAAATTGACCGTGGCTGGATTGCGCTCATATCCCGACTTCGCAGGTCCTCGATTCGACCGTAACGGTATACACATTCTCCCTTAGTGTGAAAGGTTAATGTCCTAATATAATATCAGCTTATAGACGATGTCGGTGTAGGGCTCTTTGGTGAGGAGTGAAGCCAGTTCGACTTCTTCCCGGTGAGTGATATCTCAAGGAGCACTCGCGGAAAAGCAGGAATGCTAGTATATAGCGCACTAGAGCTAACTCCTGATATGGACTTTGCCAGCCCTAGAGATTTTGCAGACTGTCGTGCCTATCCCTTGACAGGTAGATTATCTCGTTGAGCTTGTGGGATGTGCCTATAGGCTGATGAACCTCCATACTAGAGATGAGTTGTTTACACACTCATCAGGCCAATATGCAAAGGATTCCGCGATACTCTATACTTCAATGGGACAAGCTGAAATTACATGTGTTCTATTATTATCTCGTCAAATATGCACTACTCTTAGATGTCAATAACATACCTCGAGGTTTTAAAGTCATGTCTCGGCCTGTCATGCTCCATGAAGCATTTTTTTTTATCATCGAACACTGTCAGTCTCCATACTTGGAGGTGATAAGTTATTCATATGACACCTTTCTATCCACCCAACTCTTGCAAAGTCTCCACAATATTACGAAGCCCATCCGCGTTCCCCATAGCGCGGCACAAATCGCCCCATTGACAACACACCAAGTATCTCCTAGCCCAAAAAAACTAGCATTGTTGGCTGCTTTACTGACACAATTGTGGAGTGTATCAGCCCGTTGTGGGACTCGTTCGAACGGTCGATATTAAGTGGAGGCCCAGGTCCACATAGAGCCTCTGACGCAACGCGACCTTTGCGACTGTATACCGAGGTAGAAAGGCACAACTACCAGAAACTAGGGGATGATCTACACTCTGATATAATGAGAATGACTGGCAAAAGCTTAGCACCCACAGGACGTCCTCCGAAACGCGATGAAGTGGCCCCGAACCCCGTGGAACGCATCCCTAGGTGCCTCACAGCCGCATACCATTGCTGGATATCCTTCTTAGTATGTTTTGTGATCTCCCATCACAATGGGGAAGCTGGGTCACTGTTTTTTTTAGAGGCTGGGTCAACGGTTTTGATGCCCCCCTCATGGTGCAAGGCGTTCTTAAGATCCTCCTACCATCGTAATCGTCCAGTCGATAGAGATTCTCTGCGCTTCGACAACTCGACGCCAGTTTGCATTTCCCAGGTCTTCCGACATTATATACAATTAATATGGACTGTCATCGCTTAGAGAGGCTCCTGGAGAGATTAAGGAGTCTCTCGGAGCACTCCAATCAAGTGGCTCCGATATTTCGCGTATAGAAGCACACGAAAAGGCAGTGAGTCTGTGTCGTGCTCTTGAGAAACCCCGAGATGCTATTCTCAAGCTATCTTTCTCTGTATGCCATGGCAAAATGCTCCATTCTTCACGCAAGCTTCTGATCAATTATGTGTATTACAGCCCACCGTTGTCATGGCCGTCAAAGTAGCCCACGACATGAAGCTTTTCTCGGTCCTCGCCAAATCCACGTCACCGGTGTCCTTGGACGAGCTTTCCAAGGCCAAACCAGCAGACCCTCTATTAGTCGGTAGGTTCTCTCCTCTATACCCGTCAAGAAGCATACTAACCTGCACAGAACGCATCATGCGAGTTCTTGTCTCTCACGGCTTCGCCGAGGAACTGATTTCGTGCCAGTATCTCCCCACAGACCTGAGCCATGAGATGACACAGCGAGCATCAATTGGTGTTTTGGAATCACTGTACGCTTTCTCTATGTACCAATCAATATTCTCACTTGAGTTGACCCGAATGTTCAAGATTCCTCGAATTCCTCCCCTCCATCCAGAAAACACCCGAATACCTCCACGCCACCGAATACCGCAATCCCGACGACCCATTCTTCGCACCGCTCCAGTACACCCACAAGATCAAGACGGATGGATTTACCTGGCTTTGTCAGGATCCGCCGGCCCTGGAACGGTTCAACAGTTTCATGGAGGGTCAGCGTGCTAATCGGGCATTCTGGGCTGATTGGTTTCCTGTCCAGGAGCGTCTTCTAGACCAACCTGACATCCAGTCGGACAAGCCCGTGCTGGTCGATATTGGTGGAGGTCGTGGGCATGATCTGATTGCTTTTCGGGAACGGTTCCCGGATGTACGGGGCAGACTTATCCTGGAAGACTTGCCATCTGTTATTGATGAAGCGCATGGAGCGGGTGATCTGGCTGCGGCTCAAATCGAGACTGTCGGATATGATTTCTTTGCTGGGGTGCAGCCAGTTCAAGGTATGTTTTCTGTCTTTGTCTTTTGTGCCTATGCGCTCTTTCTGTAAAAGTATGTTGTAAGCATATCTCTAACGCTTATCTACAGGATCCAGGGCCTACTACTTCAAGTACATCTTCCACGACTGGTCCGACGAGAAAGCCCACATCATTCTCAACAATCTCAAACCTGCCATGAAACCCGGCTACTCCAAGCTCTTGATTGAGGAATATATCCTACCAGACCGCAATACACGGCCCCTACACGGAATGACCGATCTTGCTGTGATGGTCTTCTGTGCTGGAATCGAGCGTACAAAACAGCGGTGGACGAACTTGTTGCAGTCTGCAGGGTTCGATATCGACCATATCTGGGTTCGTCAGGGTGACGGCATCGGGCTTGTGGAAGCGACGCTACCAGGATAATATGTGCCGGTTGATAAGGACCAACATATTATTATCACGTTGGAAAGAGGTTCGATACATATAGCTAGTACGCAATGTAGTTCGAGGTGGTTGTTGAATATAATAACTACCACAATCGTTGACGCAATTACATTTTGCATTGGAAAGATAAAACTCAATAGAAGAGCTGCTGAGACCACTCGGCTAAAAAGCTAGCTAGCGATGGGGGATGGAACTTATACTCGAACAAGAGCTGTCGTACTTTTGCATCATCTACTACTCTTCTTATCGGTATTTCAAGAGCCCGGACCATATCCGAATGAAATTTCTGACTTCCTTAAGCATTGCACGCTGTACTTTGCCTGCATTTGCAGTCAGCTTATAACAATCCCATATTGATCATACAATGCGATTGGATAATTCACCCAATCTAGTGCGAGGAATACCTGATACCAGTTATTTTCCCCCTCGCATATAACGGCACATCTCAGGCATATGGAACCACGGGACGGGATTCCGAACCTACAAAGTCTTTGGCCTAGTATATCGTTCATTTATTATCAACACACTCTTGCGAGCTGGCAGGATTCGACGGTCTTTTCAATGAGAGGGCAAATTGATCCTCTTAGCGTTAATCTAAAGAGTTAGATAGAGCGTCCATAGGACCGGATAAATTGCGCCATTGTTCAGAAGCCACGAAGCGAGATAACCAGTTAATGAGAAGGAGATGAACATGAGATGTGTGAAGTCTGCGATCATGCACCCTGCTGCAACCCCCCTATCCACACTGATATTCTGCCAAGTACTTGGGACATGTAGCAAAGGACGGAGTAAACGACCAGTGGAGGCTCCTTGTCTAAGTTAATTTATTCAATACCTCCAGAATATTGATCATATTGTGGCGCGATGCAGGCTATCCTTGACGTGTACGCTGGTCAGGTGACGGACGGTGCCCTACTTCAGCATCAAAAGCAAGAATCTCCCTTCGCTACTGAGTTCATACCTACTGAATCGCTTGCTCTCGGCTATTGTTCTAACATGACGAAGATCAAAGCCCATGATCCCAGACACGAACTTTCGAGAATCAATAGTCTGCCACCGCCACACACCACTAGTCAACCGCCATCTACACAAATTACTCCGTAAACCGTCGTGGTGTTGTTCGCTAAACCCTTCACCTAGCCTATACATCTTGGCGAACACGCCAACCAGGGTGTTCGATCCTCCGATCAAACGAACGCTAATCGAGCAAGGCCGGAAGTCCGTCTCTCGGCCGGCTGTCTGAGATATAAGCCGATCCCTGAAACGAGGCCGTCGGAAGTTCGAGAATGCCGATCATAACAATGCCGGAAAAATCTCCCTCCATATCGTCCGTCGGACGATAGGAACATTGGCATGTCTGTCTCCGAGGCGTGGTGCTCGGGTTAAATCACACCCCGGGGAAGAAGCAATATCGGAGGTCTGCTCAAAGCAGAGCCAGATACGAAACATGGCGCCATATAACTCAAATCAGTGCCCAGCGGTGGTGCCCCATCGAAATTGGGGTCCAAAATGAACAGCAGCACCTAAGAACACACGCCTCTCCACTGCCCACAACAACCTCGGGAGTTTAATCTTCGCTCTCGTGGGCACATACCTGAACCAAACCCAGTGGGGGAACAGCAACCACAATCCCCTGGCTCAAGCGCCTGTCTCGAGAACGAAAACACCAGTGAGTGCATCCCACTGCACCGCTGAAATGAGCATCGACAGACACCAGGCGGGGAAACGCATGTTAAATCCCAGACCGAATCATCGTGCCAACTGCCCACGAGCTGAGAATTTTCCAGCCCACGCCGCGCCGTCACACCCGGGCGTCCCTCGCTAATCAGCGGGCGTTGTCGAGATTGCCTTTCAGGGTGATCCATGCTCGACGGGCCGGGGGGATGCTGAGACTAGCTCGAGTGGATGGGTTCACTGTCTCTTAGGCGCACTTGGCGTGTCCCACTCGTGGTGTTCGAGCCAGCAGCACGAGCCTGCGCCTGCGCGATTTCCGTCTGCTGGATCGGGAGAAACGTACGATGATACTACATTCAGACATGCCCTTGTCGAGGGATAGACTTTGAAGTACAGTGCTGGCAAAAATGTAACCCTAATCGGCGCATCGCCACGATTGGCCCAACAGGGGCGATTATACTTTGCGCAATCTGTACGGATGATCAGAGTGCTGAGGGCGTTCGTCAACCCTGTCCATAGGAGTAGGTAAGGTGACGGCCATGTAATATTCCAATCTACTGAATCTGACTCGGTGGAAGGAAATGGCCACCAATAATGCCGTGCTCAGGTGGAGGTTTGGCTCTCACCACCATGCAAGCCTTCTGCCCTCCATCCCACCGACACGAGCATCATTAGTGATTTCTTAAAGTACTTGCTGGTGCCGGTGTCCAGTCTCTCGGGTGGCCGCAGTATCATCGTGCACAATGGGTCGCTTTTCGCCGGAGAGTCGAATGCCCGCCGTCAATGTCACGACCTGGTTCCTAATGGTGACAGCCATTCTGAGCGTGTTGACTCGATTGGGACAAAGTACCGCATTTTCCGAAAGTGGACGGTGGATGACTACCTCAGTATTGCTTCGCTTGTATGTATTCATGGTGAAAGGGATGAGATGTTCTGGCTGATAAATCGGGATAGGTCTTTTGCACCGGACAGTCCATCGCGGTGTCCATGTCGACAGCCAACGGATATGGCGAGCGATATGAGACACTGACAGAAGAGCAGGTAGAAGGCATCCTCAAGGTCAGTATACTCGTTATCATGCTATACTATCTGCACTGACTCAGACACAGTCCCAATACTCCGCCAACATCCTCTACATCGCCAGCATGTGCTTCTCCAAGCTCGCTCTCACCAGCTTCGTCCGAAACCTGACCCCCGCATCGTCCGATCGTCGAGTCGCCGTGGGTCTGGAGGTGTTTATCGTTCTCTGGGCTGTCGCGGGGATCGTTGCCTCTGCGTTTCAGTGTAACCCGCCTCATACATGGGACTATCTACACGGACAATGCTTCAAACCTTGTACATAACCCCCGATACAACATCACGATCATGACTGACAAGAGATAGGAAGCATGGTGGAACTCCCTCGGAGCACTCAACATCCTCTCCGACGCTGGCATCATGGCCCAGGCCATCCTCGTCATCGCACGCATCCAAACCAACGTGCGCAAGAAGGCCGTACTCGCCAGCGTCTTCATCATCCGCATCTTGTCTGTGCCTCCCTATCTACTTCCAACTCCAACGACTAATCTATCCGTCTGCAGCGTGATCATAGCCATCATCTGCCAACTCATCTACGCCCACAAAACCTCCCACCCCCGAGATCCAACCGTCGACACCTGGCCCGTCATCGTCTCAACCCAACTCGCCCAATCCCTCAGCGTCGCGACCGCCTGCTCCCCCCAGTTCAAGCCCTTCCTCGACAGCCTCCGCTCGACCGGTATGCGCGTCGACGGAATGAGCCGCTACAACAAGTCCTACGGGTACGGGTACGGGTCCCATTCGGCGTCGCGGGTGCGCACGACGACGGGCAACCATGGCGGCAGCAATACGCGGAGTCGGCCGCGCAGTGATGGCACCGAGCTGGTGCCAATCCCGCTGAAGGAGACGCATCATGCGACGGTGACGACTATGGGGGGCGGCGAGGGATTGGGATGCGGAGAGTCAGTCGAGTCAGACGAGGATTATTCGGGAGGTGCGCACGTTTACGGTGACGGAGACGACGTCGAGGACGCCGTCTTCGGGGGAGCGGTCGAGTTAGTCTGTGGTTGAATGGTTAGATCGTCTACAGTGTCTATCTCCAGTCTAGGTGTATATTCTTGTAAATAGTATTGTTCGTTCGTATGGAATATCGAATGAAGATCAGGTAGCTCTCCCTGCAGAGTACAGCAAAACATACAACAGGGACATGTAACCCGTCTCCACGACCCTCAAGTCAAAGTCAAATTCAAAGCAAATTCGAGCCAAAGCTAAAGGAGGCACGCAAATTGTGGCGATCGAACGATTCTTGGCCCCGACAAGGATTGACAGCTAGTCGATCCTTAGATCGGCCTTAGCGGTGCAACCTCAGCGCACGTCGACCGATCGTGGCCCCCGCTGGCGAGACTAATTCGTAGTCTGGAATTGTTCCGACGAGTAATTGTTAGTGTGGTGGATAGGATGCTGGCTCATTTCGTCCCCTGCAACGTAACGTGTTAGTTAGTCGTACTTCTGTACTCACCTACAGGAGATGAAAGCAGCCAAGCGAACAGGGGGATAGAACAGGGGGGATTAGATTGTTCTAGAGTAATTAATTTACGTTTCTAACCGACCTGGAGTGTTATTATGTGAAATGCCAATGGCATGGTCTGGTCTGTCCGCTTCCTCCCATACGTGGGTGCATGAGCTGCTGATGTCGTGAAACCCTAATCCTGCATTCCTCCCCTCCGTCTTCTTTTTCTCCTTTCTCTCTGCTCCCTTTCTTTTCTTTTTCCGGTCACTACTTTCTGCTGCCTTTGTTCGATAGTCACAGTCACAGTGACAGTGGATTCATCATGGCCTCCAGCCAGGAGCTCAAGTACATGAATCCGAGCAGCCTCCACGAGGTGGAGGGCCGGCCGTCCAGCAAGGAGATGGACGATATCAACCTTGCGCGGATGGGGAAGCGGCCTGTTTTGAAGGTATTCCTCCTTCTACCACTGATGACATTCTATTGAAGTACAGAAACTAATGGTCTCCAGCGCAACTTTGGGTTGATGTCAATGCTCGGGTTCAGTTGCACGATTCTGATCACTTGGGAGGGAATCACGGTGTAAGCTCCCTTTGGGCTATGTGCAGTTCCTGGCTAATCAGAGAAGGCTCTTTTTGCAGGCATTCCAGAAGTAAGCAGGGACTTTACTTATCCCCGCGACTCATAACTAACGAGGATTAAGTGGTGGTCCAGCCGGCGCAGTATACGGCTTCATCTTCGTCTGGGCCGGTGTGGCAGCTACATTTGTTGTTCTCTCTGAGCTAGCATCAATGTAGGTCTTCCGTCTTGTCTATAGATGAGCTCAATTGACCATGTAGGGCCCCAACGAGCGGAGGACAATACCACTGGTGTTCCATGCTCGCACCACCATCCGCCATGAAACTCCTCAGCTATCTAACCGGTTTGCCTCCCACACACCCACCACTACATCACGACAGACCTCTAACGAAACAATGAATACAGGCTGGCTCACCGTCATCGGCTGGCAAGCAACCTTTGCAACCTCCTGCTTCCTCTCCGGCACGCTCATCCAAGGCCTTATCGTGCTTTGCAATCCGACCTACGTGCCCGAGTCCTGGCACGGGACGCTCCTCTTCTGGGCCGTCGCACTCTTCTCCATCATGATCATCAACAGCGTGGGCGGGAAGTTGCTCCCGCGGTTCGAGGGGATTATTCTCATCCTGCATATTCTCGGTTTCTTTGCGATTCTGATCCCGCTGACGTATATGGCGGATCATGGCAATGCGCATGAGATCTTCACGACGTTCTATAATATGGGCGAGTGGCCGACGGGGCTGTCGTTCTTTATTGGACTCGTCGGATGTGTATTTGCGTTTGCGGGGGGTGATGCTGCTGTTCATGTATGTTTCCTTCACCTCCTACTTCCACTTGGGATCTGGGGTAGGGGTATAGTTGAGTATACGGAAGTATACAACACAACCACCCACCTAACCCCCCAACCCCCAACCCTAAACGCTGCTAACAGAAACGAAGATGTCCGAAGAAATCACCAACGCCCCCGTCGCCGTCCCCCGGTCCATCATGCTCTCCGTCCTCATCAACGGCAGTCTCGGCTTCGGCATGCTGATCGCCACGCTCTTCTGTCTCGGCGACATCGAGGCCGCCCTCGAGTCGCCCACCGGCTACCCCTTCATGCAGATCTATCTGCAAGCCACGGGCTCCGTGGCCGGCACGGCCGTCATGTGCGCCATCATCACGACGATGGGCATGTGTACGTCCGTGGGCATGTTGGCTACGACTTCGCGACAGTTGTGGTCGTTTGCGAGAGATCGGGGCGTGCCGTTTTGGCGGATTTGGTCGAAGGTACCCCCCCCCTCCCCTATACACATTCCCATACACCCACCCCCTTTAGGCATACACTCCTACATATACGCACGGGCAAAAAAAGCGATGTACTAATAAGAAAAGGTAACAACCCGCACCGCAATCCCCCTCAACAGCGTCCTCCTCACAACCCTGATCGCCTGCCTCCTGGCCCTCATCAACATCGGCTCCGCCGTCGCCTTCAACGCCCTCGTCTCAATGTCCATCTCCGGCCTCTACCTCTCCTACATGGTGGTCGCCATCCTCCTCCTCCACAAGCGCATGACAGGCGGCATCTCCTCCTCCAAAACCCTCAGCGGTTCCCCCGTCGACGAAATCGTCAACACCGCCGGTGCCCGTCTCGTCTGGGGCCCGTTCCATCTCCCCGGTCTCGCAGGGATTCTCGTCAACGCGTTCGCGATCGTCTACATGGCCATCGCGGTGTTCTTTAGCTTCTGGCCGCCGATGCGGGCGGTCACGCCTGAGACGTTTAACTTTAGTGTGGCCGGGACGGTGGCGGTCGTGGTGTTTAGTTTTGTGTATTTTTTGTGAGGGCGAGGAGGGTTTATTCCGGGCCTGTCGTGGAGGTGCATTAATCTCTCTCTCCCTCTCTCTCCCTCTCTCTGTCTCTTTCTGTCTCTTTCTTTCTTCCACTGTTTTTTGTTCTTGGTCTATTGTTGTTGGGGTGGGGTTGTTGTTGAAAGAGTATTAGATTGAGTTGGAAAGGCAGAGGACATTGTATATCTACTATCTACTTAGCGCTTTAGCGTCAGTATATACTATTTGATCTTTATATCAGTCTAGGTAGTCGAATATTCCACATGTACTCCATAACTACCTAGGTAAGTACAGAAGGTACCACAAGAACAGTCCATCAAATTCCAACACACCACATGTATACGCACTACCTACCAAGTTCAAATGCCGTGTAACGCAACACTACATACCTAGTCAGGTATCCATATATTCAGAATCAAACCCAACAGGGTGTATATTACTCGTCCAGTGGACTATTATCTCTATCCGTCAGGCAACAAAGCAACATCAATCGAGGCAGTCACGCGCAAGACGTCAAACAAGAATCCGAGAGTATGCAGTCAACCACCAGCCAGAGGAAGGAGTGTACACAAGAGAAAAGGAAAGGGAAATGTTCAAACACTATGCACGCTCAAAAAAGACCCCTCATCCTCTTTTGGTGGGTATTGCGGAGATCCACATCGGTCGGTATCTCGCGTGTACGCCCGTAGCCTTTTAAGTCCATGGAATAAAAAATCGATACGCCCATTATGAATCAGGTAGGGAAATCAAATAGGAACAACGAAATGAGAATGGTGCAAAGTAATGCCAGGACGGATCCGCTTGGATCCGCTCGACCGAATGCAAGATTAATATGCTTTATCGCTTCCCCTTCTGGTTGGGACCTGCTTCAGAATGTCGTCAAAGCTCATGTTCGGATTGAACTTGCTCACGGGTCGCGACGGCGGGTCGATCGGAGCGACACCAGCCGGCAGAGGGAGGGCCTCCAGACCCGGGTAGATCGAGTGTCGGTGTTCCGCCCGGCTGCGCGCCGCCGGAGAGGTCGTGCGCGGGATGGCCGGCGGAGGCGGAGGTGTGAGGCCATTGGGACTCAGCAGCGGGGACGCCGTGGCGACATACTGCTGTTGCTGTTGCTGCTGCTGCTGCAAGAACTGTAATTGTTGTTGCTGTAGTTGTTGTTGGTGCTCGGCGGATGAGCCGGCCGACGATTGCTGGCCCTGGTACGGTGAGGACAGCGAAGACTCATTGTCATACGGGTCATCGACCGTTGGGGGGGCGAGGATCGCATCCTTCTCGGCCCACTGCTCGGCCACCTGCCAGCAGTGACTACGTCGGTAAATACCCTCGACGCCGTTCACCACGACGTCGGAAGGCAGACTGACCAGACCGGCGCCACCCGCCACGCCGAACCAGCTGCGCGCGGCCTTGCCGTCGTTGTGAATCCAGGGCGCGCCGCCACGAGGCGCAATACACAGGAAGTATTCCACGCCATTCGTGTACTTGACGTCTTGCACGTCGACCACGAGCAGGGGCAGCGCCTGGATAACACAGTAAACGAGCATCCACTGACCGCATCGCAGGTCCACCAGGTCGTTGACGCTCTTGCCGTGGGCGCTGCGTCGCTCAAACTGCATAAACGCCTCAATGAACGGCGTCGGCCGGAGGCTCTCACGCGTGTACGATCCCATCAGAATGGCGTTGATGTCGGAGTCCTTCAGCTTCTTGGACTTCTTCTTGGCCTCCTTCTTCGCATCCATCGGCTTTTGGTGCAAGGACTTGATGGAAGGGTATTGCGGGATATCGAACGGAATCGGGGGTTGCACGGGCGGGGTGGCACGGTCGTACTCGCTCTCAACCTGTCGGAGCGCCCGATTCATGATCTCTTCATACGTGGTCGCCGCCTCGGCCGTATCACCCATGTCGACAGTTCGGGTCGTAAGCGAGGAGCGGTCCACCAGCATGTCGTACAGATTGGCAAAGTCCTCGTACAGCTCCCGCAGCACCTGCCGGTTTCAGACCACTCTCCTCGAACTGGTTCTTCTTGGAGCGGGCCTTGGGGGGCCACGAGCCATACTTCTGGCGATAATACTGCATGATGAAGCGTCGGAACTCCATGAACGCCGCCTTCCACATCTTAAAGCGGATGACCTTGCTCTCGTCCGACGTGGCCGAGTTGGCCAAGCCGGAGAAGACCGAGGGGAAATCAAAGTCGTCGAGCTTACTGTACAGCACGCGGAGACGCGTGTCCAGGTCGATGAAGCCACGCTCCAGGCGTTTTTGCGTGACCGCGCTGATCAGGCTGTATTTGGGGCTGCGCAGCTGTTTCAGTTCGTCTAGCTTGCCAACACCGTGGACGAATCCTTCCAGATACAGGGGGAAGAAGCGGAGACGCTCGCCCAGGACGATGGCTTCGATGGTTTTCTCCCGGCTGCGACGCACATCGGCGAGGTGCAGCTCATCTGTGTAGTTGCCAAAGCTTGTCGTCGCAGTTTCGCCAAAGTTGGAGCCGTCCAGATTTGAGAACTCAAAGCGCGAGAGGAGCGTCGCCACATCCATGAAGATCGAGAAGAGAGATGGCGCGCGAGGGGTGGCGATCAAGGACTGCCCCAGGAGGAAAGCGAAGAGATTGCGGAACATGACGAGGGTTTCCGTGTCCTCCTGCGAGAGACGGGTATGCGGGCTGGAAACATCGCTGTTCAGGGGGACGGGAACGTAGAGATGCAGCTCCTGGAACTCATCCGGACTGTCGTCATCGCCAAAGGGGATTCTGCGGCTGCCAGAGCTGTCGTTGTCATTGTCGGCCAGGCGGTCCAGGGCGGCCAGCTGCGGCGAGACGGAGGTGGGGCTGGACAGCGAGACGGAGCGGGTTTGCTGTTCAAGCGAGTTGTAGCGCGGGTCGGTCCCGCGAGCGAGGAAGTTGAGGGAGGGGGAGTCGGCAAAGACGTTGGAGTGGACTTTGAAGGCCGGGGGCTTGCCGGCATTCTGGGGGAAGAGGTAGACATAGGTGTCGCCGGCATCATTCCACAGCTCCGGGACCTAGGCAGCTCTGGGTTAGCGACTCGTTTTGGCCCCATTTGTTCCCAACGGCGGGGGCACTAAGGAAGAAAAGATATTGGCGCATACCTGTTCGCCCCGAACGAGGGGTTCCAAGTCGTAGAGAATCTTCTGCTCCAGACCAGCAATCCACGCACTGGGAAGCTGGGGGTTGGACGGGCGGGTGTCGACGGAGCTGGCGCGGACTCGACCGGGCATCCAGCTGCGGCGTTTGGAGGGGGTCCCCGGACGCGAGTCGGGACCCGATCCTGGAACAAACAGGCCGGCCGAGCTGGCGGGTCGACTCGCACTCAGCCGACGGCCTCTGCTTTGGGGACGACCATCGGTCGGAGAGCTGGGGGCGCTGCCGGCGAGGTCCTGGTTGACGGCGAGCAGAGAGGGCGGCGGCGGAAGCGGTTCGTTCAGGGCGAAGCCATCGTTGGGACCCGGGAGCGAAGGGAGCGCGTGTCGGCGGAGTTATAGTCAATGGGGTTGGAGGCGAATCGAGCGGGTCGCGAGCTGCTGCGTCGTCGTTGATCCTGAGGCTTCTGATCGGGGGAGGTGCGCGGGAATCCGGGGGAGCCGGGCGAGGAGGGATTGGAGCCGTCACGGTTGGAGCCCAGGGAGAAGAGCGAGGATATCCGCTTGGCCGATTTGACTGGAGCCGACAGCATCTTGACGAGGCTGCTGGGGGTTAGTGGGGAGCCAGAAACGATTCACGACATGGTCCAAAGAAGCGAAAGGAAGATCAGAGTCGAGGGAGAGCAGACGGTCGAGAGAAAGGCAGAGAGACAGGACCGAGACAGGCAGCGAGGAGGGAGGGAGTGGAATGAGAGAGTGGCAGGGAAGTATGAGAGGGCGAGGCAGTCACGAACCGGTGAGGTAAGAAAGAATGCCAGCTGATCAACCATGCGAGAAAGGCCCGGAAGGAGGCGACGGAGATCGCGGGTCAATCGGTGGCACGCCCTCGGGGGAGAAAGGAGAGCAGGAGAGACCGAAGGAGGAGGGAGTGGGTGGAGAGGGGAGGGAGGGAGCAGGGAGAGAAGGGAGAAGTGAGGTGAAGTGAGATGAGGTGAAGAGAGAGAGGGAGGAGAATGATGGATCGGCAGGAGGGATCCGAAGAATGAGCAGCAAGCAAACCCTCACCAGTTCGGTCGGGGATCAGGAGAACCACTCAATATGAATAATAATGTGCCGATGCCTCCACCAGACACAATTCGACTGTCCGTCCAAACAGGAAAGGAAAAGAACCGAAGAAGCGAAAAAGAAAAGATCTTCTGCACCGTTTTTTTCTCGTCGCTGTGTTATTTTTAACCTCCAGGTGGACCCACGGACGAGCGACGAGGCACAAGGGCGCCCCAAAAAATCATCATCCTCAGTCAGACGCTCTCAGGAGCACTGCGAGATGTATCCGATCGCGCCGGAACCATGGATGATGTGCCCCCAACCCCCATGGTCCGCGACGGTGCAGAGGTGCCATGATGTGCTTCCCAGGGGCTCAGGAACCATACGAGGACAAGAATAGCAACCCACCCCCGTCCTGCAATCGATCCTGCAATAATCAATCGACACTATCGATAATAATGGCCATAATGCCCGGAACAATCAGATTATCCGCCGGGATGCGCTCATCCGCGACGATGAATCGTAGTATAAAAAGTCTTGACTCGCGACTGCGCCATCGTCCGTGGCCACCGCGGCCCTCTAGCTCCTCGTCGCGGAGGTTTCCTCGCGCTGAGTGGGCGGCGACGCGGCTGTGTTTGGCTCAGGAGGCTCTCCATGATTTCTCTGTCTCTGGTGGAGTCGATTCCATCATCCGTCCTCCGTTTCTTTCCCTCCGGCGCATTCTGCCTTAACCTTAAGGTTGGTGTCCAGGCTGACTTCGGGGGCGGTGTCGTTCCTCTTGTCCCAGCACGAATCATTTTCCTTCTATAACCGTCGAGGGATCCTTCTGCACCGCACTCTGCCTCCCGAGCAAAAGAGTAAAAACTCAGAGAATAAGGCTGGATGGCAGCCAATCACGGCCGACTGTCCGAGTTCCAAAACCCCGGGTCTGCCACCAACGGATCCGTCAATAGTCTGCGCGGCGACACAGGGCTCTCCATACGTAGCCAGAGGTGCAGGACTTGGTGGAATTAGATTGCATGTCTCGGACGCCCCCTCGGTGCCTGGATGGCGGTGGATACAGCCGGATCGAACCAATATGATCCAATATACTCCGTATGCGCCCGCGAATCCACGCGCTCCGTCGGTCCTGGCCCTGTATTGTCCATCATCCATCTCGGTCTGCGTGTCTGTCCCTGTGCATTCTTCATTCTCGCCCTCGCAGTGGTGTCTCCTTTCTCGTCTCGGCGTGCAGCACCGCCGACACTGGATGGCCCGGTCGGAGAAAAACTGGATCCAGGGGGAGACAAATCAGAACCAACTGCCATGGCACGCTGGAGTGGGCGCATCTCCCCACCTCGCCGGTTTCCTACCGCTTGGCATTCCCTCACACCTCGTTAGTCCGAAAACGCTGCACCGTTGGGGTCCAACAGACCATGTCATAGACTCTCATATATTCATCCTGCCACTGGTGAGATGACGATGACGATGAGGTGGACGACGCGATCGTCTGTGCACGACCGTTAGTAGTGGTGGAATCGCGAGGGGAGCCCGCTAAGAATAGCGCCAGGAATGAGAAACGAGTCGGGAGGGAGTACGTAGGGATGGCGTTTGACGTGTCAGCGGGTTATACGGCTTGGGGATCGGGTTCTCCACTCGATCAGGCAGAAGGATGGCTTTGAGATTAATCCGTATGGCTGGGTGAGTTGTGGAAATGATCATATGGAGTAATGATGACTGGCATAATACTGGAATAATAAAGAGTGATGAGGCCGAAGAGTGCCAGTCACCGCCTGCCGGATTGCATCATCACCAGTTGGAGTATACTTCAATCTTCAACACGGCTTTCTCGACCTAGAGGTATACCTAGGGTATCTTTGCTAGTAATGGGTAGGTTGCACTCATGTGCGAGTCTCTTCATCTCCATACCTAGAATCCCACATCTCAACATCGGTGGGTTGGCAACCCAATCTCAGCCCCAAAACATATATCTCCCCACTAGCTTTCCTCCAACACGAGCCTCCACCTACCAACCAACAAAACAAACACCGTAGCCTCGCACCTTCACAGCCTCATAGGGTATAGCCACCATCTCACCACCACCACCGTCCATCATTATCCATCCCAGGCCCCCCACCATCCTTCTCCTCCACGAGATGAACACAGACACAACCACAGACACCGTCGATCTTTTCCGCGGCTGGCCCAACCCCGCCCTCCTCCCCACCACCGCCTTAGCATCAGCCTTCGCCTCCTCCCCAATCCCCCCTCAGCCTTACTCTACGCCCCTGATGCAGGCGATCCGACACTGCGCACGCATATCGCCAGCTGGCTGACGGCGTTTTACGGCCCGAAGGAGCCCGTCACGCCTGAACGTCTCTGCATTACTGGCGGCGCTAGTCAGAATCTCGCGTGCATATTGCAGGTGTTTTCGGATCCGGTCTATACGCGGTATGTGTGGATGGTTGCGCCGACATATCATCTTGCCGGGAGGATTGTGGAGGATGCGGGTTTTGTGGGGAGGATGAGGGGGGTGCCTTTAATATCGACTTCGGCTTCGGCTTCGACTACGGCTTTGACTTCGATGTATGGTGTGGATGTGGACTTTCTGCGCCGAGAGTTGGTCAAGGCGGAGGAGGAGGCTTGTGAGGAGGGCAATACTGAAGTGGTAGGTTTATATCTTTGGCTGGAGGTTGTTGGACTAGGAGCACTACGGTCATGGATGTCTAGGGGCTGGTTTACAGTATGTTCCTGTGATGCGCAAGAGCTAACTGTCTCGATCGTAGAGATACAAACCTCCACGACCATGGGGCAAGATCTACAAACATATCATCTACGCCGTTCCGACCTTCTCCAACCCGTCGATGGTAACGATATCCCGCGCGAACCGAGAAGATCTGGTCCGACTAGCCCGGGAGTTCGACGCCTTGATCATCCGACGACGTGTACGACTTTCTCCAATGGTCTGCCGACCCGACAAGACCGCTTGTCAGCCCGGACAAAGCGTTTCTCCGAGAATGGTTGACGTCGATCGGTATCTTGACGGAGGACCGACGCACGAGTTCGGCAATACCGTTAGCAACGGCAGCTTCAGCAAGTTGATCGGACCGGGGGTGCGCACAGGATGGGCCGAGGGCACGGAAAAGTTTGCCTGGGGATTGTCACAAGTGTTCGTCGTCATTCTCTTCTCTCACCCAGGTCGACGATATCTCTTCAGACATGGACTGACGAGGCTGATGTAAGGTAGAGGCTCCTCGCGATCCGGCGGAGCACCATCCCATCTGACCGCGACCATGATCGCGCGACTCTTCCCAACCGGGGTCTTCCAACGCTTCCTCGACTACGAGCTGCGACCCCAGTACGCGACGCGATACTATCGCCTGATGGGTGCCATCCGGGAGCACCTGCTGCCCCTCGGTGTAACCCTCCCGACCGCCTCCTCCGTCATGGCAGGGGGCTATTTTGTCTGGATCCAGTTGCCGCCCGGCATGTGCGCGAGTGATCTGGCTCGGTCACCGTCGCAGGCCCAGGTCGAAGTGGCGGCCGGCGATCTGTTCCGGGTGCAGGGCGATCCGGATCCCCGAGCGAATGACTTCACCCGGTACCTCCGCCTGTGCTTTGCCTGGGAGACAGAGTCGAACCTGGCCGAGGGGGTGCGTCGACTGGCCCAAGCAGTGCGCGAAGCTCGGACGTAGATCTTCGACTGTAGGTGCTGATAGGTTGCACATCTATACTCCATACTCCGGAGGGATGACGGGTAGATCGATCCTGTCCTTATCGGAAGAATAGAGCACGGTGGTGTACCAGGGCACACTGGCGGACCGAACCGGTCGGAGGACCTTGGACACGCCACCGGCGTCGTCAGCTGATTGTGTGACGGACAAGTCGAAGCCAAGGATCCAAAGAGGCAAATAGCCAGAAACAAAATAAACATGGAAAAACAAAACATCGATCAACTGAGCACCGCAGATGACTGCATGAACTCAATCTGGGTCGGGACATGCCGAAAGCGACAAGGGTGCGCGGACCAAGCATTCTTCGCGCTGGAAGTCTCCATAAAGGGGGTTAAACACGCAAGAAATCAAGAACTGGAGTCGTCGCAAGCTCCGAATTCCAAACGCTGGACCTGTTCGTCCCGTTCGGTCCGGCGAGTGCAGTGTTAATTTACTCCGGTCGCTAGATTGAGGACTAAGGAACTAGTGCTGGTAGGCGAGAAGCTTGGCCTGGATAGGCGGGCGATCCGACAGGAGAAAATTGCAGAGAATGTGACCATGGTCCGGGTGGGAGATCATGTTCTGGGGAAACACCTCCTATGTAGATAGACGGATCTCGTCGAGGGTAGTATCCCGGGGTGTCTGGTGACGCAGGAGACGAGTTTGAGTCTCCCAGGTGTCCAGGGGCCGGGCAACCACGCACCACAGGCGATGCAGCTCAACCCCTGGATATCCGAGAGTGGGTCTCCTGGTCCATGCAGATGCTTTCTTTTTCCTCCACACGATCCATTCATACTACCCAGTACTGTATGTACGAGACCTTAGGTCTGTATGGTTTTGCTGGATGGAGGTGCCCCCTTGTCGGTGACCTCGTATATGCGAGAAACGATAGACCATCTGATCCAGAAGCACCAGAAGCACCAGAAGCGACAACCTGCCAAACGGAGGGCCATTCTTCACCCTATCTAAGACCAGTCTCAATATGTGGTTCCTGGGGAAGGTTGATACTCGCAGGTTTCCTCGACGATCCTGTTGACAGGGAACACCCGAAGAATGTACACCACCGGAGCAAAAGAGCAATGCATCGGTGGGCTAGATTGTGCGTGCATCTCCGCCTGAGCAGCTCACGCGTGTCGGAGTTTCCAGCGGGAGTCTATCCTGTCCTCCTCTCGCGCCCAACCGCGCAAGGTCGCTGGACGTCGGGTGTCCCGCGTTTGGCTCTCTTTTGATACATCCCTCTCGGCCACGTCCATACCATTGGTAAACCCTAATGCGCCGCGCCGTGAGACACCGGGACCTGATCGACCGCCCGTGCTGCTCCGGAGGGCGTGATGCTGGTGATGGAGGGGAGGGGCTGATGTGGCCCTGGCCCCCTCTCTGGCAAATAACTTGCGTAGGACAAGATTGACAAAGAATCTGGACCACGGGGGCGGCATGGCAAATATGTTGATCGCAGGGCAACACCAGGACAACACGGCAGCGTGTATATAGCTGGACCAGCCCATTCCGGGGCTGGCAAGATTCCTGATCCTTTTGTCTTCCTTCTGCCTCTTCTGCTGTCTGCCCGCTTGGCTGTGTTGTGTTGCTTGTCGCCGTGGTCGCAGTGTGTCTGCTGCCTGACTGGATAAGGAATTCTCCGTCGCGAAGAAGCTCCCCTGCTCTTGTGGTGAAATTGAACGGAGAGAAGCAGTCGATCTGGCGGGTTGTCTTCCAATCACAAGAGCAAAGTGCCTGAAGACCAGCGTTTCATCCCTGAACCAGCGCCGTTTCACCTCGTCGGCTCCATTGTCTGCTGCCCGTCCTGATTGGTGGAGCGCCCCTGATCTGCCGGCCCGGGCGTTGTTGATTGGCTGAGGGCGGCTCTCCGTACGATACGGGACAGGACGTGACGACTATTGACGGATACATTATTGTACCCAAGTAGGCTGAATATAGGGCCTCAGGTACCAACTCCCCTCTCGCTTTCTTTCTCCTTCTGTTTCTCTTCTCTTTCTCTCCTTCCTTCCCCCTCTCTGCATCGCTTTCTTTCTGCTTTCTTTCTCGTCTCTTGCGCTCTTTTCGTCATTCTCTCCTTCTCGACTGTCCTTCCTTTATACTGACGCCCAGAGTAGCATCTACTCCGAGAGTCATCACCGCTCTTTCACCCAGCAGCTATCCACATCGCTGTGTTGCTGCCTTCAGTACTGGTTGCTGAAGACTCGGTCCCTCTTTCGCATCTGTCTCTGCCGGTTCAGAGATCCTCCCACGAGCTGTCTTGACGATGGCTTCCCCTCGCATCGCCTGGACCATGCTCCTGGCGCAACTGTGCCTTCTCTTCAGCGTCGTGCATGCCGTGCCTACACCACATGGCTTGGACATTGTCCCGCGCCAGGCGTCCACCGCTGCATCCGACTACTGGGTAGCTAACATTAAGCGCCAGGGGCTGGTGGCGTTCGGGAATGGCACTGATTACAAAGTATATCGAAACGTGATGGACTACGGCGCTAAGGGTATGGACCTGTCACCCTATTAGATACTTAGTATTGTTTCTGTACTAACACACATCAGGTGACGGCTCCTCTGATGATACTGCGGCCATCAACAAGGCCATCTCAGACGGAAACCGCTGCGGTCAGGGCTGTGACTCCTCCACCGTCACTCCCGCCTTTGTGTACTTCCCTCCGGGTACCTACGTCGTCTCCAAGCCCATCATTCAATATACTATACCCAGATGGTCGGCGATGCCCTCAACTTGCCGGTGATTAAAGCGGCGCCCAGCTTCGCCGGCATGGCGGTGATTGATGCCGACCCTTACACCGACGATGGCTCCAACTGGTACACCAACCAGAACAACTTCTTCCGTGCCATCCGCAACTTCGTAATTGACCTCACTGCGATGCCTCAGGGTTCCGGTGCAGGTATCCATTGGCAGGTCGGACAGGCTACCAGCTTGCAGAACATCCGCTTCGAGATGATCAAGGGCGGCGGTGATGCCAACAAGCAGCAGGGTATCTTCATGGACAACGGCTCCGGTGGTTTCATGACCGACCTGATGTTCAACGGTGGTAACTACGGCATGTTCCTGGGCAACCAGCAATTCACCACCCGGAACCTCACCTTCAATGACTGCAACACTGCCATCTTCATGAACTGGAACTGGGCCTGGACCTTCAAGTCGCTCTCCATCAACAACTGTGAGGTCGGCCTCAACATGTCCAACTCACCCCAGAACCAGACCGTCGGTTCCGTCTTGATCCTCGACAGCAAGTTGACCAACACTCCCACCGGTGTGGTCACCGCTTTCACCGAGAAGAGTATCCCGATTGGCGGTGGTGCCTTGATCCTGGAAAACGTCGACTTCAGTGGCTCCAAGGCCGCTGTTGCTGGTGTTAGTGGAAATACCGTCTTGGAAGGCGGCTCTGTGGTTTCGCATTGGATCCAGGGCAACGCCTACCAGCCCACCAATACTGTGAAGAAGCGCTCGCCCGCCATCGAAATTGTCGTAGAGACCGTGATCGAAACGGTGGAGGTTTGCCCAGCGGACTATACGGAGCCTATTGCCACTCCAGTGCCCACCTCCACGGATTCGTCTCGCCATGGCCCCAATTCAAGCGAGACGAACAAGCAGCCCACCGGTGGCATCGTGTTCCCCACTATGAATGGCTCGCTCTCTCAACCTGGCTTTGAGCCCACCGATTCACAGCCTACGGAGCCCATCAAGCCTACTCAGGCCACCGGTGGTCCCTCCAAGTCGAATGCGCCTCAGTCGCCCGTTCCAACAGCCCCTACCACGCAGAAGCCTACTGCCCCTACGGAGACAAAGGGTCCTGATGAGTCGTCCGTGCCCGTTCAGCCCTCACACACCCAGCCAGGAACTGCCTCGCACGGCGTCGCTCAATGCTCCAGCAAGCCGGTGACCAAGACCCGCCTACAAACGACTCTCCCCACGCCGGACAAGCCCCAAGCTCTCGCTGCTAACGGAAAGATCTTCGAGCGCTCCAAGCCTCTGTACGAGGAGTATGACGTGTCCTCGTTCCTCAGTGTCCGGGCTGCCGGTGCCAAGGGCGACGGATCGACCGACGATACCCAAGCCATCCAGAAGGCGCTGAACAGCGCCAAGGACAACCAAATCGTCTACTTCGACCATGGATCGTACATTATTACCGACACTATCAAGATCCCCAAGAACATCAAGATCGTCGGTGAGATCTGGCCGGTCCTGATGGCTCACGGCGAGAAGTTTGCCGATGAGCAGAACCCCATTCCCATGCTGCAAGTTGGTGAACCCGGCGACAAGGGAACTGTCGAGATCAGCGATATTACCATCCAGACCAAGGGACCCGCCCCCGGCGCAATCCTGATGCAGTGGAACGTCGCTGCAGCCACGCAGGGCTCCGTTGCCATGTGGGACACCCACTTCCGCATCGGTGGTTCTGCCGGCACGGAACTGCAGAGCGACAAGTGCTCGAAGACTCCGAAGCAGACCACCACGCCGGACCCGCAGTGTATTGCCGCATTCATGCTCTTCCACCTCACCGAGCAGGCCGATGCGTACATTGAGAACGCCTGGTTCTGGACGGCCGACCATGAGCTCGACCTTCCGGATCACAACCAGATCAAATCTATAACGGGCGTGGTGTGTACATTGAAAGTCAGGGACCGGTGTGGCTCTATGGCACTGCCTCTGAGCACAACCAGCTGTACAACTATCAGATCTCCAACGCGAAGAACGTCTGGATGGGCCTGATCCAGTCCGAGACGCCCTACTATCAGGCCAACCCTAACTCCCTGACTCCCTTCAAGCCACAGAAGAAGTGGAACGACCCTGACTTCTCGTCCTGCACGACTAACTCTTGCCGCAAGGCATGGGGCTTGCGGGTGATGAACTCGTCGCAGGTCTATGTCTATGGCGCGGGATTATATAGTTTCTTCGAGAACTACGCACAGACCTGTCTGAACACCGAATCCTGTCAAGAGAACATTGTCGAGGTGGACTGCTCCGACGTGCACATCTACGGATTGAGCACCAAGGCCAGTGTCAACATGATCACCTCGGCGGATGGCCATGGTCTGGTGCCGCAGGACGAGAATACAAGCAACTTCTGCTCCACCATCGCTCTGTTCGAGCAGACTTGATCTGTTTCCGTCTGCATGTGATGACTTCCTACATTTATTATTCCGCTGTTTCTTTCTCTTTGCAATTTGTGACGTCCCTCCGGCTGCACGGTACATATTCGATTGGCAATCGTTTTGGTCGGGTGGTCGGCGGTTGGAGGGATTATGAATAGGAGTCTTTTGGTTCTTGTTTCTGTTTTTGTGGATACCATTTTATCATTTGATAATTAGACTTGGATTCTGACTACTTCTCTCCTGTGCTTGGACTCCGTATGCTGACATTCTCGTCGTGCTAGCGTAATTGCTGGTGGAGACAATCCGGCAGCCTTATGGCCAAGCAGCAGCGCTCCAGTTTTGTCCGAAGCTTGGTACTAGTCGGACTAGTCTTCCATAAAAATGATGGGAATGTCTCAGAGCGTAACATCGCTCTGATGCACTAGAATCATCTCACTTGCGTTTAAATCCGCTGGCACTTCCTGTGTCGCCCCCACCCGATACTCACAATCCAACATTCATCACTTCTTACCTCATTAGCTTCTCAACATGGACGAGAAAAAGATTGATCCATCCACACCCCTCATTATCGATATTCCTGGGCCGGAAAGGAAAAATGACTCCTTCAATCCACAGCAACAGCAACAGCAACAACCACAGCCGCAGCAACGGCAACGACAAAGACCCAATTTCATCCTCTACAAGACCTGCTGGGCGATCGAACGCACAGCACAGCGTACCATCTATAGAGGCCAACCAATTATGCACGTCCACCCATCGATCCCCCTTTCCCCCATTTCCCTGGTATCTCCGTGGAACACAGAATCCACTCTGGGAGGTGGTCAGGACTGACCTCCACCGATACTGTCATAGTACCACTCCAGTCTAATCGAAGGAATGTGTTGAATTAATTTCTAATAATACTGACTGACATTGAATACACAGAGTCATCCCTCTCATCACGTTTATCTACCTCTTCCCCGGATCTACTGCGATGAGCTCTGTCCTGAGGGTCATCGACGTGCATGCTCACTGGGCAGTATTATTCTGGAGGGGGTGTTCTTGCTGCTTATGATTATTAAAACGGGTGCGACGGAGTATCTGAATGCGGTTAATCGGAGGGAGAGGGAGAGGGAGAGGGAGGGGGAGGGTTCTACTTTAATTGAGGGATGATGCGCTATTCTTCCCCTGGTAGCGTTGGATGTCTGTATAAGTCTGGTGATGTTGAATATGACATAGAGGGAGAGTTGATTGATTCTTGTGGTTTGACTTGCAATTGGGCATATTCCATCCATCCATCCGTCCATAGGTCCATTCATATCCGATATAACATATTAATCCATTATGCGTACATGCACACAGTACATGACCTAAGTAAACCAGCCAGCCAACAAACCAACAGCCCTGAACATGACATAGAACACATCCTAAGTAGCAACAGCAACAGACACTCAACAAGTCAGTTGCAACTACAGCTCCTTCTTCAGGAAATGCTCCGGTTTATGCGTCGTCTCATAATCAACATGCACATACGCCCGCTCCACATCCGGCAACGACTCTAGCTTCATCTGCAGCTCCTCGGCGACATCGTGCGTCGCGCGCAGGGACTCATTCGGGTCCATAACGATGTCGACCTCGACGAGCAGACGGGGGCCGGAGGTGTAGGCGCGGACGGTGTCGATGGCGGTGATGAAGGGGGAGTGGGTCATTGCTTTACCTTGTTAGTATCCGAGCCCGGCGAGATGTTGGAGAAGGAAGGGAAGGGAAAGGTGACGTACAGATATAAGTGATCAACTGCTGCATCTTCGTATCGGCCGTAACACCAATCAACAGCTGGAACTCATGATAGGCCGTATGCAGCCACAAGCCCGCAATGAGAACCGACAAGATCACCGCCCCCATCGGATCAATCCACCAGCGGAGCTTACTCCCGCCCACGGACGTCAAGATACCGAACCCGTTGATAAACAGATCATTCCGATGATCCTCCACAGGATCCGAATCTGCGAGACCTGATTCCGCAACGCAAAGCAATACACGAAGAGCGCAAACTTCGTGCAAAACGCCACCACGACCGCAATCACAGACGGCAGATGGAACGAGCCCGTCTCCTCCTCCGAACCAACCGCCAATTCCCGAATCGAGAACGCAATCAGGATAAACGACACGGGCCGTCATGAGGAAACAGAACCAGATATTGCCCGCCGTCTCGATCCGCGCCTTTCCTGCGGGGAACTTCCGCGGATCAACACGGTTGACCGCTTTATTGCACAGGAGTAGCGTGAGATTGGATAACGGATCGAACACCGCGTCCGCCATAGTGGTGAAGAGCGACAGGGACCCCGACGCGATGGCACCATACAGCTGCAGGATCGACAGGACGATATTCGCCGCGAACGACCCATACACTGCGATCTTATACTTCAGCTGGTTGTTCGTGTTCAGCTCGCGCGCTGCACGGACGTGCTCTTCCACCGGCTTCAGCATGCGTTCGATATTCTCGTTTTGCGAGTGGTAGAAGCCCTGCAGCTGTTGCTGTTTGGTGTTGGTGACGGCGGTGAGGCCCGGGCGGGACATGATCTTGGGGGCGCAGGAGTCGCGTTTCCGTGCCGTGTTGGCGCGGGGCTGCATCTGTTCGATTTCCTCGGTTGTCTTGAGCTTGGAAGCGAGCTGGAAGGGGTCGTTTTCGCGCGTGTAGCGCGGCGGTGGGCGCCCTCTTCATCGGAGGTGTTGGTGGGTGTGCGGTGTTGGGAGGAGGTGGGTTCGAGGGCTGTGGTTGTTGCTTCGTTGTAGGAGAGGGTGGAGGGGACGCGGTCCCGGGGAAGGGTGGTTAGACGATGGGATTCGTCCATTGTGGTGTTGAGAATGGACGATGAGGGATGGATTAGGGGGGATGGGAATAGGGGTTGAGAGAAAAAGGAAGAGGAGAAATTGAGGCTGTGAAGATGATCAGATAAGATCATCCCGTGATCGCCTTTGCAGGGTCTTTCACCGCCTGAGGCACCATTCAGCGCTTGTTGGTCATGCCAAGATGATCTACGGTCAAGGATTATCTGACACAGGCTCAATGGTTGTATTTCTATCATCTAGATGTCTATCCTCTGATACTCCCATACCCGATACGATTCACTTAGTTGGCGTAGCTCAGCAGCGCCTTGAACAAGCTTCCCACCCAGGTCAACTGCTCCTCGGCGGTGCCGTCAGCGGGAAGGCTTACCGAGCCGGACACGCTGGAAGTGGGGACCGCCGAGACCGTAGCGGAGGAGCGAACGCTGGTCGCGAGCGTGGTGGGCACAGAGGGAGGAGCCGAAGTCACGGCATTGTTGTTGGTGTTGGCAGTGGTGGTGATCGCGACATCGGCGGCGGAAGTCGTAGCAGCGCTCGCAGCGGAGGAGCTGGAAGACGAAGAGGACGAGCCCGAGGACGAGCCAGATCCCCCGACAGTAAAGTCGACACAAGACTCGTAGGTCTGATCGATCGACTCGGCGAACCAGTACCACTGGAGCACACAGGCACCGGCCTCCGAGCACTGGCTGCCCAGGTCCTCGGGGATGGTGACGCTGAAGTTGGTCTCTTCCTCGGTCACGCCCGTCGCGGTGGAAGCATAGTTATCCCACGACTTGAGAGGGCTACCGATGACCGAGTTGGAGGCCGTGTCGACGACGGAGACGTTGGCCACGCCAGTGTGAGGGGCGCGGATGTCGACGACAAAGTCGACCGTCTGGCCGGCGGTGTATGAGAAAACGTTGTCTTTGTTGTCGGCAAACTTGTAGCCCTTGCAGAGCCAGATGTCACACTTGGCGGCGTCGTAGTCGCTCTGGCTGCTGGCCACCTGGAGCTCGCCCTGGACGTTGCCGTAGTTGTCGGACTCCTGGTTGATAGCCACCTGCTGGCCACAGGCCTCCTGCATGGCGGTACCGGGCATACGGGCCTGGGGAGAGGTCACAAAACCGTGCCCATGGACCATGGTGACCATACCGGCCAGGGCAGCGGCGGAAGCGGCGTACTTCATGTTGATAGTGTTGTTGAGAAAGATAAAGAATGGAAGTAAGATCGGGTATACCTGTATACCGGAAATTGAATGAATGAAGAAAGTGTGAAAGAACGAGACGGTCACAGACCAACGTCAAGAAAGGAAAGGCAAAGAAAGAACAAGGCAAACCTGTGTGCTAGAAGAGAGAGCAGAAGCACTGAGCGATGGTCTCCAGGACTATATATCGAGATCCGGAGAGTGACCGACCGGGGTCACTTCAGAGGAATGCCATCATGAAACACAGCGGTGGGCTGAGACCGAATCGACCGAGACCTGCTCCTCCTGGTGATATCCATCGCCGGAGCCTCTCCACCGGAGAACGGTGAACTTGCTGAACTCGGCTGCTGTGGCAGTCACCGCGCGAAAATCAATCGGCCAGAAGCCGAGCATCACCCAGGCTGTCAACCGGCGCAGCACCACCGGGTTTCACCTTAATTGGCGTGAAACAAGTCGAGCGATGGTGGACTGCTTTAGTAGAGCTCCGGGATGCTTGGCACCGCTGGGGTTTCAGCTTCATTAACGGGGGAGCTTGATCCACCGCGGCGCAAATCCGGTCAATCTGATTTGTGCTGGACAGGCATGTGAGGCTGATCCAGCTGTCGGAGTTGGCTGGCGGTTGAACCACCCGGGAGTTCACGATTGGCAAGGCCGAGGCGCGCTGTCTTTCTATCTCTTTCTCGCGATACATGTTATCATGCATGATTATTGCGCCCCCACCGCGACTAACGTCAGAGCCTTCTGGGTCCCGTCTCGGATTTCAGTGGACATTCCTGATCCCTCCGGAGGGGGAGCTAGCCATCGAGTACCGGTAGGCCAGGGGAAGATAATTAAACAGACAGTAGGATATCCAATTCATTGGTCCGCAAAGAGGTATCTCATCAAATCAAAAACGAGGTAAGGCTACACGAAGTCGTGGAATCGTTCCATCGCAAGAGGCATGGAAGGGGCAAGTAAATCAAACAAAATAAGCAAAAACTTTCCAAAAATGCACGCTAGTCAAGGCCCATTCGAACCGGTCGTTGGGCATTTTTCTCTTTCCCCTGTCTGCCACCAATGCAGCCAGACCATGGGCGGCGTCTACTTCGAGGCCGGTGCGACCGTATTCGCGGTCGTGCTGTAACTATCGGCAAAGGGGTTCTGGACCTGGAAGTCCTCCGACCGGTACTCATACCGAGCGGGTTCCTGATGTGTCGGAGCTGGGACAGGCGCGGGAGCCGGAGTCGGTTCCGCACTTCCTGGGGTCCCTGTCGCTGGCGCTGGTGCTGGTGCAGAGACCGTGGGCGGGCTCTGCGAGTTCCGTCGAGGCACCGGCGGTGCCGGAAGTGGCCGCAGGGCCCCCGACGCAGAGGCGGCGTCGTTGGACGAGGCGGGGGATTGACTCCCCGACTGGCCCAGCGCCTTGCGCGCATGTAGGATCGCATGCTGATGCTTGGACTGCGCCACCGACAGCTTGTCGTTCGCCTCGATCAGGGTGAGCAGAGTATCCTCGTCCGGGGGCGGATTGGTCGAGTGGATATAACTCTGCATGGCGCGGGCGGCGGAGCGGCACCGGTCGGAGAATTCCTTGATGAGCTCATGTTCCAGCAGCTCCGTGGGCGGGGTCATCTGCACAAACTGGATGAGCAGCTGGGCCGACGTCCTGGCTTCCTCGATCCGGGCGGCGAGTTCATCGGGCGGCGGCAAGCCCGCCTGGGTCTGACGGGGATACGTCGAGCGCCCGAGCGGCGATTGCGACGAGGATCTCCAGTTGCTCTATATCCGAGGATGGACCCATGGTTAGCGATAGGGACGGTCGGGTCGCACTGGATGTGACGGATCATAAAAGGCACCTACCGAGCTGTTCGTGCGCAGGAGCTTGTTCTGCTCTTTGCGCCACATCTGGAGCAGCGGCGCCAGATCCTCGTCCCAGGACCGCTGGGAGTTCAAGGCATCCAGGGTCTGGCAGATAAAGTTGAGCACCTGCATGTCCCCTTGGTGTCGCAGCAGATCCTTGATCGTGCTGGCGAACTTGGAGTCCAGGTTGCGCGTGAAGGTGTGACCGGGGTTGTCGACCAGAATGCGGAGCAACATAATGGCATTGTACTGGACATGCGCCGGAGTGGTCGCGGGATCTGCCAGGTTCCGGCGGATCAAGTTGGCGGCCTCGCGCGCGGCGTTGGGACTGGATTCGGCGCTTTCAACGATACTGGGGAGACGAACGAACTCGGTTCCTTGCTGGAGGGCACACCCGGTCAGTTTGGAGTTTGGCGCTGACGGGGAAGAGATGAGGGGACGGAAAAGGGGTTCCCATACGGCATTCTCGGGGTTGGATGCGGCCTCACAGAAGGCACTCTATCGCGGGGGTCTGTTAGCCATGTTTGTCGCACTTTCGACCCGCAGGAGTGAGAGAGATTGACATACGACTTCGCGCAGGATGATCGCCTCCGGAGAGTCCTCCGCGTAAGTCGCGGAGGGAGCGTCGCGCGTGGGACCTGGGCGGGAAGATCAGCATGGGCCGGGAGTTCTGGGCGTGGAGACGCAGGAGACGCACTGGAGCGCTTGTGGAGGGTGCTGAGGATGCGCTTCATTGTGGGGAGATGTCGAGGATGTGAACAGTGAAGAGAGTGAGAGGAAAGGAGAATGAGGGAGAGTGAGAAGAAGCGAGCGAAGAGGAGAAAAGAGGGACAGGCATCGGCTGTGTTTGCCTGGAGTCATCGCCTTAAACCGACTTCGGGTGCGGCGCAGTCCTAGACCCTGTTAGAGCGTAGACGGTCACTCCCAGAGTGCGCAGGCCGTGGCAGTGGCAAGACACGCAATCCATCCCCCCGTCCCCGAGCGAGCATGCCCCGAGAGAGGTGTGGAAATGGTGATGCCTGGAGAGTGTGCGTGGCCGGTTGATATCATCTTCCCCTCGACACGATATACTCCAGCCCGACGGCGTTAAGGATCTGACAGCCTCACCCTATTCGCCCCGCGCCCACTATAAGCTCTATCGGCACTTGATCATGCCCCATCCACGTCTCTCCTGGCTATCTACTGGCCATCTACTGGCCATCTACCGTACTGTCAGCGTGTGGTCAATTCGCAGCTACCGCACAGCCACCCTTGGCCTCCACGCTTCTGCAGCCGGCTGACCGAGACCACCCAGACCCTCTCTACAGTCATACGTCTACTACAAAACCCTGAAGCAGCAAATTCCGTATACATTCATGAATTAATCCCATGCGGGAACCGTCGTCGGGACCGGGTCGGCCATCGTCCCGTCGCTATCTGCGCGGGAATCGTCTGTCCGTACACTCTGGCGACTCACGTCGATGGCGGCGTAAAATCACAGCAGCAGAGTGGGCGTTCAGAAATAATAAAAGTCTTTTTTGTATTCCTTGAATGACCAGGTATGTGTTCCGTACAACAGGCAAACTCCGGCTGAATCCCAATTCATTCACGTTCCGGCTCCTTCCACATGCGCATCCCCCGCCCTTATCAATCCGCTTAAGCCTCGGTGAGGGCAGCGCGGATCTGGGAGCCACGCTGGCGGGAGCTGAGGTGCTGCTCAGCCTTGACGAGGGGACCCTTCTGGACAACCTCCTCACCCTCAGTGAGGATCAGCTCGATGTGGCAGGGGTTGGTCATGTAAGGGTTGATCTAGGACCGTTAGCTTGGGTTCTTTTCTCGTAGTGGATGTTCGTTGTCTCTGTTTCAACGGTCCGGGTGTTGGGAACGTACACGACCGTGGGCACGGTAGGTGCGGCGGCGGCCCTTGGGAGCCTGGTTAACCTGGATGCGCTTGACAACAAGGTTGCCGGTGTCGAGGCCCTTGGTGTCGGCGTTGGCCTCGGCGTTCTTCAGCAGGTCGATGAGGAACTTGGCGGACTTCTCGGGCCAGCGGGCCTTGGAAACACCCCACTGCTTGCCTGGTGATAGTCAGTATCCTGTCCTGCTGTTTCTCGTTCGACTCGTATCCCGCGATGCCATATTGTAGACCCCCTCTTTATTTTGTCCATAAAACCAACCCCATCGAGTCCGAGAAAATTCGACAGGAAAAATGCAAAGGACTCACCCTGAGCACAACGACCAGTGCTGCCAGCGTACCGGCGCATGGGAACAGCCTCGCGCTTGTTGGTGACGTTGTCAAGGAAAGTAAGAGCGCGCTGCAGCTTCATGCCGTTGATGGCCTGAGCGGTCTCACGGGTGTTCTTGAAGCTGACACGGAGGTAAGAGCCCCGAGCACGGGCGCTCTTAGCAGCCGGAATCTCCTGAGCAGCGTAACGGACCTGAAGAAAAATCCGTATCAGTAAGACCATCCTAAGTCCCACACATTGTCTTCCTCATTCAAACAAACGTCACATCAAAATGTGAAATTGTAGGGGATCTTGTAAACGTCGATGGATGATGGCAACGGAGGGAGACATCTAGCAAGATTCTGTCGAAAGAACGGTTGTTTTCAAGGGAGAAAGCACAGTCGAGACGTCGGTCAATGAAGCATCGGGCACGGTGTGTCGCATGAGGTTGTCGGTGCCTCGTCGGTCCTCTCGATGTGTCCTCCACGTCCATCACCCATCGAATCGAATGCGAGAGTTTTAAAGAGCAGCAGCACTCACCATCTTGAAGTGGTTGCCGGGCGGGTGGTCCTCGATGTCGGGTGAGAAGGGTTTGTCGCTGGTCGTAAAGTCGTCGGCCGGCAGGGGAGATCGCGCTCGTTTCGTTGGTGGTGCGCTTTTTTCGCGCTTGGCACAGATTGGGCCCTAAGCGAGCCCTAACACTAGCCGGTTTGGGTTATTCGCCCGCTTTATGCTGGCTGACGTAACTATCCACTTATGCTGGTGCCAAGCCACCGCCTCAACGTCCCGCGTCCAATTCCAGCAGCACAAATACTTCACCCTCCCATTCAGCTCCCCACTTACGACAAAGCCTAAGAGAGAGTTTGGACTGCTTCCCACCAAGCGCTGCAGATATCTCATCGCTGACGATCCCGTCCAGTTCGAATAACCTCATCCACCCGCCACGCAACCGCCAGCCAGCCACGACCCCTCACAACCCATCCAATCCCGGCGTAGAGGTTCTCCAGGAGAAGAGCTCTTGGGTGAAGAATCGTGGTGTATATTTGAGGCATGGGGGGTGGATGTGCAACTAGGAATTCCATACTTGGAGAACCCTGCGTACCCGTCGCATGTGGGAGGCAATGCGACAGGCACATAGTCTGTGAAACTGTATCCCGTAGACGTAGCTTAAGACGTAGCCTTGCATGATGTAAGGATGGATGTTGATGTCTTTGTTCTCAACGGAGATCGCAGGTCGCAGGTCTTGTGAGTTTTATTGCATACTCGATCCTATCGTGAGGTGGCTCTTCCACAACTGGTTTCGGGATATATATGTCTACGGGAGTGATCCCACGGCACAACGAACAACACTTTCTATGTTGCACACGATTGACTTTTGTGTCATCTCATTCAGTGGACAGGTGTTTTTTCAGTATCTAGGCAAGCTACAAACAGAATCTACAAAATACAACCCAACTGTTGATACCAAGTGAGCTTCCATTCTGCCTCCAAGACATATCTGTACATCCTTTCCCGTATGAGGTGGCATGAAGTCGTCCGAGACACAGCACATATGTAGACAGACTTTTTCGGACGTGGCATAGAACGAGGATTACACTTTCACCCACTCAGAATCGAGCTACTCTACTTGTGCGACAAAACATACATGAGATCTCCGCTTGCGAACCCGCCAAGGAGGGCATATGCAAGCCTAGACAATAATCACTTCTCTACATGGGCGCTGCTGAACCCGGCATACTCCAGTACAAGAGAGCCGATCCAGGTACATTAAGAGCGCAGACGAAGCCCTTCATACTCTCTACCCCTCCGATTACCAGAGAACTAGAGAGAACCAATCACCATGAAGAATCTCCTTCGTTTCCTCCTCCTTACTCTAACGCTGGCATGGGCGACTGCACACCCCGGAGGCCACGATCACGAAGAAGCAGCCGTACGTCGCCAGTTCCTGCAGCACTCGCGAAGAGACCTCCGGCACTGCGCCGACAAGCTTCACCAGAACGGGTACGCAGAGCGCCAGAGAATCCGTCGTCAGGAGTTAGTCCGTCGTCTTCGGGCATCGACTGGACTGGAGGGGCGGGATTTGGGTGATCTTGAGAAGAGTCACCATTCAGAGGGTGGTTATTCGCTGAACACCCGGCGGAGGACCTCTTTCGCTCGAAAAACTGGTGTGTTTTGAGTCCAGAGACTGTAGAAGGTCCCTACTGTGCGTCTACCACCTCGTTACCTAGCTGTGGTCGATGTCGGCCAGCCTGGTGAAAACTCGCTGACTTCTGAAACCAGACGTGGCCGGGGAATTCGTTCGTCAGAATATTGTCGAGAACGAGCCTGGAGTCCCGCTGTTTGTCGATACCCAGGTTATCGACGTGGACACCTGCGAGCCCGTTCCAGACGTTATGTAGAGATCTGGCGTACGTCCACCCCTACCCACCCCTCTACATATAAGCCCATCGCTTCCATCGACCATTGATTAACCAAACCACGTTGACAGACGCCAATGCCACCGGCGTATACTCTGGCGTGATCGCCTCCGGTAACGGCGACTCGACCGACACCACAAATATCGACAAGACCTTCCTCCGGGGTATCCAGCAGACCGACGCCGACGGCATCACCACCTTCGAAACCATCTTCCCGGGCCACTACAGCGGACGCGCTACCCACGTGCATGTCATGGTGCATCTCGAGGCGAGTGTCCTTCCTAACGGCACGGTCATGGATACCACAGCGTCACATGTGGGTCATATGTACTATGACCAGGACTTGCTTCGCGAGGTGGAGGCGACGTATCCGTACTCCGAGAATGAGCAGGAAGTGACGCTGAACAGGGATGACAGGTTCCTGGTTCCGGAGTTGGAGGCGAGTGATAGTGACCCGCTCATGGAGTATGTGTTCTGGGCGGGGATCATGATGTGAGTTCGGGGATTCTGGTCTGGTTGGCGTTTGGGGTGGATCGGACTGCGGCGCGGGATATCAGTGCCGCTTCATTTTATTATGAGGAGGGTGGTGTTAAGAACCCCGAGGCTACTGTTTTCCCTGCGGTGTAGGAGGTGAAGAAAGGGATATATTCATATTCAAGCATAATGTATACGTGTGTGAGTAAGTGTGTGTGTAGGTGTATGTATAGACAACCTTAACCATTACTTCTTCTGCTCCGGCACCAACGTGATCATCTCGCCCTTCTCCACCGCCGAGCGCAAGTTCTCCAGCACCAGCAGCTCCATCTCCTTCTGCGTCTCGTACGTCATCGTGCCAATATGCGGCAACAGCATCACCCGCGGGTTATCCAACAGGCCCTGTTCCACGACCGGCTCGTTCTCGTACACATCCAGACCGGCAGACATGACCTATCCTCGTTAGCCTCATCGTCTCTCGTTTCCTCTACATAGCCAATGTAACGTGGATGGAGACCAATGGGAGGGAACATACCTTGCCCGACTCCAACGCCGCCACAAGCGCCTTCTCATCGATCAGCGCCCCACGCGCCGTGTTCACCAGCACAACCCCATCCTTCATCTTCTGGAACTCGTTCGCGCCGATGATGTGTCGCGTAGAGGCGTTCAGGGCGAGATTCAGACTCAGCACGTCAGACTGCGCCAGGAGCTCGTCGAAGGAGACGTAGGTGGCGCCCGCTTCGAGGTCGCTGACAGACGGGAGCGGTTGTGGTAGATGATGTTCATGCCGAAGGCGCGGGCCCGGTTGGCCATTTCCTGATCCCGTCTTATTAGCTTGTGTCCTATTTTCTGTGATTTAGGGTGGGATATGTAGATCCAGAGGAGGGGGAAGCATAACATACCCGGCCGATTCCGCCCATACCGAGAATTCCTAGCGTCTTGCCCTTGGGGTCGTGGCCAAGGGTGGTTTGACCGTGCCATTTTCCTAATTCCTTGTTAGTGTGCTTCCTAGGAGTACCGTTGCATGAAGACAATTACCGGCACGAATCGCAGACAGAGGCACATAAGCCTGGCGCAGAGCTCCGATCATCAGGAAGATACCGACGTCGGCGGTGGCATTGTTGACCGCCACCGGGGTGCTGGAGACCAGGAGTCCTGTTCACCGTCAGTTTATACAATTCAAGATCTCCAAAAGGGAGAGGAACGTACCCCGCTCAGTACACGCGGCGACATCGATGTTATCGTACCCCGCGCCATTGTGGCAGATGTACTTGATGGACTTGGGCAGGGCGGACAGGAGCTCTGCGTTGAAGGGACCGGTGAACTAATGGCACAACTATGAGCATGGGCTTGTCGCCAAAAAGTCGAGTATCGCGAGTCCGTCAACTGACCTTGGTGGAGACGTTGGAGCGGTAGATGACCACCACGTCGTCGTATTTGCCGGCTTTGCAGTTGGCCAAAAACTCGTCGCGAGTGCCGGTCGGGAATTCCTAGACACCGGAGTCAGTCACTTACATGAATGGAGCGTCTGAGGGGTTAGAGCTACCTGCAGAGTCAGGATGGAGGAGAGACTCTCCCACTCGGGGCGGGCGTGAGTGATGTCACCGATGAGGAGTGCGGAGGGCATGATGGCGCCGAGGGGAGGAATGTGACTGTGAGAAGGAGAAAGAAAAAAGAGGGAGAAAAACAGCAGGAAGCAGGAATCAAATAGAACCAGGCCCGGTCAAGAGAGGGGCGTCGATATTGGGGTGAGTGGAAGACGTGGGGTGGCTGTCGCCATAATGATTCTTGAAGCCGAAGAAGTCCTCGTTTGGCTGCTGAACGCATCGCAGTCACGCCCCTCGTCGAGCCCTAACTTGCGCTCCTACAACCCCGACTGTACACTCCCTCCGTCGCAACCATTGACTCTAGGTGCACATTGCGACTTACTTCCTGCGATGCAACATTCAGAATCAAGAGGCACATCGGCTATTGAGTCAATAGCCGACGCGGAGAAGGAGCGTGGGGCAGGATTCTTTTCCCCCCACGCGCCCAAACACCGACGACCCCTCCGGATATCCGTTCATACTCGTCCTATATGAGACATCCTCTTCTCTCGCTCTCCCATATCATACACACACACATCTACTACACTATGACGTCCACGACCCCCTCTCAGGCGCTCGTCCTGCACGGCGCCAAAGACCTGCGTCTTGTACAACACCACATCCATACTCCATCAATGACCGTATACTAACACAACCAGGAATCCCGACCCTGTCCCGCGCCACCGGCGCCGACATTCAAGTCGCCGTGCGCGCAACCGGCCTCTGCGGCTCCGACCTCCACTACTACACCCACGGCCGCAATGGCGACTTTGTCGTGCGCGAGCCCATGTGTCTGGGCCGAATCCGCCGGCGAAGTCACCGCCGTCGGCCCCGACGTCACAACCCTCAAACCCGGCGACCGCGTCGCAATGGAAGTTGGCCTCCCCTGTCGCAAGTGCACCTACTGCCAGCAAGGCCGCTACAACATCTGTCCGCAGATGCAGTTCCGCAGCAGCGCAAAGGTCTTCCCGCATCTGGACGGGACGCTCATGGAACGCACCAACCACCCCCGCCGAGATGTCACAAGCTGCCGGACAGCGTGAGCTTTGCGGGCGGCGCCCTGATCGAGCCGCTGGCGGTGTGTTTGCATGCGATTCGACGCTCGAGGGTCCCTTCTGCGGCGGAGCTGGCGCAGGCAGAGTCCCTGGCTGGACCGTCTGCGGCGTTGATCTTTGGCGCCGGCGCCATCGGCTTGCTGCTTGCTGCGGCGTTGGCTACGAATGAGGCGTTCTCTTCGATTTGTTGTTGCGGATATCGATCCCGCTCGTTTGGCTATCGCGGATTCCCTTGGTCTTGGACTCAAGACGACCCTCATTCCTCCGCCGGCGCCGGGTACTGCCCCGCCAAAGGGACGCCCCCACGCTGAGCAGACGGCTTTCGCGCTACAGAATGCGCAACGCGTCGCGGCGACACTGAAGGAGACGAACGGTATTGCGGACGTTGGCTTCAGCCGTGTGTATGATTGCACTGGTGCCGGCATGCGTCCAGGCGGGTATCTACGCTGCTGCGCCGGGTGCCGTGCTCGTGCAGATTGGTATGGGGAACCCGGTGCAGACGGTGCCGGTGGGTGCGGCTGCTCTGCGAGAAGTGGATATTATTGGCGTGTTTAGATATGATGGATATGCGTACCCTGCGGCCATTGCGCTGGTAGGCAGTGGGAAGTTTGGTCGGGTTGAGGAGTTGGTGGTCACGCATCGGGTACAGTTGGCGGAGGAGATCGCGCGTTTGGGTTGGCTGGGAAGGGAGTCGATGAGGAGGGGAAGCCCGTGGTGAAGGTGATTATTGAGAGCTAAATTTGAATTAAAAGTTGTTCAGTTGGTTGTCAATGGAAAGGCTGGTGTTGGTGTTGGTGTTGGGGTGAGGTTGATGTATAACTCATGCTGCGGCTTGATCCACGCCTAAAGAATATATGGATGCTCCAAATTCAACTCGTATGGGCATAGCATATATCTAAATATCAACAACTACCATCTGTGGTAGACGAAGACTAATAGCCAGAGTTTCACCTCGTCTTGAAGATCCGGTCAAGCCTCGGATGAAGCTATCGCGAAAAGATGGCACTCTCAGCACCTCTAGGCTATGAATGCCATAACACCGAAGCATGAATATGTTATTCTTCCTCTATGAGTAAATATGGGATAGCTGTCACAAGCAGCTACGGTATTCATATGAATTCAGGTAGTGAATCCCCAAATTCACCTCCCTAGAAAAAGTTGTAACTGTAAATACACAGCCACTCTGTTCTGATAAGTCCGACCTTCTTTCTAGCTACCCTCATCCGATGCCATCAGGAGACGTATCAGGAGAACAGAGATCTCATCAATTAATTCAGGGAGAAAGACGTCCTTCGAAGATGGACACCCTACATACCGGCTTTTGAATGCCAGGGATTCTCCCTGATGGAAATTTTGACACTGCAAATACAAATCCCTGAGAGAACCTTTAGCGCAACGACAATCGGGGTTGGCAGACCTCAGAACAAGTCCCCATCAGCATAAGGCCTTTAATTAATGCCTAGTAATGACTACCCAATACTCACTTGAGAGATATCCCGAAACTGCTTGAATCTCACACCTGGGTGGGACCCTCGGTACCACCGTGATCGGTTTTCGAGATCGCTTTTTGATCTGGTGGATCCAGATCGTGAAATACTGGTACGTCCACAAGTCAATCACTGAACCTGATAGGTCTAGTAAGGTGGAAATCCCAGGATAACTCACAGGATAAAAGACATTAGCCAGATGACTTTTGCGGGACGTGCCCCTAACGAAAGGAGCCAGATAAGCCTTGCTCTAGAGATGCGTATAGCAGCATGCCATTCGAGGTGTCGAGGAACCCTTGAAACAGGGCTGTCTCGGTCACAACTTCTTACCAAGGCATTCATTAAAGTTTGTTATCATCGTTCTCAGCAGGGCCGTCATACTCTACAGTTGGAAGTCTGGAAGATGGGATCATCTGCCCTCATGTTGCGTGCGCCTCTAGATAACAGAATGAGTTCGCATGTATCAAGGACAGCTGAGTCCTTGGGCTGAGTGACTCTTAAGGTCATTTCTCGCTGCTGAGCCTGCCATTGGACTGGAATAGCAAGCAAGTGTTATTACATGGGTATCGTGGAGACACTCCACTCCTTCTTTATCAACTTTTCGAAATGCTTGTCCCAGACTCACTGACGGGGCACGACCCGGAATATGTACCAAGCCAATGTGTTAGCTCCTCCTTCGTAAAGACAACTTCAGTTTCTCCCGCGGAGAGGGCCGCAACATGATATCCTCGAAACAAATTCGTAGGTCCTGGCTCGCGTGATACGTATCGTTCTGATCAATAGGCATCAAATCAATCATTGTCATTACTGGCGTGTCTTCTCGTCTCTTCCACACCTCCAGTCGCATAGACCTGGCCGTTCGATCGAGCAAGATCAAAATAACAACATTCACACAGGTTTTAAACTGGCTAGCCACCACACCGCATCCTCACGCAGATATTCAGCCCCCTCGAATACACCAGCTTCGATGACCAGGGTGGGGGGTGTATCTTCCATTGGTCGTTCAGGCCATGGACGCATCGACGAGTCAGGCTCCTTAGTCATCTTTCTGCTGTATTCTGTACATCGACCCGCGCCGAGGAGATAGATGTCGTCTTCTAGGACCCCGGAATTGACCAGCTTATCTGTAATGCGGAATATCAGGGATACATGGGCATTCGCATGCGCTTCGGACGGCATAATCCGGATAATCAGATCGCGAGTTTCGAAGTTATAGGTAAGTCGTCCTCCGAGCTTGACTTCGTCTAGATCCTCGAAAACTGCAGCTGAGACGTGGGCATGCGAAGGAACGGGTTGAGGGAGGTTCTCGGGGTCCGGTTTGGTAGCCGTACATCGTACTGATGATCGGGTCCATTGCCTCCTTGATCGACTCCGCGGTGGGATAGAGATATCGAGGGTGTCCATGCTCATGCCTTGCAATCTGACTGACGAACTCGGGTGATCCTAGTGTGGCTCTGGATGGGAGGTTGGTTGAGGAACGACGGGCAAGACGACGGTAGGATTTTACTTTCTGATGTTTTAATGAGGCAGGGAGGGCTATTACCTCATGATGATGTTACTCGATCAATAGAAATGGAGTGGGAACGTTTTTCTTGTCGTAGATAAATGACTATTTCAACCCCCCAGCAAGTAGTAAACTCTGCCCAGTCATGTATCCCGTCGTAACCAACATCGTCACCACATTGGCCACCTCCTCCGGCACCCCGAGTCGGCCGAGGGGAATTCCCGCTGCAACTTCGGGAATGGCCTGCGCGTTGGGGATCATACCGGTGTCCCCGATCATCGCGGGGGCTACGTCGTTGACGCTGATGTTGATTCCGCTAGACGGGTTGAGAGGTTCTTCATCATTCCGGTCATGCCACCCTTTGATGCGGCGTAGTCTATACAACGTGCGTTGTCAGTAACACGTGGTCGATTCACTTCAACATAACCTGGGCAACTTACGACAGCCGTTAATCCCTCCACCATATCCAGCAATCGAGGACATAAACACGATACGCCCCCAACGCTGCTCCTTCATCCGCTCAACCACACCCTTCACCAGGATAAACGATGCCCGCAGGTTGACGTTGATCGTGTAGTCAAACTCCTCGACGGGAATATCCCACACTTGCGGGATACGCTTGCCGTGGCCGGCATTCGATACCAGAATATCCGGTCGCTGACCATGTTGCTCGTCAATCTCCTCGAACATCGTCTGGATCTGCTCCGCCGACGCGACGTCGACCTGGTGGACGGAGATGCGGAGAGCCGGGTCTGGGAAAGAGTCTTGAGCTCCTCCTTCAAGGCCGTGATGGCGGTCAAGTTGCTGGAGTACGTGAGAGCTAGGTGAACCCCCTTCTCTGCCAGCTGGCGGGCACAGGCAGCGCCAATTCTAGAAGCCTGGTCAGTATTCCGAACTTCACATGTTGGAGAGGGCAGCGCACCCTCCAGACGCTCCCGTAATTAGAGCCAATCGGCCGCGGATCTCGTTTAGCTGTGCCATGATGATGTGATGTAGGTCGCTCGGTCAATCTGCAGACAAGGTAACTGCTCAGGCTCGCGCAGGTGAAAAGGGAGGTTTGGGAAATAAGAACGGGGAGCTATCGGAGAAAGTCCCGAGCGACGGTTATGTACCCCCACTGCCCCGCATCAGGCGTGTGGGGGGAAACAATCATCGGCATACGAACAGAGCGGGCTTTTCTACCCTCCTCCTGTACCGGGTAGTCGGCCCAATGGCTAGCGAGGCAATTTGGAGATGCGGCGGACGTTCTCCGCTGATCGATCTCACTAGAACAGGAGATTGGTCGTCATGTCGCCCGACCATGACGGCACCTGCCAGGACTGCGACCGGTCTGTCCCGGCTGATAGAGGTCGGCATTCTGGAAGGCGTCGAATGCCAGGCTATTAGTGCCGGAGATCTGGTCCCCAGAGACATAATCTCCTACTGCCTCCAGATCCAACCAGGAGAAGTCGTTTAGCCGGGCTGAAGTGGAAGTAACTGTTTTGCTCGGGCACTCGAGGTAGAGAACTGCTGCTTTGGAGTCGGAGGTCACTGCTTTGGTGGGTACCCGCGGGAGACGCAGTTGTCGTCGATCGGGGTTTCCAGAGAAGCTCGAGTAGCTTCGAATATCGGGATCCAATATCGTCCGGCCCGGCACTGGCTCGCTTCAGGCGTCGGTCGTTCGTGTGACCAGGTCGCGTACTTTCATCTCCTCTGTAGGCTGCATGACTCCGAACGAGCGAGCCTGGGACTGTCAGCGAGTACGCCCAAAGAGGACTACCAGGTATCATACCTTGTATAGGAAAACAGCGGCGTAAATGCCATACAAGTAGAATCGAAGAGGCATGAAATGGAGGTGCTTTCCGGACTGACCCATCGACCAGAATCGTCAGATAAGCTTTAGCAGCGTCGACTGATTCGTAGATAAATCTTGCATCCTGCATCGATCCTACATTGTTAAACGTTGACCGCAGATGCTCCCGTTGTGATTGGTTGTCGTTCTTCAGCTTCAGGAGGGACTGCGAGATGGCTGCCTGGAAGGCAAAAGCATTGATATAGAGTCGCAGATACTCGTACGACAGCTGCAGAGTGGCCTGCATGGGCGGAGAGCCTAGTTTGCGTTAGTATCAAGGAGTTAATTGACAAAAGAGGAATACTCACAAGGCAACGAGCCCCATCTAGACTTCCATCGTAGGATTGCCAAACGGAAGTCATCCACATACTTCACGTAATCGCCCATCAGCATCATCTGGTTGCTGTTCGCATGCCCGAATAGAGCACGTCGTGGACATTCCGTAGAGCTGGGTGAGATCCAGCGTCGCTTGGAAGATCTTTGCGTAATCCTCGTCGCCTTCTTTCATCGGTTGCAGCGAAGGGAAGTCCTGGCTCACCAGGCCGGTCATTGGTCCCGGCCTCGCGACCAAAATGCGCGTCCAATACGCACTGAGATCAGCCTATCGGAAACGTAGCAGCTAGTCCAGGCCAGCCGACGACGCGCCTCATTCTCCGTGTCTCCAGGGGAGTCGCCTCGGAACGAGGTACGATCCAAACCGAGGAAGTAGCCAGATCGCAAGGCCAGCCCAACATGCATCCAGGCAGCGCGGTCCCTCTTCACCACGGCCGACCGCTCGATGCGAGGCCGCAGTCCCTGCGGTTTCCCATTCCGCCAAGAGGATCAGGGCTTCCACCGCCTCAACGTCGCAGTCGACTCCCGCTGCGATCCAGAGATGAGTTCGTGCATGTACTTGGAGCAGTACTCGTGGATCTCGGGCCGTTCAACCAAGTCCTTGGAGCGATAGTAAGCACGGCTGTCAGCAGATGCTTTTCGTTGGTGGCAAACGCGTCGAGACTGCTGCGGTGAAAATATTTCCGAGGTACTAACGGTAGATACGGATGGAAGTATTCAGCAAAGCGAGCCACTAGCTGCATACAATCCCAGGATCCAAGGAACGTGACTGGACGAGGCGATATGCCTTGATGCCTGTGCTTGGTTGGAAATCGGTCACTGCACTTGTTTGGTAGGCATTGTAGGAGGGGAAACTGGTTGCACCGGCGCGTCCCGGCTCTGCGGTTGCCTCCGGACTGCGATCGTCTCCTCGTTTGGCGATCCCAGTCAGACATTGCCATGCATCCGAGGGGTTCTGTGGAACGTCGCCAATCGATGCAGCGTCCTCATCCTCGACCGATTCCGTGGTTGTCGTGGCGGGGTTGGGCGGAACAAAAACTACCGGTCCTGGGTAGGAGCTGTTTGCTGTGTGGCGGGTATCGGATGTCGCAGGACAATTTGAGTCTAAAATGGAGTCTCGTCGCGTGGATTGATTGGTGTCGGGGTGAAGTTTTTCATTTTGTTCTTGCGAATGCGACGGCCTCCGCGGTTGGAGCTTCCCAGGACGCAATCGCGGCCATCGCGCAGACACCGCTGACATGGTGGTACGCCGGGGCTCCCGCTGCATCTCTGGGAGATGCTTAGCTGGGGATCTCAAGCTCAATACTGCAGTAGATGAAGGGATCGGGAAAGGCGGGATAATCGCGACTCACAAATCACACTTGGACTTGCGTTGCCGGCAATGCAAACAGGCCCGAGAGACGCGCTTCATCAGATGATCAGCGCGAGCCTTCGCCCTGGAGGCCGGAGTGCTTCCCGGCTGAGAAGATTGGTCGTCTTGATCCATTGGGGATAAACGCGTCGAATAACGTCAAATGGTTCGGCCAACTCAGAGCGACGAAGGCATGAGACCTCAGCACATGATGTCGGCAATCGGGATCTGGCTGCCAAGAGAACGCGTCGGGGGGAGGATCAAACGAGCGGAAAGGGTCGCCAGTCGAGAGGCGATGGGAGATTGAAGATCTAGGCTTATACCAGGGTCTCAACACTGTGGCGCAGGAATAAAAGGGACGAGCACTCGGCACTGGAGGTCGGTCACTAGATTCTGTGCCGTGAACAAGCGCGGCCGGGGAGGTATACTCAGTTGGGAAACCTGGATCTTCGGGGCTACTCGAAACTCCACAGCAAAGACTCGAGGGGAATAAGTTGCATTTCCTCCAGAACAGGATCCGGACTAATCCCACGCCATGGATTCTAATGGTCCAAGGCAACGGCTGGGGACGATCCACGCGGGGCGGATGTCAATGGCTGCGCGAGGTCAGCATGCGACCCACGATCCAAGCGGGACTACATCGTTGGCGAGGGAAGACCTACCCAAGAAGATGGACAGTGGCACCTGGTTAGAGAGAGCAAAAGCGTCGAGGGTGTGGGTATGGTGGAGTTGATGATCCTGAAGTTGTTGCGTTGCGGAAGTTGAGAAATCAGGCCGTGTGCTCTAATCCCGTTCCGGTAATCCTCGCCTGTCCACTATAGATCTACTTGTTGTCGGCAGTCTGCTATACTTCTATTCCTAGTGTATTGTAATTCCATAGATGTATCTCAGATGGATAACTAGGCATAGACGGATTTGTATGTTCCTCTGTCCGTCACCTGGAGTCTCTTCTCGGTCGGATAATTATCCAGCGTCTCCGAAGGTCCGGTATACATCGATGTCTCCAGATCAATTTGATATTCCAACCCTCCACAGCCAGGACATGCAGAATACTATATAATGACCCTTTCGGACGAGTAACTGTCAGTAACCTTCTCCGTCTACATCGCTCTCCTTTTCTTTCTTGCCACTTTGCCAGCAATTCGGAGATCGACCGAGGACGGCATCTTCATTAGCCGAAGTGCGGGGCATCGGCCTTTGACGGCAACGGACACCTTCCCCATTGGGCAGGGCCCCGCATGACGCTGTTTATTGCTTCTCTCTTATGATCAACTCTTGTCTTCCTCCCTCGTGGCCATTCTTCTCTTCTCTCTGAAAGCTCCTCTCGAACCCCCGACATTACCCTTCACAATGACGACTTCCCCCCCGCCCTGTTCTCCCTCAACGGTCAGACCGCCATCGTCACTGGCGGCACGCGGGCATCGGCCAGGCGATGGCTATTGCCCTGGCCGAAGCTGGCGCCGACATCGTCCTGATCCAGGTACGTCCCGGCAAATACTCGCTATGATCGGGGTGGAATATGACCAGGGGCGGATCACTGACCACTCGGTAGAGAGACGAGTCTAACACGACCACCCGCGATGAGATCATCAACCGCGTGGGCCGGAAAGCTTGGATTCAGGTCGCCGAACTGTCCAATCGAGACTCCATCAAGCAGGTCATCCCCGCATTAACGAGCCGGGGTATCAAACCCCAGATCCTGCTGAACTGCGCGGGCATTCAGCGGCGTCACCCCAGCGAGAAATTCCCGGACGAGGATTGGGACGAGGTAAGACCACGACGTAAATCCCGATCTACCGCGTCTCCGCGAACTAACCGTCTCCTCGGAATAGGTCATCCAGGTCAACCTGACGTCGGTATTTACGCTCTGTCGCGAATTCGGTGCCTACCCCTCGCGCGGGATGCCTCGGAGTTCCCCTCCGGTCGTCGTGGTGCCATCATCAATGTCGCCTCACTGCCTCCTACCAGGGGGGTATCACTGTCCCCGCATATGCCGCCTCCAAGGGAGGCATTTCCCAGCTGACCAAGGCGCTCTCCAATGAATGGGTCGCCAAGGGCATCAACGTCAACGCCATCGCTCCGGGGTACATCGCGACAGACATGAATACCGCACTGATCAACGACTCCAACCGCAATGCCGGCATCATGGCACGAATTCCCGCCGGCCGCTGGGGTAGCCCTGACGATTTCAAGGGTGCGATCGTCTTCCTAGCCAGTCCGGCCAGCAGCTACGTGTCGGGTGAGATCCTCTGCGTGGATGGCGGGTGGATGGGACGGTAAAATCCGTGGACGATTTCTGGACGATGGTCTGGTTGAATCCTTCCTGAGGTGATGCTATGATTACTTTTATGATTGTTATTATTCCCCGATAGACAAAATCTACCTCCTTGATGAAGACGGTTAGTCTGTGTGTGGGTGTTTGAGGTGCTCCGGAGGAATCCTAGACCGCATCACTTAAGGATAAGTTAGTAATCTAAGTCGACTGGCCAAGATCCGTGATATGAGATGGTCATGCCATGAGGTTAGCGCCACGTTCTAGATAAATTGATGTCTTGGGTCTGGTGTTGGATGGGTTCCCCAGTGGCGCCCAGGCAGCGCTAGACGGACACTATTGAAGCCGCGGTCAACGGCCGGTGAGCTAGCATGGTACTCCCGTCGTGACGAGAGAACCTGACGGAAGAATAATCCGAGCGCGGGATCAGTTGTTCGTATGCGACTCATGGAAATGAGAGAATACGAGACGATCTGCGTGCTGTTGTAGCGAGTGCCTGCGAGGCATCAACTTAGGCAGCCGGACCCCGTGACAGCCATGTGACCGCAAGTCACTGGATTGGGACGAACTTCACCGCTGCCATGGTCTCGATCGTAATCTTCACCTCACCACGTCCACCAAAATCCCCCTTCGTCTGTCCCGGTCTCAGCTTGAATCATGGCGTTGTGGGCGGTCGCAAACCATCGCCATCCCCCAGTGGGTCGAATCCTCACGCACTGACGACACCGCCCAATCTGCAGCGGGCGTTTCACTCCCATCGGGCTTACTTGAAACACGGCCATGCGCCTGCCACGCCGAATGGCTCCTAGTCGCGACTCGCGGAGCAGCGGACGAGCATGGCTGGCCTCGGTGGCGCTCGTACTACCGGTCGGGATGCTGCAGGCGGTCCCTCGACGGGCTTTTCAGCTTGGCTCCAGCGCCAACGCAGCGTCACGGAGAGCGGCCGATAGGCTCTCAGCGCTGCCCCGGGTTCATCTTGGCGCCAATGCTACAGGAACATCTTCCAAGCGTCATGCCACCCAGGCCGCCATCTTGCTCCGAAGTTAGATCGCAGCGCAGATGAGCTGGATATCCAGATCGCCCCCGTCATTGGTCTCCCCGATACCTGGCAGCTGGCGATGATGGGGCGGATGATCCGCAATCTCCTTTCCTCTTTGCCTGGCCACAAAGTTTCCTCTGGCTTCGTGGATCCCATTTGGTTGACAGGAGTCAGGGACCTCTTGCGCTGCTCCACTTGGGCAATTTGCGCTGTCCACTGCGGTCCCTCTGTCTTGGTGCGGCCCCCTTTCTCTAAATATCAGATTCCCACGACGAGCCCTACCACCCCATCACCTCCTCCACTCTCCTCCCCATGGCCCCTTGATTTATTTTACTGCTTTCCATCGGGTCGGTCGACCGTTGGAAGCGAGAAAATCCTGGTTCCTCTCCTCCTGCCACCGGTTCGTCGCTCGTTGGACCGATCGACACTGTTATTGTCAATAGACTATTCCGCTCGCTCTCCAGCCCGTGCCTCTTCTGTTTTTTGTTCCCTTCACCCCGTACGATCTGTGGTCGTTCTCTCTTTGAGCCTCTCTTTCACCGTTTTCTGCTTTCAACGCTGCGCGTTTCCCAGCCCCCTTGCCGATACCTCGATTCTTGATGATGCATGCGGGAGAGGTCCGGTGAGTCCCCTGCTGATCATTCCATCGACAACTTCACTGACCTGGAGAGGTGGGGAACTTCTAGAACACAGTTATCGACTTCGCGACATTCTCCTGTGCTCTCCTTCTGTTGGGATCCCTGACGAAAGTCTTCCCTCTTGTTGACACATACACAACCCAACCAGCTGCTGGGACAATCGCCATTGTCTCATAACTGCCGGAACAAAGCGCGAGACCTGGGGCCTTCATCCATGCCATCTAAGCGCCGTGGTTGAACTTCGTCACCATTCCTGGTCCTTCAAAAGAACCCATTCCTGGCCACCGCATGCCGAGCCGCCCGCATTCCTTGCGTTCCCCTGTCATCAAGCATTTTTGACTGCATCATACGACGTATGCAGGCCTGAAACTTGTTCGCTTGCCGCCCCTGAAGATTTGGTCCAGCCCTGTGGCGGCACGATTTAGTTCATATATCCCTTGATCGCCGTGGGGATCCAACTCCTCTCTCTTCTCCCTCTCTCACCTTCTCTCCCTTCCTGTCTTCCCCTCCAATGGACGGCTCATCGCCCCATGTGGCCGCCCGGGGATATGGGACCAATGCAACCTACGTCTACGAATACTCTCGCGGGCTGAACGGCGTCAACGTACCCCGGGATGTCCTCTTCACCCGCATCATCTACGTCTCGGTGATGGCCATCGCCCTGATCGTCTTCTGCGGCCGCGTCGCCCAGCTCAGTCATTCATACCTCCGGTTCATCACGTCCCTAGGCGCCTCCCGCCGCCAACAGACCTTCTGGAGCCGAGAGGAGTCCCATCTCTGGTCGAACATTAAGAAAACGTGCTGTACGCGCCCATCAGCCGGAAAAGACACAACCGCGAGATCCAGCTGTCGACCGCCATCAACGTCGGAACCTTACCGTCCCGTCTCCAGACCGTCTTGATCGTCCTCTACCTCGCCAGTCAGGTTGCCTACTGCGTGTGTCTCGACTACCGCGTCAATGTGAAGGCCGCTCTCTTCGCCGAGCTGCGTGGCCGCTCTGGCACGCTCGCGGTGCTGAACATGGTGCCACTGTTCCTCCTCGCCGGCCGCAACAACCCGCTCATCCCCCTGCTCCGGGTCAGCTTCGACACCTACAACCTTCTGCACCGCTGGCTCGGCCGGATCGTCGCCATTGAGAGCATCGTACACACCCTCGCCTGGGCGTCAACGCCATCGACGAGCACAGCATCGCCGACATGAGCCAGCGCCTCCGCGACACTCCCTTCTTCACCTGGGGCCTGGTCGGCACCGTCGCCATGGTCTTCCTGCTCCTCCACTCACCCTCCCCCATGCCCCGCCTTCTACGAGACATTCCTGCACCTGCACCAGCTGGCCGCTTTCCTTGCCTTCCTCGGCGTACCTCCACATCGACCTCGACTCCCCCGCAGAAACCCTGGCTCATCGCCGCGGGTCTCATCTGGCTGCTCGACCGCACCGCCCGTCTGCTCCGCCTCATCCACCTCAACATCTCCACCCGCAAGGGCACGACGAAACTCGTCGTCGAGGCTCTCCCCGGCGAAGCCTGCCGCGTCACCTTCCACCTCCCTCGGCGCGTCCACATCCCCCCCGGTGGGCCACGTCTTCGCCTACATCCCCAGCATCTCCTGGTGGATGTCGCACCCCTTCTCCATCGCCTGGGTTGAGCCCAGCGCCTGCGTCTCCCCACCCATCAACACCTCTCGCCCCCTCCGCCCCTCCCCCAGCAGCAACCTCTCCACCAGCTCCAGCTCCAGCTCCAGCCTCAACAAACCCAACCTCTCCCTCCTCGAGAAACAACCCATCGATGACCTCCTCACCGACTACATGCACGACCCGCACAAAACCACCTCCGTCTCCCTCATCATCTCCGCCCGCAGCGGCATGACCCGTAAAACTACACCTCCGCCCTCGCCGCCCCCTCCCGCACCCTCCACACAACCGGCTACATCGAAGGCCCCTATGGCTCGCACGCCGCCAACATCGGCTCCTACGGCACGGCAGTCCTCTTCTCCGCCGGCGCCGGCATCACCCACCACGTCCTCCACGTCCGCGACCTCATCATCCAAGCCGCCGCCGGCCGCGTCGCAACCCAGCAAGTCCATCTGGTCTGGTCCGTGCGAAGCACCGACCACCTCGTCTGGGTGCAGCAGTGGATGGACCAGGTGCTGCGTCTCCCAGGACGGAGGGAAATCCTCAACGTGAAGCTGTTCATCTCCAAGCCGAAGAGCAGACATGATATCTTCTCCCCCAGTGCGTCGATTCAGATGCTCCCCGGTCGGTGTCGGCCGCAAGTCGTGCTGGATGAGGTGTTGCCGAAAAGGGTCGGGCGACGATTGTCTCGGTTTGTGGGCCGGGAGCGTTTGCGGATGAGGTGCGAGCAGCGGCGAGGGGGAGTCTGGGGAAGGGGATGGTGGTGGATTTTGTGGAGGAGGCTTTTACTTGGTGATTCGTTACTTGCTTGCTCTGCCTACCCCTACCTGCCTACCTACCTACCTACCTACCTACCTACCGACTTCTTCGGAAATCGTTGTTCTCTCTCACTCTATCTCTCCCTTTGTCATACTCTCTCTGTCTATCCTTGAGCTTTCTTGTATATCTTTTCTTTCATATTTGTCTTGTCGATTATCAGCGAAATCATTGCAGGCGTATGGGACTCTGTATCTAGTTTCACTACTCACCCAATACAGTACACTACACTAGTTTAGATCTATACAACTAAATCAATTAGAAGATTTGTCGTGATATACGTTGTATTCCTAAACTAACACCTAAACAGACATGTAGTTTTATAGCGACAAAAAGAAAGGATCGAACAAGGAAAGAAAAGGAAAGCAGAGTGTATCATCTAATGTGTGGCAAACTCGATCTCAGCGAGCCAGACAGAACAAACAATAAGACAAATCAATCGCCCAGAGGAAGGAAGGAAAGACATAGCTTCTAGCCAAATGCATGATTGTAGTATGTATGTGACAGTGTAGATGTAAGTGTGGTGTAGTGTAGTGTATGTAGAGTAAAAATGTATGAGAAATCATCCATCTATCCAGAGCAATATGTGTAAAGCAGAAGAAAACGAAATAAACCGCTTACGACGATCCCTTGGTCTTGGAGCCCTTGGGAACGCGCGCAAGCCAGTAGATACCGACAGCCGCGAAGATGTTGAACACAATGTACACCCACATCAGGCCGAAGTTGCGCCACGCCTCGCTGAAGTGGCTGTGCACCTGGCCCAGGAAGACGTCGGTGCTCTTGATCGCGCAGAAGGTGCAGTTGTCCATGGCATTGTCGTCCTGGAGGTAGCCACTGCGCAGCTGAATGTAGGTGGACATGTACTCGCCACAGGGGCCGGAGGGAGGGCTGAAGTGGAGGAACTCGTAGTCCTCGCACATAGCGGTCGCGCCGGACACACCCGTGGAGAGCATGCCGGACACCAGGTACGTGAACGGAGAGACGCGGTACATGAAGATCCAGAAACCGGGGAGTACCTCTGGGGTCGCGAGGACACCACAGAAGATCAGGCAAAGCGAGAAGAGCAAGTTGGCCAGGTTACCACCGGTCTCGGCGAGCTCGATACCGGCGATGATCATGTGCGCGAAAGTCGAGGTGAACATCAGGAAAGACCAGATCAACAGCCACATCAGAGCGCCGCGCTCGGTGACAGCACACCGGACTCCGAGGCGTTCCGGTACAGACCAATAGGATAGTACCAGCAGACGAAGATCAGGACACTCATAAGAGTGTTCCAGGGCAGTTCAACCAGAATGTTGGCGGTCATGAAGGCTTGCCACGAGTAGGTTTGGAAGGCCGCTCGCGCGCTTCGTACAGGGAACGTTGGGTACAGAAGTTAGGCATGATCTGTTGAACCAGGTTACCAAAGATGGTCATCAGCATGAAAATACTGAACATCTGGTTCTGGAGACCCTGCTGGGTGTTGTGTGCGTTGAAGAAGGAGAAACCGATATAGAGAGCAGTGAGGATACACAAGCAAGCCTTGGAGTAGATGTACACGGGCGTGCGCCAGTACTGGGAGAACACACGGACCAAGCACTCCCAGAGCTGCACAGTGAACGGGGCGGCGAACTCGTTGAGGGCGTTGGCGTCGGACAGGGCTGGCACAGGGGGCTTCTGCGAGAGGGTCGACTTGAGCTCCGCCAGGTGATTGCGAACGGCCTGGCGCTCCGGGCTGTCGCGCCAGACAGCAGGCCAGTCGATATCGCTGTGCGAACCAGGGGCAGCACCGATAACTTCCAGCATCCATTCAGCAGGGTTGGCATCAGCATCCAGCTTGGGAGCACCATTCCGCTCGAAATAGCTGGAGAGGATCGAGGACTTTTCACCGATGTCACCGAAGTACACCGTCTTGCCACCTCTCGCGAGGAACAGCAGACGATCGAAACGTTGGAACAACATGGCTGAGGGCTGGTGAATCGTGCACAGAATAGCCTGGCCGTGCTTGGTAAGGGTATCAATGAGATCAAGAATGGACCAAGACGTTTGACTATCAAGACCGGAGGTAGGCTCATCCAGGAACAGAAGAAGCTGGGGCTTAGCGGCCAGTTCCACGCCGATAGTAAGACGCTTGCGCTGTTCGACGTTCAGACCTTCACCAGGAACACCAACAACGGCATCAGCGTAGGATTCCATTCCCAGAAGCTTGATCACCTCTTCCACATAATCGAGCTTCTCCTGGCGACTGACATGGGCGGGTTGACGAAGAATGGCACTGAAGCGGAGGGCCTCGCGCACAGTAGTGGTGTGAAGGTGCAGATCCTGCTGCTGGACGTAACCCGTCTTCCGCTGGAAGGATTGATCGCGAGGGCAACCATCCACAAGCATCTCACCGGTCACAACACCCATCGTCACACGGGTAGCCAGCACATCTAAGAGAGTAGTCTTACCAGCACCAGAAACACCCTAGAAGCTATGTTAGAACAGGCGGGCAAATCCAAAGACGCGCAGCTTGAACTTACCATGAGAGCAGTGCATGTGCCGGGCTTCACCCAGCCATCAACGTGATCCAGAATGCGACGCTCCTCCTTCTTGATCGTAATGTCGTAGCACACATCCTGCCATTGGAAGATCGCCTCCTGTCTCTGAATAGCGGCACCACCTTCGGCGCTCGACTCATCGGTCTTCGCAGCCGCGCCGACTTGAGAGGTCATCTCGATGTCATCGGAACCCTGGGGGATTGCATGACCGCGGCGGAAGAGCAGCACTTCACCCTTCGACTTGGCCTCGGAGATGTACTCAGTCGCAGCCAGATGAGTCACCATGAAGAAGATCATGAAAGCAAACATGATACCCAGATTGCGCCACTTATGGCTGTTGTAGTAAGCGAAGCTCTGGTGCAGGTAATCATCTCCCTCCAGCCAGCGAGAGCCAGCGACGGCACCCACAGTGGAGCAGATCTGGTTCGCGAGGTCGACATTGGCATAGCCTGTGCCCGAGGGAACAAGTTGACTCCGCGCACACTCAAAGCGGCGGTTGTGGAACTCGTTAACCATCAAGCTTTCGAAGCCGTAGGCAATCGGGTTGATGTAGTTCATCCAGCGAGACCAGCCCAGCATGTTCTTGGTGGGAATGGTGAATCCAGTGTAGATGACTAGACCCAGGATCAAGATAGCGGCAGGGACCAGGGCCTGGAGAGCGTGCGAGACGTGGCGGCAATGGTACGGAACAGCATCGACATGGTCAGAGTCGTGACGAAGGAGAAGAGAAGGAACACAAAGAAAGCACCCGCTTCCTGACGGAGACCAGTCATGAAGTAGAGCGTGACGTTGAAGATGATTGTGTTGAGAATTTTGTAGGGCATATCACAAAGCATCGACGCAATCGCTTCGGCAAAGGGATGGTACATGGCGTAACGGGACTGTTTCTCGACGATGGGACGTTGAGCGTACAGGGTCAGGATCTGTATCGAATTAGTATCGTCAAAAGTGCCATCAGGGAGGAGGTACCTACTTCAAGGGCACTAGAGAAGGCGTTGAGCAGAACAGCGAAGAAAAGCAAAGCTCCACGGGAGTAGAAACTGGAGGTATCGTCGACCATCTGATAGAACACACTACCGATGATCAAGGCCATGATGAAGTTTCCGATGAGTTGAGACATGGTCAAACTGGCATCACCCTTAAGCCGTTGGAAGCCTCGGATCATGCAGAGCTTGACCTGGTCCCACAGAGAGACGGTGTACGGGGATCCCACGCGCTGGTTCTTGGACTGCATGGCCTTGCGGGACTCAATGAATTTGCCCAAGGACTCGCCTCCAATGGGATACTCCTGGTTGTACTCGTCGATCTCCCGCATCAGCTTCGAGTAGGCAGCGCTACCCTTCCAGGCGGCAGCGAACTCATCGGGCGTGCGGGGCACCTTGTCCTCATATCCAGGCTTGACCAGACGCTCCGCAGGGCTGGTCAGGGAGGTGAGGAAATCAGCAGTCGTCTGGCGGTCGGGGCAATCGAAGCCCATGGTGGTGAAGAACTCCTTGGCCTCATCGGTGCGGCCGAAGTAGATCTGCCGGCCCTCGTACAGGACGGTCACCTTATCGAAGACATCATAGGCGCTCTGCGAGGCCTGATAGATGGCGACGGCCACGGTGGCTCCCGCATACTTGGTCATGAGGTTCAGGGTCTTACAGAACTCGAGGGCGTTGGCACTGTCCAAACCACGGGTACTGTTATCCCAGCACTGCACCGGACTGCCGCTCAGGGTGGCCTCGGCGATACTGACACGCTTGCGCTCACCACCACTGACACCACGCACGAAGTCGTTTCCGACCTGGGTGTTGATGGTGTGCGACAGACCCAGCATGGCCATGACAGCATCCCGCATGTGAAGGGCATACTGCTCCTTGGACACACCGGGGAAACGGTTGCGGGGGCAGCGAGCCAGAGCGGCGAACTTGAGGGTGTCGCCGACCGACAGTTGCGGGAAGTGGACATCGGTCTCCGCGGTGTAGATGGCCTCACCGCGGAACTGTTTGCGCATTTGCTTGACCGAGATACCCTGGTAGTTCATTTCCGACTTCTCGTCCATGTAGATACCGTTCATCTCGCCTGCAAGGGTCTTGAGGAAGGTGGAGCAGCCACTGTCGCACAAGTTAGTGTCATGCATATCGGCAGGGGGATACTCGGGTTCCTGCATACCTTCCGGGACGTCCCAAGACGACCAGCATCTCGCCGCTCTTGACGAGGCCATCGAAATCACGCAGAATCTGGATCTTCTGCTTTCCGGTTCCTGTCATCATACGGAAAAGGGCTCCGACTTGGAGCACGGAGTTGAAGACATCCTTCTGGTAGTCGGTGGGACTGCCATAACCGTGAACGTTGACGCCCCTGAAGGAGATACCAGCCTCCCGACGAGGATACTTCTCCGGGTCCCGCGAGGAGAGGGCCAGCATGTTCTTCATCCAGTGCTTGGCCTTGAAGTTGGGGCCATGGGGATTGAGGGAGGAGTCGTCGTTGACCCCGAGGAAGGAGTTCTCCGCGTTGGTGGTGACGGAGAAACGGGTGGACTGGCGCGTCAATTGCTGGGCCAGACGAGTGACTTCCTCCTCAGCGGCCTCCTCCGAGGATGAATCGTCGCCGTACTCGCTGCTCTTTTCGATGGCGGTCTCGGCGGCACTGAGGGTGCTCATGTGGCGTTCGTCTCTCCATTTTTTGGCGTCGGACTTGGAGAAGGACTTGGCGGAGGTAGCGGTAGTCGGGCGCTCGTCGCCGAATTCAGACTCGCGGTTCGAGTCCTGGCTCGATCTGGCGAAGGCACCATTGAAGTTGTGGTTGGGGCGGTTGTTGTTGTTATGCTCGTCGTCGTCGTCGCCCTGACCACGCGCCCCGAGGGAGCGGGAGGGATTAAGATTAGGATTTATAGTCCCGAGAAGAGACATGGTGAATTAGAGAGACGTCGAGTCTCGAATTAAAGATAAGAAACGAAAGGGGCCCGAAGGCGTAATAGGGGGTGAATGGCACCCCGAGAAGACCGATGGGGGTAGGTGGTGGGAAAGAGTGACTAGAGAGGGACGAGGGTGAGTTAGAGAGAGAGAAGGGAAGGGACGACGAGAGTGAAGAGGAAGAGAGAGGGAGAGAAGGGAGCTGGAGTGGATGGCAGTACCTGGCCTAGTAGTGTCGGTGGTGGGCGAGTACCCCGTATGCAACTGGCAGTATTTTTATTCGGCGGGCCTTCGCTTGCCCGTCTGGGTCGTCCTCCACTTTTAAAAGACCAATCGCCATGCCGGCTGGCGGGACGAAGGCGACTCCGGACCCAGTTTTCCAGCCGGGAACTCTGCGGTCTCGCTCCCGACGCTACTCATTCTCCCTCATCACGACTGGATAAGCGACCCCCGATCTCTGGGGACGGATGGCCTCCATCCGCAGACCCTGACAGGGGATCCGTCTTTCGGGGTTTGCTTCATTCTTTGTAATTTACCCTGACTATCTGATTGGGATATCCTATCGTATATGAATTACTCCTTCATTGTGCCATAAGGCCATAAGAATGTACATTGTCTCCAGTACCTAGGGAGGAAGAACAATTGACTCCTGTTGAATTAGAAACCTAAGGCAGCCACCCATGCACAAAATTACCGGCAGAAGGATTCCTCGCCGATCCCCGCGGGTTATCGTTGGTTCCTGGCCCGAAGTATGAATCGTGCACAACCTTCCGGCCAAGGGACCAGAACCCAACCCACCAGATGAATTCTTCTCATCCCTCAAATTGGCACGCCCGAAGTTTTCAATTCCTCATCCGTCTTCCCCAAGATCGTGATCGTGAAAAATTCTGAGAGAAATCTCGGATTAAGGTTCTCCTGGGTAGCCCGCATTCCATGGATCCGTCAACAACGTGGCGACCAGCGACAGGAAGTAAGGCGGTCGGCCATGTATCCTCTGGTATCCTCTGGTAGGTACCCTTTGGTACCCTCACGCGGGACCGCCAGCAAAAAGGTACCTCGTCTGGACCGTCCCGGTGGGGCGGCACAGCAGCGATCCGGGCGCCGACCAGTTCGCCATCGTCCGCCAGCTTTACCGTACCGTATCGGAGACGACCAGATCCGAGATCCTGCCGCATATATTGTGCTGATAGGCGTCTGACTCAGCACTCATCTTGATTCATCCTGACTCATCTGATCTCACCATCACTCACTGCCAAGGACTCACGTCAATCCCTCTGCATCTCCATATCAGTCTCACACGCCATGACATCGGTTGATGCATTATGATGCTCTGGTCCAACTATGGTTCTGGCGGGTGCGCGGCCCTTCACGAACTCTATCCCCTCCAGGACCAGCTCTTCGTCGTCTCCCTGCAAATCAGATCGAAGGCGATCCGGGTCCTGACTCGCCGGCCGTGGAGATCGTCCCCGATCGTCGGCTTCCACGCCGCTGCCTCTGTCTCGTCACCACCATCATTGGACCTTGCAACGGGCCCCAACCAGTTCTGAACATCGTGAAACACCCGTCGTCAGCCTTGTCGTGGTGGACGGATGGTTTTCATCTTCAAATCATCGGTTTCAGATCCATCTTACGTGACACTGAATTACAGACTCCATCCATCAGGCTCCACGCCTTGCAGATGCGCTACATAGCCTTCATGCAGAGGAGCGCATATTGACCAGAAACTCTCCTCTTCAGGACCGTCGACGTAATAATGCCCAAGATAGAAACATGAGTGGGCAGAGGTGACCTCAGATGGTGGCCCATGAGACTGATCAACAGGAATATCAAAACCCAATCGACCTGTCCGACGAGGGGTGAATTAATACCCAACCATCCTGTTATGCTCGGAAGCAGAATTTCCCTTCCGTGACATGCACTTGCATAACACCGTACCTATTCACTGACAGACATCGCCAGAGGATGTCCTTGCGGTCGATTATGCATCTGCCCCTACGTACCCGAAAATGCATATTGCTCCGACGGATATATCAAATACATCGCGGCCAGATATCCTATTTATCTGGCAAGTATCGAACAGATTCTTGACCCCATGCAGACGGCGGGTACTAACACAGCCAGATCAAGCAAACAGGAGCTTCCCAGTGGACCGCCCGTTCTGAGCTGTCGCAACCACCACCACCATGGCCAATTCATTCGCGGGCTCCCCTCGCTCATCACTATCCCCCTTCCCATGGGGATAGACTCTCAACACGGACTTTCCATGTATCCGGTCCAATTTCCACCCCCTTGATCTCCTCCCCATCGACGTAGACGATGAGAGTCTGGAGCCCGGACGCTCCCGCGGCATCAACCGACCCTTCCAGGATCAATGCCCCTTCCCATCCCCGTTCCCGTAGCTGTGAGCACAGGCACACTCGTTCCAATGGGCTGCGACAGGGTCTCCGCCGGGATGGCATCTGACGTCAGTGCGGGTGTCAACCCGGGTGCCTGTCGCGCCTTTGATGCTGTCGCATATGCATACGCATATCGGAAGATATCACTATCTCGGTATGCCTTGCCCGCGAAAGTCAAGTTCACGGGCATCTTTGTATCGCTCATCACCCCCATTGAATGCTGACCGTCGGTATGCCTAGCTGCCGAATGGCACAATTGCCATTTGAGTACAGAACACCATTGCGCCAGGCATGCTGTGCCGATTCTTCATTGACGTCGGCGTCTGCCCGTCCAACATCTCCATTGCAGGGCCACACGACCAGATCCAACTTTTTCGCATCCAGCCAGTCCTCAAATGTGGACTTCCGGCGGGCTTCTAGGTCCTTCAGGGCGTCACCAAGCCCCGGAACCTCATACATAGGGACACGCCCTACGGCAACCTTGGCCACCACAGCTGTGTAGCTGATCACGGGTCGTCCGGGTCATACTTATCGCGGAGCGATCCCTTGGGCTGCGGGAAGATAAGGTTTGGGTCTACAGTTGCCAGCGTAGTGGCACATGCGGCGTCCTGGTTGATCAGAAAATCGTCCCACGAGTATGCCATCAGGCGACACATGTCCACATTGTTACGATGGACAGGGAGAGCTGGTTCGTCGAAGGATCCGGCGGTCCCTCGAACTCCGTCACCAGCGGGAACTCGACCTCCTCCACCGTGCACCAAGGGATTCCAGCACGGTGCGTGCCTGCTTCCAGAGCTCGATCACAGACGCACGTGTGTGGACCGGGAATGCCGCTGGATCATGTCCGCCGATGTACATCTTTGGCACTCCGATCTTCTTTCCCCGTAGGGCCTTCGCATCGGCCAGTTCGTGGTATGAGGGGCACAAATGGCTGCGCACGCCAGAAATCGCATGTCCCAGGACGGCGCCAGATGGCGGTTTACCTGCCGTCGTGGTGCGTACGGCACCGAGCTCCGCCGTATCACCGTCGGCTTCAACGAGTGTCTGCGGAGGTGTGCGAATGAGGTGCCTGTCGCGGAGTCAACTCTTACCCTTCTTCGGGCTCGCAGCAGTGTGCGATGTTCAGCAACATCCAGGGCCTGGGAACTTATGTCAACTACAACCTGATTGGAGCGAGAAAGGTCTAATCGCTGGTTCAATCGGGTACGAGCCTATGTACCAGCAATGGCAGGGATGGAGGTTCGGTTTGGTGAAGTTGGGGCATGTCGACAGTCATCTTAATTTAATCCTTTCCTACCTACCCAACCTACTCACTGATAATTTAATACGGAAATGAATACAGTTCTCGGTACTGTAGCTTGGGTCTGTACCTAACCTATCATAGACATTTCGCGAAAGCGTATTTAGGATTGAGAATGTAGGGGTCAACTGGAAGATTACCTTTTCACACTGTCATGTTATAGAAGAACCTCCCGACATTCTCGAGTAGCGTAATGTTTGTTCAGGTCCATAGTAGGGGTATATCATATTATACGACTGTGTTTGTCACTCACTTGTTACTCACCAGGCTCAATGGTCGCCTTTAGGGAGGGTTCACGGTAAGCGCCAAAGCAAAAGGGAAAGCCGGCCTGGCGAGAATCAAGTGCATACCACCACCCTTCAATGTATCAACAAACCTTACAGGCAATGTAGGCATGATATGAATGTAAACCAGGAAATGTTATCATGCCGTCAATCTATACGCTTAACATATACTAAAGTAAACTACTCATACAGCATTACTCCTCCTCACTCGCACTATCATCATCCCCAATCGGCTCCACCAAGAGATTACCCCCCCGGCCGATCTGGTCGCGAACGGACCCACCCGCCGCAACATCATACACCGTCCGCGGCATGGGCGAGACCAACCGGAAGCCATACTGGTGCTCAAAACCAGCCGGTTTCTCCACAGGAAATTCAGATGTCTCCTTCTCGTTCTCGCTCTCGCTCCCATTGTTCATGACCTCGTAACATTCCACCAGGGCGTAGAGTTCCTCGATATCGGCGTCCGGGGCAACCCGTCGCATCACGCGCTCTCCCGTGGGTAACCGTATGCTGATGCGAACGGCGTCTTTGACCTCCGCGCCGGGCTCGGGAGCGATCTTCTGCGCCCGCCACTGTTTCCACTGCTGTAGATCCTGCGCCCGCTTCTCCTCCGCGGCCGCACGCTCGGCGGCCTCCTGCTCCTCACGCTGACGGGCAGCCTCGGCCTCACGACGCTGGCGTGCCCGTTCCCGGTCGATGGCGAGCGAACGCTCATAGGCGGAGTCCTGCTGCTCGCGGAGGCTGCGCGAGGCCTGCTGTTCGGCGCGCGAGGCGCGGAGACGGTCGAGCGACTCACGGTTCTGGGTGATGGTGGAGCGGAGCTTCTCGACGAACTCGGCGGGGGAGGTGGTGCCGGTGATGCGGGTGAGGACGGACATGGCGGTGGAGGAGACTCTGGGGGTGTGGGCGATGACGGCGGCGAAGGGGAATTTCGTGCACCGCAGCTGGGTACGAGACCTGATAGGCTTCGGAGTCTTGGATGTTCCCGCCCCAGACGATCACGTCGTTTTGCGGGTCGTTTACGAACTCGCGCACTTCGGGGAGAGTAGGGTGTCACGGACCCAGCTGCTGGTGTCGTCGTGCTCGGGGGCGAGGAGCACGAGCAGGAGGAATTTGAGGTCGCGGTGGGCGCGCTCCATGGCCATGTTGTAGCCGTTCTCGAGGAAGTTGAGCTCGTTGGCGCCATACTCTTCCTCAAACTCGCGGATGAAGCGGGCGGCGGTGTCCTGAGGGCCGAGTTGGCGACGGCCAGGTGTTGCGGAGGGCATGGCTGGCGGGCGGTGCGAAGAAGCGGGGCAGGAAGGGGAAGAGGGCGCCGAAGAGACGGAAGGAGCTGCAGAGGAGGCGGTAGAGGAGGTGAAGGGAGTGAAGAGAAGGGCGAGGACGAAGGGCGGCCGGTATGCTGGTTGATCTTCGGCTGGGTGGTGACTCGTGGAGCGAGCTCAGCGCGGACGACGGCCGGGGTCACTCGTGCATTGAGGTCATCGCTCATGAGGTTCTGGGTCTGGCGGGTTGGACGCGCAGGCGGGGGGTTATCCAGGGCGGCGCGGGCTTCCTCGACGGGGTCGGGGCCCTCCCCGTCGAAGAACTTGGCGATGGCGATCTGAAGAGGTCAATCGAGGGTTCGTCGGAGTTTCTGGTAGGGATTATACCTGAACATTCCATTGGGAGCGGCGCAATAGTGGAATGGCCTCGGACGGTTCCTGGCCTGTGACGGCTGTGTAGGTCTCGAGGGCGGACTGCTCGCTCTGGGAAAGGGAGGCGATATCAAGGCCCGAGTCGGACATTATGGCGAGGGCGGGAGATCCATATACTCTGGGGTATACGGGAGAGGGAGTAGGAGAGGGTGAGGAGAGGGAGGGATGAAGTTGGAGAGTTGGAGAGTTGGAGATGACGGAAGTGTCCTTTTCGGAAGTGCTCTCCGCATCCGCGCGCTTGCGGCTGCTCACCGCTTTGCGTAGGACTACCGTATTATTCTGGGATCATTCAGTCAGTGTTCCGTAGAGAGAGAGATATTGGTTCATTGTGTGCACAGTAGTAAAAAACATCTAGAGGGCCATCCTACTTGTGCTGGAAAAAAATCAACAAAGCGCCCTCTGAGAGTCGAACCCCCGCCATCCTACGTATGTCCCCTCTCGTGAAGGCAGACTGACCGTGACCTTATGTAAGGTCACCGTCACGCTCCATCTCGCCCACTTCCTCCTCTGCTCGACAACCTCAACTTCTGGTCGCCCAGTCGGTTCCACCCCGCCGGTCCTACTGCTGCCTCATCCTCCCGGCTGAGTGGTGATCTTCGAATTCACTGCCGTGTTCACCTTCGTGTTCACTCGCCCCCTTCCTTCCCGGCTGTCCTTTCCCCTTTGGTTCGGTCCAGGTCGCCCGCTCTCGAGCACGAGGAATGTGGTGTCCTCAAGATCCACTCGGTCGTCCCGTCTTTCTCTCCTCCGATTCAATGGACTTCCGGCCTCTTCCTTGATCCGCGCCGCTGTGTATCGTGCCTGTGACCGAGACAGACCATGTCAGCCGACCCCCGTCGCGGGACCGGATCGCCCAAGATGAAAGGACGAGGTCAGTCGTTCCACCCGAGCGTGGGTGAGCTGGCACTCCCAACCCGTCCAGGAGGAATCACCGCTGACAGGCGCGATAGAACACGCGAAAGACACCCTCTGTCGCAATGTCACCATCTACGGCCGTTGTCGATACGAAGACAAAGGTACGCCCTCGACGAGAACCCCCGCCGACTCCCTCTGACCTCATAATTAGGTTGCGTTTACAACCACGACCCAAACAAAACCAACACCGCCTATCAGATGGACAAGTGAGTCCCCGAGTCAGTCGAGTCTGGGAACTTGGGGTTTGATTGGTTCCATGCTCATGCAATGAATTGTACATAGTAAACGCCGCCTGAACGTCGATTCCCCCAGCTTCACGCCCTCGCTCCTCTCCTCAAACGGCTCCTCCCCCACCATGGCTCCCGCGACGCTGAAGAAAACCACGATATCCCCGAAAGCTGCCAATGCGGCCCCTCTCCAGCCTCGAGGAATCACGTCGCGTAATTTGGCACCTGGCTCCTCCCACCTGGGTACAGGCCTTGCTGACGGCGACTAGGATCTAATGCGAGCACCCCCCTCCACCCGAGCCGAAGCTATGACCCCCGACTGGTCTGTTGCAGAAATCCAAGAGTTTGTCCCTCAAGGGTTTGACGCCTCGCAAATGGTACGCGTCTCCGCGGGGCATACCCCTTTGACAAATCATGGACATCAGACTAATGCATGTTGACTTTCACTCTACAGGGCAATGGAAATGGTCCCGTGCCCTCGACCAGCCCGTTTGATCCGTTCGTGACCACCTCTAACCCTCTCGCGGCGGCAAACGCCGTGGGCCCTGTGCAGGCCAACCCATTTTCCGCCGATACCGCCGCGGCTGCTCTCGGTGGAGCTACGTTTTTCGCCGGTCAGACTGGCTTCCAGCAACCAGTAGGTGTTCTCTGCTGCGAACTTCATTGTCGTTACCATAACCACCTCCAGGTTCAATACCATATGTATGCGCCGATCGGTCCGCATAGTCAGAACACTCTGGGTTATCAACGAAACGTCCATGATTTGTTCCTCCCGAACGACTTCCGAGAAGAGCTGCAGAAGAAAGCCGCTGCGACGCTACAGACCTTGCCCAGTATGTTTTTTTGCGATCGCATTGTCCGGCTCTTGCTAATCTTGTATCAAAGATACCCAGCTGCCCGCACAGGTCGATTACTTCCACTCCCTGGTTCCCCTGGATCTGAACCACCAGAAGAGTGCGACGATCTTTGGGTTTCCCAGTTGGGTGTACAAAGCGCAGTCGAGTAAGGATGGGAACTTTTACGCCCTTCGACGGTTGGAAGGTATGTCAGACCCATTACATCATTCCCCATCACTTCTAACCTCCCAGGCTTCCGCTTGACCAACGAGAAAGCCATCCGATCCGTGCAGGCGTGGAAGCGTGTATGCAACGGCAGCGTCGTCACCGTCCACGACGCCTTTACCAGCCGCAGCTTCCAGGACAGCTCTCTCATCTTCGTCACCGACTATCACCCCCTTTCCAAGACGCTAGCCGAACAGCACCTGGGTGCCGGAGCAGCCCGCTTCCAACAGCGTCATAACCACACATTCCCGAGCAGGTTCTGTGGGGATACATGACGCAGATTGCCAACGCCCTGAAAGCAATCCACAGCAATGGCTTGGCTGCCCGGATTATCGACCCCAGCCGGATTCTCCTGACGGGCCGCAACCGCATCCGCTTGAATGCCTGCGCGATCATGGACGTGGTGCAGTTTGACACGCAGCGGTCGGTGGCGGAACTGCAGCGTCAGGATCTGGTCAACTTCGGCCAGCTGATTGTCACCCTGGGCGCCAATACACCCAGTGTGATGCACAACCCGACCAAGTCGATGGAACATTTCACCCGGGCGTACAGCCCGCAGATGAAGAACTCGGTCTTCTGGCTGCTCAACAGCCTGCAGAAGGACCAGGACCACAACATTGATATCTTCATTACCGGCATCTCGTCCCAACTCATGTCCACCTTCGACTCGGCCCTGCACATGGATGACCAACTGACCTCTGACCTGGGCCGCGAGCTCGAGAACGGCCGTCTGGTGCGGTTGATGACGAAATTGAACTTTGTCAACGAGCGGCCAGAGTACGACCATGACCGCCAGTGGTCCGAGAACGGCGAGCGGTACTTCCTGAAGATCTTCCGCGACTACGTGTTCCACCAAGTCGATGCTCAGGGTGACCCTGTCGTGGACCTCGGCCACGTCTTGGCCTGTTTAAATAAACTGGATGCCGGCTCCGACGAGAAGATCACCCTTGTCAGTCGTGACGAACAGAACTGCTTCATTGTGAGCTACAAGGAGCTGAAGAAAGCTCTGGAGTCGTCCTTCCAGGCGCTCCTGAAGCCTTCCCGGAGGCTTCATTAACATTGCACTCCCACTATTCCCCACCCCACCCCTTGCCTTTCCGACTGCCCTATATCCGTCTCCAACCCTGTCCCGCATTCCTAAGCGAGCCGCTACTTCGACCTATCTATAACCTTCCCCGGGGACACCAGGTTGCCATATATACGTGAACGAAGACAAGGGACAGATGCTGACTCTGCTACCTGACAATTTACCTAATTAAGTTGGGAGAAATTGGCTCCGACTGTGACGTCGTTGCTTTGAATCTTTTGGGCTTTCTATTATTGAAATTCAATGTCATGGGAGAGATAACCTCCCTTATCTACCTGCCATGCTGTCTAGGGTCGATTCTCTGGCAGTGTGATTTTGTCCTGTTGAGTATTCTTCCGGTATATGGATGAACCGATTATCGATTTGGATTATGATGATGAGTGGTTGGCTAGGAATCTGGCTTGGCCTCGTTGGTCATCATGTTTGCTTTTTGGAGGATATGCAGGATGTCCTTGGTATACAACAAAGGTAGCGCAATTGATTAGAATATCCGTAGATTTATGACTTTGCTTGAACTATGAAAGTGTTGCAGTCGTAGTATGTAATAAGACAAAAAGTGAAATAACAAAGTGATATGTCAATGAACGAACTAGATAACAATGGTTACCTGACACTTTTCAACGCTCCTCCCCATGAACGTAATGAATGAGTGGAAGGATCTCCTACAACTCCACTCCCCGACCCCAATCCATCATCTTCTCCTCCACACCCCCAAAATACGAACCATGACCATGACGGACATGAGTCTCCTCCACAAACTCCTCCAACCGACTCTTCAAATCCTCCACCGTCAACTCATCCTCATTGCCCGTCCAATCCGGCGCCGCATCATCCACCTTCCGCGGCGGAATCAACACATGATCGACAATATGGATATTCCCGTCGCGGGCCAGGGCATCCTCAAACGCGACCCGCTGGTGGCCGTTGATCTTCAGCGACGCGTACGGTCCGTACCGCGCGACGTCGACGGCGAGTGACCGGTCCCGGAGTAACGTGGGGAGGTCGAGGTGGGTGAAACCCTTGATGCCGAGGGGCTTGATCTTGCCGTCGGCGGTGTAGTAGACGTCGGAGTAGAGGGTGCGGTTTGGGACGACGTGGTATTTGAGCAGGGCGCGGAGGTATTTGTGGCCGCAGGGGAGAAGAGGAAGGCGTTGATTTTGAGGCCGAGTTTTGGAAGGCGGTGTTGGAGGGGGCGAAGATTGTGCCGCCGTGGTGGTGGTCTTCCTTGGTAGAGGGGTCGGTGGAGGAAGTGGTGGATAGGAAGCTGGTGTTGGGGTCGTGGAGGTCAGACCGGAGGTGAGGATGCCCAGAGCGAAGGTGCTGAACTGAGTGGGGACGATGGAGATGAGGGTGCAGGCCTTTGGGGGTGGGATGAGGACGGAGTCTAACGGCGTGGATGACGCCGTTGGAGCCGGCTGTTTCGTTAGTGTTTACGCTTTCGAAGATATGGGTAGGGTACGTACGATGTCGATGGCGATGATCCGGCTGTAGAAGTTTACAGTCAGGCCCTTCAGTCCGACCCGCACGGCGAGACGCTGGGGCAGACCCTCACCCAGGGACGAGTCCTTCAGTACCGACGGTAGGGTGTGGCTGTGGAAGACCTGGGGAGCGGTGAAGATGCCGGGGGCAACGTGGTAGCGGATTACGGCGCGGATGAGCTCCTTGGGAGGTTCATGGCCGTGATGGTGGTGGAGTTTCTTGAAAGCATCGTCCGTCGGGGCAAAGACAGTGTGGTTGGCGAGGTGCTGTTCAGCAGCTGGACAAGCTCGTCATCCTCGTTGACAATCTTGGCGAGGATGGTGGTGTATTTACTCGCGGCGATGAGCTCGTAAAGGGTCTTGTTCGACGGTGGGTGCCGCGGTGGGAACATCCGATACACGGGGGACCTGGGAGAAATCCTTGGGGAGGTTGTCGGCGTCGTCGTCGACGTCCCGGTGGAAGAAGTCGTTCAGCCAGTATCGCTCTGCCTCGGAGGCTGCGGCGGCGGTGGTCCGCCATGCCTGACTGGCTGACTCGAGAGTTTCGTCGAGGACATTCTCCAGAGTGATGCGGCTGTTTCTGTAGCAGACTTGAGCGAAGGGAAGCCGTTGTCCGACTCGCTTTGGATGGCGTCCTTGAGGTCACTCAGGACGTGTTGGCGACTTGGCGCGACGACTGCCGAGCAGAGGGTGACCCCGATGGCCAGTGCTGGCCAGATGTGATGGGCCTTCATGTCGAGTGAGTTTTGCCTATAGTTTCAGGGAGTTGATGTTGGAGAGAGATGCATTCGGAATAGTGAGGAGTGAAAGCAGAGGAAGGAGAGCGAAAGCAAAGCCAAAATGCAAGGAGAACCCCTCATGGCAGAGAGGCAGCCTGGTGGCGGCCAATGGAGGAAGTGCTCGGAACCTGGGCTGCAGGAGGAGCAGGAGGATCAAGAGCTGATGTCGGGATTGCATGACGCCAACCATGATGTCACCGCTGTCGCATGTTAGCCTTAGTCATCCATCACTTCACATGCACACAACAAACAATAGAGACACAAGAGACACAAGACAGCATGATTCATGATTCATTATGGTATTTATTTTCACATCCGGATCAATAGATCAATGCCAGGCACCATCGCACTCATTACCCGTGGCATATCCATCGATACGCACAGTCACATCTCCGTCATCCTCCGTCCCAGCTGTGTGGGAGCATTCGTGATTGATGGCCTGCCATGTCGCGCATGGGCCGGGCCGGGTCCAAAGACACATAATTCTCAAAAGGATTAGATGCAGAAAGCGGATAGCGGGTCAATGGATCAATCCCAAGGATCCGCACCGCGAGAGTCGTAGATCATCCCTGGCCACGACGGCAGTGCGATGGCGTTGGGTCCGTCGAGAGCCGCATAGAGGAACCAGAGGGCGTTGCCTTTTGACGAGGAAGGGTTTACTCTTCCTGTTGCAAGAAGGGGTTGGCGATCTCCTCGCTGCCGTCGGCGGGGGAGATGAGGACAATGAGGGTGCCACGGGCGACGATGAGGCCGAGAGAGCGGGTGTTCTCGTTGCCCTCGTCATCTAGGTTGGTTAGCGCAATTCGATGATAAGAATTGATGGGCACATACCACGCATGGTCTCCTTCACGTCATCCAACACCAGGTTCATGAGCTGGTCGTAGCCCTTCAAGAGGCCGGTCACTGGACATACATTAGTATGGAGACAAGCAGAGAGAAGCAGATGGAAAGAAAGAAAGAAATACCTTCACGACCGCCGTTGAACTTGACGCGCATCTCCTTGTCCAGGTACTTGTTGAGATCGAGGATGTTCTCCTTCTTGGGCTTCTCCTGCTGCTGCTGAGCACCGCCACCGCCCGCACCGCCACGGTTGGAGTGACCGCCACGGTTGCGGTCATGACCTCCGCCGCGGCCGCGACCGCCTCGGAAGGAACCTCGTTCGGACATGCTTGGCTGGGGAAGGGTTGGGATGAGTGAGGGGAGGGAGAAGTGGTGAGGGCAATGGCCTGGGTGGGATCCGATTTGGTAATGGCGCAGTGATCCCGTGGGAGATCTGATTGGGGAGGAGACCAGGGGAGGGGAAACCAGGTGGTCGACGGTGTGGGTGACGAGGATGTCGGAGGGACGACGCGGTGTTCCCACTTGGGTAATTTTTTTCTGGTGGCCCGCGTGTGACGGAGGCGTGGGAGGGGCGAGAGGGGGTGGAGAGAACTATGTATGAGGGATTTTCACTGCCGGTACTGTTAGGAGAGGGACAGCAGTACCTGAGGGCGTCGGGAAGAAAGAAGGGTGGAAAGTCACGGGGCCCGAAAACTTTGATAAGCACCGGCCTTAGGCAGCCGTCGGCGGAGATGACGAATCCCTCCGGCCGCTGAGGTCGGCGTTGGTGACCTACATTGACCTCCATACTATGTACTACTCCGTCAGACTAACCACAATCCGGATGGTCGCCACCGATCCTGGCCGGACTCCGGGAATGTGCCAGAGATTCCGTGGCCCTCTCTGGGAGGGGGAGTGGGTGGAGGGGCCGGCTGGGGGACCCGTCCGCAAGGGGTGCTCCGTGTCGTGTCTCCCTCTGGTGGACGGAGATATCTGAGATAGCTGCCGTGAGGGATTTTCTGTTCTATTCTTCTATTCGGATGTACTGGGTAGTGTAAGAGGCTCCTCATATTGTAAATGGGTGTGTTCTGTCTGATTATCAAAAAAAAAGGATGGGGATATCAGACAGCCAGCGGAACCGCCCGGCGGGACTCCGCCCCCCTCAGACTGGCTCGGACGTGACGACTGGGAGGAGGAAAGGATGGGATTCCTGTGCTGCCCGGCACCCAACTCCGTCTCCTTCTGCCTCCTTCCTCTTGACTTCTCCTCTCTCCCTTTTGTGTCTCGTCTGGTGCTCTCCTACTTGCTTCTTTCTTCTTGACACTCCTCACACAAACGAGAGACTCTGAGAGAGATTACCTAAGGGCAGTTAGGCTCCGCCATCGGCATCCCATCCTGCCAGCCTCCACTCGTTTCCCATTACTCAATCGTCGCCCAACTCGTGATTAATTTTCCCGCGCCTCCATTCCCACGTTTGGGAGGGGTTCCTCGTTCACCCTCGACTCGTCTCCTCCATCATCCTCCCCGCCGCCTCCCTTCGCACTCTCCCATCGCAGCGCATCACATCACCACCGCCCGTCATGGAGTCCCGACCAGCGTCGGCCGCGGGCCGTCCAGTAAACGACCTCGATCGCCCTCCGGCGACTTCCCTCCATCGCCTCCAAAGTCCCCAAGACCCATGCCAATCACCACCTGCAGATCAACTACCTGGCTCGCCAGTACCCGACAACCTCCCCTTGGTCTCCGTCGACGACACCATGTCCGCCATCATCCACCTCATCGGCGAGTACGACGGCGTCCTCCACCGCCACGAAAGCATCGCCGGCAATCTCGGCGCCTGTCCCCTCGGCCCCATCCTGATCAAGCGCTTCGAGCGCCTGTTCGATGGCCCGCCGCGCGTCCTCAAGTCCCACGGCAAGGACTCCCATAACGTCACCTGGCTCGATGTCGTGGAGTTCGCCAAGAACAAACCCGAGCAGTTCAACCTGGAGAAGACCCGCAACGGCGTGCGCGTCTGCCAGTTCTACACCAAGCAATGTCGCGTGGAGATCAGCGAGGAGGACTTTGTGCTCATCGCCTCCGGTATGCCGCAGAAGATGATCCCACCGCAGCCCATCATCGAGGATGAGGAGAAGGAATTGGCGCGTTGGAGATTTTGGAGAAGAACCTCCAACAGATCATCCAGGTCGCCGATCAAGGTACTTCCGCTTTCTTCGATATAACCCACCCACCTCGAACCCTGCTAACAAGATGTCCCCGCAGTCTCCGCGCGAGCTCGACAGCTCAACCACCGTCTCAAGAACCGTCGCACGGCCATCATCACCCGCCGGGAGAACGACGCCTCCCTGCACTCCCAACCGCAACCAACCGGATCGATCAGCCCCGTCTGGCGCGACAACAACGGCCAACATCCGTTGAACGGGAATGGCCATTCCAACGCGCAGTCCCCCTCCGGCTTCGTCGCCGTGAACACCGGCCGGCCCGGTGGCAGTGGAGACGCCCCAGAGGACAACGCGCTGTCGTCGCAGTTTCTCTTCTCCCACTCCAACACCGACAATGTCACCATCATCAACGGCACCTCGATCAAGGGCGCCTCTCCGACCACCCGCGCCGAGCTGATGAAGAAGTTCTTCACGACCCAGGACCGCCAAGTCCGGGGTTATGACGAACCGGCCCCGTCGGGGTCGCAGAATCGGGGATCGTCGCGACCCAGACCGCGCGCCTCTGATGCCGCCGCCGCCGACTACACCCTCTTCACGCCGGGACCCACGACCGTCGCCATCCCCAGCACGCCGTCGTCGCTCCTCCCGCCGCCGAAATCCCACCATCACGAGAAGGACGACGGCGGGCCGTTCAAGATGGAGATGGTTGCCCGCATGGAGGAACTGCAGCGCGGCGAGCGCATCCTCCCGCCGTGCGATCGCTGTCGCCGCCTACACATGGACTGTCTCAAGAACCTCACCGCTTGTATGGGGTGTACCAAGAAACACGCCAAGTGCTCCTGGCGCGACGTGAAGGAAGACGAGCTCCTCGAACTCCGGGCCTCAGACCGGAGCTCTCGAGAGCGCGGCGACGAGAGTATGGGTCTTGTGAAGGACTCCACGGCGGCTTCCGTAGCACCCTCTGCTGCGACCTCTCTTCCGGGCGGGACTTCTTCCACCCCCGCCGCTACACCCTCCATCTTGAATCCGGACCACGATCGATACGAGCCGCCGCGCGGACGCAGGGTTCCGGGAGAGCGGGATGGCGAGCATGCTGTAGATTTCAGTGCGCGACGCGAGTCGGCCCCCACGACCGGGCCGACCCCGGGACTCCCCTGGGACGGGAGTTGTCCCCTCGTCGTGCCGTGAGTGAGATGCACGGCACGGCGGGCGGGCATGAGCGGGCTCTGGGCCACCGACGGGCAGAGGCTGTGGTGGAGGATGACGATCCGGACGCCAATCAGCGATTGATGCAGGCGATTATGGATACCGTGGATCACCACGCGCGGGTGGCTGCGGCGAAGGATGGGGGAGATAAGAGCGAACATGAGCGAGAGCGGGAGAGGGAGCATCAGCACCAGCATGCATATGAGCGGGAGAGTCAGAAGGAGAGGGAGAGGGAGAGAGAGCGGGACAGAGAGTGGGACAGAGAGCGAGGGAGGCCACGCGATGACGGCCGTGATCATGACCGGGAGCGGGAAAGAGAGCGTGAGCGTGAGCGCGAGAGCGAGCGGGAAAGGGAACGAGAGAGGGAAAGGAGGATGGTTCGAGCATAGGTATGGGTGTTTATGAGACTGTATATCATGTGTGATTGTTAGCGTGTTAGTGATATCCCAGCATTTAATCAATGTGATGATTTGAGTATATATATCTGCACCCACCTCCACTTGACACCAGTACCAACCCACACTCCGGTATGCATATCGGCCCTACTACTGAAACAATCCTTTAAGCAGTGGAAGTATTGTTTATTTTTCTACCTCAATACCAAAAGTTTATCAATTGCACATCCCTCTCCCACTCAACACCACCACACGCTACCCTCCAAAAAAAAAGAAAAACAAAAAAGAATTGGCGCTGCCCGGAATCGAACCGGGGCTGGCACGGCCACAACGTGACGTCATACCACTAGACCACAGCACCTTGATTTGTGAAAGACGGCTCAATCCTTGTCTACATAACCCAGGGCTGCAGATGCTCATCGGATGAAATCATATCCGACTCCCACATTCACCCCACCACCGTGCTGATGAATCATCGAGGAATCGTTCCGCTGGTGGTAACCCCACCACCAGACCTACTTGCTCCAGGATTCTTCGTTTATTTGCTTTCTTGGGGAGATCCGTGTCTCCGTTATATACATTTACTTCATAACCTGAGTATATAGAATATCCATGTACACGATTGTTAATTTGGACATGGATGACTTCATCCATAGACAACCCTGCAGTATATCCGTATATCCAGAACGGAAATCCCCCAGATCCCAGCGTTCGAGTAGGTAATTGCCGGCCACTCGTTGGCGAGCGAGATCGGGCCTATCGGGGAGGAGCTTTTCTCACCCTTAGTCACCGCTTATACATTCGGCACGGCCAATATGATGTCGGAGAAAAGATTGCGGGGTGTCTGTCTCCCCACCATCCTTCAGTCGGGATCATACATCCTATAAAGTATTGGAGTCCCCCACCGGACACTCTTCAATCAACCTCCTTTCTCTTGACTACCTGACATACATACGTCTAACCCAGTCCAATTGAATTGATCGTCCACCGACAGAAAAGAAAGAGAAGATGGACCCCTCCCTCGTCAAGCTCCCCCCCATGAAAGACCTCACGGTCGACAACATCACCGAAAATGCCATCCGCATGAACTCCCTCTGCGAGGATCCCCGCATGAAATACGTCCTCGAACGCCTCGTCACCCACCTGCATGACTTTGCCGCGAGACCCGTCTGAGTACCGCCGAATGGGCACCGGTATCAAGTTCTTGACGGAGGTGGGACAGATTTGCACCGATGTGCGACAGGTATGTCTCTCCCCCAATCCCTCACCTAAATCACCCAGAGACAATATACAAGAACGAAGACAGTAGAGAGATGCTGACAGAAATGGATGATGGGTAGGAATTCATCCTCCTCTCCGACGTCCTCGGCCTCTCCATCCTCGTCGACAGCATCGACCACCCCAAACCCCCCGGCAGCACCGAAGGCACCGTCCTGGGCCCCTTCCACACCCACGAAGCCGAAGAAGTCCCCTACGGCAGCGCCATGTCCCACGACCCCAAGGGCCAGCCCCTCCTGGTCGTTTGCACCCTCCGCGACACAAACGGCAACCCCATCGAAGGCGTCAAGATCGATATCTGGGAGACCGATTCGACCGGCCACTACGACGTGCAATATGCGGGCCGCGATGGCCCGGACGGCCGCTGCATCCTCCGCAGCGACGATAGCGGGACCTTCTGGTTCAATGCGATCACCCCCGTGCCGTATCCGATCCCGCATGATGGGCCGGTGGGTCGCATGCTGAAGAAATTGCATCGGCACCCGTACCGGCCCAGTCATATGCATTTCATGTTCGAGAAGGAAGGGTTCGATCATTTGATTACGGCGCTGTATCTGCGGAATGACCCGTATGAGACGTCGGATGCGGTGTTTGGGGTGAAGGATTCGTTGGTGGTGGATATTGGCACGGCGGGCAAGGAGGTTGCGGAGAAGTATGGGGTTGAGGAGGGTCATGCGCTGTTTGACGTATGACTTTGTGTTGGTGTCGAAGAGTGAGACGGATGAGTTGCGGGCGAGGAATTCCAAGGAGGCGTTGGATAAGTTGGGAAGAAAGGTGAAGATTGTGAATGGATTGCCTGTGCCGGAGTTGGATTAGATTCCTTCATTGGTATATTGTCGTTTATGTTATGGGTTGGGTTTGATGTCTGTGTACATAGTTTTATGTCTGTGGGATGAATTAATACTTTCTTTCTTACTCTGCTTTGTCAATGATACCTGGGCGCTGTGTAGTACTCGGTGAATGGAGTTAATATTCTATTCTCTCCGAGGGAATTCATAATGATTCACTAAACCCTGTGTTACCATCTTCTTATGCTGATGCTAGTATTTGAGCGGTTCCATAAAGAAAGTCATAAGAAGTTAGTCGAACGATAGGATTCATGAAGGGTGCTGCATCTATCTTTACTTCTCTTGGCAGCCAGTGCTGGAATAAATTCGATGAAAACATGCCTAGCATTAGACACCCTTAGTATTTGACCGACAACGATAGTACTGCTAGGAGAGCCCCCTATAGAAATCCGCATCTTTATTAATTGGACTGTGAAACTGTCATGGTGACCGTAGGCAAGACTGCGCGATACTAGTCATGTACTATATGATCCTAGCGGTGTCACCTCCCTTTGCCGTTCACCACCTTGCTTTGATCAATCTTGGAATCATCCACTCGAAGAAAGGTCACCCAGCCCGATTCATGGCCCATTATCAAAAGACCGTCCGTGGCCGCGGCACATATAGCCCGGTAGTCATGTGGTAGCAACAGAAGCCTTTCTGACCCGACAACGACCCAATGATCTTCCACTGCAAGGTCGAGGTCAGATGCGAACTCTGGCCCAGAATAGAAGGATCTAACGTCCACTCGGCCCATGCTGGTCCCTAAGATGCTGCCATCGGAGGAGAAACGTAGAGTTTTCTGGGTTGCTCCAACATTTCGTCTGCCAATTAATGAGCCTGTCTGAACTTCCCACAGCTGTGTCCCCTCTTGGCCTGGTAACCATGACTGCCGCCCAAACGCCGAAGCCAACAATTTGCCATCTGGTGAGACAGCGATCGCCCAAGTTTGATCGGGGCATTCAATTGAGCATACGAGCGTGCCGGTCGTCATATCCCAGAGCAAAATCCTTCTATTGTTACATGCGGCTGCTAGAATTGTCCCATTGGGTGACCATGTAAGATGAGCAATACCAGAATTCAAGTAGCAGTCATGTGAAAGATCAGGAGGAGTAGGTCTTGATGATACCGTCAGACTCATGCAGACTTCCCCATTTGATAGATCCCAAACCGAGATATTGTCTCGTGCTGAGACCGCAGCGAGATCAATTGATAAAGGGTCGAAGTCGTCGGAGTCGGGATGGATCTCATCCGACCCAAGAAAAAACCGTGCATAGCCAGTTTGAGCGGCCAGAAATCTGGCATCTGGCGAGAATGCCAAGCAGGAGCACTCATACCTGGAAGTCTCTAAGACTTGTCATAGAGAACCAGTCTTACTCTCCCAAATGTTGATGACGTATTCCCATTGCTCAGGATGAACATTCCTTCGACCAGTCTCCTTGCAGTCGACATGTGCTCGAAGTTCACCATCTGCACTGAATGTCAAGTCCTCGCTGGCAACCCACTTTTCACCAAGTCTGTGCATGACTCCACCGTCAAGCTCCGAAAATTGATTCACCAGGCTGGTGGGGCTTGCAAAGTATCTTCCATCTGAAGGAAACGATCAGTAGATCTTTTTCAATAAAAGTATTCGCCCCGATATCCCAAAGATTCATCGCGCCAATTAGAGCAGCTGCAACAACTCTCCAGTGATGAGATGATAAATTTGCAGATGTGACTGCATTAGAGCGAAGTTGTTCGAGCTGCTCCACGGCAGACTGACTGGCGAGGTCCCAAAGACGAATAGTGCGGTCATCAGAAGTTGATGCCAGAAGGCGTCCATTTTCTGAGAAGGAAAAGGCACTTGGAGAATATATGTGGCCGTCAAGTACTTTGACTAAGCCCAGAGCGCTCCTCGAAACCACTGCCTTCGTCTGAGAGGATAACATTCAGGCGTCTGTCATTCACATGATGGAGCGGTGATTTCTTGTGCCCTATGAAATCACAAGCCGTCGCAGCCTAAATCCAGAGTCCATCAGCCTTCTTGACAAGCGCGCCGAAGTCAGCTTCGCCAGGCCACTGCGCTGGAAAGCCACACGTCCGAGCGATATCACGTAGTCTGTGCTTCAGATATCTTGTGATGTCGTCTTCAGTGGTGTCTTCCTCAGGGGATGGTTGTACTTTATCAGGTTCGTGTGTGCGAAGCAAAGGTTTCGGCAAGGCATTGAAGCTGGACCGAATTCGATTTTCTGGCCTGCTAGTGATGAGAAACTTGATTCGGATAGATTTTAGCTTGTGGGCCCCGGCAAGTAGGTCCAAAATTTCATCGATATCATCATCCTTTTCGTTCCTCGGCTGACACTCATCCAGAGCATCTAATACCACAACCAGCGTCAAAGGTAAACCCAGATACTGACTTTCTAAGTGTGAGAGAGGCTGCAGGATGAGGTATTTCCATTGGCTTCTGAAGGATCCTGTTGAGGCGTTCGGGTGCTCCTCGAGTGATTTACAAATCTCGGATTTGAGATCTGGTAAAGCGTCCGCGAGGAATTTACAGAGCGTACGAAATAGATAGGTGGCGGTTCTGTCTTCACCTCCATTCTGGTCAAAGAAAAAGCTTGCACCAAGGCATACATTTCAGGCAGTAGCTCGTTTCTAAGACACTGCATTGCAACTGTTCGTGCGATGGTAGACTTTCCTGTTCCTGCCATCCCAGGAAGCCAGTAAATATGGTCTCCTTCAGGTGACACAATCCAGTCTCGGATATGCTGCAGAACATTGGCTTGTGTGCCTTCGAAGCATTGGGCCTTGTACTGATTCTTCAAAGACTCCACGCCCGCTTGAGGGGCGCCTTTCAAGTTGAACAGTAGACTGATGTTCTTCGTTGCCTTGTTCTGGTCAGTAGGGGCGTATAAGAAAAGGCACAAATCAAGAAACCACATACCTGGACGTCCTTCCTAGTCTCAATGATCAGCTCCTGTGCAATCTGCATCTCCTTGTGGAACGTATTTAAGTCGTTTTCAATACGCAGCAATGCCCCGTGCTCATTTCTCCTAAATCGTGCCGAATAGAGCGATCAATTCGCTCGAGAGTCTCACGCATGCCCTTCCAACTCTGGGAGAGCGAGATTTTTCAAGGCCCAAAGACGCCTGATTGAGAGTAATGTCGAGCGAGAGACATCTGGTACCGAAGAATGGTGGCGTATGAAGTGACTGTTTGAGTTCTAATCGACATGGCTAGGTCATGTCGCTTCTCCGGCTGCTTTGCCATGGTATATATCTGGCTCCAGTTGACTTCCATTACCGCGTAGCGAGCCAAAAGTCCGGTAATATATTCAAAGCCATCTATAGCATCCGTATCTTGAGTGAGGGACCTGGTGATGGGGCCAATGAGGACCAATGTAGCAACCCATGCTATAGCGGCATGAGGCTCGGAGCTTACGGCAGCCGTAACGACGCCTTGCACAGAAACGACCATGTCAAGGGCTCGGCGGACTTTGTCTTTGACGTTGATTTCTTTGCCGGCCAGGCGGATGCTGGTCTGAGACGTTTTGATTTCGTCGAATCGTTTCTCAATCACTGACTGAAAGCGAGTGTTGATATCGGGTTCACCGGGTACCTGGTTTCCATCGCAACTTTCTTGCAGGAGCGAGGTTTTGAAAGCCTCAATCAGTTTCTCACTGTCTGGGTCTTGGAGAAGTTGCTCATATGCCTCTCCCAGAGGCCGTTGAATTTTATAGGGTGAACATTGGTTGCATCTTTTGGACGCCCGCTAGGCGCATCTTTCGAGGGTTCATCGACCGGAGGTTGGGCGGGCGGCAATGATGTACTGGGGGAGGTCCTGCGTCTTGGAGCTTGCTTTCTGGGGACTTGGTGACTGTGGAACTCTCCTGAGCAGATTGAGAGACTGCCTCGGGTCCCAGCTCTGAAGGGGGTTCTAAAGATGGAGGGTGTTTCTTGCTGGAGAATCTCCCTAGAAATCGCTTGAAACTCCCACCAGTATGGTCGGATTTGCCTTTTGAGCTTCGCAATCCCATGGCTTAACGTTGCTGAACGTTGGCTCAATCCAAGAAGGCTCACTTTCGAGCTTGGATACTCACAACCTGAAAGTGTTTCCATGAGCGAGGAGGGTTCATCGGAGTTTTCAGCCGTGCGATCTGCGAGGTTCAGCAACAGGCGCCGAGCTATAATCCTGGGGCCATCGTGGGTCAACATGATTGATCTGTTGATTATTGTACTGGGTATGCAATGCGCAGATCCATGCCATACTCAGGCCGCACCCGAAAATGGCTGTGGGGATTAAGTTCCTGTGTGATACGTCTCATTGTCCCTCCCCACCTCCCTTCTGATCACGACAGTGCGCATGGTGCCGTTCTCATATGGAGATTCTTGTGGGACAAAGCTAACATCCGGCTCATATTAGGCTTATAGATTGAAAAACTCAGTATCGAGCAGGTGATTAAAAGACTTCGCGGACATGCTTATGTAAAGAACCCCCTGAGCTGGTAGTTACAATCATGCATATAGTCAGAGTTAGTGGCTTGGTCAAGATAGAGAAACACGAGTTACTTGTTGGTCCATTTCACTATTTCTATTGAGTTAGGCGACAGATTTCGTTCGTGTTTGCTTGGATCGTCGTATTTTGTTCAGGATTAATGAGCACTCGGCGGCCACATACTTCCTAGAACCAGAAAGGCACGCACCAGGGTGCTCATATATTATTGCTAAATAGGTATACAACGAGTATAGTTATAGATAGGTATATGTACTACTCCTCTCCAGCATCAACCATCTCCCCAAAATCACTCCCCGCGTCCACCACTGCAGAACTCCCCTTCAAAGACTGCAATTCTCCATCATCCCGCTCAATCCACCCGCCGGCCTTCTCCACACCGGCGATATACTCGGCTCCAACGCGCAGATTCAATCCTGCGCTGAGGGTTCGTTCAATACGTGATTCGCGCCCTTGCGCAACCAACACCCGGAATACCCGCGCCAGAAACCCGCTCAATATATCCACGCTCCAGTCATCTGGGACAAGACGTAGGACCTTGCTGACATCAAACCACCCCGCGAACCGCGCCAGCAGGTCGCTGGTGCGCTCGATACGCTCGGACGGGTCCTCGATCCGCAAGAACTCATCGAGGAGGTAGCCGAAAAGTTCGCGCTGTAGGGGCAGTTCAGCCAGGGCGGTTAGTGCGCCTGTTGAGCTGGTGCTACGCGGCCCACCGAAGAGGCAGTAGCGGATGGCGGAGTCGTAGTCGCCCAGTCCGTGGGTGAGTAGTCGGGGGCTTCGCGGTGACGGCCTTGTAGGCCGTCGAGGATGACTGATTCTGAGACGAGCTCGTTCTGGAATGGCTCAATCCGTGCGAGAACTGTCGGGATGGAGTAGGTGAAGGTTGGAGACGGAAGGGAGGAGAATTGGCTGCTGCTGCCGCCGCCGAGGAGCTGAAGGAGGCGTAGACGGGATTGCCACCATGATTCCGATGGTGTGTTTTCGGTGATGAAGTTCATATAGGTGGGTTTAGGGGGTTGGAGGGCGCGGTAGGTCGAGTAGGATTCTGCGAGTGAGGCCCGGGCTTCTGGGGAGGTTTCTAATACTGATAGAACTGTGTCGAGGTAGTATGATAAGAGATCGTCGGCATATTGCGTATACTAGTGGAGAGTTAGAGATGTTTAGGAAGGAAAGGCAAGTAAACTTACGTTCTTGGAGAAGACCAGATGTTCCAGGTATTCTTGCACAGCATTAGGAGCCTTCTCTTTGAGCAAAGCCACCACATCCGTCGGCTCCAGTCGGACCCGGCTCGCGTTGTCCGCAAAGACCTGGATACCGAGACTGGGGTTCCGCTGGGCCAGCCAGGACCCATACTCCTCAACGAGCTGTGCATCTTTGATCTTCACCAGGTATTTGCGCATCTGGGTCTCCACTCCGGGGGCGTTCACTTCGCCTCCACGGTCTTCCTCGCCTTCGATAATCCGGCGCCAGGTCTTGAGGACGTTTCGAGACATCTTCCGGCTCTGGTACAGGCGGCTGAGCGTGTAAAGTTGGTGGTATTCTTCGAGTAGGACAACCGCCCGGTCAAAGTTGCCTTTCCAGGTATCCACCAGTCGGTTCAGTTCCGAACGCACTGGTGATGCACGGCCCGCTGCCATGCTAGCATCTTGTTCCAAAATCAGGTGCAGGAGCGCCGCATCAACACTGTCAAAGACATAAGTTTCATCCGTGATACTGCCATATCCACGCTTTTGCTGCCACGAAACCAGGAAACGCTTGATCATGTCCAGCATTTGCCTGTCGAAGGCATCCGCTCGGGAGCTCTCCGACTGATTGATATAAACCCCTGCGGCTTCCGCTAAACCTGCATGAATCCAGATGCCCTGCGGGCCCTGTAGGACTTCCTGTCGCAGAGACGGGACCAATAACAGGGCCACGCGGGGATCTAGGTTCCCAGTTATCAATGCTCTCTCCGTTGCGTCGACCACAGCTGCATGTCTAGATGTGGGTTCCATGAGGATTAGATCTCCCAGGAGCAATAAGCTCGCTTTCTGCTTCAGGTAGTTCAGACCGAGGAACTCTGCTTCTGACTTTGGCTCGGTGTTCTGGATTGCTTCCATGGTCTCGGCAATGGTATCTCGGTTCGCCAGTCTCTGACTGCCGCTTTGAGTGTCGACAGCGCCTTGCAAGGTGTCATTCAGCTGGATAGCCAACGGATTGCGTACGATTCGCCATATTTGATTTCCACTCCACATGAGAATGCTGCTCTGGGTCTTACCCAGGTCGCGGGCAAACTTCGCTTCCTCAGCATTGCGCTCTGCTTCCCAGCCACCTTCAGACGCATCCCCTTTCTGGATCCTTCAGAGTCAGTGGCTTCAAACAACTCCTTTTCTTTCTGCAGCTGCTCGATGGAAGCCTGAGTTCGGGAATCGATTGCGGGCACATGTGGCGACAACAGCGGTGTTTGTAGGCGGACCATCTGCAGCAGCTTGCCCATTTCATGGACCTGGAGCTTGCTGGGGCTCATCGTATGGCAAATTCCAACCTGGGGGGGCTCTTCGTCCTCGGCTGTAGGAATATCGACCCAGCTCTTATGATCCTCCGCTTCCGCTGGGTCGACATCCCAAGGCTGTACTTCCAGGGAGTTGTGCGGCTTGCCATTTTCTTCCGTTTCGATGAGGGCAAGAACAAGCTGCTCTCGTGTATCATCGGGGGATTGAATGATGTTGTCTTCCCCACCTTTGTCGATCACAATCGATTTTGGATATCGATGGAAAGTGATCGTTCCCCGGTCGAGGTCCCCGTCCATGTTGACGAATAATCCAACTCCAGGCTCCATCTCATCTGTCCCTCGCACTACTAAGAATTCATTAGAGGTTGGGGACAGGACATGCGGTTTGAGTTGGGCTGAGGCCTGTTTCGGCAGAGGTGGCAGCGGCTTCGCTTCCTCCCCCGTTGCGGGTTGCGATTCGGGATCGGCATACTCGGTTGACGGCCGTGGGGAGACACTCCTGCCTCGTTCCGTGGACATTGACTGTCGGGGCGTCCCAGATTCCGGAGAAAGCTCTGGTGTGACTGAGCTGGATCGATCTCGAGAAGCCGATGGTTGATTCGGTTGGAGCATTCCCGCGAGCGTGTTCAAGCTCGAACTTCGATTGTGACCACGGTCCGCGACAGGAGGCGATGGGACCTGGAGGGGCGACGAAGATGCGGGGGGCATATCTTCGACCTGGCCTGACCCGAGGGATTCGTTCAAAACCGATATTGGAAACAGGGGAATCTTTTGCTGATGCTCCACATCCAGCAGCGAATATGCCTGTGCATCCGCCGCGCAGGCGATGAAGCCCCTCCGCGAGGCAGCCAAGCAGCGGGGAAACTCGATGTTGCGCACCTTCCGAGGAGCATCCCCTATTCTCACTAGCATTGTCCGATTCTGAGCGCCGATCATGATCACCGGACTGTTGGGATCGTCTGGATCCGCATTCTGATCCAGGCCTCCGATCCAGCGACAGTTGCCGACCTTGGTGTTGTCGAAGGCTGGGCTGAGCTCGGGTAACATGTAGAAGGTGACGGTGCCATTGCAGAGGACGCAGGCTTTGCTGACGGACGGCAGGAGGACTATCTGTTGAATACCGGAGCTCTGCGACGAGACAGAGGCACTTTGCGAGAAGGCAATTGGCAATCGGGAGGCGAGGATGAAAGCGGGTTCGTTGGTGTTGTCGGAGGGGTCTGGTGGAAGAGCGACAAAGTGCAGGATCTCCGCCGCAGAAGTACCAATGTAGAGATTGTCGTCTGTCAATGGCATATATGGTTAACGAAAAATCCACCAGCCAGCACCGAGGGACAGCTCACTCCAATACTCGACACAGGTGATATGGACCTTGGCATCGGGGTCGTCGGCCGTCAGCGGGATGTGGTCGAAGAGGGACCGGAGGAGATAAGGGGCAGCTTTGGCGGCGCCAATCTTGCGCCTCTTGCGGGGGCTGGAGGCGTCATCGTCGGACACCATGGTGAGACCGGCTCTGGTGCCTGTGGGTGAAGAGGAGAGAGAGAGATGAAGTATGACCAGGGAGAGCTGTTGGTGGAGAAGCCGGGGTGAGCTGAGTCAGCGGGAGATCCACGAGCATCATTGCGGCCTCAGGCCGAAACGGTACCTGATGACTCAGCGGGGAGCTGACGCGGACGGATCATCCTCGGTCCGGACCGCATCAGGCCTCCGCATCACAGCATCCATCGTCATTCACGTCGCTCGATCGTCTGTTGCGGTCTCGTACGGTTTTTCGTTTTTGGATGGGGGAGTTGCTTCAACTGGATCTTGCGAGCGATCAATCACTCGAGTTCCACCACCATGGATGCGTTTGCGATCACCGAGGGCATGGTCCCTGAATCAAACCATCAAGATGGCCACGACTCCGAAAAGGACACCGCCGCCAAATTACCGGAAGGCGCCAACAAGTTCCAGCGGGCCATTGCAGCATGGCGAGGTATGATGCTTGATGCTGTTAATGGCCTAGAGGAGATCCGACAGACGACTAACCCTTCAATCTCGTACAGGCATCGATTTGACCAACACTGTCGCGAAGCTGGATAGTACCGCTTCGGACATGGTCGCCTCGCAGCGGGACTCGCTCGTGCAAAGGAAGGATCTCGCGCAGAAGACCAAGGATTTCCGCAAGCTCGATGATGTCTCTAAATTGGCCGAGTTCAAGGGCCTCTTGAAAGGTTCGCGTCATGCCTCCCTGAGTGATAGACCCCGCTAACACCTCATCCGTCCGACAGCTTACCAAGGCTTTATCGACGTCCTGACCAACCAGGGGAAGGCCTCGTCATCCGCTTTTCTGCAATTATATTCCACGTTGTCTGAAGCACCCGATCCGTATCCCCTGCTCGAAACATCAGTCGACTCTCTCCACTCCGAAGAGACAGTACCGAAGTTGACCTCTGAGCGGGATCAGCTTCAGGGATCCGTTGCGCGACTTACCTCCCAGCTTGAAGAAACGGAAAAGCGACTCGAGGAGGAACGCACCGCCCGGAAGAAGCTAGAAGAGACCCAGGACACAAAGATCAAGGAAGTGGAGTCGTCCTGGTCGACTGTGTTGTCCGAGAGGACAAACAATTGGACCGCCAAGGAGAAGAGTTTGGAAGAGAAGGTGGAAAACCAGGACCGTTTGATCAAGGACCTTAAGGCCAACTATGAGGTCTCTCAGCGACTGGGACAAGACGATGAGAATGGAGGCAGCTCGCAGAATACTGCCTCCGCCGCAGAGCTGGAATTGGTGTCGGCGGACCTGGAGAAGACAAGTCTTCGGTTGGCAGAGTTAGAGGCACGGAACGAACAATTGGCGCTTGAGCTGGCTCAAGCTGTATCACATTCGCAATCCGAGCAGACCCGATCCGTTGAAGACGACCCGGCTTACCTTCGCCTCCAATCGGAGAATTCTTCGCTGCTTCGTAAGTTAGATGCGGCGCGGCTCGACCGAGACTCGGAGCGCCATAGGTGGGAGTCGAAGATCTCCCAGACCGATCGACAGGCCTCGAAGGTCACTGCGGAGCGCGATGAGTTGCGGTCGAAGCTGGAGAAGCTGGCTGATTATGAAGATATCCGCCGGGACTGGAGATGATTAAGGTACGTTATACTTCGACTTTGGAGTCACATTTGCGCTCCCCCTAACTTCAATATAGTCCATTGAGTTCTCCGCGGGAGACGATGAAGATACGGCAGATGTGAATAAGTCAGCTGCCAACGGGGCCACCACCCAGAGCAAAGATGGCTCGAAGAACACATTGGAGCAACTTCTGCTGGCCAGAAACAAGAAGCTCACGGATGAATTGACGGTTCTACGGGTTTCGCATCGCGACATTCAAGGCCAACTGGAGACTCTCAGAGACGACCTCTCTACGACAAAGGAGGAGCTAGAAAAGTCACAGAAGCTTTCTACGACCCTGGAGAACGACCTTCTTCGTGTGCAACAGGAAGCGGCCAACACATTCCCGTCATCTGCCATGTCTGTGGCAGGCACATACAGCTCCAAGCACCCCTACTCCTCGCGCAGGGGTGGTGTGTCCCCAACGTCATCCATCATATCTGGATTCGACCATTCCGGGGGATCCTCCAACACCATGGATGCCATCCGCGCGGGTGAACCTGTTGGCGGTGGCTCGGGGCTCTTGCCTATGATTCAAGCGCAGCGGGACCGCTTCAAGAAGAAGAACACGGAGCTGGAAGAGGAGCTTTCGAAGATGTACAGCACCGTCAAGTCCCTACGACAGGAGGTCGCTTTCTCCAAAAGGACAACCTCGGTCTGTATGAAAAGACCCGTTACGTCTCTACATATAGTCGTGGAGCCAGCCAGGGGGCCTCTTCGTCAGCCTCCGCATATGGAAACGCACCGGGGACTTCCGTTAGTCTCTCCGCTGACACGCCTTCGGGGCTTTCTCTCGACCGATACCAGAATGCCTATGAAGCCCAGCTGTCGCCATTCGCTGCCTTCCGAGGACGCGAATCGGCCCGCGCATATAAGCGTATGAGCCTGCCGGAGCGGATTGTCTTCTCCCTCACACGCATTATCATGGCCAATCGAACAAGTCGCAATCTCTTCGCGGGTTACTGCTTTGCCATTCACATCCTTCTCTTCGCTATGTTGTACATGATGAGCACTATGGAGATTGAGAAGCACAGCGCTAGCCTGGTGCGGCGGCGGCCGCCGGTATGGCTGGCTCATCGGGGGAAGCAGTGATTACAGCGGTGGACAGCTGAACGGCGATGACTGGCAGCAGGAAGGCTTCAACCACGCGGGATAGATGGGTTGTCACCGTGTTGTATTTTTAGGCCACTGATATGAACCTCTTAATGTTGCGATGGGCGTTGACTGCTGTTGTTACCCTTATGAATACCTTTGTTCGTTTATTGTGTACCCTGTATGGATACAATCAATTGTCTTCTACCTGATAGGAATTGCAGAATGATTTGCATCCGCTGTATAATCCTATACCAAGCTCCAGCCCCTGGTTCCCCTTCATACCGTAGGTGTATCCCGATAAGCCGGTGGCAGAATCCCCTCTAGGGCTGCCTTGATCTGAAGCGCCAGAGTGCGTGAGTGCCACCGATGCTGCGTGGTGAAGCCGCCCATGATCCAGAAATTGTCAAGTCGCAGCTGGCGCTTCCACATTCCGCGGATTTCACCCTCCTCGTCTACTCCCCATGTCGCATCTAGACGCGAAGCAATTGCATCTGGGCCAAGCACGTGTTCACCCCCACTCTGACCTTCACCCTCACCCTTATTCTCAAGAGACTGAGTACCACCGAGAATCCCACCGCAGTACGGCGCACATCCTTATCCGCAAACCCAGTACACCATACCACAGCATCCGCATCCACCCCACTCCCATCGACAACCGCACCCCCGTCTTCGTATACGCAACGGGCTCAACCCCGGCCTTTATTTGAGCCTTCCTCTCCGCCAGGATCTTCGTCCCCCCAATATCAACATAATGTCCCCCACCCCGCTCCAGTAGATTCTGATGTAAAACGCAGTTCAGATCCCGGCTGTCTAGTACAGGGAAACCAGCTGCAGCGAGAGCGTCGTACCGGTGCGGTTCCTGCATAGCGAACCCTGTTAGCAGACCATTCGAGAGATTTGCGTCGACGACGTTCGGGATCGTCCCGATAAGGTTGTCGGTTGCGACGTCGCTGTCATAAGCACCGAGACTGCGAGGATCGGTTATGTATTCGAGTGGGAAGATGTAGGTCGGCGAGCGGACGAGCATGGTGGCTTCGAGGTTGGCGGCGACGGTGTCTTCGAGGATGTCGAAGGCGGTGTTGGCGGAGCCGATTATGAGGACCGTCTGGGAGTATAGTTGGTCAATGGTTTGATTGTACAATTAACATGTTAGAGAAGACGCACGTTGGCTCCTCGCTCTTTGAGTTGTTTGGCGTTTTTATATTGGGTTGAGTGGATGCTGATTCCCTGATAGAGATGGGCGTCTGCGATGGAGGGCATATTGGGAATCTGGGATCCGAAACCTGTTGCGAGGACGAGATGCTTGGAGATGGCTGTGCGTTGGCCTGTGGGAGTTTGGAATCTTATTTCCCATTGTTTGGCGGATGGGTTGTACTGTGTTGACTGGATCTGCGCTGAGGTGATCATGTTGAGATGGAAGGTCTCTACGTGTCGAGCTACCTGCGCTGCGAGTTCATATTTGGAGAGGAGATGGGGACTTCGGAGCTCCTCTGCGTATGCTAGTTGAGGATGAGAGTCAGCTGGTATACTTGTTTGTTACAGACGGTCATCATACGCATGTATACCATGTCACCGGCGGACGTTGGGATGTGGAAACGCATGCAGTCGTAGTGTCGGCCCCAATTTTTACCAGCACGGTCGTTCTTTTCGGCCATCACGCTGTCGATGCCAAGGGCCTTGAGTCGTGCAGCGAGAGAGACGGCACTGGATATATGAGATGGTCGTTCGTCAAAAATGGTGGAATCACCTACGCGTTGCCTCCCCCGATAATGAAGACATCCGTTTCGATGTGGTCTAGGTGATCAAGCTGTCTTCCTGGAGCATGGAGAAGACTTTCATCTTCGTGGTGCACATCCAAGTTCTCAACCAGGGTGCCCAGGATCCAGATCTTCCATTCGATCACGGGCACGTTGCTATCAGATTGGCTCTGATATGGCAAGAGAAACATGTTTCCTTTGCATGCAGCGGCCGGTGAGCACGTCTTGAAGCGAATACCGCAGACAATAAATCGCTATCCACGCGAAGGAGGTTAACTAGACAGTAGTTGTAGGTACGTGCAAGTGTCTCACCAGCGTCGGCGTCATGGGCAGGAATTGAGCCGGCCCAGCCATAGTGAACCCACCCGTGATCTTCCGCAGAGCACTCGTCTCCAACAACGCTGCAGCCACTACCTTGGGGCCCGTGAATGTGCGCAAATGGTATGTCAGCGCCAGCTGGTCCTTCCAGTACGCTTGATCGGGGAAGAAGCAGCTCCCCAGGGCGGCAGCATCGTTCGCGGTTAACGCAGCATTGAAGGCTTCCAAGACGCTGCGGGCAAGCTGGGTTGCCTTATCTCCAGTCATGGCATTTGGATCTACTACCCCTGGAGGGACAGTAGGGAGCGGCTGCTGGGCCAGCATCTTACGTAGATCAGCGCGTGGTGGGTACTCATCATGAGGCGAGAGGTGGGTGTCTTGACATTCTGAGTATTTGGTGCGTTAGTTTCTGGTATTTTTGTGTCTTGAGGCTACTTACTGGAATCCATGGTTGGTATAGGGAGCATAATGAAATGAGGTAGTGTGGGTGAGGAGTGAGTTGTTGATGTTGATTTATACCCCTCTTCTAATCCACGTTGTCAGTGCCAAGTGGGTCCTGATCTACTTGACTTAGAGTCGAGGTGTCTTTTATCATGCTGATCGCGTGTCCCATAGTAACTGGAGGCCCGAGTGTTACACTGTTAATCTTTATGTGTGTATAACCTTGGGTATCCTGGAGTTTGCGGTCACCTGGTGGAGTCTTCATTGGTTGATGTCAAGACCACGACGTAGATAGCGTGAGGGGTAATTTTCCGGAATCTGGATTTCATTCTCAGAGAAGCGATGGTAGTTCAAATCTTCACTAATCTACATCAAATTACATGATTATTATAGACATATCCTCTGGGCGGACATGAGAGTCTTCGGGATATTTCACCGTGCAGAGCGCATAACTAGATTGGACTGGCCAGAGGGCCAGGAACTGGAGATGATCGACAAAAAGAAACCGGATTTAACACTCCAATCCATACAAGCTACCGAGAGATGAGTCACGACCCATATATATTAATTGGACTGAATCTTACAAAGAGGGAAGCGAGTCCACTAGGAAAAGAACCGAGGATAGTTCGTCAAACACCACCACCCGGACTGTACATACCGACTATGTCGTCAACGACACCACGCATCCGCGAGCTCGATCTCCTCAACAAAGTTGCCGTCATTAGCGGTGCATCTCGAGGAATTGGACGAGCCATAGCCATTAACCTCGCCTCCCGCGGATGCTCAATCCTCGGAACATGCAGCAGCGAAGCCGGCCTCACTGCGATCTCCACAGCCCTTGACCGGGAAATAACAGAGAATATATTCAATGCGACCTCACGAGAAAGGCCTACAAGCCTCAAAGTCCAAGGCCTTATAGCAGACATTTTCTCACCGTCTTGCGCGTGCACCATAGCCGACGAGATTGACAAGCACTTCCACAGCCGCGTGGATATCTTCGTCAACTCTGCCTGCGACCCCATGCCCGGGGCAATTGGCAATATGGAACCAGACGAGATCCAACACAGTCTACTCGGAAACATCCAGACCCTGTACTTATCGTCGAGGAGTTCGTCGCCGACGCCAGTTCCAACCGGATAGTCGGATCGTGTATATCTCATCGATCCGGTCCCGTCAGCCGTGGAGTGACCAACTCATGTATGCGGCTGGCAAGTCGGCGGGGGAGTCGTTGTGTCGGACATGGGCGCAGGCATTTGGAGGGAAGGACGAGCGGTATGCGTTTATGAAGGGGGCGACGGCAAATGCGGTCACGGTGGGATTGACGGAGACCGAGGCCGTGGTGGGCTGTGGGCCTGATGCGGTGCGTCAATTCCAGGAGGAGTTTTTCCCCACGCAGAGTATTCCTCGGTTTGGACAGCCAGAGGATGTGGCGAATGTGGTAGGGCTGTTGTGTGGCGAGGATGCGAGGTGGATTACGGGGTGTGTGGTGAGTGCGAGTGGAGGGGGGATTAAGATTGGATAGATGGTCATCTATGGAATGAAACATGGACGTTCATAAGTGTCAAGAGGGCATTATGCTTACTGCCTCAGATCAGGAATATTTATAGTATGCAACGAAGACATACGAGTCAAACGAAGGCTCTCGGTGATCGATAGTTCTATACGATCGAATGATCTGAATTACTGTTGGTCTTAAACTTAGAGCTCCAATCTAGAGGGAGCTTAGGTTGAAGTTCTGAGACCAGAAGATATGTTGGAGGAATGAGTAGATGCTCGGCTACCCTTATCAAGGGTTGCACCTATGAGAATGAAATATTGTTGAAAAGGGGATGATATATGCTGCAGCATATGTTGTATACTTGTTCAGCTCAATACACGATGCCCCATCCTTGTCGTCAAGTGAGTCAGTTTGCTTTAGAGTTGAGATGACCCAGGGTTGATGGCTTTCCTAATTGGGAATAGTCCACACCAGGTTGGAAAGGCTATCATTATCAATCAGTCATTCACCGTGGACAAGTCACCATCATTCCCTCGGGGTTTTTTCCGGAAACCGGAAGTGAACATAATCTGATAAGCTTGGAATGTCGATTCCCATGACTCTGAAACTAGGTGGACCACTTGCGGCGGTGTTGAATTTTTCGCCATCGGACTGGTCAATTGCCAAAATTATAGAAGTTAGGTACCGTACGCAATGTGAATGCATCACATTGGGGCTATAACATGCGCGTGGCCTGCATGCATATTCACTTCGGAGTACGCCGTAGCATCTCGTACTTTGTACTTCGTATTTATCAGGCTTCCAGAATAATTGTGGTTGATATGAGAGGAAAAGGTGAAGGGAAGCAAAGGCAACCGTCAGCACGACGTCATCTACTTTAGTATGGAACACTAGTCCTACGCCAGAGCGCTATGGACGGGACTAAGTCGAGAGCAGACTCGGAGGTCGGGCTTCGGGGTGAGGGAGATCCGCGGGGAGGACGGAGGAAAGACTAGCAAACTCCGGGCAAGAAAAAGAGCCGGGAGACGGGTGAGTCAGAGAGCTGAACGGTTCCTGTTCTTTCTCTTCGGCCCCTCCCCAGTAACTCCGATTGGCCGCGGCACCGTGGAGAGGCCACCTGATCAGCCTGAGGCATCCGGGGCATCCCTTCCGTCCCATGGTTGCGCTTTTTTTTCCTGACGTCTGGCCTGGATTGGTTCCTGTCGGAATTCTCTAGAAGGCACAGCCCGCTTCGCTGGGAGCAATAATACAAGGTTATTTCACTCGCCGTGGTGCCTGGTCTGGGGAAATTGCCTCAGTGACTACAACGAAAGCTTCTCCTGAGACTCCTGAATCCAATTCAATTGATTTGTCGCATCCTGATTGGCGCGTCTGTCCCGATCGGGTATCGTTCGGCTTGAGATCGGCACTATCCCCGTTTAGGCCGCCTCCAGATTCCTATTCCTTTCGTCCTTTTTCTCTCTCACTCTCCCTCCCTCCATCCACGTTTTCCGAAGGGAAAAAAAATCATCTTCACCTACTTCTACCCTACCCTCTTTCCTCCCCCCTAATATCTCCCCGCGCGTTCCTTTGACGGCCGGTTGTCGTCAAATGAACCTGCATTTCTCATATCATTTTGACAGCAAGGTAAGCACATGCTCGCCCACTTTCCCGCGGCCCGCAATCTAACCCGCGTCGCCTGCAGTATTGCCTCTTCCTGCTGAAGAGGTTACCCGCAAGATAAATGGTTTTCAAGCCGTTCACCCACCTCGCGCGCCAGAGTTTCACCAAAGCCTTTACTCACGGCTATGCTCAATCCGTAGTTGCCGCGTCGCAGTCCTCGTACGCGTCAACAACCACCTTCAACTCTCTCGCCAACACTCCCGCCAAAGTCTCCCGCACCGCCCTACAGAATGTATTCCAGGCTTCCAGCTCCTCAGGGGCCGGCGCCAAAGCCAGCCAGGGTGGCTCCGGATCCGGTGACCTGGGTTTAGCCGCCTACTACGCCGCCTGGCAGCATGCCCAACAGACCGGCGATGACAGCGATTGGAAACAGTTGCAACTGAAGCGTCGGATAGACTGGAAGCCGACGCCCGAAGAAGTCGCCCAGTCGAAGGACGGAGAAGAAGTTTCGCCGCCCGCGCCGTTCCACGACTCGCCGCATATCACCAAGGCCAACGCCAATGCCGATGTCAGCGCGCAGGTCGAGGAAGCCGTCGCGCGTGAAATTCAGATCCAGGAGGAGCAAGCTCAGGCGGAGGAGGCATCTGAAGCAAAAGATAATAACGAAACCGAAGCCTTCCCTGAGTTACCCGACGATGTCGCTTCCATCGGCGATGTGGCCACAGAACAGGCCCGTGTGGCATCCGAGCAAATCATCCAGCTCGCTACAAAGAAGCAATTTGCTGATATTCCGGGCGCGTTTGCCGCCATTCTCCGGGATGGTATCACACCGACCGTGGGGGCCTACAACGCCCTGTTGGAGTCGGCAATCCAGCTCCATGGGGACAGCGCCCAGGCCATTCAGAAGGCTCTTGATGTGTACTCCGATATGCTTCGTCGCCGGGTAATCCCCGATGAGCAGACGTACCACACCTTGGTGGAGCTTTTTGTGGCTCGCGCTCACGACGCCATCAAGTCGCGGGGCGTGCTGGAGCAGGATCGTGCTCGCTACGGCGGCATGGAGGAGCCGGGTCAGTTCATGCTGCACTCGAGCGAGCTCGAGCAGGCGATCCTCGCGGAGGATAACTCTCTTGCAATCGCCATCAAGCTGTTCACCACTGCGATCGCACGTCACAGCAACCTCGTTTTCTCGGTCGACACCTATCGCCACTTCATCACCGCTTGTGCTCAAGAGGGTCACGTCGATGCGATGATCCGCGTCTACGGCCATATGGAACGCAACAAGGTCACCCCGCACGCGTCCATTTTCCCCGCGATGATTGATGCCTTTGCCTCGATGGGCGACCTGCAGAGCGCCGTCGAATGCTACAACGAATACAAGTCTCTTGCCATCTCGGATGATAACGGTACCTTCAGCATCATCCAGCGTCTGGATGGACAAGTGTACGCCTCGTTGGTCAAGGCCTATCTGTCCTGCGGCAAGGAGGAGGAAGCTCTCAAGTTCCTCGACCGCATCCGTTCCTCGTTCGATGATGTGACGGAGAACCGCTCGACGCGCCAGGACGCAGTGGAATCCGTGATTGTCCAGGATGCATTGGTGGAACATTCTCTGAAATCAGGGGAGCATGATAGGGCGTTGGCACATGCCAAGACCCGCTTGCACGATGGGGCCCACATCATGCCATGGCCCAAATCTGCATGGCCGCGGCGGATGCCGGTAACATCAAGACCGCTTCCGAAGCGTATGATGCTCTCCCCGCAGACATCAGCCTGCGACAGGGCCCCGCTGTGTCCATGCTGGCGTTGCACGTCCGCCTCGGCAACGTGGCCGCGGCGCGCCCCCTGTGGCGCATGCTGATCACCGATGGTCAGGCTACGTCGGACATGGTCCAGCCGACTGCGATGTACTCGGTTGCCTTGATCAAGAGTGGTCAGATCGAGGAAGCGCTCCTTGAAGCCCGCAATATGTTTGCGCGGGTCCGCTCCGCCACGACCGACAGCCATCTTCTGAACCCCATCCGCGAGCAGATCAACGAGAGCCTCCACCTCATTGGCCGTGTTATCGTCCAGACTGCTGCTGTTCTTTCCCCTCAAGCCGCGATGAATCTTCTCCGGTCGATGATTGAGAACGGCGGACTGGTCTCGCCCGTCGCCGAGCATGCCGTCGCCAGCATGGGTCCCCTTAGCATCCAGCAGCTCAGCGCCCCCGACCTTGCTCTGGCTCTTCAAGTCCAAGCCGGTATGCTCGTTGGCAGCAGCGCCGCTGCCTTTGATGTCGCCCACCCGATTCGCTTCTCTCACATGCTCGATATCGCCCTCGCTACCGGCCTCCAGATGGACCCCTATACCACCCGCGTCGTGGACCAGGCCGTTGGCAAGCTGTTCAACAGCCGACCCGACATGGTGCGCCGCTGGCACGACCACCTGGGCTTGACTTCGAGCCCGTCCTCTTTCGTGTCTGATCGCCATACCCCGGTTTCGGAAGTCTCGACCATGACCTCTGCGCCCAGCGAGGACTCCTTCGATCCCTACGCTTATGCCACTGACTTCCGGGGGTCGTCGATGATCGCCGACGAACTTGAGAGCTCCCATGGCCGTTTGGAGTCGCACCTGAACGAGAGTCTGAACCGCCTGCGGAACATGCGTCGGAACGGCCGTCACCCGCGCTACATCACCTACGCCAAGCTGATCACTGCCGCGGCCAAGGTTCACCGTATGGACCTGGTTCACGAGGTTTTGAGCATGGCTCGTCGCGATGTGCCTCTCCAGCCGCAGTACCACGCTGTCAAGTACGGTTGGGTCTCCATCCTCGATGCCATGGTGGCCTCGTGCCTGACGCTCGGTGACCGCACTCTGGCCGCCAAGTTCCATCGTGAATTGCTGGAGCTTGGCTCTGCGCCCTCGGCCAACACCTTCGGTCTGTACATCACCACGCTCAAGGAATCAACCAAGACCTTCGATGAAGCTACTGAAGCTCTGAAGATCTTCCACCGTGCCGTGGCCGAGGGTGTCGAACCTACCTCCTTCCTGTACAATGCGCTTATCGGTAAGCTGGGTAAGGCTCGTCGCATCGACGATTGCCTGCTTTATTTCGCCGAGATGCGCGCCAATGGTGTGCGTCCTACTAGTGTTACTTACGGAACGATCGTCAACGCGCTTTGCCGTGTCAGCGATGAGCGATTTGCCGAGGAGATGTTCGAGGAGATGGAGTCGATGCCTAACTACAAGCCTCGTCCCGCCCCTTACAACTCCATGATCCAGTACTTCCTCAACACCAAGCGCGACCGCAGCAAGGTTCTGGCCTACTATGAGCGCATGCTCACCCGCAAAATCCAACCGACCATGCACACCTACAAGCTCCTCATTGACGCCCATGCCTCTCTTGAGCCTGTTGATCTGACCGCCGCGGAGAAGGTCCTCGCCACCATCAAGGCTTCTGGACAACACCCCGAGGCTGTGCACTACGCGTCCTTGATCCATGCTCACGGGTGTGTGCGCCACGACATGGAGGCCGCCCACTCCGTCTTCCAGTCGGTGGTGTCGAACCCTCACGTGCGCCTGCAGCCTTGCCTTTACCAGGCTCTGCTCGAGGCGATGGTCACCAACAAGCAAGTGTCTCAAACGGAATCGATTGTGTCGGATATGGCTCGTCGTGGCATTGAGATGACCGCTTATATCGCCAACACCCTGATCCAGGGCTGGGCTGCTGAGGGCCAGGTGTCCAAGGCCAGATCGATATTCGACCGAATTGGCCTGGAGAAGCGTGAACCCAGCACCTACGAGGCTATGACTCGCGCCTACCTTCTCTCGGAGGAGCGCGAGGGCGCCACTCAGATCGTGCAGGAGATGCTGTCGCGCGGATACCCGACGGCGGTGGCCAGCAAGATCGTGGACCTCGTGGGTGGCGGACCGGCAGTCGCCGCTCTGTGAGTTGATGTTGATGTTGAGAGTGTCCATTTGGACGATGTTGCCTTCCATTCTCGTTTTCGCAGCCCTAGAAGGAGCTTTTCCGACTGGCATATTATGGTTTAATCTGTCCTTCAGGGCTGGACCCCTGGTTCGGCTGATAGGCTGAATGGTCTCTGCATTGGTATATTGGGAGGCAACTGAGATATCCTGGGGTTCTGTTTTCTTTGTCTATGTTTCTGCATTCAGCGTGGCTGGCGTTGTGGGTTCAAAATGGGGGTTCATGTATACCATGGTTGATTTTTCTTCATTTTCTGTGACTTATTTCAGTTTGCTGTGTTATAGACCCTCTCAGCTCTAATCCCGGTGGATACTTAGTATGTATCATATATGGCCGTGGATGGAAATACAAAAAGAACTGACATGACTACTCCTTTGCATGCTTCTTAATTGTAAGTGCAGTGAGATAAGTAGTACTCTGTAGGATGTATGGAGGGAGTATAAGTATGTGAGAATCCGCTAGGACGAAAGCAGCCGCTCGGGCAGTTCCGCCGATCATGACATCTTCCTTTCCTCCCACTTCCCTCCCACCTCCGCATTCTTCCTCCGCTCTCACACGCTCTCGCCCTCTCTTTTTCACCCGTCCTCGACTCTCAGTCAATGCGTCCTCGACCATTGTCTGTCTGGTCTCCCACAATCTTTCGACCTGCCCAGTTCCCTCGAATCTACCGCCCCCGCAGTTCCTGGAGCTCCCCCGCCATGACTCCTACTAACAGCAGCCCGGGTGACGCTGATGGCAAGCGCCCCAAGAAGCTCATCTGTATGCACTTTCTCCTACCTCAACGTTCCAAATCCAACCTCTCACTCCGAACTGACTAACAAGATCAGTCGCCCCCGGAGACATCGACCCCTCCGCCGCGGACACCATCCCAGCCGCCCCAACCCCTCCCCGCCAGCGCCCTCCGCTGCATCGCAGCTCCTCGCCGAAAGGCTCCGCTCGGAGACCTCGACGCCCTCCTCAGTGACAGACAGCCAGGTCGTGGCGCACCCAGCCCGCGCCCACCAGTTCGTCAGTAACCCACCTCTCACCGTCTCGCAGATTCACCCGACCAACCCGCTGCACCAATTCCACAACTGGTTCCGCGATCCGCGGCTGCTCCCGTCCTCTGCGCCGGAGACCTGCACCCTCGCTACGGCGTCGTGGCCGTCTGGCCGGGTCAGCGCCCGCGTCGTCTACCTGAAGGAACTGGATGAGCGGGGATGGGTGATTTACAGTAACTGGGGTAGTCGCGAAGGGAAAGGCGGGCAGGTCTTTGGCGCAACATCTACCAACGACGCCGACGGGAGTATCCTGGAATTCGACGATCTGAATGCTCCGGACCCGATGCCCATGACGCAGGACGAGCCGCTCGTGCCCGACGACGCAACCATGAACGGGGAGAACCGCTGGGGCGCGTTGACGTTCAGCTGGAGCGGACTGGAGCGCCAAGTCCGTATCGAGGGTTTGATTGAGCCGCTCACTCGTGCTGAGAGCGAGATGTACTGGCGGACCCGCGAGCGAGGCAGCCAGATCGGCGCGTGGGCGAGCTGGCAGAGCCGGGTGCTGTGGGAGGCGGAGCCTGCGTCGCTGATTGCGCGACGACGGAAGAGTCTTGCGCAGGACGTGGATTCGACGGTGCCACCGGTGATTCCAGGGGATGTCAATGAGACGGATATTGATGATGGGCGGGCGACGTTAGAGCAGCGCGTGAAGGCTATGCAGAAGCGGTTCGAGGGCGCCGAGGAGATCCCGCTGCCGCCGTTCTGGGGTGGGGTGCGAATTGTACCGGAGAGTGTGGAGTTTTGGCAGGGCAGACGGAGTCGTCTGCATGACCGGTTTAGATATGTGAGACGGGGTGGACAGGGCGAGGGGGCGACGTGGGTGATCCAGCGGTTGTCGCCGTGAGCGATGTTCGTATGGAGAGCTGTGAGGTTAGATGCTCGCTGACTTACTTGCCTGTCTGCCTACTCGCTCCCACATGTGCTCACATGGGGATGTATAGATGGGGTTATATAGGGCTGTTTGGCTGGCTTATAGTCCTTGTGTTTGGTATAGAACCAGCATGGAGCATGGCATGAATAAAACGGACTGTTTGGGTTGGACAGCATAATATACAGTTATCTAAGCATGAATTGAAGTACACGCTCTTTTCATTTATCTCTATCTTTGCATTCTGTATGTTAATAGTGTAGATAATAGAGAAAATGGGCCAGCACGTTTCCCCCTCATGAGATGATGGGCTTACTGCAACTCGCAAGTCAAGCATCTTAACAACATTTGTTTGCTGCAGCAGACTATGTGACTAGGGTGCTTGTGGCAAATAATATACACCATGTTCTTATGGGAGGATTCTCTCTCCGTCTGCGTGGAAGTAGCCGGGCTACGCAGGACGTTGATATTGCCGTGGGATGTAATATGAACACGCTGCTTGGAGCTATCCGTTCTCAAACAAGGTTTGATTCCAAATAAACACCGCATTTTTGACGATATCTCTAGAATTCGTCGCCCGGCCGGCCCTACCGCTGGTGTGTGAGGGTCTTTGTCACGGTGGGTGGCGATGCCAGCCCAATAATCACACAGCAGATTGTGGAAGTGGATCTTATCCTCCGAGGTGAGCACTATCTAAATAGGGAATTGGCCAGATCCAATTAATCATCTCGCTGATGCTCTCGGAAAGGCTCACTTGGAGCACCTGAAGACCTGTGAGCTGCATCGGAGCGTGTTACTGCCAGGTTTGCTGGTGGTCAGCGAGAGTTCATGCTCCTGAACATAAAGGGCATTCTGGTAGCCAAACTGGGTGCTTTCTTCGCTCGGGCTGCCAATAGTGACTTCCTGGATCTGGACTTTCTTGGAAGAGCATGGCTCCTCAGGTCTATGCTGTGAGACAGCAGCTAAATGCGGAATACCGCCAGGCATTTATCAACGAGTATAGCCGGCGCTTGGCTTCAGATGCCAATGGTATTCGGCGTATGAAGCATGTCTATGGTGTTGCCTAGAGAAATATGTCGAGGGAGATACATGCACATCGGGTTTGTTACAGGCACACCGTTAAGTATATTTTATGCAATTTTCGATCTATTTGATTCCCGTAGTCACTATATAGCAGTCTTATACAAGTCTATTATGATCGGCCTTCTATGTTAAACACCACAGTAAGACATCATACCTCACACTCGCTCTACCTCATTCAACGCCACTCTCTCATGCACATGAGCATAGGCATAAACATCACTGGGATACCTGATCCCAAAAGCAAACACAACAAGCCACATGAGAACGGCATCAAACACATATAGAGGCCACTCATTCTGCAACAGATACCCGTCATTGCCCATCACAAACTCCACAACCCGAAACAGCGAACGCACCATAATCAAGAAGCTAACCATATACAGCGTATTCAGGTGGAAATTCCACTCGAAATCCGACAAAAACACCGCCGGCGCAGTCGCATCCCCGCGCATGCGCATTTGAAAAACCACTGCCGTGACCACGAAAAACCCAAACACAATAACCTGTACCAACAACCCGATTATCACAAGTGTTCTGCCCATACTGGCGAGATCAGTAGAGACCATCATCCCCCCGCGCTGCCTTGGATGAGGAATGAGAGGACATCACCCGCCACGAAGAGTTTGGTGAGCCATCGGATTGGAATGAGGGAGTGTTTTTCGCCTTTAATGGTGGTGATGATTCGGCCGAGCACCATGTAGACTGACGCGGCGAAGAGGGCCGGGCCTAGAAGTATGAAGACGTTCTGGATGCAGAAGGGCATCATCTTGCCGGTTTTGCTGTGGGCGGAGGCGCGGGCACAGTAGCCGATGAATTCGACTGGTGTACATCGTGGTATGTTAGTTTACCGTGCTCGAATAATGAGGTGGGTAATGGGGTGTGAGATGCATGGGAAGGAGTGGGAACAACGCACAGAAACAACCGATTGCAAAGCAGATGCAGAAATATGTCTTGTGCTTCCATATTTTCCATGAGTGGAACGCTGCACCGGCGAGGAATAGCAGGAGGAAGATCACGGCGGCGGCTCGAGAGGGCACGTAGTGCCAGAGGTAATAGCCCTTGTAGGTTTGCAATTCCGCCATTGGTGTAGTTGTTGAATTGAAGCGTTTTTCGAATCGATGAAAATTATACTACAGATGGGAACTTCGACGAAAGCTCGCCTTATAAACTAATAGCTTTCCTGAATACGCTAGCAATCCACGGGTTGAAACTCCGCGCACCATACTTGAAGACACTATATTTAGTGGTTCGTGGTATCTTGGTGGGCATACCTGGATCCGAAACAGATTTCTTGGAGGAGCAGCGATAGTAGTGTCATAGAAACTGGATGTCTGTGCATACGTGAGGCCCGCTGTGTCCCATTATGGTTTATGGTTTTATAGTTTATGGTTAAACGCCCCGGCTGGTCTGTGCATACGGGAGGCTTTCCCCGCGTATGCACGGGCCATGTGGGCCTCAGGAGTATACACGCTTCTCCTGGCGTATTTAGTCAACGATTGTGTCTTCTCTTTCACTCTGTATCAGGATCCTTATTTCTAACATACAAAATAATGCTCGCTACGACCTCTGCATTTTTCTCGTTGAGCACCCTGCTATTCGGGGCAGCATCGGCTCTCAAATGCTCTCCCACCTCCATTCGCAAGCCTGACTTGCTCGGCACGACCATTCTGGACCTCAAGGCCAAAGAGGTCCACAACTACACCGCCGTCAGTATCAGTCCAGGCTCAAACGAGGGCGGCCGATATACAATCAGCTTCTGCAACGTGACCGTCATACACACCCATCCCGGATGGAATGACACCGTGACCACTCAAGTGTGGCTCCCTCTCGAGAACTGGAATGGCCGGTTCCAAGGGCTTGGTGGCGGTGGCTACAGCACCGGCTTTGGGTCTATCTACCTCACATATCCCGTGGCACAGGGTTTTGCGTCAGCCTCCACCGATGGAGGTGTCCCGGGACAGTCTGGTGCCGTTACGACCATGGCAACGGATCTATCCTGGGCCCTGAGCAGTGAGAACAACGTCAACTGGTTCCTGCTGGAGAACTACGCTTATAAGGCGACGGATGACATGGCGGAGATTGGAAAGCAAATCATCAAGTCGTACTATGGAAAATCCGCCGAGTACTCTTATTTCAACGGCTGCTCCGGTGGTGGAAGGCAGGGCCTCGCAATGGCGCAACGGTTCCCCAGTGCGTTTGACGGTATTCTGGCTGTCGCTCCGGCGATCAACATTGAAAGCTTCATCCCGGCAGGCTACTGGCCAACACTGATCATGAACCAGAACGACATCTACCCATCTCCTTGTGAGATCGATGCTTTCAGTACCGCGGCGGTCGAGGCTTGCGACGGACTGGATGACGTCGAAGATGGTATAATCAGTCTGCCCCACCTCTGCAATGTGACTGCGTTCGATTTTGTTGGGCAACATTATACCTGCAACGGAACCAGCCACTCGCTCACCCGCTCTGGGGCAAAGGTGGTTCAAGCAGCCTGGTCTGGTTCTGGGTACCGTGGTTATCCCGGGTTGGCTAAAGGCGCTTCACTCGGCACACTCTCTGTTGTAACAGAATGCTCCGCGAACAACACCTGCTACAGCGCTGGAAACCCCCTATACGGAAGCTGGATCTCGTACCTCCTCGCGAAGAACCCAGACTTTGCACTCGACCAGATGTCCGACGCTGAGTTTTTCCACTTCCTCGCAGACTCGACAACCGACTATGCATCTATGCTCGCAGCCAACAACCCGGACTTGTCCGACTTCAAGGCTCAGGGCGGCAAGATAATCACCTGGCACGGACTTGCGGACGAGGCGATCCCGCTGGGTGGACTGGTCGAGTACTACGAGGAGGTACTAAAGTCTGACGCAAAGGCTGCTGATTTCTTCCGGTTCTTTGAAGCTCCGGGGGTCGGTCACTGCTTTGGTGGACTAGGGCCTGTTCCTAACGGAGCCCTTGCACAGTTGATGGAATGGGTTGAGAAGGACAATGCTCCTGACACGCTTCATGCTACGCGAGGTAGTAATGGCGCATCGCGAGACTTGTGCCCGTATCCGCTTCAGCAGAGGTATGTGGGTGGAGACCCAATGGTTGCGGATTCGTTTACGTGCGTTTGAGCTTGATAGATACTGGTCTAGTTGGCTAGATTGATAGAAGTTACTTGTTTCAGGCGGGATCTTGCGGCACCTTGTCCTCACATTCGTTGGTAATATGTTTACTGTTGGATCCCTCCGTGTTATTCCATGATACCAGGTAATTATGGGAATCCGGGCATTTTCCTCAATTCAAACCTATCATTTAAACCTCAATATCTACTGTACCACCATATATGAGTACGTAATGCCTGTTCTTCCAGGTTTTTCAACAGGCTTGATGGAGATACTGATGATTTTCTTCTTATGTCCCTTGGAAAGATTTCGTGCCCCAGGATTCTGGAGAGCCAGGGGGTAAATAAGTTCCGGGTCATGTATTCCCCCTTGATCTGGTCTCCTGATCGAATGGCAGGTCATAACGTGCATGACATCCAGGAGGGAGCGCATAGCTGAGTGGCCAAGAAACTGACTTCAAATGTCTTAGCCATGCTTGGTAAGAAGATCCAATGGCGGCACTGCAAACGTGCTCTGTAATTACTCCTCTCATCAGCCCCGTGTTAGCGGGGTTTGTTACCCTCGTCTATCGGATATGATGCCATATTCTGGAGCAGTGGTACTCCCCCTCTACCTCACCTGTCCGCCGACCGCACTTATCTATGTCACCACCCCTATACACGGCAGAAAGAGGGAAAGCAGGCAGAAGAAGACAAAGATGAAAGAGGACTGGCTCCGCGCCCGCAATAACCATATATATGAAAATGGGCGTCCCTACTACGGCCTTAATAACGGATTTCCCTTCCCTGACAAGGAAGCAGCAGCAGCCCATGGATACATCTATGTTGTCTGGTACCATCTCCTAGGCGGCGACGGGAAACTACGCAAGAACCACAAGGTACTGGAGTATGTTACGATCAACAACTATCGCAAGGTAGTGGTGTAGTCCTTGAACCCAGATTTGACAGTGGCTAGAAATTTAATACTCAGACCACCCAAACAGCGGTAATCATGCTTGGGACACAGTGCATATGTATACCGCTGATAAAAGGCAGGTGCATTTCTACATTACAACACATATGCAGGTATACCTAGCCTCAACAAATGATATTAGTGCGGGTAAGTCCATATACTACAAGAAGACTAACCTTTGACGGGCCATGGACTTTCTCTCAGTAACCGAAAGCTGACGGCCATTGTTTATAGCGATATATTGTTTGCTGGATACACCACACAATATGCAATGTCTGTACACCGCCAGGGGCATTAAATTATGATTTTGGGTATCAGTGCATGCATGACTTGCGCTTCTCTCGGCTGGACGCATAGGGCCAGCAGAGATTTGTCAGTGAAAATATTAATTCTTCTTCCAGGCTGGGACTTACGTGATCGACGGGGCATATTTCCTTCTACATAGGGATCCGCCCGGCATGACTTCGGTTCCATCGATGCACCCCGAATGATGAGTTGTATGAAACGGCCTTGCACCAGCCTCAAGGCTGTCTATGACAAGAGAATCCTCGGTATTAGTTTTCATTTTTTTTTCTATAGCAAAGGCTGTCTCCATCTCTTCCGGGCATATCTGTTGTGGCCCAACTGACACATCAATCTCAGACATGCGCGCAAGTCTGATATGAACAACCCGGGAAACACCCCCGGCAGAAGGCATGTTTGTTTCCTATCTAGGAAATACATGATCACATTCCAAACGAATCAGCTGTGTAACCACCTTGTCTCCCCCCGAGCATTGACACCTCATTCCCTCGACACCGAGGAACCGAAGCGACGAATCAATTTAGAGGTAGTCAACCTTTCCACTCACGTTTGAAGTTCCGTTAATAGAATGTAGCGATAGGTACCATGAGCGCAACCCATCAAGACAATCATCCAGTAAACAATGGAACATCACCTCGTCGGCCATCTAGGTCACGACATCGCGGGCTGGCCTTCCGATCTTGTATGTCTTGTCACCGGCGGAAAGTTCGGTGTGATCGGAGAATACCCTGTGGGAATTGCTCCAAGGGTGATTGGGACTGTGTATACCCGAGGAAGGACAGCGATGTGCCGAGGAGGCCAGCCACGTGCAGATGTAATGGATCGACTGGACCGTGTGGAAAGTATGCTGTGGCGGGCTCTTCATTCGCGAAATCAACACCAACAGGAAACACCAGAGCCGGACCAAATAGAGGCATCAGTGCAGTATGATTGCAATCCTGGATCTAACTCCTGGGAGCGTTTGGTGGACGATGGCCACCGAGTCCAATATGTGAACAACTCGATTCTGCGGGATCTTCTACCGGATGTACGCAATGGACACTTCTCCTACTCCAGGCAACTCTGACCACCGCCTTAGAAAGCACTGAGTAGTCAGATATGCCCTAGGACAGAGTCAATCCTGATATTCTCGGATCTGTACAAGATACACCCGAGTCCGCAAGTAGCTCTGCAGCTATGGGCAGCATTTGTCAAGAATGTGGATCCGGTTCTCAAAATCCTGCACACTCCAACCACTCAGTCTGCCATGGTCACGACGATTATGGATCCTAAATCTGCAGGTCTGCTTTTTCTGGCTCTGGCATTTGCTATCTACTTTGCGGCACTCACCAGCCTAGAATCTAAACATGCTGCCAGTGTCTATCAGGAAAATCCTCATGATCTCCTCCGTCAATACAGATCCAGTCTGTATCGGATTTTGTTTGAGGGTGGCTTACTAGACAACCCGGATCTGGTGTCTTTGCAAGCTCTTGCGGTCCTCATCGTATGTGTCCCCTATTTTTCTCTCTACGCTTCTCCTGGCACTTCTGACATTCACCTGCTATGTCAAGTCCTTTCTCCGAGTTCATGAGAATGGTCGAAGCATATGGGTATTGACCGGGCTGGCAATCCGCTTAGCGCAATCGATTGGATTGCATCGAGATGGCCAGTCATTTCATCTAGACGCTTTCGAGACAGAGCTCCGTCTCCGTCTATGGTGGTACCTATGCTTACTAGACGCTCGAGCCCCAGAGGATCACGGCATTGAGATGACGGTCAACACCCTCATCAACGAGCTACGACTGCCGTCGAACGTCGAAGACAGCCAACTTTACCCCATGACAAAGCTACCACGAGAAGCCACCCACTGGACCGAGATGTCCTTCTTCCTAGTTCAAATCCAAAGCGCGAGGCTCTTACATTCCGTTCTCGGAACCGGAAGCAAAACCAGCGAGCACACTCCGTCCGATCTGGCTGGGAAACGGACTCTGATCGAGAATCGCACACAGTGGCTGCAAACTAAGTACTTCGTCATTCGCCATGGAGATGCCCCATTGCGCCATCTAGCTTACCGCTGTCACGAAACAGCTTGCATGAAGATGCAATTTCTACTGCAAATGCGGGAGGATAGACGGTTGGCACAACATGACAGTCCTCATGCCTGTCCTGGGGACATGTCCCAGTCAGCATCTGCATTCAAACTAGCCTACGGTTCTCTCAGAAGCAGTCATGCACTATCCGTTGGTGAGATTGCTGGCCAGTTTGCATGGCTGTCCAAAACATACACCGAATGGTATGCTCTGGCATATATTCTGCAGTGTCTGGGGACTACAGACTGTCCACCGGAAATGACAGACCATGTTCGGGCGCTCGTTGACGAGGTCTTTCGCCATATGGATCAAACCCAAGCATTCCCTGTCAAATCCTCACCTCATAATTCAGACAATAATATCTGGCAATGCCTGACGCTGCTGCGAGCTCAGGCATTATCTTTGCGACAGACTGCTGAGCAGGAGAATTCTCTCGTTGAGCCTGTGATAGCAGGGAGTGAGATAGACGATGTCAATGACCATGAGATGGAACCTTGGAGAGATGAGCCTGTCCAGAAAACCCGGGCCCAGGGCCTGAGTTGAGGTTTGGTTGTGTTAGTAGATGGGAATGGAGGAATAGTCAATGAAGGTAAGAGGGAGCAGCAAGGACGTACACCGTTAAAACGCCATGTATGAGAGCAGATCAAAAAGACATAGAGAACGTAGACCCATGCATAGCCTCCATCTGGGGGCGTTTGCTCTGGCTCTGGTACTTGGACGTCTGCCACTGGAGCTTAGATAATATTATCAAACGTATGCCTATAATAGTAGAGACAAGACACTTGGTGATAATAACTTAACTGTCCTCTCCCAGACGCCAAAAGCCTTAACACCTGAAAAGTATGAAGCATAAAAGGATAAAAATAGCTATAATATATACCATGCTCATTGAACGGAAAACAACTTCAATAAGCAAATAAGGACCTGGCTTGATTAACAACTTACACCGGTACTCAAGGAGCTCAATAATATTTGAAACAGTATTCAGATATGCCTGTTCCCTGGCTCCTACGCCAAGTGCTAATGTTAAAGACTATACTGATATAGTGCCTAGCCCAGAGATCCTATAGCTAATATTCAATCCAAACTCCTTCACAATATGATGATCGCTGTGGTTCCTCTTCGAGATCCAACTACTGGTAGCTTGCGACGAGATCACACATCCAAAAGGTACTCTCCTTATTAACTTAGCTATCCATAAATTAGATTTTACTGGAGGACTTTGAAGTATGGATCGCCCGACTTGATCCCGATAAGCAATTGGGACTGTAGTCCGTACCCAAAGCAGACCGACAGAGACATCTGTCCACATGACATATTGCTTATTTCGTCATCGCAAGACTACAGCGAGACAACACGTCTCGTGATCTCAGCTCTGCTTCGGGCATTCTGTCTTGTCGGAGAACAAAGCACGATCCGCATGTGCATTGCAGCTGTGCACTCGACATTGGAGTACAGGTGTCGAGTCGCTTATCATCGCCCGCTCCATGTTTCGGTTTGTAAAAAACAAAGCTGAGAGGAAGAGAGACAGCTGAAGGCAACCCAACCTGCCACCACCACCCGCACAGGCATCCAGTCATATGCAGCAGTGGAGAAGCAGAAGTCTACGGCTCACCTGGCCTGAATCGCCTGGAGAAATAGCGTGAGATTCCATGCAGGACGCTGCAATGGGGGGTCTTATTTGGAATTGAACTTGAATGGAACTAAGGACCACGGAGTCCATACCCTTCCCCCAGCGCCTGCATACGAATCCCCAATCATCCACTCACCCACCCTTGACTATGCAGAGGCCCGAACCCGATCTGCCATTTCGTGCCCCACTACAACTCAATAAAGCGCAAACAGCTTCAGCCAGCCTGTTCGTCGCCAATGCACTCCCCAGCGGCTAGTGCAGCCCCTCTTTGCTTGGCGCCGCTGCAGGTTTGCTCTGCAGCTCCGATGAGATGAGATTCTTCCGCATATCCTTCCAGGCCCCGGCGATTCGCGCCGTCGAGGGCATGTGCGAGTTACCCCCTCCCGGCGGCGGGATCGACTGCGGATCCAGAATGCCCGCCCGGATCATCTCGTCGACGCTGTAGTGGATATCGGCTCCGTGCGGGAGGTCGCGGACGGCGCCTAGATTGGGCGGCCAGCGACGAGGGATCCAGCGGCCTTCTTCTAGCTCGAGGCGCGTGAAGACAGGGAGGAGTTCTGGGCGGATCGTCAGCAGGCTGGCTGTCAGGCAACACGATACGACGACCACGACAACAAGCAAAGGGGCAGAATGAAAAAAGATAAGGTCGTACCGAACAGCCACCAAAAAAGCACCATGATGAAGCCCACGCCCCGGTTGAACTGTAACATATCGTGCGGCTGGTTGGTCCGTTTCCGCACGTCATACGCCGTCGTCCCCGGCGCTTCTTTGCCAGGAAACTGGTTCTCCCGCTCCACCACGTCCTCGACGTTCAGGGTATGGAACGAGAGCCGGCTCGATGAGCCTTCCAGGTGGAGCACCTCCTGCAGCATCCAGTTCAGCGGCGTGTCCGAGAGGAGATGCACCTGTCCGGGTGCCAGACTCCACCCGCCGCCCACGTCGGCATGGTTTCCCGCAAACCAGACCTCCTTCAGGTCCACCTGTTCCTTCGGATCCAGCAGAAACAGAGCGGGCTTGAACTTCAGCCGCCGCTCATGGATGGAGACCGCATGGCGGATGTGTCGCGCCGCCGGACTGACCAGGTAATGGTGGGACTTGCGGTGGAAGGGCACCTCAAACTGGCCCACGCTGTTCACGCAGTCGAATAGCCCCAGGAAATGTATGTCCACCTGCGGGCGACAAAAGGTCGTCTGGAACTTCTCCATGTATCGGATCAGCTCCCGGTCCTTTTCGGTCTTGTCCTCGTCAGGGATCATCTGCGCCCGCTGGTAGTTGCTGAAAGTGTCCCAGGCGAAGCGGATCATCTCTTCGTTACCCTGCGAGAGCAAGCCCAGTTTGTGGATCATCTCCGCTAGAAATCGCGCGGTGTAGGCGCCTCTCGAGAAGCCAAAAATGTAGATGTGGTCCCCCGGAGAATAGTATCGCATGATGAACCGATACGCGGCGAGGACATGGCTTTCGAACGTCGTCCCCAGCCCCTGGTCCACGGCCGTGAGAATGGCCGATTTCAGGCGTCGGGTGTAGCGAAATAATCCCGAGCTGGATGACTGTCCCTCGACGTAGGTGCCAATGCCAGCTGGATTCTGACCGTCAGTCATCGAGTCCTGGGATAGCTGTATGAACCAGCTCTCTGTCCCCATGCACGGCGAGGATACTTACGCTGATAGTAATGGAACTGGCCTGGGGTGTTCTTTTCCAACATTTGGTAGATTTTCACAATGTTCGAATCGCGCTCATAGCCCTGGAACTGGTTCCCAGTGCCGTCAAGACAGAGCACAAGTTTTCGAGGGCCATCAGGCGTCACCTCCATGCTGGGAGTCCGATCGACCGTTGCGTGTGGCATGTCTTGAGAACAGCCGAACCGGAAGAGATGAAAATGAAAAGGCGACAAGGGAACAATCTCGAGACGGTCAGAGGCACCCAAAATTAAGGACTGCAAATGCCACGTCTTTTATCTTTTGCATACGGGGATATCTGGGCGTACGACGCAGGTGGGATTGGCAAGTCTTCCCGAACAGCTTCTTCAGCCGTGCCAATCACGCTGCACGTCGGAATGGCCGGACAGCCATGAGTCCAAGGGCGTCAATGGCTGAGATATAGAACCCCAACTATTGGACTGTGGTGCTCGGGCAGTGATGATCAATCCACGCCCAGCTGAACTTTCTGCAGCAGGATAGTTGATCCCCGGCTGTCCCCACGATGGCTGATGGCGAGATCGTCTCGGCGAACGCCAGATGGACCGTCGATCCAGGTTCGTTTGCGCTTTGATATCGCCTGCGGCCAATTGACTTGATATGCAATTGGCTCGAAACTGCAGTCCCCTCCAAGACATATTCCCCGCTATCCAGCTCCATGCACTATCACCACCACCAGCTTCAGCCATGCAGCTCCACCACACTTTCAGCTGTGCCGCAGCCTGCATTTCGGACATGACAGGTTTGCCGTGCCCTCTCGCTCCGATCTGTCTGACCGCGGAATACTGTTCGTGGATGGATGGGGCGGCCCGTCTGCCGCTGACGCCAGCCAGTCCACTCGCTGGTCGTATCGTGGCTCTCGTCTGTCCGTATATAGACCTCATTCCATCCGAGCATAACTGGCAACCTTTTCTTGCCCTTTTCTTGCCCATTGTGCAGTTCTTTCCTCGTCCGTCGCATGATTGAGACAGCATTGTCTCGTCAGGGCCGATCTCAACCATGAATACCATTCTTATTACGGTTCTTCTTGCCGTTGCGTCTTTCGCGTACCTCAAGGTATTTGGGGCTGACCCGATAGGACCTCTTCGGCTAGTTTGGAACAAGCTTCGATCCCTTGGTGATGACCCAACATGGAAGCTCAGGCGTCCAAGGTTTCTCCCAAGAGCCTCCAAGGCAGTGCTGAACAGCATTGCCGGAACCGGCGTGGGTCTCTGGACTCGGCTGTATAGAAGAATCTTCCACGCAGACGAGATCGCGGAGGCAGAAGATGACGAGAAGTATCAAGCCGGTGAATCCTATGGGGATCCTAGCGTGATTGCCACGAGCCTGGTAAAAGACCTTCGAGCTATAGGAATGAAGGTAAAAGCAAAAGATCTTCGCACGTTGATCGAGGTGGTGAAGAACAAAGGCAAGCCGATGGATGATCGCCAGATGCACGTGAGTTCTGCTTTCCATCCTCCCCTGGTATGAAGACCAATGGACTTACAATAATGATTATTGATAGATGGAGAAAATCATTGCCCTGGTGACTATGTTGCCGCGCACCTCAAAGGCACGAAAGAAGATGACCGGCGTCTTGATCGATCAGCTCTGGCGGAGCTTGGAACACCCTCCATGACCTACTTCGGGAATAAGTATCAGTATCGAACTCCTGACGGAAGCTACAACGTGAGATCTTGTGCCTCTTTTTCCTCCCTGCACCTCTCAGAATTATCCCAAGTCTGACTTCTTCTACCTGGTCTCAATAGAATCCTCTCGAGCCCAATCTCGGCAAAGCAGGCAGCCCGTATGCAAGGACGGTTCCCCGGATCAAGGCCCTTCACGGCGTGCAACCTGACCCTGGTCTTCTATTTGACTGTCAGTACCTTCTCGAGGGTGGAGTATCACATAAGAAAAAGGTCTGGCTGACAGTATGTATCAGTGCTTATGGCACGTAGTGATAGCACCTTCAAGGAAAATCCGGCCGGGATCTCTTCCATGCTCTTCTACCATGCATCGATCATCATCCATGGTAACACCACCCAAACTCTTCAATCAATAACCATCCCTAACACAACGCAGACATCTTCCGCACTAACCGTCGTGACCCTAACATCTCTGACACCTCGTCCTATCTGGATCTCGCACCCTTGTACGGGTCCAGCTATGAGGACCAGCTGCGGGTTCGCACGATGGAGCGTGGCCTGCTCAAGCCTGACACCTTCCACGAGAAGAGACTCCTCGGACAGCCTCCTGGTGTCAACGTTATCCTAGTCATGTACAGTCGATTCCACAACTACGTTGCGGATATGTTGCTCAAGATCAACGAGAATGGACGCTTCACTCTCCCACGGACGACCTCAGAGGAGGCGAGAAACAAGGCTCTAGCCAAGCAGGATGAAGATCTCTTCCAGGTCGCTCGTCTGTAAGTTACACCCCCTCGTTCTTTGGGTATATTGTCTCAAGTCTAACCCAATTAGCGTCGTGAATGGTCTCTACGTGAACATCTCTCTCCACGATTATCTTCGTGGATTGACCAACACCCACCACTCTGCCAGTGACTGGACTCTCGACCCCCGCGTGAGCGTGAACCGTGTCTTCGACCCTGATGGAGTTCCTCGTGGCATCGGAAACCAGATCTCTGCAGAGTTCAACCTCCTGTACCGCTTCCACTCGGTAATCTCCCGTCGGGATGAGAAGTGGACAAACGAGTTCCTCAAGTCTCTCTTTCCTGATCTCAACAAGCCGCTGGATCAGCTCACCCCACAAGAATTTATGCAGGGCTTTCTCCGCTATGAACAAAGCATCAACAAGGACCCCAGCAAGCGTGAGTTTGGCGGTATTCACAGAAACCAGGACGGTAAGTTCAGCGACGCCGACTTGGTCCAGATCCTCAAAGACAGCATGGAAGATCCCGCTGGACTCTTCGGGCCTCGTAATGTGCCCAAGGCCTTGCGAATGGTCGAAATTGCTGGTATAATCTCTGCACGGAAATGGAACCTCGCGTCTTTGAATGAGATGCGTGACTTCTTCAAGCTGAAGCGCCACTCGACCTTCGAGGATATCAATCCTGACCCGGAAATTGCGGATCTACTGCGGAAACTTTATGATCACCCTGACATGGTTGAAATGTACCCCGGCATGTTCTTGGAAGATGCGAAGCCCCGGTTGGATCCTGGATGTGGTGGATGTCCTCCGTATACAGTTGGACGAGCTGTGTTCAGCGACGCTGTGACCTTGGTTCGGTCAGACCGCTTCCTCACTCTGGTCGGTCCAATCTGTATCACCTGCTGCGTCGGTTTTTTGCTGACAGAAATCAGGACTACACTGCGTCTAACCTTACGAATTGGGGATTCAAGGAAGTCCAACAGGACTACGATATGTGCGTATTCCAGATTCAACGGAAGACCTTTCTTTAACTGTTCACTGACAAATGCCCACAGCTTGGGAGGCTCCATGTTCTATAAGCTGATCCAACGAGCCCTGCCCGGGTGGTTCCCATATAACTCGCTTCACGTCACTCAACCGATGTTCACCCGTAAGATGAATGAGCAGATCGCGAGAGAGATCGGAACAATCAATACGTATACTCTGCAGGATCCCTCGCCACCCCCACGAAAGATTCCCCTGATCAAGCATTCCACGAACCTGAAGGTCCTGAAGGACCAGGATAGCTTCCGAGTGCCCTGGGCGAAGTATCTGAACGACATGATTCCCGGTCGCACGTACAATGACTTCATGCTGGGTGGGGATGAACCCTCAAACGCAGCCCAGAAGAAACTCTTGCATGCCATTCTTTTCAGCCCGGATCAGTTCATGGAGCTGCTCTCGAAGACCACGACCTCGCTGGGCAAGGATCTGCTCAAGGCCAATACGCTGCAGTTGTCAAGTGACTTGCAGCAGGTAGACATCATCAGAGAGTATGACCACTCTGTTCCCTTATTATTATGATGTTCATGAGTTAGCTAACATAAACAGCGTGGTCATTCCCCTCAATGCCAGAGTCATGGCCGATCTCTTCTGTCTTGACATGAAGACCCCTGAGAACCCAACTGGTAGCATGAACGCTGCCACCGTCTACACAAACACCTCATGAATGTCCGCATCTGGGGTTTCAACAACAACGACTCTGCACTGATGCTGCAGCGTAGAAAGTGGGCCACCGAGGGCGCCGAGGTACTTATCAAGTCCACCCTCAAGGTCGTCAACGAGCATGTCAACTCGCCACAAACTCACGTTTGCGGAACTTGATTGCTCCCAAGCAGCCCACTGGAACCTTGCGCTGGTACGGTCATGGGTCGCCAAGCAGATGATGGAGATGGGTATGACGGCAGAGGAAGCGGCTGATTTGTGCTGGCTGACTGCTATTGGAGGTGTCGGTGTGCCGGCTGGAATTGTTCGTCCTTCCCTCTCCCCTTCATGGCTGGCTATAATTGGACATGTTTTCCTGACGTACCTTTCAAGGTCTCTAACGTTTTGCAATTCTTCTTCCGCTACGAGAACGTCGGACTTTGGGAGAAGATCCAGAAACTCGTTACCGAGTCGGATACCGTTTCTGCGGACCGCACTTTGCGCCAGTACATTCTCGAGGCCTTCCGTCTCACCAGCTCGGAATGTACCGTCCGCGTCTGCGCGAAACCCACCACGATTGATGGACATAAGTTCAACCCCGGTGAGGTCATTATCAACGCACTGGTAGGCATCCCACATCTCATCCCATGTCCATGTAAAAGACACTAACCAAACCAAACAGGGCGTCGCATGCCGAGACCCCGACAGCATCCCAGAGCCTGATCAGTTCAAACTCGACCGACCCGCCACCGCATACATCCACTGGGGCTACGGCGTGCACGAGTGTCTCGGCAAGGAGATCTCGCTCACGTTTGCCGTCTGCGTGATTCGCATGCTTGCCGGTTTGAAGTACCTCCGCCCCGCCCCCGGAGAGATGGGTATGCTGAAGACGATCCCGCTGGATGGACGACAGGCGTATCTGAACGATAGCTGGTCGTGGATTACACAAGATCCCACCACGTGGAAACTCCACTTCTCGGGGTACGGACAGGGTGTCCACGTGCCTGCGAAACCGAGTCCGCCTGTCCCTCAGAATGATGAGTCGGCGGTGTCGTCCCTGCCCAGCGATGATGATGATAAGCTTGAATCGTCGGGGTCTCATCCCGATAATGGGGTGACGGTCACCACGACGTCGTACTCGTGGCAGCAGCCTGTGCGGCAGGAGTATTTCACGATGTCGTCCACGTCATCATTGCCGTCGATGTTTGAGGAGGACATGAGTCACAGTCGACACTCGAGCACGGTGATGGACGGATTCAGCGAGATTGATCGTCCTCGGGATGGTTAGCGGTATGTATCCCTCACAGCCGTGGGTTGTAGCTGCAAGCTTTGTTCTAGTTCGTGCCAGTTGAATCCCATGAAAATGTGTTTTGTTGAATTGATCTTCTGCTCTTCTCCTGCTGTTGTGTCACAGCTCAGTGGAACGCGGTGTCGTAGAATGGAGCCATGTGCGGAGAGCCAGTGCCACAGCCGTTGTTTGTGACACACAATGTCCCCGACGTAAGACACAGGGGCCTGTCTCCGTCCACCAGTTAGGTATCTTATCAAACGTGGTGGTGGCACATACTCCACTAGACTTTCCGGGGGAGGTCAGGTACACGCCCGACACTAGCTAGGTGCTGATGTCAGTGAACAAGGTACTTCGTGATACAATGGAAAGATATAATCAATATACTTGGGAATTCCCGCTGGATATCTTGAGAACTCGTATGTCCCAGGCACCATATAATACCTGGAAGCTTGTCATACTTGCATGACAGCAGGTTCCGAGTCCCTAGAGAGTTACAGGCTCGGGTATTTCCAGAGCCACGAATTGAGTAGATGCCTCAATTATCAATAAGACCCTGAAGATCCTATCAAAGCTATCGCGTCCGATAAATGTGCAAAGAGTTTGACAGGAGATAGGCCAATCTGGATGCAGCGGACAAGGCTGGGGCTCTCCCCGATACCTACGCTGTGTAAAGTAGAGGAGCGTATGCTCAAGTTACATCGAGGACAGGCCTTTATGTGTGCCCAAATACTTGTAAGCTGGTCATTCAAGTGTATTCTGAAAGCTACCAACAAGTTTCTTAGAGATTCGTGCAGAGTGTATGTGCTGTGTAGTCCCGATAAGATAAGCCGCGCTTGGCACTGCGCGCTGTTCGCGGCCACCACCTCAACGTCACCCGTAGACATCTACAGAACTCTCCCTCCGCAACACCAACAATCCGATCCAATCCAACCCATACACAATGAACGAATCCCACTCCCGCTGGGTGCTCCTCGCCCTCGCGAGCGGCGCCTTTGCCGCCCTCAACGGTCTCTTCGCAAAGCTGTACCTCCCCTTCCCCTTCCCCTTCCCCCTCCCCAAACCCCCAGACCAGACCACTCCATCCGAAGCAAGCAGCTAACAACTCTCCTCCTGCGACAGGACAACGGCCGACCAGACAACCGCAATGACCCACACGATCCTACATCTCTTCAACGCAAGCGATGATCATCCCGTTCTGGAGCTGTTGGTGCGCGGTGTATGTCTCCCTCTCCCTTTCCTCTCCCCTCCCCTCTCTCCTCGGTGTACTTGGAGATATCTGTCTGTCTGTCTCGGTTGGCGACATTTGCAGACATAGAGGATTATGTGTGGTGTATGTATATGTGTATGTGTATGCTAATGCTCTGAATGGCGACAGATCTGCCTCGGTCTCAATGTCCTCTGCAACATCATCATGTGGGCGCTCTTCACACGCGCCCTCACGGCCGGCCCCTCCACGACAAAGGTCTCCATTACGAATACCTCGGCGAATTTCCTCGTCACGGCGCTGCTGGGTATGATTGTCTTCAGGGAGAAGGTGGGTGGGTTATGGTGGGTTGGGGCTGGGATGATGGGTGGGGGATGTGTGTTAGTTGGGATGAGGGATAACTAGCCCCCTTCTCTGAGTCTCATTCGGTTAGGTATTATTTCATGTATACATATACTATATATCACTTTTAGATTGTGATGTGCGGGCTACGAGTGAAGGAGACCTTGAGGTATTGTATATCGTAGGATACCCGATCCTGGAATCTATCAACGAAGTAATAAACAAACACAAAAGGGAACAAAATGAACCGTAAGTCTACTGCCGCTCTTCTAACTCGACGAATCCGTCGTCCTCGTCCGTTCCGCTGAGGATTCCTCCGTCTCGGAGTCGCTCCGTGTTCTCCGGGAGGTAAGGCCGCTGCTCGCGACGGAACCGGGGGACCTTCGATCCAAGCCACTGCAAAGTACCCCATATGCGCTCTTCGAGTGACTCGCCCCGTTGGACGTTGGAGTGCGGGCCTAGCGCAGGTTCGGGTGGGTTGGTTGCTGCAAGGGCTTGCTCTTCAGCCTCCGCCTTGAATTGGTATTTTAGACAGTCCTTGACGGTCACAAGACCCATCAGTCGGCCGCGATGCTCGACGAGAATGACGCGTGGGCCGATCTTCTTGAACATCTCAATGACCGTCTCCAGCGCAAGTCGGGGGTGAACGGTCAATGGAGTGTGGTCAACGTAGGGGCTGAAGTCGATGTCGGTGGCGCCGGCGTTGTGATGGATGTCATCAAAGGTCTCGGGGGTGAGATGCGTGCGCGAGACTGACGATGCTCGTCGTGCAACGGTGGCTTCAGCGGCTTCCTTCGTGAAGACACAGCAGGCACATTGGGCGATAACATGCCCTCGGCACGTGCACGGTCAATCGCGTAACGCAGCTCCGTGCGGCCGATATAGCCCACCAGCGTCTTGCTGGTGCGGTCTTCGACGATAGGGAAGCCTTGGAATTTGTTGTCGCTAAGAAGATGCTCGGCTTCGCGGACAGGGAAATCCGACGCAGGCAGAGATACCGGGCTGGAGGTCATTGCGTGGGATACTGGGACGTTGAATACATGGTCTTCTTTATTGTCTAAGAAGGGAATCCGTTCGACCAAATCATGCGGTCAGCGATGCCACCGTTGCTGAAACGGTCGCCGACAGCTTTGGTCACTCCGACAACGATCTACCAGGGAAGTTAGCTACAATACAGCATGAGTGAGATGGTGAGCTTACCATGTGTAGGGAGAATGTAGGTCAATGCGCCGGTCAGCTCGAACATGATACCACCACGGAGATGGTTAGATGCATGATGCCACTGAGAGCGGCGCCTGCGCCCAGGAAAGCGTATGTTCCCGGGGTGATGCAAGGAACGTCAGGCTCGCAAGATGAGAAGAACTGCGAGTCCGGGAAGGCTTCATACAGGGCCTGGACGAGAATCCCAACCAGTCGACCAAAGGAGGCCCCAATAGCCATAGAGGGCACAAAGATGCCTGCTGGGACCTTGCACCCATATGATATAATCACTAACAAGATACGGAGTATAGTAGCGGCTGCCAGCGACGCCACCATAGACCATCTGTTCTTGGATCTGATAGTACATTAGCAACTATCAAGCAGTATGCTCAGACCCACTTACTCGCAGAGGCCGTTGTAATCATGGCCCCCCTCGCACTCTCTGAATAAGATCTCCATCATTTCCGTCATGTTGATTCTCAGGAACATGTTCGGAAAACAGATGACCGCGGTGATACCGGCCAAGACCACGGATTCCATGACGGCATGTTGGGACAGATATTTCTTGCGGAAGGCCTGGCACGGAGGTTCCACTTGATAACGAGGGCACCGTACAGACCACCGAAGACTCCGATGAAGACGAAAAGATCAGTTCGAATGCATGCCACGTGCGGTCATATTGCACCTGGAACATGACCAGCTCCAGTTCTAAAAGGATTCATTGCCTAGAGCTGTCAGTCTACTCATTTTACCCAATGAAGCTTGAGATCTTACAGCCAACACTCCTGTCGCGACGAGAGCGCAGAAGTAACTGCGCCAAAGGGTCTTTAGCGGAAAATATGAAGCAACTTCCTGCGACCCATTAGAATACACGCGCTATCCATCTACTCCCAGGAGGACACCTACCTCAAGAGAAAAAGCACACCACCAATCGGGCTGCCAAAAGCAACAGCCACACCCGCGGCAGCGGTGGCCGTCAAAACCTCCCGAGTCTTCGAGGCATTATGCTTGTATTTGCTGAAAAATCGCGAGATCACATTCCCTGCACAAACCGCAAAGTGCACACTAGGCCCCTCTTTGCCAACTGAGAGGCCAGAGGCAATTGCCAACGGCAGCGCGATCGACTTGATCAGCAACGTCCAACCGCCCAGGAAGCCCTTCATCACGAAACCAGCAATGATACATTTGATTTCGGAGATACCCGAGCCAGCGGCATAGGGCGCAAATGACTTGACCAAACGCGCGGCGATGTAGGCAAAAAATATCTATCGGTCTCAGCGATGACTCTCGACGGTTCAGGAAGAGGAAGGGTACGGTACCGCATATAGGAGTATATGACGAAGTTGACGGGCCAGAAAGAGGTCCAGCTCTTCCACTCTCCGGACATCCTAAAGATCGAGAATAGAAAATTAGCCCTCCGTACAGTCCAGTCAACAGTCGACAACGTAACTTACCTCCCTCGGAGCCCCAACAGCAGAACTGCTCATTCAGATAGAAGGCCGTAGTGCAGTAGCCCAATTTGATGTCGGACAACCACTCCGTGATGATATTCAGAACCGCAGATATCAGACCGATCACGGCGCCCACAATGGTGATCACCAGCCACGCCTGACCCGCATCGTAGGACTCGCGGACTTTGCGTCTCCATCCAAAGGTACCCTCCTGGTCCCAGAACCCGAGCCGTCGCGGCGCTTCGCTCGTCGCTGCGCTTGCTCATGGATCGCATCCTGGACCCAGTCGATGGTGGTAAAGTCCTCATAACGCTTGATCTCGCTGATCTCTTCGGTAATCCCAGTGGGGGGGCCGTTGTCGCGGGACGGGCGGTGGTCAATGGGGGAGGATAAGCCCGATAACCTCCTCCAATTCCGCCGCTCAGACAGCACCGAGGGGGAACGGGGGGAGGTTGATGAGGCCGGCATTGAGCTCATACCATGGGCCGTCCGAGATGCGATAGGGGCATAGTCGGGGGCTCGAGCTGGGGGTATAGTGAGGTCTGGGGGAGTAATGATTGTATGGGGGAGGAAATTAAGCGGGCAGCCACGTGAGGCCAAGTTGCCGTGCTCGGGAGTCAATCAGAGCAACGCGGTCAGCGTGTAGATATTGAGAATTCCGGCCGACGACGACAGATTGCTCCTCGTGATCATTCCAGGAGAACTTCTCACTGTCCGGTAAGCTTCCTCAGGTCTGCCCGTCTGTCGCCCCCTTGCGAAGTGTCCGTCACCGAACGAGTCAACCTCTGACGCCACGCGCGTGCCTCGAGTGGATTTGCTAACCTCGCGCGCCGCAGAACCACCGACAGTCTTCTGTCTTCCTCCTCCGCAAAACTTACTCCAAACCTCAAGTCTTCGAATTTTCCTGGTCGCCTTGGCCTCTTCCTCCGCCACGGTTGATTCCGTCCGGTTTATCCTCCACTCCCCACTCTCCTTCCGTCCTACCCTCCGACTTCCTTCGCGACGCGACTCGATGATGCCTCCCAAAGCGAAACCAGCAGAGGCCCCGCCATCCGATGAGATCACCGGCCAGAGCGCTCTTCCCAGTACGTGACAATCCTTGTCAAGCGGCGATATGCTTGCGATTGACCCTGCGGCTACAGTCTCGCGAATAAAAAAGATTATCCAGCTGGACGAGGATATCGTACAATGTTCCAGCAAAACGCTACGTTTGTGATCGCTATGGCGACAGTGCGTGACCGCCCTACCGCTTCGCCTTACGTGCCGATTGCTGACACGACGCTTAGGAAATGTTCATCCAGTACCTCACCGAGCAAGGGCATAACGTGGTGAAGTCTGAGCGGAAACCACGCAAGAACATCCAATACAAAGATCTCGGTTCGTTGCAGCTTACCTGATAAGCATCTTGACACTGTGAACCATCGTATACTAACCCCAGAGGAATTGCTCTAGCCGCGGCGGTGTCCCGAATCGACAATCTTGAGTTCCTTGCCGACGTGATCCCCAAGACGACAACGTATAAACAGTTCAAAGAGAAGCGCGCCAAGGAGGCCTCCAAGGAAGCGGAAATTGAGAAGGGACAGCGCACGTTGAATGGCGCGGTGGCGAACAAGGGCACGACGAATGGCGAGACGGCACCTGCGGAACCTGAGCCGACGGCGGTGGACGAGATGCCATTGAAGAGCCCTCGCGCGCCGGTGGTGATGCATGCATCAGGTGCGGTGAGCACGCTGGTGTGGATCGCACAGTGGAATCGCGGGGGGAGGACGGGGACGTGGAAATGGAGGACCAGTGAGTGGAGTTGGGATGGAAGGATGACAAAAAAGGGGTGGGAGTTTATACATGGCGGGCGTTTGGGTCAATTTGCGATACGATTTGGGAATCTATAGGAAGCATTGAATACATTGATGAGTGCGGCTGTCTTGGCGCTTTGCTGGTATGACGACGGAACGGGAAATGACGGGAGGTGGCGGCCTCAGGCAGGAATTATGTCAGCTCCGGGAGAGTGGTGGCCTGAGGCAAGAACCCCATTACACAAAACGACGCCATTGAGTGATGAAAGGGGGAACAAAGTAGCTGGGTGAAAGAGGGTAATTTGGCCATTATAATTATATGATTTATGAGTATCTGTCGGTAATATTGTAGAAAAAACGAAGGGAGCAAATATACGACAGCTCTGGTAGACCCGGCCGCAGCCAATCACGTCCCCCGTGATTCCGATCGCTAGCGAAAAAGCTCTGGGGCTCGTCCGACCCGTCGTTATGCCGGGCCTCCGACTTCAACCTCCATCCAGAAAATCCTCCCTCCTCTCCCGTTGCTGCTTCCCCCTCCACCCGCCCTCCCCCTCGTCTCCGCTCGGCAATTGACTGCAGTTGCGCTGCTCGCCATGTCTCTCTCCTCCGCTTCCACCTCTCTGCTGCGCACCTGCGCCCGCCAGCAGCTGCCCACCACCCGCGCTGCCGTCGCCTCCTGCCAGCAGCGGAGGGGAGTCGCTGAGGCCACCAAGCCCACCTTCTCCAGCCCCTTCGCCTCCTCCGGCGCCGCGCGAAGATCCCCGATTTCAGCAAATACTCCTCCAAGAAGTCTGCTCGCTCCAACCAGGTCTTCTCCTACTTCATGGCCGGCTCCCTCGGTCTCGCCTCTGCCGTCGGTGCCAAGGCTACTGTTCAGGGTACGTGTCTCGGATACATCGTGAGATAGGAGGGTTCGGATGGGAAATGCATAGAATGGATGGCATAGGGTCGACATTTGACGGACACCGTGGAATATGATGCAATTGGCGCACGGAATGGTGACTGACCGCTGGACACGACACAATCGCTAACCCCCGTCTATCAAACAGACTTCCTCGTGAACATGTCCGCCTCCGCCGACGTCCTCGCCCAGGCTAAGGTCGAGATCGGTCTTGCCACCATCCCCGAGGGCAAGAACGTACGTTTTCTCCCTCCCGTGTCGAATATCCAGCTCCCCTGCCGATGGGCATGGGTATGCGACAGTTTTCCCGTGGTCCGACGGCTAACCCCATCGACAGGTCATCATCAAGTGGCGTGGAAAGCCCGTCTTCATCCGTCACCGTACCCAGGATGAGATCAAGGAGGCCGAGGACATCGAATGGCAGTCTCTCCGTGACCCCCAGCCCGACTCCGACCGTGTCCAGAAGTCCGAGTGGCTTGTCATGCTTGGTATGTATACTCGATCATATATCGTCTCCACCGTGCGGGTTGAGATATCCCGTCGCAACATCGGCTTACGTGGATATAGGTGTCTGCACCCACCTGGGTTGTGTCCCCATCGGTGAGGCCGGTGACTATGGCGGCTGGTTCTGCCCCTGCCACGGTTCCCACTATGATATCTCCGGCCGTATAAGAAAGGGCCCCGCTCCCCTGAACCTCGAGGTTCCCCAGTACAACTTCCCCACCGAGGACACCCTTGTCATCGGTTAAACGCATCGACATTCCGTCAACAAATCGACCCGATGTTCTTGTGTTTCCGATAGGAGCGGTGTGAGGGGAGAAGGTCTGTGTATGTGTTTTAGATGATTCTCTTCTTGTTGTCAAGATAAAGAGACCCTTGTTTTAATATGGACTGAGAAAAGAAAACTGAGCCTCTTGTTCTATTACTTTGACAACTTGCATGCTGCTGCTGTCGCCGCTGCGGCCGCTTCGCTCATAGAGCTTGTACCACTCTTTGTCTGCTTTGGGGTATAGAGTTCCGTCTTCGCTCAGTGGTCCGATCTGGTCTTGGGATTGGAAGGGTCGCTCGGGGAGACGGAGATTATGTTGGTTGAGTATATGTGTTATTTAGTTTGTTCGTATAGTCATGCAATTTCTTTTGTTTATAGTCTCTGCACAAACTGTATTGATATATGGATTCTGCCTGGTTACACTGACCTACAGTTTACCAAGCTAGACAGTACCAGACAGTACCAGGAATGGGTGGAGCAGAGTGTCATTCATATACCTAGTCGATATCAATTACGTACAATATTCTATTCATCATCTATATCTCAAGACTGTACAATATGTCAAACGCTGAAGAGCATACATACAAGATTCACGCCGTTCACCGCGGCCGAATCACAGCAATCACAAGACCCATGATCGCCGCCCCAGCAGCAGCACTCTGGAGCGCAACGGTCGACAGATCCCGCTGCGTGATGATCATGCCACGGTCACTGAACAGGTCATGGAAGTACTGTCGCCACGCGTCGACCGACACCGTACCTGGCAAAACGGGAATCTGCGTCCGGTACGATTCATAAACAGGGTCCTTCGACACCACTCCCGACTCCTCCGGCGTCGCCGCCTCTGTAGCCGAATCGGCCACAACGACAGAGCGATCCGCTGCCGTATCTTCCTCCAGCGTAGCCGGGGCCGCAGCAGCCACCGTCATCGCCGGAGCAGCCTCAGTCTCAGCAGCCGCAGCAGTAGTAGTAACGGCAGCACCCACACCAAGGCTCTTTTCTTTCTCAATCGCCTCGATAACCTTATCCTCGAAACCCTTCACCAGCCGCTTCCGCCGCCACGGCTCCACGCCAATCTGGAAGATCAAGAACAGCAATACATTCACCCCCATCAAGCCCCAGGTTCCCCACGTGGACATGCGCCGGATCTTGTCCGACCACACCTGCTCCTCGTGGTACCGCGAGAGGATGCTCTTGCTCAGTTGTGCAGCGGCTTCTTCGGACTCGCGCTCGGCGGCCGTGAGCGCCTCCTGCGCTTCGTTCTCGGCGACTTCGTTTGTGTGGTCGTTGCGGTAGAGGTGCGTGAAGCGTTCCAGGTCGACGGGGGACCAGGCGTGTTTGCGTTGGAGGAGTTCGTTGACTTCGCGTTGGGAGGCGGAGCGGTTGTTTATGGCGGAGGCGTAGGCTTCTTTTGCGGAGCGGACTTGGGCGCGGGCTTTGAGGAGGCGGTCCTCTGTTTTTCATGCTTATGTTAGAATTATCGTAGGTATCTTATGAATATTGTGTAGTCCTGTTTCTGGCGGGGATGTAGGGAGGACGGGGGATACGCACCTTGGGCATGAATCTCCTTCTTCAACGTTTCGATCTCGGAATACCCGGTCAAATCGTTCAATCGCTGGCCCGCCACGAACACGTTCGATTGCAGGTTATCCATCATGGTGGTGAATTGCTTCGAGAACTGTGATCGTCGGTCCTCCAGGTACGACGGCAATCCGCCATGAGACTTCGTCTGTGTCTTCTGCTTCGACTCCTCCGTCTTACCACTTCCCCCCCGTCGCAGTCGACTGCTGCGTCTGTCCTTGTATTGGTTGAGGGCCTCCCGCTGCACTCGCACCTGAGACAGACTGAGGAGAAGAAAGCGGTATAGCCTCCCCCGCATCAGCCGCCGCCTGTGTCCGCAGACTCTCTTCTAAGAACGCAGCGGTCGAATGCGACTGTGCTCCCGCCGCCGCAGCTCTCTTCTCGTCATCTGTTAATTTGTCATTCTCGCTCGGCGATGACGACTGTACGGACAATTGCGTCCGGAATTGACATTGCGGACAGACGGAGAAGGGCCGGGTTTCTGCCAGCGGGGAGGAGTTGTGGTTGGAGTTGGAGAAGAGCTTGCGGACGGCTGCTGCGGAAGGGATGTGCGGATCGGGAGAGGGGGTGGTTGATCGGATGGACTGCCGGAGCAGCAATGGCATGGACTGCATGGCCGGTGGAGGGCCAGGTCTTGGAGTGGTGCCTTTGCTGCGGTGTCTTGTCTGTCGGCCTGTCTGTCTGTCTGTCTAGTTAGTGGTGGTGGTTCGCCGGTTGGGATTCGGGTGGGAGGTCCGGCTGCCGGTCCGAGGGCGGTGGGGCCAATTGTCTGTCCATCATGACGCAGGGATTCAATGTCGCACTGTATTAGATTTGTTGGTGGTAGTAATAGGTAGTATCTTGGTTGGAATTCAGACGTTGTTCGTGTTTACGTTGGAATACATAAGGAAATTTGACTGGTTAACATTACATTCGTACAAGCCTAACAGAACGCTACAAACAAACACCATGAACGAATGACACAATCGACCGGGAAAAGATACAAATGAGCTTTCGCATGGCCCTCTGCCACGGATATCACCGCCACCGAACGAGCATGAATGTGGCCCCGGGGACCAGCGAAACAGAGACAGAAACTCAAGCCAGCAGCACGGGTCTACATTGAACACGCACTCCTCTCGCATGCGGGTACCTCAGTCCTGGACCTTGTTATCTCCCCGAACAGCCTCCGCATAGGTCGGTGGAGGCGCGAGTCATCACCAGTCTCCGCCTGGCTGCTGCTTCCAGGGTTGGCAGGCGCCGGCTGCTGGGGCTTGGGGTTCTGGGACTGCGAGCGAGGTTGGTCCGCGGGAGGCTGCGCGCCTAAGGTACCATAGCCGCGTTGGGAGGGGTGTTTGGAGCTGCGGGTGCGAGACGTAGTAGTATGTGACATGGCCGCTCTCGACGTCGCGGCCTTGACGGGCGCCACCGGGGACGGGCTCGTAGTTGGGGTCATCGTAGTCGGGTTCGGGGTATTTAAGGATGATGTACCAGGCGTGGAGAAGGCCGGGAACGTAGCCCAGACAGCAGAGGGCGAGGTTAATGATCGAGTCGGCGGTGCAGACTCCCTACTTTGATCCATACTGGGGGGTATTAGCGATGGGTCATCTTCTGATGGAGGGGTGGGTGGTACATACCTGAGACGGGGGGGAAGAAGATGGCGAGGATGCCTAGGAAGATGTCTGAACCGCACATGGTTGCGATGGTCTGGGATGATCACGATGCTGGAGACTCCCTTCCCATGCAAGAGCTCAATAGTATTGTGAGTGGATTTGGAGCGATGGAGGTGGATGTGCTGCTGGTTCGATGGAATGATCTCGGTTGCCTGAGTCAGATGACGTCGTGTCACATGACTGTGGCTTGTACTATCACTGTCGTCGATAGGCATTGGTGGGAGAATGTTGAAGTTCGATATAAATCTGGCATGTCTGTTGGTCTTATTGTTTTCACTATCTTAAAGTGTTGTTAATGAACTTGGGTGGGTATGAGGTGGTACAACATGGCCGTCCGTCACAATATATATTCCGTACACACATCACCCTCAACATACACTCCGTGGCGTATGCACTACTCCACCATACACGACCTACAATGAAGTAAAACTACATGCTTAGACCGAGTATAATGGACTGACATTGACAATTTGCTACGTCTCAGGCAATATTCTAGGACTTAGGATATGCTCCGTCTCTGAATGCTGTTCGCTATCGACACTGAAGAACAGACGGATTGAATGCAGATTCGCTGTTTACCCAATACTGAAAAAAAGCTAAAAGGGAAGAAACTGCCGATGCCAGAAGCGTGGCACAGGAATCGACCCAGTCCACCTATGTTTCTGCGACGCAATCAAGCGGTCCAAGAGGTAGCAATCTGATGCATCGCCAGTGGGGGTTGCATTCCGCAGAGTGGGCGCTCTTCTGCAAGGCAGATCTGGTGCGGCGAGGAGCGGATTCCGATAGAGATCTCCTCACATGAACCACATCAACCCAGAACCCCAAACCCATGCCCTTACCGAGACCACCACTGGGCTCATTATTTCCAGCGGTAAGGAAGCGCTGCACTGACTCGAGGGTGGTCCAACCGAGAGACTTGGCGGAGAAAGGGCCTGGAATTATCCACCCTGCATAGGCTTATGATCACAGCAGTTCTTGCGGCGCTGACTCTGATCAAATAGCGATCGGCCGCTCGCGAGGCTATCCGCCCGCTGGTTGGCTGGAGCGGCCATGTGAAACAACGGTCTTGAGGGCGGGATCATGGTTCTCTGGCTCAAAACTAGGTTCCGCGAGCGGAGTACGAAGACTCATGGATCCGGCCTGTTCATGCCTGGTCATGGCCATGGTCCTGGGTAAAGTCGAACCCAGAAAGCACAGAGTAGGCCAAGACCATCCACATCGGAGTGATAGTGGTGCGCCTCTTCCTTGGAACCGGACGGGATGGTCGATCGCCCAACAGACACATGGCCGTCCGGGTTGTTAATGGGGATGAAGGCGCTGCACTTGGGCGCAAAAGGCGTGCCACGTCAGACGACCGAGTGGATGGGTCATAATCGGGCAGTCGGGGGGGCATGATAAAGAAGAACTCAATCCCGATAGACTTTGCGGTTCCTGCATTTGCTCCTGGCGTGAGTAAAATTAGCCCTGGCCTCGGGGATTCTGGAGGTGCGAGGGATTGATAAAAGCCGCCGAGTGTAGTCGGTTCGGGTTAGTCTCCCTACTAACCAACACCGCCCAAACGAACTTCCCCTTTTCTCGCCCATCCGTTCGTCGTTGCTCCCGGCCTGAGGCAGGAAGCCCCGACCTTTCGTCTCGTCGCCCGTTCCTGGCGGTACCTCTGCCTTCTCCCTCGCCTCATCTGTCGTGCAACCTCGTCGCTCGTTTACCTTCGTTTCGTGCCAATCGCGCCCCCCTCTCCCTGCGTGACTGCGTCGCCAGTTCCATTCCTTCTTTTCTTTCCTTTCGACCAGTGGTCCTTGGTTCTCCACTCAGTTCCCAAAGAAAACCGCGTCCCAACACCAGTCCTCCCCGACACCAATATGAAAGGATCGTTCGACTCCCTTCGCAACTGAATCTCATTTCACGTCAAATCCATTCGCTCCTTATTGACGACCTCGAGCGTGTCACCGTAGGCCAGCATGTCCGGCTCCTGCATCTCCCTCGCAGGGTCGACGCAGTGTCCCGCCTTCAACACCTCTTCCATATCGACCAGCTCCAGTCTTTACTCGGATTTGTACGCCTTTTGCTCTTGCTCTACGCAGCCAGTCCTTTCGCAAATCACCCACTGACAGCCTCGCAGCCCATTCATGCAAAATGTCTCCAGTTTGACTCAATTCGACCAACAATTGAGCGCTTATGTCACTTCCTCTTTCGTCCAGCGAAAGTAAGTCTCTCGAACATCCACCAGGCACCCATCCAACTGACCCATCCAGATATGTCGATTTCCTGGGATGTCAGGACGCCAATATGACTGACACGGGCGGCTTCTACGCGCGCTACACCACCAGTGCCATCTGCAGTGGTCTTGTCCAGAGCTCGATTGACGACTGCGACCTGTCGGACGAAGAGTCAAGACCTCTCTGTGCCGAGTCATGTGTTCGTCCTACCTGCCAATAGTACTCATCATCGCACTAACATCGATCCAGGCTTCAATGGCGGAGAGTGAAGAGTCGATCCTGGTGAACCCGGATCGTTGCCCCCGGAGGGTCAGTAACTACATGGACCAGATTCGTTCCGACTTTACCGTGTGCGCCCGCCCAGCCGACGCCTTAACCGTGAGCTGTGTTTCGGGATCCGACAACGAGCCAGAAGAGTGTGGGTTCAACTCCAATTTGATGGGCTTGTGTGGATATTGCGGCTCCAGCTCCCCCAACTCGACCGACTCCTGCTGTGTCAATGCCGACGCCGAAAACTCGTTGTAAAGATATCACCGTCCCCTATCCCACGACGACGCTGCGTACGATTTTCACGACCACATCCAATGCCACTGCGGGTGGTGCTTCCGACGGCCTCTCGGGAGGGCAGATTGCTGGTATTGTCGTGGGGTCCGTGGCCGGGTTTGCCCTGCTGGTCGCTCTCATCGCCTTTGGATTGATCTGCTGGTGTCGACAGCGCCGTGGCCAGCAGCAGAGTGCGTTGAATCAGCCGAATCCCCAGCGCAAAGGCTCGCCATCCATGTCGCAGCAATCCCCGACCGGCCTCGCGGCGATTCCTGGTGGTCGCGTCGCTCGCATGTCGGCCTTGCGCGAAGTCCCCAGTGCGTCCCCCGCCCGATCGCGAACCTCTGCCGGCATTCTTTGGTGGTGCCAAGTACAGTGATTCGTCGACTCCGAGGTTATGGGGCGAGTCCGGGTGCGATGTCGAAGAAGATTCCCCCAACGACTGGAAAGCGCCATGGATCTCTGTCAAGCCAGTCTGCCTTGGCCGGTGCCGGCAGCGACACGACCTCGCCTCGCTCTGGGACTGTTGGGCAGTATTCGTCCCAGAAGGCTTGACCAGCGGACAGTCGGAGCAATTGTCCTCTTTCCAGGATTATTACTCGCAGGACGATATCCATGCGGGGTCCAAGGTGGCCGTTCTATGGGCCTATCAACCTCGCGCGAACGACGAGTTTGCGCTGGACCGGGGCGAGATGCTGAAGGTTATTGGTATCTGGGACGACGGATGGGCCACGGGCATTCGCGTTCCGGAGAGTGCAGAGGACTACGACGCTCGACACCGTGAACAGCGCGACAGGTGTCTCGAACGGTTCCCAGCGACCCATGGCTTCGCCGACACCCGTGGGAGAGATCAAGGCCTTCCCTTGGTGTGTGTCTGTCTGCCACAGCACTGGAGAAAAATCATTGACGGTGGCCAAGGGGACGACGGTTGATGATCAATCGCAGTCGTATGTGTCTGTATTCGGACCTGCGAAGTTTCCCATGATGCCGATTATGCCTTGATGATAGCGCCCTTGTTCTTCGTTTCCCTAGGAGTTTTCTGCGCGAGCGGCTGCATTACCTACTGGACGGTCTTTCTGGCTCTACACCGTGTTATTCCTGGTCGCCTTCGTCATTTCGCCGAGCAAAAACTTTATCGACCATTTTTCCTCTGACGGTTCCTCTTGGACGGCCTTGTCGGTTGCCATTGTCCTATCCCTTCTGCCTGAATGTGGCTGTTTCCTTCGGTGGACTCTTGTTTTGTTTCTTTTTCCTTCTTCCCTTCGGTTATATACCCCTTTCTCCTTTAACCTTTTCTGTTCCATTCTTAGACCATGGAGTCCCCACCTTGTTTTAATGATGCCTGTGCTGTCTCCCGTGGGGGGTTTGGGCGGATGCGCTACCCAATCGCGCTGCGTGCGGGCGAGCGAGCATACGTAATATGGCTGATTATCCGTACAATGATCTATGTACATACATACATACATACATGCATTCATATTTGCCGGCTTACCAGTTAAGTCTTCGCGTAGTAGAGACAATCCTTGGGTTCACGGAGTGTAGATATATAGAGTTTGTTCTTATGTCAAGAATTCATTGAAGTAGAGCCCTGGGATGATGTAGGTTTACTGGGCCGGAACTAGTGTGCCATGGTAGGAGAAGGGCCCGGTGAGACGACCGTGGATCCCACGGGTCATCGTCATCGGTCACATCAAAGGAAGCCTGCCTGCAGAGCTATACATAGGAATTGGGTATTCCAAAGAAGTGACGAGCCACTGTCAAGCATGAGAGACCACAGATGACAGGTGCTCTGACCTCGTAGAGGCTTCCGAAAACACACGAGGCTGAAATCTCCCCCTGACGGCCGGTGGTGCGACGACGGCGGATCACGTGGGCCACCCCACTTCGCAGAGGCCGCCATCATGTACCCTGTACCTCAGCGGCGGTGCGGGCGACGAGCAGGACGGGAGTCGAAGGTACTGCCCACCGCCGCCGTCGCCGCCCGCCGCAGCAACGCAAGCAAACAGGAACCTCCCTGACTAACCCAAAGTGCCCCTCATATCTCCATCTCGGCTGCCATCCCCCATTATTATTCTCCTCCTCCCACTCCCCCTCATCTTCGTCCCCCCTTGGCTGTATCGCAGACCCTCGTGAGTCCCCCGATCTACCCTATACCCACTCGGGCCTACAGCAGCCCCTCGTGTTGTCTCAACCCACCTCATTGAGCCCATCCTCGCCGGGCACCGCCTCCAGATCGGAATAGGGACAAGTAAGCCCAAACTAACATCGCGTGCCAATCCAGTGCTCATTCTCATCGTCCCATTTTCTCCCCGATCCTCTTTCACTCGCAATCATGTCGGTATGTTTCGTTCCCTGCTTGCAATGTTTCTCATTACTCTGCTGACATGCGGGTTTCCTGTTGTTGTAGCTCGCATCTGGGTACGTTGCTTGTCTGCCTATTCGAGAATGTCCCCGACCACTGCGGGCGACCCCTCTCCCCCCTACACCCACGACTCGGCAATACTCGAACGAAAGTACTGACCTCGCGACCAGTGTCGCCGTCTCCGACGAGTGTATCAACGCTTTCAACGAGTTCCGCATGACCGGCGGTAAGTCCGGTGACAAGACCAAGTTCATCATCTTCAAGATCTCCGACGACAAGAAGACCGTCGTTCTCGAGGAGGCCTCCAAGGAGCAGGACTACGAGGTCTTCCGCAGCAAGCTCGAGTCTGCCCGCGACAGCAACGGCAAGCCCGCCCCCCGCTACGCCGTCTACGATGTTGAGTGGGAGATGCCCGTTGAGGGCAAGCGGTATGTTTCCGTTCTTCTTGCTTTCATATAGAGGTTTCGTTGCTGACTAGTTTGTCTTCAACAGGAGCAAGATCGTCTTCATCTCTTGGGTGCCTCAGGAGACCCCTACTCTGGTATGTTCCCCGATATTCACCGTCATTTCTCTTGCACTCCCAGGTCGTCAATCAATTGCCGCTGACGCTGCTTGCTCTAGTGGTCCATGATCTACGCCAGCACCCGGGAGAACCTGAAGAACGCCCTCAACCTCCCCACCTCCATCCACGCCGACGACAAGAGCGATATCGAGTGGAAGACTGTGCTGCAAGAGGCTAGCGGCGGCAAGGCCGGCAAATAAATCACAGCAATGGGCTGGGTCCCGGCCAGGTGAGCCTGGTGTGAGTGCGTGTTGGTGATGACAACAACAATGGCGACGCTACCATCCGTTTCCCGATTGCGAAGCGCTTCGAGATACGACCGCCGCGGGCATGCTTCCATGCTTCTGCATACATGTAGTTTCAATATGAGATCGTTACGACTTTGTCTGCCTTCTCTAGTGACAGTACCATCTCTATGCGATTGATAGTCTCTGGGGGCGAGCCTGTGGGCGGGAGATTGTGCCGTGGTTGAATGTTGTCTTCTCTTTCCTTTCGTTTTTCTTTTGCTCCGCTTTTTTCTTGTGTCATCTTCTCTTTGTGTCAGCGGTTGCTTGTACAGAAACTCTACTGCGTGATGAGGAGGAGACGAGGGGTTGTAGAGTAGAAGACATGATATGATTTTGGACCGAGGTCGGTGTGATGAGTATGATCTGTATACTCCCAGGATTGAGACGCGACAGTGAGACGGCAGAGTCGATATGACCCGAATAACGCAATGAGTGCAGGTCTTATATCATGAGGTGCAAGCGATGCGGACGGTCGGGACGGCCAGGGCCCGTCGACCAATCAGGGCGCGGGCAAAACGGACTAAGCTAGCCCGTCCGGATCCTCGACTTTCCACCTCAAACCACAAGCCGAACGTCGTCTCTGTCTCCTCCATCGCAAGTCTCGGTCCCCCCTCCACGCTCGTCCCCCCGAAACCATCCTCAACCTCGAGGAATCGCCTCTCTCATCTCCGGGAGTGTTTTTTTCGTCCATTGATCTTTTTTTCGCGTCCGCCGCCGCCCCCACACACAATGTTCTCCCGCTCCGTCTCGAGAGCCGTTGCTCGCAGCTCGGCCCTGCCCACCACGGCCATGCGCTCCTACCGCACTGCCTCGTCCCCAATGGCGTGCCTGAACGCTCGTCCTCAGCCGGTGCAGAAGTCCATCGCTCCCCAGCAGACCCGCGCCGCCTCCGAGCACGCTATCGCCAATCCCACACTCGCCGGCATTGAGAAGCGTTGGGAGGCCATGCCCCCCCAGGAGCAGGCCGACCTGTGGATGCAGCTGCGTGATCGCATGAAGGTCGACTGGCACCAGATGACCCTCCAGGAGAAGAAGGCTGGTATGTATCTCGTCTGATGGTTGTTGCCCGTCCCCTCCGGGCCTACAGAAATTTTGTACTGACGGGCTCTCCCCCCACCATCTAGCCTACTGGATCGCTTTCGGCCCTCACGGCCCCCGTGCCCAGGCTCCTAAGGGCGAGGGCCTGCGCATCTTCGCGAAGGTTGCTCAGCTTACCGCCGTCTCCGTCGCCATCTTCTACGTCATCCACCTGTTCGCTAAGCCCCAGCCCCGGACCATGACCAAGGAGTACCAGGAGGCCTCCAACGAATACGCTCTCGTATGTGATCTGATAACCCACTGGAACGGAATGGACGTACTGACCAGACTTCCCACAGCGCGAGAACATGAACCCTATCTACGGCATCAGCGCCCCGGGTTACGAGGGCAAGGGCTTCGTCCAGAGCCCCCCGGCTGAGAAGCAATAGATGGATCGCGGTGATGATGCATCTGAGAGGGAACGAGCAGGTATAACAGCATAAAAGCAGAAAAAACCACAAAAAACCTCCATTCAGCCACATACGGTCGGATAGGGTGGATCGCGGGGGGCTGATATATGTATAACCGATTTCCCTCTCCCACCGACCATTCATTCGTCTCCCCGGCCTCACCACACACACTCTCTGATCGATGACTTGCCCTCCGTGTGGATGTTTTTTTTCCTTTCGTCTTTTGTCTTACTTCCCTACCCCCTTTGTTTCGTTCCTGTCTCCTGTCTGTGCCCTTCCTCCCAAAAGACCTGTGTATCTCGTACTGTGCAATAATCGATGTATCTCCTTTGTAGTCATAGATGAGTTGGTGGCTATATTTCTATTTACTTGAATTTGGGGGTGTGATGTAGTGTAGGTGGTTGTTGTATCTCTGTGATATCAGATGGCATGGCCAGGTCTGTCTCGGTGCTACGGGAGTTCGGGTGCGCGTTACAGATACAGTGCAGGATACCCGTGTGGTAATGTTACGGGGACAGGGAGCGGTCGGGACGAGATGGGCGGTAATGACGTGTACCTGGAGCTGCCACCTGGAGCTTCCCTTCCTAACCGAGGGTTCCAGTTGGTTGTTCACCTCGTTCAGGAAATCCATTGCAGTCGATACACCAGTGAAAATTTAAATGGATAACGAAAACTGGACAGTCAGTGAACAAGAGAGTGTGCAGTGTTTTGAAGAGGAGAATTAGAGCCGAGGAATGTCATGCAGCAGGGATGGGAAAAGAGGAGTCGTGGTAAGGTACTTGGTGTATGGTATGGAGCGGTATGGACAGCAGCGCAGGAGGACAGATTTTTCTGCAGGCGTTCGTCCGAAATGGGGAGACGGACGCAGCCGGAGCGACGAGCAGGGTGGTCGGGGCAACCAGCTGGGTCCGTGTTTACCGCTGGCACCAAATTGTTCTGTCCAGCGCTTTCAAAGAGGGAGATATGGATCTCATCTAGTCTATAAGCTATAGATCCATTGAGACGGAGTACTCGAATTATATCGGTTAAAGGTTGAGTGACCTTCCAGATAATAGGTAATGGACCGTGAGGAGAGGCTCGGATGATACATGTAACGATACGGTATCCGGTAGTGCCAAGGAAGCTCCGCATTTGTGTGCGAATTTTCCCTCCCCAGCCGCTGGGCCTTTGTGTCCGTAGCGCGACACACGCCGCTTGTACGACGTGCTGGGATGGCACCGTCGGGATGGGAATATCAGGAGACAGGGCTGAGGTGAATGGCATTCTGGGAGAAACACGACTCCACGAGGGGAGACAAAGGGCCGCAACAAGCAGGGCGCGTTGCTCGGTACATCACGGGATCGTCGGCAAAACCGCCCCGGAAAGGCTAAGCCGGGCAGCAGAAGTGGACGGGCGGTGCTGTATTACTCGCTCGCTCGCTCTCCCAGCCCTTCCCTTCCATTTCCCTTCCTTCTTCCCCTTCCTCTCCTCCTCCTCTCCTCCCCTACACCTCTTTCCATCCCCCATTTCGCTCTTCAACACCGTCATCATGTTCAAGAGGTATGTCCTTCCTGAGCCACCCGCATCCGACCCCACGCTCTCTTTCCTTTCTATATAATTATACACTCCCCCATCATAGCTCCAACTAACGTTCTTGCTCCAGCGGTCTTGCCCGGACCTTCGGGAGGGCTGCTTTTGCCCGCCCGACCCCCGTCGCCCGTCGCGGTCTCCAGCCCTCCAAGCTCAATGGCTTCCCTTCCCTGGCCCGTTTCGCCAGCACTGAGTCTTCCGTCGGCAAGATTCACCAGGTCATCGGTGCCGTCGTCGACGGTATGTGGTTTCCCGCGTCCTCCCTGAAAAATCCCTGCCTTCCCGGCCCTACGCGAAAATCTTTTCCGGGCCTCGATCACAACCACCAACCACCACCTTCTCCCATCCACCACCATCAACACCACCACGAGACTCATCTCCACGAGAAAACCGCCTCCGCTGACTGTCGCCTGTAGTGAAGTTCGAGGGTGAGAAGCTCCCTGCCATTCTCAACGCCATTGAGACCGAGAACAACGGCCAGAAGCTCGTTCTGGAGGTGTCTGTATGTGATGGCCCCAAGCTTCCCTGATGACATCAAAAGGCTTTCCCATCCCGCTGCTGCAGTGACTAACCCATTGAATAGCAACATCTTGGTGAGAATGTCGTCCGTACCATTGCCATGGATGGTATGTCGCTTCCCCCGGTGTCGGCGTGGATCGTTACCCTCCGCGTCTCACCGCTATCCCTTTACGTGGTCTTTACTTTTTCCTGACCCTCTCTCTCCAGGTACTGAGGGTTCTTACCCGTGGTGCCGCTGCCCGACACTGGTGCTCCCATCACCATCCCCGTCGGTCCCGCTACCCTGGGCCGTATCGTCAACGTCACTGGTGACCCCATTGACGAGCGTGGCCCCGTCAAGGCCGTCAAGCACCTCCCCATTCACGCCGAGGCCCCTCCCTTCACTGAGCAGTCCACTGAGGCCGAGATTCTCGTGACCGGTATCAAGGTCGTCGATCTCCTTGCCCCCTACGCCCGTGGTGGTAAGATTGGTCTCTTCGGTGGTGCCGGTGTCGGTAAGACCGTGTTCATTCAGGAGCTGATTGTAAGTGATTCTTCGCCTCGGAAACGGCCGGATCGAGTCGCAGCTAACCGCCTCGTGTAGAACAACATCGCCAAGGCCCACGGTGGTTACTCTGTGTTCTGTGGTGTCGGTGAGCGTACCCGTGAGGGTAACGATCTGTACCACGAAATGCAGGAGACTGGTGTCATCCAGCTCGATGGCGAGTCCAAGGTGTCTCTTGTGTTCGGTCAGATGAACGAGCCCCCAGGTGCCCGTGCCCGTGTCGCCCTTACCGGTCTGACCATTGCCGAGTACTTCCGTGACGAGGAGGGCCAGGACGTGCTTCTCTTCATTGACAACATTTTCCGTTTCACCCAGGCCGGTTCTGAGGTGTCCGCCCTTCTCGGTCGTATCCCCTCTGCTGTCGGTTACCAGCCCACCCTGGCCGTCGACATGGGTGGTATGCAGGAGCGTATCACCACCACCACCAAGGGTTCCATCACTTCCGTCCAGGCCGTCTACGTGCCCGCTGACGATCTGACTGATCCCGCTCCCGCCACCACCTTCGCTCACTTGGACGCCACCACTGTGTTGTCTCGTGGTATCTCCGAGTTGGGTATCTACCCTGCTGTCGACCCTCTCGACTCCAAGTCCCGTATGCTCGACGCCCGTATTGTCGGTGAAGACCACTACAACACCGCCACTCGCGTCCAGCAGATGCTCCAGGAGTACAAGTCCCTCCAGGATATCATTGCCATTCTGGGTATGGACGAACTGTCTGAGGCTGACAAGCTTACTGTCGAGCGTGCTCGTAAGCTCCAGCGTTTCCTGTCCCAGCCCTTCACCGTCGCCCAGGTCTTCACTGGTATCGAGGGTAAGCTTGTTGACCTGAAGGACACCATCCGTTCCTTCAAGGCCATCATTGCTGGTGAGGGTGACGATCTCCCTGAGAGTAAGCTTTCCCGCCTATTATGTGATATGAACCTTACTAACGTGTCTTAGACGCCTTCTACTACGTTGGTGACTTCGAGTCTGCCCGCGCCAAGGGTGAGAAGATCTTGGCCGAGCTCGAGAACAAGGCCTAAATGTAATATTGTTGTTTAAAGCGCCCTTTTCCTTAACCTCTCTCTATATTTCTTTGTCCTCTTTTGTTAGATTTTGGACTTCCTTTCGACAGTGGTTCCGCTTTCTGTCGATCCGTGTACAGTACTCGAATCAAAAGAGGGAGTTGACCGAAAGGAGCTATCCAAATAAATCAAGGGAACAACGAAGAAAAGAAGATGCCAGATGACCTAGGAAAAGAGCACTGGAGACGACAACTCACTCCCCCTTTAAGTTGTGATGGGTCACCCCCCGGGTCGGGGGGTGGTCCGCATGGCTTGTGTTACACTATGTGCTCATGTAAGTAGGTTAAAATGACCACACCGGCCTGATACCCTGGGGCTGGGACAATTGTATCATTTCTTTTGTAGCTTTGTTTCCTTTTCTATCGTAGACATCGTAGATGATCGTAGTAAATATTCATGTATGCGTATGTATGTGGCCGTGTAGTGTCAAAAGGCAAGCATAAATCATATTGCACTATGGGCTATTTATTATGCGCTGATACTAGGTACTATCCGATAACTGTATGTACTATCATATTCCCATCCATCCACTCATCCCTTGTGCTCGGTTCAGCGGTCCTACAGAGTATGTTCCAATGCAAGAACCTATCAAGTAAAAACTGTTAGCATCATGTTCGACATACAAACCAAGTAGATGAGAAGGAGAGGGGAAGGAGGTAGCTACCAAAGCAGTCCGACTCGGCAAATAAAGCTGCACATAATTCTTCCTCCCATTCCACTCCATATCGGTCGTAAAGAACCTCGTCTCGGCGAGATTGCGACCAAACCCACCAAACGCCTTATCATCCGTATCCAACACAATCCGATACGTACCGCCGACATCCACACCCACCCGATAATCGGTAAAGCTATTCGTGGGATGGAAATTGAATACCCAGAGCAGACCTGCGCGCTCGAAGGCGAGCACCTTGTCGCCCTCGTGCTTGAGACTGACGTATGCCTGTGGCGCATGCAACCAGCCGTACTTGGCCTCGGTGTGTTGCATTGCGCTGTCGAAGGCGTTGAGGAATTGGTAGCGGAGGAGGTGGTCGTCTGTGAGGTTGAGTTGGCGCCGTGCGTACCAGAAGGAATTGTTGTTGCGGCGCGCGGGAAATCGAGCCATTCGGGGTGTCCGAATTCGTTGCCTTCGAAGTTGAGGTAGCCTTCGCCGCCGAGGGAGTGGGTTACCAGACGGATGAGTTTGTGGAGGGACATGCCGCGGGAGATTGTGGGGGTGAGTTCGGTCAGGACGGACATGTGGGTGTACATTTCTTTGTCGCAGAGCCACATCATGAGGGATTTGTCGCCGACCAGTCTGTTTGGATTGTTTTTGTTAGTGGGTGAGGGGAATCATGGAGATGGAGAGGAGAGAAGAGGGGAGAAGATAAGAGGAGAGGAGGCTCACGCTTGGTCGTGGCTTTCGGCGTAGGCGATGGTCTTCTCGCCGTGGCGACGGTTGGTCAGGGTAAAGACGAGATTGCCGATATCCCATTCGTCGTCGGACTTTTCCTTCAAAAGTTTGATGTACATGTCGGGGATGGCCATGGCGAGACGTAATCGAAGCCTACGCCGCCGAGGGAGTGAGGGAGACACAGTGCTGGCATGCCGGAGACGTCTTCGGCGACGGTGATGCAGTCAGGGTAGAGGGAGTGGAGCATTTCGTTGGCGAGAGTGAGGTACATGACACCTTCGCCGTCGACAGACGAGCCGAAGTATTCGTGGTAGCCGCCGGAGAAGCCACTGCGTCGTTTCTTGTGTTAGCTGGGAGCCAAGGGTTGGGGGTGCGAAGAAGAGTGAGGGGAGAGTGGGGAGCGTACGTTCCAATGCCGTGGTGCACGTAGAGCATGCTGGTCACTCCGTCGAAGCGGAACCCGTCGAAGCCGTACTCTTCCATCCAGAAGCGGAGGTTACTGAGCAGGAAGCGCAGAACCTCGTGGTTACCGTAGTTGAACAGACGGCTGTCCCAGAGCTCGTGACGGCCTTTGCCGCCCTCGTGGAAGTAAAGATGGTCGGTGCCATCGAACATGTTCAGTCCGTCGAGGACATTCTTGGATGCGTGGCTGTGGACGACGTCAAGGAGCACGACCAGACCCAGACTGTGTGCGGTGTCAACCAACTCCTTCAGGTCCTCGGGTGTGCCGTATCGGCTGCTCGCAGCGAAGAAGTTGTTCACTTGATAGCCGAAGCTGGCGTAGTAGGCGTGCTCCATCACAGCCATCAGTTGGATGGCATTGTAACCCAGGCCGTGGATGCGTGGGAGCATGTTCGCTGTGAATTCTTTATATGTGGCGACGCGAGTGTCCGGGGACGAGATACCGACGTGGGCTTCGTAGATGCGCAGGCTCTCGGGTTTCTTGGGCCTGCTGGCCTTGAATTGGTATCGTTCGCTGGACGGGGGGTTCCAGAAGACCGAGTCGTAGGTGGGAGATACGTCGAGATCCTGCACGACGCGCTTGATCCAGGCGGGGATTCGGTAGAGACGTTCACCACTGGGGGTGACCATTGTGAACTGAAATATCTTAGTTCATTCTGGACGGCTGGTGCTGGATATCCAGGTGAGAGGCTCTACCTTGATTTTGCTGTCGTGTGGAATGGCAGCGACCCCATCCTTCGCAGGGACCATCACTTCCCAGACTCCAAAGTCGTTCTTTGTCATTGGGTTCGCCGCAACGTCCCAATTGTCTGCCAGGTTCAGTAATTATTGCAATGGCCGACAGGGCCAGACGTACTGAAGTCCCCGACAAGCGACGCCTCGACGGCATTGGGAGCCCATTCGCGGTATGTAACGTCGCCATTGGTGTTGACGTTGAGGCCGAATTTCTCGTAGCCCTGTAGAATTGTTTGTTAGTCTCTTATCCTTCAATATTATCATGGAAGATAAAGACCTTGCTGAATTTGTCCAGTCCGCCTTCAGTGTCATTGATGGTCTTCATCCAACTCTCGACGAGGTTGAATCGCTCTCGCAGCGAGCCACTGAAAGGCTCCAACCAGGGATCAAGCTTGATCACACCTGAAAAAGCTCTGTTAGCAAGTGTTTCGCTGGCAGAAGATCTTATCACGCACCGGTTCCATCTGGCGCAGAGCTATCTATAGCTTGGGTGGACGCCATTGGGACGAAGAGTGGCAGGATGGCCTCACACGGAGATCAATAATGGTCGCTTGTCAAAAAGTAAAGAACTCCTGCAACGACGGCGACAAGAATCTGGCAGCCGTGAGCGGTGGTGGTGGACGAGGCTGAGGTGCAGTCCAGACTGGATGCGGGGAGGCCAAAGACCCCCTCAGGACATGTGATGTCACATGGTCTGCACAACTCTTGTTTTCTCCTCAACCATTTGCATCCACTTCCCAACCATCCCGTCGTTCGTGACTATTAATCGCTGCCCATCTGCACCTGCGACGGGGGTCTGTCCCTCCCCCTGGTCGCTCTTCGCTAGCACCATCCGACCGGAATGCTCTGCTCCTCTTATCGCCTCTACGCGGTCTGATCCCCCGACTGATAAGGCCCGATGTCGCAGAGACCCAAAGTGCTCTGATTCGATTTGATTTTTCTCTGTCTAAATTTACGACTAATACAGGCACCGACACTCATTCAATCTGCTCTCCAGCCAATCTGCGACCTGTGCCGTCTCTCAATGATGACCATGGCGGTGGTGCCGATGCTCCCCTGCAGGGCCTGGGCGCTGACCCGCTGGAGCACAAACCCCTCCAGAACATCAGCAGTGGGACCCGCAGTGCCACCAGACTTGACGGTTTCAGTGGCCGACAGCTCAATTGCGGACGGGGCCATAACCTGCGTCGGGCTGGTCGAACTACCAGTGAACATGCGTGAGCTGGAACTGGCCAACATTGTGCCAGGACTTGACGGCTCGGAAGAAGGGGAATCCACTTCCTTGGTTGAGCTCGCAGAGCTAGTCGCAGTGGGAACAGCAAGTGGACACTAACAGCAACAGCACGGACGTTGGCGCTAGTCGACGATTTTTCGGCCATGAGAGCACTGTACGGCGTCGCGCCAGGATAAAACGACGTGGGAATAGTGGGAATCGGAATCGACAACGTGCTGTCGAAATTAGTCGTCAGATCGGAGGACATGGTCGCCGCGGAGTACCCGGACGGAGCACTGGTGGCGGTTGTCGTGGTCACCTCGTAGGAGGAGTAGTCGGACCCAGACTGCAGACAGAACCCGGACCCATAGGCGCTTTGGCACGAGTACCACTGCACGTCACCCTCTTCTGTCCACATGGCGAAGTCCTCAATGCCAATATCATAACATGGTGCACCGTCGGGGCAGATGATCTTGATGGGTCCTCTCTGCGCTCCGTTCGCTTCAGTACCCTTCCAGCCGCGGATGGTGATGTTGCTCAACTCGACTCCATCGCCGGATTGCTTGCTCATGCTACTCCAGGCACTGTCAATGTCCAGAGAATAGGCGTTACCATGTCCTGGGAATATGGACCGCTCTTAGTGATTGGTTCGACAGATCCTAGTCGATGGGGGCTTACCAATGAAGTTCTCGAAAGTGACGTCCGAGACAGTTCCGCTGCCGCCATTGCTCTTGATGAACATCATCTGGTTTGAGTTCCAGGTGTAGATGTTCCGATAGGTGATGGCACTGATGTTGGTGTCCGCTCCAAGAGAGCCCATACCGCAACCACCGCTCCAGTTGCAGTAAATATTCTCAACCAAGATGTTCTGTGCCGGGTCTTGACAGTGACACACTCATCCTTGTTAGTTACTTCGACATCGTGAATCCAGATATTTGTGCTCCAAACATCTACACCGTCCAGTCCACCATGGTTTGCCGCCCCGAATCGCCATGTTGTACACTTCACCATTGGAACAGGTATCGAGCGAGAAATGGAACGCCGGCGCATACTAGGAAAGTCATGGATCGCAAAGTCCGACACATCATAAAATCGCAGCAAACGAGGACCGCTCCAGTTGTCATCAGCATGGAACTTCGTACCCCAGGCCCTGCATGGCGCCCGATGACGTGCTGCTGAACATCTCGAAATCATTCGAATGCTCGATATAGATCATATTGCCGCCGTCAGTGCCCGTCCGGTAGATGGTCCCATCGATTTGCAGCGCCCACGCTTGGCCTCCGCTCAATCGAGCCCATGTTTCCAATGCATAGTCGCCAGAGGGAACGTAGACTAGACCCCCGGACTTGCAATCCGCAAAAGCAGAGGCGAGAGGGCCCAGATCGGGGTCTTATCCGCGGCTGCTCCATAGTCGAGAACATTGCAAGTCTTTGTTGCGGCCTTGGTGGATGCCGACGTCAATGGTCCGACTGAGCCGGACAGCCGCGCTGTAGCGAAGGTAGGCACCAGGCCTACGAAGGAAAGGAAGGACAATTTGTTAAGAAGCATCTTGTCCTAAATACCGCACAAATGGAAAGAATGGAATCGACGGCAGTGCACAGAATGAAGAAAACATTTAGAAGAGGGCCCGTACATTGGTTTTTATACTATCCACCACTGACCGACAAAAGACAAACTGAAACGACCGGCTTGAAATCTTCAATATGAGACAGCTACGACTTATTGCGGCGCAATGCCATGCTTAGTTTTCAGCCCTATAATGCAGCGACTTCTGGAGGAAGCTTTTCAAAAGATCCTTTCCAGGAGTCTTCCTCTTCTGACTAAAGTCATTGATGGTCTGGAAAGACGCTCATAGTGCTCCCAAAGAAAAAGGGTTTGAAGAAGATCCGCCCGCAGTGTTGAATGGGCTCCATTCGGATAGATTGAGGGGCGCACCAGAAACATTACCTTCGGGCTCATTCCGAGCTCTGCTTCCCGACTAGAAGTCACACTAGAGTATCAGCCAGAAAGGGCGGCGACACTTGAAATCAGCGACCATAGCTGTATTCTATATGCTCATATAACTGATTCAGCCATCGAGCTGCAACACAATAGAACACCTTTGAAACCTTGGACAGTTATGAAGACCTACCTACAGTGGACCATGTTCCCGAAACACTAAGACCACTTCCTGATAGTCACATCCGTCTGGGGTAAGACGAGAAGTGAATTATTAGGGGCCATCTTAACATTTGGTCTTTGTTTAGCGTCAAGTTCATACCGATTAGAGCTTCTTCGGGTGTTCGTTTCCTGCCAACTTCATGGAACCAATCACCCACGAGGACGATGCTAGAAACCACAGAAGCCTCCGGAAGGATTCATTTACTGATGTCTATCACAACTTGGGTTCTGACTACGGCCCAAAGTCTATCAAGTCTATCAAGAAAACCGCTCCAATGCTTCCTTACAAGCACCAGCACTGCCCCCAGCGACTGGTCATCAAAGTTGAGACTCGCTTTGACGAAGTTCAAGTGGCGACCAGGTGACCTTGCCTGCCTTCATCCAGAAGTCATCCAATAGCAATACAACCTACATACCAAGGAAGTAACGTCCAACAAGCATTCCACCTGATGGTAGGGAAACATGACTCGGCGTCTCAACAAGAGGACTTACGCCGGGATCGTCGTATACCGGCTTCCAACCCTCGAGCACTCAGCCAGGGTGATAGTTCTGATGATGAGTTTCGGAATGCTGAGAACAGTCATACCTGGTGAAAAAATTCGTCAGAGATGATTCAAATGAATCTTCGAGTTCATTGGGTATACTGATTCAAATCGCATATAAACGGCCCTTTCGCGCTACAGATCACGGTTATAGGTTTGCAATGTCAAGTTCAACAGATTGCCACATCTCATTGGACAAAGTTCTTTTCTGAAAAAATGTGGTCTACAGCAGAGCACAATGGCGTGAAAAGAAAAGTACCATTCAAGAAAATGACATCCCAAGAGTACATTAGACGCCCCAAAAGAAAGCAAAATCTTCCGGCAAGAAATCTGAATCGTTCTATCGCAGTATGTGGTGTGTTATATACATGAATGGCGGTTATGCCTATTCACATGTGATATGTAGGGCGCCCGCACAACGACCTGAATCGCTCCCACTCATAATGGAATTTGTTTCCCTGGTGCATGCGCATCTGAATACATCACCACATTGCATTTAAATGCCCTTGCCGAGGGTCAAGACGACTTTGCCGACAGGCCCGGCGAGGACGTCAAGGCCAAGGCCGGAGAGGAGCTCAACAAGAGTCGGGGAGAGCTTGACGAGGAGAGCGCCGACATCCTCGCTGAGAACGCAGAACAGGTCCTCAACGGGGCCGCTGAGATCAGCGAGCAGGTCACCAACGTTGGCGGCAGACTTGATGATATCACCAACGGGCTCGCTGATGAAATCAAGTCCAAGTCCATTGAGGAGATCGACAACGTCGGGAGAGAGCTCGATCAAGAGGCGCTTGGCGTCGGGGCCGGTGACCTCAAGCAGACCGCCAACGGAGTGGCCGAGATCCTTGAGGAGTCTGCCGTCGGAGGTCTTGATGTAACGGTGGTCCTCGAGGATGAGGTCCTTGGAGGCCTTGAGGGTGGCGCCGTTCACGATCTTGGAGGTGTGCTTGGCCGTCTCCTTGGCGGAGTCCCAGGACTCACCGCGGAAGTCATCGGTGACACCGGGTACAGTGATAGAGCCAGGGTGGTGAGGTCCTTGAGACTGTGGGCGCCGCTGCCCTTGAGGGCACCACCAAGAGTGGCAACGACAGAGCCGACAGGGTCGCCAACGGCGGGGAGGCCGAGGCCAGAGAGCAGCTCGACAACGCTCGGGGAGAGCTTGATGAGCAGGCAGCCGACGTCCTTGCTGACGACGGTCAGCAGACCCTCGACGACGGGACCAAGGTCCTCGAGCAACTCGCCGAGGCTGGCGGCGGTCTTGACGATCTCGCCGACAGGGACACCAAGTCCAGGCAGACCGAGACCAGTGAGCAGGCTGGCGACATCGGGGCTCAGCTCGATGTGCAGGCTCTCCACGTTGGGGCCGGTGACGGTGAGGAGGTTGTTAAGAGAGCCACCGATGTCGCCGAGGAGGCCCTTTGTCACCGTGAGTGGATCCGTGACCAGACTCGATGGAGGGAGTGTAGTGGCCGGTGCTGGCCTGGTGTCCTTGATGAACTCCACAAGCTGAGCAGCTGTGGTGAACTTGGGGAGGGTGTCGACGGCGACACGGGGATGGCGAGAGCCGAGGAGCTCAGAGCAGCGAGGAGGGCGACGAGAGAGACCTTCATTTTGACGGTAGGAAGATTAAAGATTAAAGAGTGAACTAAGGTGAGTATATGCAAACAGAAAACTGGCAAAGAGTGACGAAGGTGGGAAAGCAAAACAGAGAACGATGCTTTTGCTGCTTGATGGAGAGAAAAAAAGACGACTGAGGAAGTGACATGACTGCTCTTTATATCTCACGACTTAGGAGGGATCATCGTGTTTTTCGGCCGTCCTTTTCCCAGCCGGACTTTCTGCTTGCCAGCATGTGTGCTAGTGTGCGGGTCGACTCTATTCCAGGGACTTGATGCAAGCTGACGGCGTCAGGAACTCTCCCAAGAGGGTGGATACGACCGACTCCGTACAGCAGCAACGCAGCATCAATTTCGGGGAGGTTGACGATCTTCTCAGCATCGTACATATCACGGCGGAAAACCTAACTGAGAAGCTGTGCACCCATGTAGTGGGCTTGTGCAAGGAAATAGGACGGCTGATCTCAATCCAAATTACCTGTCCTACGGTGGGATCAGAGCTACAATATGTGAAGATCATTCGAGACCATCATTGAATGCGCAGGGAGCTTGACAAGTTTGCAGCAGAATCAGGTGCTTCTTTCGGGACATGCTCGGATCCGCAACGGTGACCAGGTACTTGATTCCATTGTGATCTGCAGCCCAATACTTCTATTGCACCATTGAATGTGTCGATGGCCACATGCCTTTTCCAACTACCGTACAGTGAAGAGCCCGGGAGGACTTGATCTAAACCTGAACAATGGCCTTGTATTGTTCAAAAGGCAACACGGTCAAAGGGAGGTCAGCATAGCTGTGGTACTTTTGTTCCAGGACTGTCAGTACCCTCGTTCGGTGGCTGAACATCGAACAATCCTGTCAAAGATACCCCTTATGGGGGGGGGGGGGCGCTTGCCGCACGTCCGGTGGCTATCCACACCGCTGTCTGCTACGTGAGCTGTATGATCTGTTCGTGGTGCCTTGCGTCGGATCCTGCAGGTCCATTTTGGGCCATGACCAACCTCGATGCGAGGGATGCCAAACTATGGGGCTGCCCAGCCTCGTCAAGCCGGATGCACCAGGTCTTTCCCCTTCATCTGAGGTGGGTTAGCTAGACGGGATGAACATGAGATCGAAGGACGCATGGGAGAAACTCCATCGCATCTCTTTCCCGTCATCTGCCGGCCCTACGCCCATAATACGCCAATGAGATGGGTTCAACGCATCCAGTGATTTGGTTTAACCTTTCTTCCAGCATACGCCATTGAAACTCAGAGATCCGCTCTGGGACAGGGAAGGTGACAATCAAATCACACCATGACAAAAGGCCGTTGCGTCTAAAACGCTCTGAGAGCATTATTTGCCCTGTAACGTCTCCACAACGGTAATCACTGGACATCGAGGAGCAGAACCATGGTACGCCAGAGCCAGTGGATTTGCAGAAATCTCAGGCGGAGAACCTTTGAGCCGATTAACTTCCTTGAAGCGAGGCGACGCACAGTGCATGGACTGCATGGCTGGAAAAGGGGAGCATTCTCGACGACCTTCCGGGACAGAGACTGAAATCTCGACAGACAGCTCCGGATGAGTGGGTCGATGTGATCTCAGATCCAGGGGAGATGCCTGGACTTTGTTCGTGTTGTCTGGGGCGATCGATGCGGCCTTAGATGTCCTGGCTACTTTGGTGCTTGTTTTGACTCCTATCACCTCGATAAACCAAGCGAACCCACGTCCTCTCTCCAATATCTCTTCCAGCTTCATTTCAATTATAGCCAGCAATTCGGCCCTCCGCCTCTTCACGGGTGTATTTTCTTTTTCCCGACCTCCTTGCCATCAATATTCCCCGAGAAACACAGAAGGGTCTTGGGCCTAATGATCGGCAGGCAATATTGAACTCTAAAGTTTGTTACTGATCGGCACGCTCATTGTGGCCAAATACTCCATCGAAACCCCAGTTCCAAATCAGATCGAATGATGTTTTGCTCGGGCTGACTTGTAGGCTCCGAATAAGCCCATGGCAACAATCAAGAGTCGCTCAGGACGCCTGGATAATTATTTTGCCCGAAATAACTCCACGCGCCAAGAAGCCGATGGAGCAGTCATTTCTGATTAGTCGACCATGCAGGATGTTAGATCCGAGCTGACGGTACCTCATGAGGGATCTTATTGCTACTCCATTTACGGCAATTCCCTGTCTCAGGGCCTGAGGATCCCGGGGTCTTACAGCAAGCCAAGACGCTGGGTACGTCCCAACTGATTGCTTGACTTCGGGCATTCATTTTGCAGTGTTTCTGGAGGGTCAAGACTCAAGCCTCTCGGCTTGGCCCCGTTGAACCATACTGTGGAATAGTGCGACGACCGCATTTTAATTTCTTGTGCGCCTCGTCGCTCTGAGCCGCGATGGTTGCCTTCAGTCCGGCCTTTCGTATGCAGTATTGATACTTTCAAATCTACTGAAATTCACTGCCAATATTCTCCACCATCCCCGAGCCAATCTAACGCGTATGTACAATGAGGCCCACCGGCCAGCGTCCCCATCTAATTTACGGGCACTCGCAGTGGTTGTCGTATGTACTAGTCGAATCACGATGCTGGACTAGGAGGTGATTCCCCCGTGAACCAGTCGCTCGCTGTCGCCCCCAACTCGAACTCGAGTGTGCCTCCCCGGGCGAAGATATCATCCCAAGTCAGCCAGTTCTTCCTCCAGTCTTTTCCATTCACTCGCAGGCGTTGGACATAGATATCACTGTCGCCGTTGCCGTCACCCCCGACTGCCGTGACTTGCAGTTTCTTGTCACCCTCGAGCTGGATAGTGAGCGATTCGAACCATGGCGAATGGATCAGGAACGTTGTCTGGCCTGTGACGGGGTACAGCCGATCATATTCCACAGGAGCCATGTCTGCATCGCCCCAGCGTCGCTGTTTCCAGGAAGTCCAGCTGGGCCCGTGTGGTAGTTGCTTTTCGCAACATGGCGGGCCCGGGAGACGGAGAGATCCTGACGGTCGAGGTAATTGTAAAGATATGGCAAGTTAAACATGCTATGCAGATTTAGCTCTGTACGTACCCTTGCCCCATGTGCTGGGCGCCCCATCCGCCGCAGGAGCTGAATTAAGGACTCATGCCCCATCCAGCCACGCGCAAGGGACTTGCTAGAGGAAAGATATGGGAAATTAGAAAACTTACGGCTCGTTTGTGGCGTCGAAGAGAATCCCACTCGAGCCACTGGCGCCTTGGTGAACATCGTATCCAGCCGCCGCCGGGCCGTCTGCACGCCTCCCATGCGCTCGATGATTCCCCCATGTCGTGGACACTCGCCAGGAATACGCCCACGAGCTGCCCTGGTAGAACGGGTCGGCCCAGTAGCCACTCCCGACTATCGGATCGATCTCGATGAACCCTTGCTGCTCATCTCGCGGGACCACGAACCCGGAAAAGCCTAACGAGGTCTGATTGTCGTTCCAGTGGTTGCGCCAGTTGCGAGACCGATTGAGGTACTTGTCCGCGTCGTCAACCCGTCCCAGCCCCTGCGCCACCTGATACAGACCGAAGTCGTTACATGCGTATTCGACTGCCCGCGACACCGCGCGACTGAACTGCGGCGTGATGTACCCGAGACTGAGCCAGTCTGGCAACGCACCACGACCTTCCTTGGTGGAGGAGTCTGGCGCCATCGGGTCGGGAGGCTGGTTTGGCGGGACTACCTCGGCGTCCTTGACCATGGCCTTGTATCCATCGTCCCAGTTGATGCTGCCGCGCACGCCTTTGACGTACGCGTCGGCAAGGACGTTGTCGGCGTTGGATCCGCCTTGCGTGCGACCATTGTAATTTGAGGATCGCGCATCGGGCATGTATCCTTCTACACGCCAGATGTCGATCAGCGAGCGGATGAGTTTCTTCGTATGCTGTGGGTTGTAAGATGTGCATCAGGGCTGACGAGCAGCGAGAGAGATCCTATCTGCATGTCAGCTGGGAACGTTCAGGATGCATGGCTAGAATGCATACCCAGAAGGTGAAGATATCCTGATAGTACGGCTCGGGGAACTCCAGTGCGGGTTCTCGCCCGTCTGGTTCGTCGGAATCAAGTGCATGAAATAAAGCGACGTATACAGCAACGAGAGACTCGTCGCGTTGGTGTTTGTCGTGGTCACCTTGGACAACACTTTGGTGTTCCATTCGTCTTCTGCATCGCGCACGACGGCGTCAAGCTTCGTTCCCTCGGGGATTTCCTCGTCCACGTTCCTGCAGGCCTTCTCCGTGGATATCCACGAGATGCCCACGCGGGAGGTCACGGTTCGTTCGTGAAGGAAAACAGCGCTCCGACACGAGTCGAGTTATCCGTTGACGAGGCAGACCCGTTACGCTGCTCGACGCACGTCCCGTGGGCGTCTGTTCCACGTACGTTCCTTGTTCCGCGTTGGAGCTGCATCGAAATACCCACCTTCATACATACACCTCGATTAGCGACACACAAACAAACCCAAACCCCAAAACCGAAGGCAAAAAGCAACCAAGATGGGGAGTGAAGCCGGGAATAACTCACAGAAATAAATCTCCCACTCAGGTGACCGATTCCACCCATTATCATACACCCCCTTCCCCTCATAATGCCCATCCTCAAAAACCTCAATCTCACCCCCACGATACCCCTGACTCAGTCCCTGTCCCCGAAACGACGGCAGCACATGCGAAACATCGACGAGGACATTCCCCACCGCCCCGCGGGGAAACGTATAGCGGTATATCCCCGCACGAGCGTGGCACTGAGTTCAACGCGGCGCTTGCGCCGTGCGCGCTTGATAGAACCGACGGAGGCTTCGTCGGCGCCAGACCGCCCCACGGTCTGTTGGCGAGCGGCTGCGTCACGTGCCGACCAGTGGGAGTTGCGCGACGGTGCCGTATTTGGGCGCGCCGCCGGTCCCTTGCACATGCATCATGCTGAACCCGCTGAAGGCGCCGTTTGGCAGGTAGCCGGAGTAGGCGTCTGAGTCGCCGGTGGTCAGGTCGGGGCCGAGCTTGACCATGCCGAAGGGGCTAGAGCGCCTGGGAAGTGTGCCGTTGTTGCCGCCTTTTTCGGTGCCGGTGCTGTATCCTTTAGTCTCTTGCCTGGTGGAAGGGTCTGGTGGAAGGGTCTGGTGGGGTATGCTATAGATATGGGGTGGAGGAACATACAACAGGTTTACGTGCGATGTCAGACTGACGGAGTGTACCACTGATGGCTGGACGGTGAGAAGCACCACCAGGGCCACCAGGAGGGTCCCCAGCATTCCCATTGCGAGGAGAGATAGAAACCTAAGCGTGAGGACGTCAGGATGACTGATTTTGCGGGGTCATCGGGGAACAGGTTGTTTACAAGGAGCGTTGTAGTAAGTAAGTAAGTAGTAAGTAATGAACGACTAGGGTGATGTAGAGACCTGGTCTGCAGGTCTTATATACCGATTCTTCTTCTTCCTTCCACTGGTCACCGCTCTACGGTGCATCATCGCGGGGAAGCAAGCAAGCAAGCAAGTCTAAGGAAAGAAAGGAAAGGAGGGGATGGAGTATAACGAATGTAATGTCAGGTGGAGGTGGGGAGGGGAAGGGGAGGAGGGTATAGGGCTAAGGACGCTCGCACATGCTGTGATCACAGGCGGTGATTGCAGGAACCTAAGCCATAGCCATGGGGATGTGGAAGTGGATGCGATAGGGAAGAGAGTGTGAGTGAAGGGCATGGAATGCTGCACCGAAAGGAGCGGATTGGCCGAGCGAACACTTCACCACGCTTCTTCCAGATTATTCTGATTCTCGTGGTCTGGGCAGGCTTATGTATGTATGTCTTGTCTACCTGTACCTACTGGGCATGGGAGGTATGCGATCGACATATTTGCTACTTTCAGATCCATAACTATTGCCCCGAGAGCCAATAATGCGGCCGGAAGCGTGCATTCCCCCTTTTTGGCGGAATGTCGTTGGACCGGTCAACTTGTCTGTTGACTTGGCTGGGACAGGGGTGTTTGTCGTCGGTCTATCTGTATCTATCTGCAGGAGATTGGGGACTACTCCGTACCCAGGTAACATCTGCAAGCGGTGGAAACAGAAACAGGGTGGGAGCGAGGATCGTCGTCGTGACGGGTTGACTCGGCCAGTCAGGTTATATCTTATCCGCACATGGGGCTTTTAGTGGGTTTTCTTGGATGGACTATCGGAAAGAAAAGGGTGTTGAGAGATGGTTGCTTTATATTGGGTGGTAAGGCGAGTCTACGGGTGACTGTGAGGGTCTTCTGCTGTGATCATTTTGCTGGGTCAGGTTGAGTTGTTCGGTGGGTTGTAACTTGTGTTTTGATGTTTGATCAGAGGATCGACAGGAGGTGCTGTCTGCTGATTGGCTCGGGGGGTATGCGCATCACATGATACATTATATAAGTGAGGTGATGATGCCTGAGGAAAAAACAGGGACCACCGGCTTCTTCAACCAACGCTACACTCTTGACTGAGTTTCCAGACTACAGGTTGCTCGTTATGCTTCGATGACAGCCTGACACGATTCGGCGTATTTGAATAGGATACTCCTATACTACGACGTTGATATAAGTATCATCACCAGACAGACCATGCGATGCCAGGTCACGAGGATCCCGCTGTCCCATGACTCGTGCTGTTGGCACATTCTCGACTACTTATTGTGAACGACATCCGTTACAGCTCGCTGGTTGTCTGCTGGACACTTCTTGGGACGTGGAGTCATTTTGTTGAGTTGAGATAGAGGACAGGAGGTAGTATCATTGCCCATGACCAAAAGAGTCCGATGATGGTGATTAGATTGGCATAGCAGCTGTATTAATCCAATCTGCCTTTGACTCACTGTCGATTCACAAAGGCAGTTGATAGGACTTGATGAGATGACTTTGGCTGTATTGAGATGTTAGTAGTGTATAATTGTGAGGAGTTGGTCGCACTCTGGTTTTGTGCATACTTGTGTCCTGCTAGAATAGATAGGAGTGAGTTCTTTGCGGTAAAGCGGGGTAGACACTCGACTTTAGGGGTTGTAGCTGGATCTCCTACTTGATGCACTGCTGGAAATCTGTAGTGGCGTAAATGTGTCCATGAGGCAGAGCACAATTTGGCATGACTGTCTCATTAGATTACCATAGAATGAGTACTGGCATGCACTCGATCGTGGATATATATATCACTCAATTGGAACGAATCCACGACTCAAACCATTCGACTCGTAGGCGGGTCCATGCAGGAGTTTGTTCACCGCTGCTCGCTCACAAGGACGATAGCCGGGAGCTTAGACATTGATGCTGAGCGATTTATTTCTCTGTCTCTGAACCATTTTGCCAACATCAACCCTCTCCATCTTCCAGGCTCACTGTGCCTAGTACACCTGCAAGGGATATACATGTGTACCCAAGCTCAATTCAGGCCAAAACATTAGGTAAATTGTTGGATAAAGTTTACGCTGGACTGTTCGCAAGAAGATTCCATCACCGTGTAACGAGGCAATAACAGTTTTCTAGGTTCACAGTCGTTGACAAAGGGAAGCCGTCAGCGGAGGTGGGTGGTGGGAGAGAGGCCGTAGTGGGTTGACAGCGTCACATGTTCACCATTCACCGATGCATTCTGCTGACAATTCCCTCATCCGTCGACGTCATCAGCAAAATAGCTTCATATTGCACAATCGCAGGCAATGTCCACCTAGAATCCTAGGCGCAACGCTGAAGAACATGCCATACTTTTACCTAGTCCCAGCCCAGCCAGCCAAGACCCGACGGATCTTAGCGGACCAGCAACGGCTCTCAGGGACGGAAAATTAACACTCACGAGAAGGACATAATTTCTCCGTCCGTACCCACCACTTCCCCATGAAAGAAGCATTGGCGATGGTCTTTGCTGCCCGGAACTGCTGAATCGAGTACAGGGCGCGGGAAAGACCGGGGTGGCCCGACAGGACGCCACGACCGCCCCAGCATATTGCTTAGCATATCTGGTTCTGAGCCTATCGCACGGCTCAGGCGAGAGAAATGGGGTTCTGATGGAGACTGAGGCTACCTAGCCATTGATTAGGTATGATGATCCGGATGGAGAGGGGAGATGAGGGTGTGGGAATAAATAGGAGTTTGGGGAGGCCCCGGGGAGCTCTGTCGAGTGGCTCTTTTTTTGTTTCTCTTTCTTTATAGCCAGCCTCCTGGAGAGTGAGTCGGTTCTTTGGTTGGGTTCTTTCCTTGAAGTGACTTGAGCCATTCACTTGGGCCAGTATGGGCTTTTTCAAGAACTATCGCGTCTATGTCTTGACGACGGTGGCCTATTCTGGGTCATTGCTCTTTGGTTCGTTATCATTCACCCGGGTTTAGGTTGTGTTGGTTCTGACAATAAGTAATGCAGGATATGACACCGGTGTTATGAGCAGTGTCCTCGCCATGGACAGTTTCAAGCATGACTTCGGCCTTCCGATAGGATCGACGGGATTTGAGGACGCCGCAAACGCCCGGGTCTCTTCCAATGTCGTCTCCCTGCTCACGGCGGGTTGTTTCTTCGGTGCTATCTTTGCTGCCTTCCTGAACGACCGTCTCGGTCGTCGCTATTCGCTCATGATCTTCACGTTGGTCTTCCTGGTGGGAGCTGCACTGCAGGTCGGTGCCCACCATGCAATTGGCCTGATCTACGCTGGTCGTGTCATCGCCGGTTTAGGCATCGGCGGAATGTCCAGTATCACCCCTGTGTTTGTCGGCGAGAGCTGTCCCCCCGAAACCCGTGGTCGTATTGCCGGTCTCTTCCAGGAGTTTCTGGTCGTTGGCAGCACCTTCGCCTACTGGCTTGACTATGGCGTTGCGCTGCGTATCCCCTCCAGCACTAAGCAGTGGCGCATTCCGGTTGCGGTGCAGCTCATCCCGGGAGGTCTCATGTTCATCGGACTATTCTTCCTGAGGGAATCGCCACGCTGGCTGACGAGCAAGGGCCGCCATGAAGAGGCGCTCCAGTCTCTCGCATACATCCGCAATGAGCACTCCACTGGTGAGACCGTGCAGAAAGAGATCGCGGAGATCAGGACGTCGTCTCCGAGGAGATGGCCGCCACAGAGGGCGTAACATGGAAGGAATTCTTGCAGAAAAGCAACCGCAACCGATTCCTCTTCGCCTTTTTCCTCATGCTATCCCAGCAGTTCAGCGGCACCAATTCAATCGGCTATTTCGCGCCCCAGATCTTTCAAACTGTGGGTTTAAGTGCTACTAACTCGTCGTTGTTTGCGACGGGCGTGTATGGAACGGTGAAGGTGGTTGCGACGGGTGTGTTCCTGATTATCGGGATTGACCGATGGGGCCGCAAGAAGAGTCTGATTGGTGGGGCCGCGACTATGGCCAGTCTGATGTTCATCATTGGAGCGGTTTTGGCCACCAACCCCCTGACCCTGACGCGTCAGGGGTGTCGCAGGCGTCGATTGCCATGATCGCGATGATTTATCTCTATGTGATTGCATATTCAGCCAGTCTCGGACCGGTGCCCTGGGTGTATCTCAGTGAGGTGAGCCAAAACACCCCGATTCCTGGGCCTAGCGAAATGAGGGACCAGGCCAGCGACGACAATGGCATCGGACGAGAAGCTGACGCTGATTCTAGATTTTCCCGACACGGTTACGTGCATACGGTGTCGGTCTGGGCGCAACAAGCCAGTGGCTCTTCAACTTCTGCGTCACAGAGTTCACGCCGCACGCCATCCATGACATTGGCTGGCGGACGTTCATCATGTTCGGTGTGTTCTGTCTGGCGCCGGGGTGTTTATATTCTTCTGTGCAAAGGAGACAAAAGGACGGACGCTGGAGGAGATGGACGTCCTGTTTGGAGCGGTGGATGATGAAGAGGACCGGAAGGCTGCTGTGGAACATGCTATGAATAAGGGGGTGGCTACCCACATCGAGCAGGCGGATGATGCTCCTGGCGAGCAGAACAAGTCTTGAGAGGGGTGTTTCAACGGTTGAGACAGGGCTGGAGGCTCTTAGACAATGCGGGTATTTTAGACTAGAGGTAGATGGATATGAGACACTGCGTTTGTATTTCTTTCTCTTGATCGGACTGACTGTCTCGGTTCTTTGTCTAGTGATGAATTCGTTGGAGATTAGTAGGGGTTAAATTGTATTGGCCGGCATCGAGATTTCTGTAACACCTTACATCTGTGGTGCCGTTGGGCTCCTAGAAGTCGTCCCGCTGGGGTCTTGATGTGTGACTGCATAATTATTTCCTGAATAAAGGTTGATCTTGAATACCCAAAGCTGTCGAGCGTATTGCAGCAGACAGATTAATAGAGCCACAAATCAGGATTGGGGTGTTGTGTTGGCTGCCCGAAACAGGGTTCCAACACAAGGTGGACGAATTTAACATCGAATGGCACCGATACCTATCTGGGTACTGAATAAGCACTGGATGGCTCCGGCCCTGAATTAGACGGTGTTCAGTCGTGCCTCCTTATTATTAGCACCGAAATTGCCTCTCTATAAGGGTCTCCTGTGCCAAGATGGCGTCTGTTCTGTCGACCCTGCATTCTCATCACCGTTATGGAAAGATTGCCTGGTTACTCTTCGATCTTCCATTATGGCTATCTTGAGGTGTTTCTGGGCACTCGCCTTGCTGTTGTACACCTGTCAGGCCTTCCGCTTCCACGAAGGGTGCACGTTCCCTGCTCTGATCGATGCGACACTCTTGATCTTCAAGAAGGTCTCGCCAAAGACTGCTTCACAAGTGTTGATTTGATCAATGTTGCTACTTCTTTGAATACAAGTATTGATGCTGTGCAGCTGACACTTGACTAGGCTTATGTAGCTCGAATCAATGAGGTGAATCAGACTCTTCGGATGGTCCTGGAAATCAATCCGGATGCGTTGGCTATAGCCAGGCAGCTTGACGATGAAAGGAGGAAAGGAATCACCCGCAGGCAAGTCGATTTATCCAAATTCTGTCCCTGGTCCGCAACTGACGATCGGAGTCAGCCCTTTACATGGACTGCCAGTTCTCCTCAAGGACATGATCGGAACTCATGATAAAATGCAGACGACCGGTGCGTTGATTGTACATTCCTTCCGCACAGTGCCCCGATCGCAGCTGACATTGCGTATTTATAGCTGGCTCTTATACTCTCCTCGGGGCACAAATTCCTGCGGATGCGACGGTGGTTGCGGCCCTCCGAAAGAACGGATTGATCATCTTGGGAAAGACAAGTATGTCCGAATGGGCGAACCTGCGTTCGGTGAATTCCTCCAACGGGTGGAATCCGAGGGGAGGCTTAACAAATGCGGCTTATTACCCGAGCAAGATCCTAGTGGAAGTTCCAGCGGCAGTGGAGTGGCTGCGGACCTGGGCCTTGCGCTGGCCTGTCTCGGCACAGAGGTAGGTGATCAGTGTGATTTCTGTAGCAGGGTGCTAATGAAGCTTGCCCAGACCGATGGAAGTATCTTGTTTCCTAGCTCGGCGAACAATATCGTCGGCATTAAACCAACCGTCGGACTGACTTCTAGGTATATGGTCATTCCTGTCAGTCAACGTCAAGATACTGTTGGGCCGATGGCTCGGACGGTGAAGGATGCAGCGATGCTTCTGCAAGCGATTGCTGGACCTGACACAAATGACAACTACACTATGTCGTCGCCATTCGGTAGGAACCTGCCCGACTACTCCGCCGCGTGCAAGTTATCCGGTCTGCAGGGAAAACGCATTGGGATCCGCAGAACGTCCTCGATACGGTCGGCAATTCTAGCCACCCGGTCGTCTCCGCGTTCACAGAAGCACTGAAAGTACTCAGAGAAGCAGGGGCGACGATTGTGCCGAATACCAACTTCACAGCCTGGGATGAGTATAGCAATAGCTCTGCGCCAGCTAGCGTTTTGGCCGGTGATTTCATGAGCGGCTTGAGAAGCTTCCTTTCCACCCTTGTGACCAATCCAGCCAATCTTCACAACTTGAATGATATCCGACAGTCGGCCCAGCATGATCCACGGGAGCAGTATCCTGCTCGCGACACGGGTATTTGGGACCAAATGTTGGCCATGGGTATCAACAACACATCGCACCTCTTTTGGTCGTTTTACCAGAAGAACCTTTATCTGGGCGGAGAAGGTGGCCTATTGGGCGCACTTTCACGTAACCGTCTGGATGCCGTCGTGCTGCCGACTATGGTCTCATCGTCCATTCCGGCTCTCGTCGGCTCGCCCATTATCACCGTCCTCTCGGGGCGTTCCCCGACGGGACTCCTGTGATGCGCAATCAGGTGGGGGATTTGGTTCAAACAGCACCTGGGATCCCGTTCGGAATTAGCTTTCTTGGTCCAAAATGGAGTGAGGAGAGTTTGATTGGCCTGGCATATGCCTTTGAACAGCGAACGCATGTGCGACAGACGCTTCGGCGGTACATTGCGCCTCAGGCCGAGTTGAGCGATGTGGTGACTCGTGGGGGGTGCTAAAATTCTCCGGGGCGTTGCTGCAAGCAGGTTTTACCTTCATGTACATTATGTAGAGTTAGAATGAGGATTGATTCAACATGATGTTGTTCGTTCGGTGTGTGGAGAGAGTTCGTGTGTCCCTGTTGGGGAGATGGAGAGGCTGGCCCGAAACGGCCTAGCGTTGGGCGATAAGAATGCGACTGCGGGGATCATTTTCCTCCGTTTGCCCACTTTCTCCTCTTGACGCCAACTCACTCCAAGTCAATTCCCATCCTCCCCAGTGGAGCTCCCTCTTCTCGGTATGGACGGCCTCGAGGACACCTGCGCATCCCTTCGCGCTCAGATCGCCGCCACAGAAGTCCAGCTCGCTGGGTTAAAGCGTGCCCTGGAAGACGCGGAGCTGGCCGCCGCCGAAGCCAAAACACAGCGCGCTTCTGATGACGACGAGACAAAGCGCAGATGGCCTTTGCTAGACGAGGAGTATCGTCGCTATGGACGACAGATGATTGTCCCGCAGATGGGATTACAGGGTTTGTGCTTCCACTGGGGCGAGTTCATAAGGCCTGATACTGACATAGCTCTCCCCCTATCTAGGACAATTGAAGCTCCGATCGGCTCGCGTTTTGATCGTCGGGCGGGTGGATTGGGATGTCCAGCTGCATTATATTTGGCTGGTGCGGGAGTCGGCACCTTGGGCCTCGTGGATGGGGATGAGGTCGATACGTCTAACCTGCATCGACAGGTGTTGCATCGTAGTAAGAATGTTGGGAAGCTTAAGGTGGACAGCGCGGTGGAGTATCTGCGCGAGTGAGTCTTCGCCCATTCATACTTTAACTGTTGGAACAGTGCTGATTCCTACGATTGTTGCAACTAGACTCAATCCCCACCCCACGTACATTGCGCATCGTGCACATCTTACCCCGCAAGACGCACCCGATATCTTCTCCAAGTATGACCTCATCCTCGACTGTACCGACAACCCTGCTACACGCTACCTTATCTCCGATACTGCCGTGCTCCTCGGAAAACCACTCGTCTCTGCTTCCGCATTGCGGACGGAAGGCCAGCTCATGGTTGCTGAACAATCCGCCCCGACCACCGGAGACCCTAGTGGCGGCGGTCCATGCTACCGATGCGTGTTCCCTACGCCACCTCCGCGACTAGCATCCTCAGCTGCGCGGACGGCGGTATCATCGGTCCGGTCGTCGGCACCATGGGCGTGCTGCAAGCGGTGGAAGCCATTAAGGTGCTGACGGCACCAGATGACGACATCAAACCCCCGTCGCTGCACATCTTCTCCGCATACTCCTCGCCCCTCTTCCGCACTATAAAGCTCCGCTCACGGCGGAAAAACTGCGCCGTCTGTTCGGCGGAGGCGTCGGTCACGTTGGATACGGTGCGATCTGGTCTCACCGACTATGTCTTTTTTTGTGGGAGTGTCAGCCCGGAGGCGGTTTTGAAGGCGGAGGAACGCATCTCGCCGCACGAGTATCGCTCCTTATACTCGGGGGATTCCTCAACTGACACGCCGAATGCTCCTGTTATCATCGACGTGCGCGAGAAGGTGCAGTTCGATATCTGCAATTTGGACGGCAGCATCAACATTCCCATCTCGACCATCCAAGCCTCGACGAGACAGGAGCATAGTGACGCTGAAACAGAATTCTCTTCCTGCGTGGGTGCCCACAGAAATCGCTTCATCCGAGTCAACAGACCGATATATGTGGTCTGCCGATTAGGCAATGACTCGCAGATTGCAGTCCGGCGTATGAAGGAATTGGGACTGGACCGGGTGGCACGCGGGTGGTGGCCGATATCCGAGGGGGATTCCGCTCATGGCGCGAAACAGGTAGACCCCGAGTGGCCCGAATATTGACCATTATATAAACGAACAAACAAATATAAACAGAATAGGCTCACGTGGCGACGGGTGAGTCCTCTAGCCAGGCCCCATTGCACGTCTGTCCGGCCGATGGCAATATCAGACAAATCCTCGAAGACCGATCGGGAGACGTCGATATCGTTGGTTTTGCACCCGACGCCTGGAAATCTCATTAGAACCAGTGGCCATGCACACAAGCAGATAGAGAGAAAAGAAAAAAAGAACATACATCGATCTACAATCTTCACATAAACCGACTTATCTCTTTGCGCAAACGTATCTTCAACCCACAAAGCGGGTTCTCATTCGGATTCGACCCACCGATGCTGCATCGAAGAGGACATGTGACACGGCACATATTGCATCCGAGTTGGAGCTGGTGATGCCACATGAGCCCAGCGCAGGGTCATAGTATGTTAAATCTCCCGTGTAGGGACCTCCATGGGCAGTCGGGAGGGGGAGATTCGCCGATCTAGTTTATCATCGAACCCGTCCTGTCAGCTTCCAAACCATGCCTCTATTTGAGAATCCCCGTATGCTACTTGGTATCCCTGGAGAAATGTATGCAGGTACACAGGAAGAGAAGCTTACTTTTTCCCCACGGTAAGACCCACGGCCAAGCCGATGATCAGCGCCAGGAGCGCGATGACAGCGAGGGCCGCGATGATGAGGATGCGACGTTTTCGCGGGGGCAATTGAGAGAAACGGGCCCATTTGGAGGGGCGTTTAGGTTCCGGCTCGGACTCAGGGGTCTCGTTTGTGTTGGTGTCTGTTTCAGGGTCTTTTTCGGGGTCGGGGTTGCTGGATAGTGTCGTTGGAGGGGTTTGCGTTTGGGGACCCCGAGGGAGGTGGAGAGATCGCGTGAGGGAGACATGGTGGTTTCTCCGATGCATGGGGATTGACTGGAATGGGAGACTGGGGAAGATGGAAGAGGAGAGAGAAAAGGAACGAGATAAAGGTGACAGAAGGAGTTAATCTCTGGATCTTTCAGGGGCCGGACTTGGCGTCTCTGGTTCTGGCGCGAATTGGCCAATCGAGCCGAGCTTTAATTAAGCCTAATCTACCCTCTGACATCTACTCTGTTTGTATACCCTCATGGAGACTACAGTGTATAGCGGAACTCAGGCGAACCCTCAATCACCATCTCCCCCCGGTCTGCCTTGCGATTACACCGCCAGAAATACACACTCAAACAGCCGACTAATCAGCAGCAGCAAACTGACACCTACCATCACCCAAGTCTAAGTATCAGCAACAAGACCACCAAGATAGTAGACGATGAAAAGAGACACTCACGCAATCGCAGCCCAAATCCCAGGTAAATACTCCGGCGCATCCTGCGACCGAAACACCAAACTCCCCGCAATCCCACCAACACCCCCCAATCCAACCAGACTGGCACTCGCGAACGCGCGCGTCCACTGGCCCCGAATGTTGTTCGCCTGGTACGCCATCGACGCGGGGATATTGGCGTTTTGCGCCCGCTACGGTAATGAAGACCCCGAATCGCGCGGCGGGGTTCTGCGCGAACCCCATGATCGGGAGCCCGATGATGGTGATTATGCTGTTGAGGGCGAGGATGGGTCCGCGGATCCGGTACTTATCGCCTGCCCAGGAGGTGGTGAACATGAGGATGCCGGCGAGGACGTACGGGGGTGCTGTGAGGCATTGGGAGGCGGCGACGCTGAAGCCCATGTTTTCGCGGAGGATGATGGGGAGGAAGTAGAAGATGGAGTAGGTGACTGTTGTCAGGCAGCTGTTCTTGTTAGTGTTGCTATGACCCGGTTCGTATAGGGAGGGGGAAGGGGAGGGAAAGTACAAGAAGATCATGCCGAGTGCCCAGATCTTAAGGTCGAAGGCTGGACGGAAGAATTTCTTCAGACTGAAAGGCTCCGCAGCAGCATCTGATCGATCACGGTCCAGACGACGCATCACAAAGGCACATTCCTTCTCGCTGAGGAAGCCCCATGCTTTGTGGCCTTTGTCGGGGAAGTCGACCACAAAGATGAAGCAGATGATGCCGACGATAAAGGTGAGTACGGCCTGCATGATGAAGATCCATGCCCAGCCGGAGTGACCTTGAAGACCTTTCATCTGGCTGAAGCCAAAGCAGAGGATGCCTGAAAGAGCGGACGCTACGCAGCCGATGATATAGAAAGCTGAGTATCGCTTCTGCACTTCGACTGTTTGTGGGTGAGTATACAGCATGATCTAGGAGGATGTTCATACGTACAGCGGGAGTACCAGCAAGAGAGCAAATAGACCGTTCCGGGGAAGAATCCAGCCTCTAGCAGCCCGAGGAGCGCTCGTAGGCCGGTGAGGGTCTGCCAGTCGGGGGAGAATGCAAAGCCCTAAGCGAGTTAATTTACACTCTGGTCAGGGAAGAGGTGGCTAGTTACTATCAAGCACGCGCCCCAGGTCATAACGATTGACGAGAGAAAGATCTGAGGACCAATCTTCCGGATGACGGCTGTCGCGACTGGCTGGAAGACAATGTATGTGACGAAGAAGACCAGCACCATGATTGACTATATTGGTCAGCATGCTTCCATTGAATAGAGGCATTCAGACGGACATATCGGAACCCAACGTTCAGCCCCAAGTCTTCAGTCATGCTGGAGAACGCAATTGACTTGTTAGTAAAGGCAAGGGAGTATCACTAGGGAAAACTCACCCAGCAATTGATGCCATAGAAACATTCGTCCGGTCCATCAGGCTGATACAATATGCAAGGCCGCATGATACAACCAGGCGTCGATCAACCCGGATGATCTTTCTTTTGCTCTTCATAGGAGAACTCTTCATCGACGTCGTATCGACAGGTTCTGACTTTTTCATAACATGCTCGACAGTTTCCACTGGCGAGACGTTCTCATCTTCTCGCAAAGAGCCTTTCTCAATGTCGTTGGTCATTGTAGCTGAAATTTAGATACAAGCGACTGATAGGAAGATGTATGTTGAGAAGGGACAAGGTTGACCTTATATACACCCCTGTCGTGATTATGTTCTATCACAACGCATTTTCTTCTCTGATACATGCTATGTTCCCACTTATGCACCATCGACCTGGGGACGAAAAGTAATGCGGGGGGGCGGGGAGAACCTCACTTGGCTCCTTTCTTTGAAAACGCGGGGGGATGTTCCTGTCGTCGTCTAAGAACACTATTCCCGTTCTGTAGACATCGGTTGGGCGTTCTACGAACGTTTCTGGACAGATACCCGGTATGAAGGCGGATTATAGAACCAGATCGTTTTAGCCAAAGTCAAACCCCCGGAGCCAAGAGAGTAGGACTTGTCTGTCATGTAACCTGAAGGATCTGCTTCAATAGACCAACCAAACCCCGTTGGGGATCTGCGAGGCAATTGAACAGGCTTGAAGATGGAGACCACGGAGCCAATGGGAGAATACTTCAAAGTGAATTCCGCGGGATTAGAAACCCGCTGTCTCTAGATACAAACTCTTTTCTTCTTGGGATATCTGTCTTCGGTTTTCGGACATCCTATTAGCCGAAAGACGGATTGGTTTCTCGGAGGTATCTGACCAATTTATTGGACACCGAGGTACCACGGACGGACTGTGCCCGACCGATCAGCCATCATTTCGTTGACAGCTGAAGTCCACGCCCTCCGAATCATCCTCGCCATTCTAGTGACAATAAGAGCCCAGTTATACATTCAAGCTTTGTGAAAGGCCATACTAGCGTGGGCGTAGATACATGCAAAGAAAAGCGACTGAAAGCAAGAAGATACTACTGGGTAGGGAAACCTCGTGACTGTGTCTAAATCCGTCGGACAACAAGCCGCCAGTAGATGTGAACGGTTGTTGAATGACTCGCGGCTGTAATCTCGATTCATGTTCAAGCCCGAGCCCCGAAAGATTATACTGCGGGCTATGCAACATGCGATAGGGGAAAGAATATCGGTTTTCTGGTCTCGGACGCGGAGCAAACACCTCCGCGACGGTGAGCAGATTGTCGAATTCGAAATGGAAATATGAGAGTTGGAATTCTTCTCTGCCCACATAGTACTCTAAGGACACACAATCTTAGCTCGGTTTGGCCACAAGTCCGCTTCCGAAGAATATCATACTTACCCCTGGCTATATCGCGCTCAACAAGAACGAGAAGTGCTCTGGCAAGCCGTGCCAATGCACCTTGGTTCCCAAAAACAGACCGCCATAGACCGCGTGAATGTCGGTCATATAGCCATCAATACAGTTTTCATCTTCTCTTAACAAGGCCAAGGGGGTATCAAGTGTGCTCAAAGGTCGTTCAAAGGCAAAGACCAGGGCACGATCTGGGTTGGGCATGAGCGAGTATGCCCTTTCTACTGCCAGTTTATCAGGCCACCGGGACACGACCTCATTGCCATGAGACTGATTGCAAGGATGTTCAACATCAGGAATGAAGGGGCCCGGGCATCCAGCCAAGCAAAATAAGTCGTCTTGAAAGGATCGAGCCGCGGAGCCTCGAGAATGAGGAAGCTCTTCATGTTCCATCCTGCCCATGAATGAGGTTCCCCGTAGCGAGTATCCCCTGGTCGGTATGCGAGCCCGGCGAGCTGAACCTGACGACGGTAGAATTCTGATCGCTTCCCTCGAAGATGAGGAATGTCCCAGACGGTGGCGTATTGATCCTGGACAAGAACTGGTTGCATTGAGAGCTCGGATGGCCTCAGCAAACTCCCCTGGTGGAACGAATACAATGAGATTTTGGCTCGTTGCCGCCATCTTTTTCAATCCCTGCACATAATTGTCGATCGGCCTGTTGGGGCCGTAGCCTCCTGTTGTTACATTGAATCTCTGAAGCGGCTCGTCGGGTGGTGGAGGGAAAAAGCCTGATATCACAGTTGTCGAATACGGATGTGTTTCCTCGGTAGACTCGAAATCGGGAATCGGTAAGTATTTGTTGACGGTGTTGATTGCACTGCTGATGTCGCTGTTGTTGTTGAGTCGGTTTAGCCTCAACTCCGGCGGGAGGTCACTGTCCTGTTTGTCATACATGGTCGATTTCTATGATTGTGGGGAGGGCTTTTGATGGACCTTAATATTATCGTGGAATTATTCCACAGCACGGAGGATATTGGTTGCTTATCTGGATAAAGATAGTTGAAGGAGGCTGATGACCGCATTATGTGCCGTCCTATGGAGTAGAGCTGACCTTATGAACACCCCGTAGGAAGCATCAATGCGGGAGAAAATCGATATTTGATGCGCTCCCCTTTTGCAGTCTCGCTGCTAGAACACTACTAAACTTTTAACAGATATATGGAAGAGATTTGCGATGTATGCACTGCAATGTATGCAATACTATGGGTGTTTAAACTTAGGTTATTCTCTCGATATGTGACTTCTCATTCGCTGTTAGCGAGTTTTTGATTCGTGATCAGGAAGATATCTGCATCACACTGCTAATCAGCAAAAAACATGCAGAAACCACTGATCGCTTAGGAGCGTCGGAACTGACCATGCTTGACGCGTCATCATAAGGGCAGTAAGGGGTGACTATGGCAGGAGATAGGTCTTATGAACTCTGATTAGATACGTAGTGATCTTTAGATTGGGCTAAGAGGTATATAGCTAGCTCAAGCATATTACAATATTCTATAAGCGCGAGAAATTTAGATGGTTGTATTGAAACTACCTATTCAAAAATGAGCAGTTACAATTTACAACTTAGAGTTCATATGAATGGGCAGCAGTAAAGCCCGTCCATTGCTCAGAACCACCTTTCCAGCCTGGTTCTTCGTAGTAAACAAGACTTCCTCCAAGCCATTCTCCACGACTCCCGTTTGCCACATTTCTGTAGTCAACCGATCGCCCGGTCGGACAGGCGAAGTAAACCGTGCCTGAAACTCTTTCAGTCGGTTTTCATCGCTACTGCAGAGCTTTTGCAAGATACCATGGCAGGTTGAACTGTACGTAAAAAGACCGTGGATGATCACTCCCCCGAGGCCCATTTCTTGGCCTGGTTCTGGCACGGCGTGTAAGGGGTTATAGTCCCCATTGAGTCTGGATTGTCAGTATAGATATTTTATTACTGGCGACTAACTAGTGTGACGAGAATCGAGACAAATAGGACTATGCGTACCGATATAGAAAGACCGTCTTGTCTGTACTCTGCACCTCATGGATAGCGTCGGGAGCCCGTTGGGGCGGAGCATAGACAGGTGACTTCGGACCTTGAATGCTTGTAAGTAGTTAAACTAGAGCTTTCATATTGCTAAAGAGACCTACCTCGAGGACCGCCCCAGTTACCCTGGCCTGGAACGAAGTTCATCGTGCGTGTCGTGGCGTATACCTCATCTGTTTCTGCATCGACTATCCGCTGCTCTGTCTCAAAAGAACTTCCAGAATTCCCTTTATCGTAGATACCAATCACTCTGTTTCGCAGTTCGAATCGTCTTCCCTCGCTGCTGGTGGGAAGGGCTTGTGAATGGTGAGGCGACGCTGTCCGTCGACGGCATACCGCAGGTCGAGGTCGGGGGCCCGGGGATGTTTTTCGCCCCGTTACGAGAGTAGAACTCGATGACCTCCTGGTCGGTGAGCTTGAAAGCTGATTTTGTTTTCTTGGTTATTGTTTGTCTTCTTCGGTGTTCACGGGTTCGAGGAGTAGTTACGAAGGATGAGAGGATAGGTGGGAAACACGGTAAACCGTGGGTGTAGTTCCTAGGTGACCAGCTTATCAGAAATCCGCACATAAGTACATGTACTGGGGTGACTGGCAAACGAACATAGAGAAAATGAAGCTCATGAGCTGAGGCTCCAATGCTATTTGCAAAGACCAGTATATCCCTCTTGAGCCAGGAGACCTCCTGGGGAGGAAATTCGTACCCTGCAGGTGATGTAGGCATAGTTGACAAAAGCGAGATTTTCGATATTGTGGATCTGTCTTCAGCCTACAGACTGGGATCTGCAAAATGCATGCTGCTAGATATATTCGTCGGAATAGATCAAAGAATAGATTGGAGGTTGTTCCGAGGCTCTTTCTCAAAAGCAACTGTCCAGAGATGTGGACAAATCCAACCTCGGGGCCAAGACAATGGCCAGGGAATGCCCCCCAATATCAAGGACATATATGCTCCTCCGCATGAATCCGTGCGAAGATGGTCTCTCCCATTTGCCTAGATATAATTTTGCTTCGAAGTTCCTCAGTGGATTGATGCATGACCTTTCCTCAGGATGAAGCTAGTCTCGTACCTAAGAGGTGCTGTCGATGCTACCCAATACATGCAAGATCATGATACATCAGACTATCCCTCTGACTAGAGCGAATATCAGCCAAGTAGGTCGGAGAGTCGAAGGTATGATGGTGATCGACCATGAGAAAGGGTATGGCAGGTCACCTGACCGCATAGACGGCAAAGGTTCAATCGACTCCGCCTTCTGCCTCCGAGATGCAATCAATCGGATTCAATCCCCCTCGCTGGCCTTCCTGCACCAACAAGAATCTCCCTGGCCGATCGACTGTCCCGAGCATCGGCTCCCAACGCGATAAGCTTTACTCGGGCGACTGAAGTTCCTCGGTTGGCTTGCTGCGCCTCTTGGCAACGTCCCACATCGTCGACTGCCGATCGGGTGTTTCACTCGCTTTCCTTGGAGGGGAAAAGCTGATCACCCACGTTCATCCCGTGGAATCCCCCGTCTGTCTGCGAATCCTCCAACGTACGCGATTCCAGCAACCTCTTGTTCACGATCGAGGACCGCTGTGTTGCTGCTGGTCCTCGTTCCATATCATCACGTGATCCGCGTCACATTCGATGCGCCAGTTCGGGAAGAGTTGATCTCGCGCAATTGAACTTGGCGTGTCGCCGGTGCATGCAGGATCCGATCAGGGACCCCCATCATGTTCTCGCTGTCGCGAGCGACCTCCCGTCAATCCAATGCATCGGACTGGAGCGATTCCGATGAACCGGGCACCTGTCCTGCGGCCCCGAAAAAGGAGAAGGTCTCTCTCGGAGCCCGTTTGAAGGAAGCCTGGACTAGTCTTGGCCTGGATTTCCCGACGGTCATGCTCATGGCCAAGTAAGTGTGCCGGTCCGTACAATGCGCCGCATCGGAACTAATCATATGCAGAGGGGCGATCCCACCGATTATTGCGTTAGCAATGTATGTCTGACCCCTCAATTCTGCCAATTATGTCTCCAAACTGATAACGAGTAGCTATCAAGCCAGTCCGGTCGCATCGCACTTTAGCACCGTCGGCTACCTCATGGCCATTGTCTCCGTCCTGGATTTGCGATCATGCCCCGCGCCAAATTCGTCCAGATGATGGTCCTCGATGTGTTGGCTGTCTGCATCGCTGCAGCTGTGGGACTTCTAATGATGTTCTGCTGCGTCAAGGCTCGCCAGAACACTGAGACCACTTCGAGTGCGGGACTGAGCCCAATTGATGCCCCTTACAATTCGTCCGCTTCAGCCGTTAGCGGCGTCTGGTTGTTCTTCCAGATCTATCTGGTTCACTCATGGCGTGCCAAATACCAGCAATTCCAGTTTCCGGTCATCATTTATTCAATCTTCGTCAATGTGACTTTCACCTTTGGTGCTCGCATGACAACCATGGGAGCGGCAATCAGTATGGTCAAACGTCTACTCGAGGCGTGTCTTGCGGGACTGGGGCTGTCGACCGCCACCTGTCTGTTCATCTACCCAGTCACCTCGCGAAAGGTTGTCTTCAAGGAAATGGCAGGGTACATCGGTGCGCTACGGGGTGCACTTAGCGCTCACTCCGTCTACTTTGAGACTCTAGAGAGAGACGACATGTTCGGGCGCGCAGAGACCTATGATTCTCATGTCGAGAAAATGACCAAGAAAGGGAAGGTGTACAGCCCCGAAGCAGAGGCGATTCGCACAAACGTGCGAAAAATCACCGAGCTCCATGCAAAGCTGCATACCGATCTGACCTTCGCGAAGCGGGAGGTAGCCTACGGCAGGTTGGGGCCGGATGATCTCCAAGCAATCTTCAGACACCTGCGGAATGTCATGATTCCCGTCGTGGGACTCAGCTTTGTGGTGGATATCTTCCAGCGTCTCTCCGAGTACAACAAATGGAATCAGCCGATCGACCCCGCCATGACAGACATGCCGGACCTTCTCCGCCACCGTGCCGTGCAGGAATGGAACGATATCATGCGAGCCGTGCATGATCCCTTCAAGGAGATGATCCAGAGTGTTGATGAGGGACTGCAGCATGTGTCATTTGTGTTGCGGCTGTCAAAGCCGCCCAAAAGAACGGCCACAGCTATGAATCGCCCACCATCCGCAGATACGGATCCGGATGTCGAATCTTCAGCGGCCGCAGGCAAAGCTCCCGGGGAGAAGGGATTTGCGGCCCATTTCGAGAAGAGACTTCGTGACTTTAAGGTGGCAAAGCGGATTGCTCTGCGGACCTGGAGCGAGGAGAAAGGTATTCAGCTACCTTCCGACTTTTTTGACCGTCCTCCTTCTGTCAAAATGGACATCAAGGATGTTCCCACTCTTCCGTCCGGAGATTCAGCCACGACGCGCGACCGGAGTCGGCGACAGCTGTATCTGTTTCTCTACGTATGTTGTGACTGATATCTTTGGCTTCTTTTTGTGAACGATGCTGACTACTACAGATGGAACAACTGCTCAATTCGTCTGGCCAGATGGTCCTTGAATTTGTGCACTGGGCTGATGAAAAAGAGGAAAGTGGAAAGCTTTCCAAACGCCATCTCATCATTCCCGGTTGGAAGCGTTTGCGAAAGTGGTTCTTGAGTGTGTGGAAAACAGACGACTCTCATGAAGACGACAACCTGGGCGATATCAACACTCAAAACAATGTTCTGCAGCTGGGCGAGGCTTACAAGTACCGCAAAGACCCAGAACATCTGCCACCGTCAACTACCTTCCAAAAGATCGGTGACCATGTCCGGGTGATCCCATCGTGGTTCCGGTCATCGGAGTCATCTTATGGCTTCCGAGTGGCTTGCGCGACGATGACCATTGCCGTTGTCTCTTTATCAGTGACACTCAGACATTCTTCATCAGGGAGCGGTTCGTCTGGGCCATGATCATGGTTAACCTCAGCATGTCCCCGACATCCGGACAGAGCATCTTCGGCTTTGTACTGCGGATCTTGGGCACTGTGCTTGCGATGATCCTCAGCTTTTGAGCTGGTACATCCCTGGCCAGCATACGCCAGGCGTGTATGTCTTCCTTTTCATCTTCGTCGCGTGCTTATTCTATGTGCCGATAAAGCTCTTCCGGTTTCGTATCGTGGGAATCATCGCTATTATTTCCACGGTCATGATAGTTGGGTACGAACTCCAGGTGCGCAAGGTTGGAAAGGAGGTCGCCACGTCCAATGGACAACAATACTACCCGATCTATCTGCTTGCTCCCTATCGACTAGCGACGGTGTCCGGGGGTATTGCGGGTGTCGTTCTTCTGGACGTTCTTCCCGTATCCCATATCAGAACACGGCGTTCTCCGGCAGAGTCTTGGGGCGTCTTTGTACCTCCTCGCAAACTACTACTCCATTATTCATGAGACAGTCAATGCCCGGATGCGCGGTGATGAAGGTGACCTTGCGTTGAAGTCATCTGCTGGCCGCAAGCTGCTCAAAGCCCGGAACAAGGTGTTCTCCAAGCAGATGCTGATGCTGAACAGTCTGAGAACGTATTCAGAGTTCCTGAAATGGGAAGTCCCTATTGGAGGTCGGTTCCCGAAGCGGCAGTATGATACAATCATTTCCTGCATCGAAAGGTATGACCATCACCAACAATCTCGATTAATCTTGCTTTGCAATGCTAACTTCGAGCAGTATCGTCAGCTACCTGAGTCTCCTGGGCTACGCGTCCGATACGCTTCTGCAACTAGGCGACGAGGATGAGTCAAACTCGGCCTGGCTGCACGACTTTCGGCGGCTTGTCGCGAGCGCGCGCGTTACAACACACGAGGTTACCTCGGTGCTGTGCCTACTGTCCGCCAGCATTACCAACCGCCAACCTCTGCCACCATATCTGAAGACCCCGCGCCCATACAGTTTCTCAAGACGCCTGGAAGCGCTGGACAGTGACATCCTGAGTTTGCGACATATCGCGGAGCCTGGGTTTGCTACATTTGCTGTGCTGCAAATATCGACTCGGTGTATTGTCGGCGATGTTGATCGACTCATGCGGTAAGTGACCTCCTAGTTTCCCGACATCTCCACCAACTAACGGACTAACAGTGACGTGAAAACCCTGGTTGGAGAACTGGACTTCTCCTTCCACGCTGTTAGCACTACTGATAGCAGGAGCCGGAAATCCTCTGCCGATGTGTCGCGATTTTCTAGGGCCACGGATCGAGATAAACTGGAGTAGACTGTCTAATATACGATCATAGTTGTACATATCATACCATACAAGGCTCCAAGCCATGTGAATACAAGCAAATCTACGCGATTCGGCATGTTCCGAACAAGATCCGAAGATTTGGAGATCTATCAATGATGCGAGGATTCATATAGCCGAAGATGAGCGAACCCCGCATCATCACATCCAACAACCTTCTTCCCCTCACATCATCCTTCCTCGACACATACGCCTACACTACACCGCACATACAAAAGCAAAGATGAATGTCCAATTCGATCCATCCCTCCTCGCCAACGCCGCCGGCAAAACCGTGCTCACCACCGGTGGCGCCAATGGCATCGGCGCCGCAACCGTCTCGCTGTTCAATTCGCACGGCGCAACAGTCATCATTGCCGACCTTGAGCACACCAAACCCGCTGCAGAGTCGTTAATTGCCACTCTTGCCTACCCGGACAAAGCGGTTTTTCTCCCGGCAAACATCCTCAACTGGCAGCAGATGACCTCGGCGTTTAACGAGACCGTCCAGCGGTTCGGACGCGTCGATATCGTCATTGCGAATGCGGGGGTGATGGAGTCGAGCCCGACATTAGACTTTGATGATGTTGACGAGGATGGTAATCTTTGTGAATCTGTCGAGGCGTTCAAGGTGATTGATGTTAATTTAAAGGGGACGTTGAATAGTATGTTTGTCCCCAGTCTTCATCTAGGTGCATGCACCTCTCCAACAAGACTCTCGACAGCTGACCTTGGTACGGGGACATAGCCCTCCGCCTCGCAATACATCACATGAAGCGCACCGGGGGCGGCTCAATCGTGCTCCTCGCATCGACGTCTGGGTATTTTGGCGGAACGGGGGTCACGGCATACATCGCGTCGAAGCACGGAGTTGTGGGGTTGCTGCGGGCGGCGCAGACAACGGCTCGTCTACATGATATTCGGATTAATGCCATTGCACCATTCTTGACTCCGACACATATTACGGCTGGGTTTGCGCAGCAGTGGTTGGACGCTGGGTTGGAGGCAAATACCCCGGAGAAGGTTGCGGAGGCGATTGCTAAGGTTGCGCTGGATGGGGGAGAAGAGGGTCTTGTCTTTTGGTGAGTTATTCTTCCGTCTAGGTTGATTTTAGGTCGTTCTTTTAAGCTGATGAATCTAGGTTGCCGGGAAGTACTGGAGGGAAATGGAAGAGACCCGGACTGCATTACTGCCTACGTGGCTGGGAGAGGATGTGGCCGCGTTTATGAGCAAGGCCATGCAGTTCTTTACTAGTATTGGTGGATATGTGCTGCCAACGTCTCAGAAATAATATGCATATGGTTTATGCAGTCTTGTAGGCCAGGAAGATTTGGTGTATGTTTATCAGTTCCATTATCCTCTAGTCTCTATACAATGACCTTCACTCTATCTTGATTAACTTGAGCCTCTCCGTCTCATAAAGCGAGTCTGAACCTGCGGACCCCAATCAAGCAGCCACCTGAGCCATTCAGGTAGAAAGTTACTGTTGGTTTGCATCTCATCGGCGCGTGTGGCCGTCTCAGCCTCGTCCCACGAGTGGAGGTTGCAGGGTTTATGGAGAAGCGCCGCATTTGCAGGGGTGTTACTGCGCCAAAATTCTCACCCTCCAACTTGAACTTCTCTCATGAAGTGCTGCTTGCTCGTACAATCTGCTACCAAATCTCGGAGAGAACTTCGAGGCCCTGTACCGATTTGGTGCGTGTTCCCACCGCGGCAGATTGGGGTCTCCAAGTTCTTTCTGTGATCGACTGGTTCAAGCTACAGCTGGGGCCTGACTCTTATCTACCTTGCCGTAGGCAATGTTGGATTCAAACCACTTCTGATGCATTCTTTGATGGTTCCTGTAGTCTAACTATCCCAGATCCATTCTGCACCGCCCCTGCCCTTCCTAAAACGACATGAAATATTCCCATGAGTGGAGATTCAGCGAGGCCGTGATGCGGGAATAAGCGGAATCAGTTGCATAATGAACAAGCCTTATTCAAGAGTGCTGTGACATGCAAGTCACTCCAGATGCCATATCACTCCTGAATGAGACAGCCCCATCCCTGCAACTGATTCGGCTTGTTCCTCCATCAAGACTTCGTTGATTCACAGAAAAGGAAAGTACATAAGGGTGACAGTGATCGCTCACTCATTCAAACCAGGAAAGGCCAAGGGCAGCCATGACTCTTTCACAGTCATCCCGATTTCTGTTAGAGTCATAGTAAACTGCACCCAGTATGGCTTCCATTGTGGTAGCCATCACGTTTTTCCCAGCCAGAACACCTTGCTGACCCGGATGCTTCACGATGAATGGGTCAAGCCCCAGGGCGACACCCTGGCCACTTAAGTTTTTATTGGAAACCATCGCGGTGATAGCGTCTTGGATTTCTTCTGTGGTGACAATCATGGTGAGCACATGTTCGAAACAGTCAGGCACGAGTAGATCTCATACTTGGAGACTTTCTTCTCTCTTGACCCTGATCCACGAGGGCTAGGCGAAGGAACGCATCACCGACCAAGGCAAGAGTCTTGTTGCCGCAGGACTGAAGAGCCTGTCGAAGAAGATCACGACAGGTGAAATGGTAGGTATCCCTGAGGCATATTCTTTCAAAGGTCTCGATGTCATCGTCCAACGGGAGGGGGAGAAGATAAACCATGGCGAGGGTTGCAGATAGGTTGGTTTATTGCTGCTTGTAGTACGGAATGGTCAATGAGAGATGCGTCGACTATGTAGCTTTTATAGCAGTAGATGGAGAATCTAGTAGGGTTGGATCAGCCTGAAGAGCCGCCTGGACACATATGGCTGTAAGCAATGTTTAGCCTCGCTCGCCTGCGGCCTCAAGAACCAAGCCACTGTTGTATACGTGAACGTGATGTAGGAAGCCTCTCGGCTCCGGACAAATCATGAGAAATGCGCCGCGGCGCTTCCCCAAGGCTGATTCCGGTGGGAGCAAATCCACCCCGCTTCCAACACTGACCAAAGAGATGAATCCTGCATTTCTTTCACCTAAATGGTCGCTCCTCTATCGCCCAGGAAATAGGGCCAGAAAGCGACTGCGGCACGCAGCATGAGAGGGCGTAGACTATGAGAACCATTTCTAGGAGTAAATGGCTGAAGTAAACTATTGATAGGCAGGGAACTTATGAACAAGACTTGACCCATGGTAGGCTGCCACTTCCCACAGCCATTGCGGCACCTTCTGCCTGCGCACACTCCGCTATAATGCTCCGGGCCCAACTATGAGCGGTTGCGGTTGCAGACCTTGGACCTAAGTGTCAAATGTCTGTTGAATGATACTGACACTAACTAGAGAATACTGGATTTTGCCCATCAAAATCGGGCCCCGCCCTAAGCTACCACATTAATAATCAATATCTCGCATATAAACCACTTCCAGCGCCCCGAATTGTCAGCAGCCTTTGATCTGTCCTTTTACTTGTCTCTGCAATCCTTGCCTCAAGCTGCACAGTCTTCGTGTGTTACAATAAATCAGCAATGTCAAGCAGAATCGGGCTTTCTGGAGGTGACTTCACCGCTACACGTCATCATACGACGTACGACTATATCTCGCCGTTAAAGCTAGATCTAAACGGTCGTCACGTCCTCATCACCGGCGCCGCTCAGGAAGACGGAGTAGGATACGCCACAGCCACGGCTTTTGCGCGTGCAGGAGCATCTGCAATAGCAATCGCTGACCTGCATGCTATGTCCGGCGACCTTGCCACGAGACTGAAGCAGGCGGCAGTGCAAGCGGATCGACCCGAGCCCAGAGTGTTCCGTTATCTGGTCGACATTGCGAAGCAAGATAGCGTCCAAGAAATGCATGACACAGTGTCAAAGGAGTTCGATGGCCGTCTGGACATTGTTGTGAACAATGCCGCCCACATGGAACCATACCAGCCATTCCTCGAGTCAGATCCCGACACATACTGGCGAACATGGGAAGTCAATCTTCGCGGGCTGTTCAATATGACGCGCACCTTTCTTCCTCTGCTATTCGAGAGCCGTACTCGTGCCAATGGCTTATGCACAGTGATCAATGTATCCTCGTCAGGCGCTTTGAGCGCTCGATCTGGGAGTGGGGCCTATCGAAGCTCGAAACTTGCGATATTAAGATGGACCGAGACTTTGCAATTGGAGTATGGTGACCAGGGGCTCTTGACATATTGTGCCAATCCGGGCGCGATCCGGACCAAATTGACGGAGAACATGTCTGGGGTTCTGCGGGATTCATTGCCTGATCGGCCGGATGTAGCTGGCGATACCATTGCATGGCTGGCTGCTGAGCGTAGGGATTGGTTAGGAGGGAGATATGTGAGCTGTCCGTGGGATATGGAGGAGGTTTTGGAAAGGAAGGATGAGATAATCGAGGGAGATAAGCTTAAAATAAGGATGGTCTTTTGAGTCTACGATTGCTGCCGGCGGGTTCTGATAACATGAATGAGATGTGGATCTCAGGACCTAGGAGTCAACGAGGCACTTGGTGTCGATTGAATTCGGATGATACTCTCCAGGGCTAGACTTCCGTGTTTATATTATTTTCTGTTCCCTGGGCCCGATGATCCTAATGCTATTCATTCCATGGAACTCTGGATCTGTTTGAAACACACTGTCTACTTATGGCGTGTTTAGGCCGTGCTTTGGTCTACTCAGTGAACAAAAGCACCGAGGAATGAGTACTAGGAAAGAAAGGGAACGCCATAAACCTAGTTGAAAGAACAAGTACATATGTAGGTCACATGCATGAGACACCTAATGCATAACCTCCTTCCACATACATCCATAAGCAGAAACATGGCATCACGCACAGCGCGTTCAACGTCACAGCCCTCATTCCTAAACAAAGCATAATTCATCCCCTCCCTAGCTCCTTTGTGTGGGGAGATGACGATCTGGTCTACATACCAGAGGGAGGAGCGTCAAATCACGTCCCACGAGTATGTCAATCACCGCGCCTCCATGGCGCTCTGGAATGTAGGACGGAGCGCCGATCCCATCGACAACCGCGCGCGCCATCCAGCCAGGTAGAATTTCCCGCATATGCTCGGCTACGCAGTGGAAGCGAATCCCGAGTGTATCCCCGTGCGCTCGGGCACCGGCGCTGGGTGAGGTCGGGGTATCCCTTGCGCGTGGTTGGGTTGGGTTTATATAGGCCTGCCCCGGGGAAGTTATCATTTCATATATCTGGTTTGTGATGTGAGCAAGCGAGTGAGCTGCGCCAATCTGTGGCTCGGTGCAGACGTGTCTGCTTGTCTGTCTATTTATTCCTGTCTGTCTCGGACGCTGTTTGAGATGGGCTTTGACCATATTGATATTGATCGTGCCGATAATGAATCCGGACCGCACATCCACGGCAGCATCAGTCTGCAGAGCTTGGTGCCGACGACGCATACCACTACGACTTTTGCAGAGACACGACCGTATGGGAGTACCCAGCCGGGACGACGGAGGAAGAATGGCAACCTGGTGTGCGGGAATGGCTGGTGACGATCTGTATCTCCATTCTGGTGACGATGGATGCGTTCAATGCCACTATCATCATCCCACTTATTCCTGTGCGTATCGCCTTGTCGCTTCTCCAGAGAAACAGCAGCAACGAAATTCAGGATGGAAAGAAAGACTAACATAGATAGAACCTCTCTGCCATCCTCATCGAACCCCTCGAATACACCCTCTGGCTCAACACCGCATACCTCCTCGCCAATGCAACCAGCCAGGCCCTCCTCGCCATGCTCGCGGAAGGACTCGGTCATGGCGCCGTCATGCTCTCCGCCGTTGTTCTCGCCACCGTTGGCACAGGCGTATGCGGCGGTTCACCCAGTCTCCCCGGTCTCATCGCCGGACGGTTCATCCAAGGTCTCGGCGGCGGCGGCATCACAAGTATCTCTCTCCTACTGGTAGCAGAGATCATCCCCAAAACACACCAAGGGCAGTTCGCAAGCTATGTCTTTCGCGCACAGATCGCTGGTACGATACTGGGGCCGATAATTGGCGGCTTGTTTGTTGAATTCGCTGGATGGATTTGGGTATTCTACTCGAGCGTGTTCTGCGCGCGGATGCTCGTCGTGCCGTTTGCTGTTGATCTGCGCGGTTATGGACCCGGATATCGTGGTGTGTCGATGCGTCGGCTTCGACGTATGGATTGGGTTGGAGGTATGCTTATACTGTTGTTCTTGGGGTGTTTCGCATGTGGAGTGAGCTGGGCAGGGACGCAGTATGCTTGGACTGATTGGCAGACTCTGGCGCCGATATGTGTGGCTGTGGGTTTGGGGGCACTGCTGATTGTGTACGAGGTAATTGCGCCAAACGCCATGTTCAATGGGTCCATGTTTTGCAGTCTGTCTGCATCAATGTTGCATGTGGGTGGGTTCGTTCATGGCATGATGGTGAGTGCTCTCCCCTACTGTCTCTTACCTGTTCTGCCTGCTGGAAGATATACTGAATACCGGAGTAAAGTTATCAACCCACCTCAATTCCTTCTCATGTACCTCCTCCTCGTGAAAGGCCTTTCTACCGTCCTCATCGGCCTCAGCCTCGGAGTCCTCACGATCCTAACATCGCCCTTCCTCCTACTCCTCGAGAAAACTCCCCTCTTCACCACCCACCCGCATCGCACCCTGGCTTATCCGCGCCGGCTGGACTCTTAATATCCTCTGTACAGGGTGTTTCGTGATTCTCGACGCTGAAACACCCACCGTGGCATGGGTACTCATTTTTCTCGCTGCGGGGGTCAGCCACGCAATCCTGTTACCAGCGTACCTCACTGCGCTGCAAAATGAGACATCGCCGCCGTATCAACCGGATAGAGAGCGACGGGGACGGAAGATTGATGCGTTGTCGTCCTTGAGGGCACATTGTCTGTTCCGGGCGTGGGGGATGTGTCTTGCTGTTGCTGTGGGAGGGTGCGTGTTTCTGAATTGGGTCGGACGGGGTTTACCTGAGGACCAGGCGCTGGATATGCGCCGGTTGGTGGTGGCGGGGGAGGTGGAGGTCTATCAGGATGCGTTTCGGACGTTGTGGAAGGTGTTTACTGGGGTAGCTGGGATTGGGGGGGTTTCTTCTATCTTTGTTTGATCCAGCTGCGTTTCTCGGGTGTGCATGTTATGTAGTTATCTGCGGGATATAAACGAAACGATTTGCAGTACTATAACCGCCCCTTGAACCACCGAACAAAAGATACAGACAATTTAAGAAACCGGCTCCCTCCGCTCAAAAACTAACGGCACAGCCTCCCCAATCGCCAAAGTAACCACCGAGGAACTCCCCTCAACGCGCGTTCCGCCTGCTCCTCTCCCCCCTCCACAAGCCTGACCCGATACTGAGACAGCAACACCGTCAATGCCGCGACAACCTCCACCTGCGCAAACTTCTTCCCGAGACAGGCACGGAACCCATCACTAAACGGGATATAAGCTCCCCGTACAGGACGATGCAACCCGGGATGCTCTAGTCCTGGTGCAATCAGACCGGGCTGTTCTGCGTTTTGGGCGAGGAAGCTGGTCTCGTTGCGGGCGTCCCAGCGGGTGGGGTCGAAGGCTGGTGCGGTTGGACCCCAGTAGGTTTCGGAGTAGTGGAGGGCGTTCATGTTGAGGTTGATGTTCGTGCCTGGGGGGAGGGTTATGGTGTCGTCGTTTTTGTTCTGGTTGGTCTTCGTTCGGAAGTGGAATGTGCTGGGGGCTGTGTTGGGGTGTGGGTTGGGGGGAGTCCATTTGGGGACTGTTACGACTGGGGGATAGAGACGCATTGTTTCTAGCTGTGGTCATTTACTTAGTAAGTCTGTCTTTGTTTCGAGGAGAGTTGAGATGTAGGAGGGAGTACCATTACGCAAAGCGGAGTGATCAATTTCGGGAAGAGGGCCGTATAGTCCCAGTCACTAGGGGAGGAAGATTGATCACGAGTCGCGTCGACAATTCCCTGGTATGTCCAGTCTTGTACGCTCGGGTGCATCGCTAGCAGAATCAAGGCGTAGATGAGGGTGTTCTGATTGGTATCATGGCCAGCCAGAGTAAAGATGTGCATGTTGCTGGTAATTTCCTGGTCCGTGAGACCAGGGAGATTTGGAGTCACCCTCGGTGCGCGAAGCCAGCATGCCATGAACGAGGTTCGATGTCCGGTCTCTGTTATCTGCGCCGTCGTCGGCTGGAGACAGCGACGTATCGATCAGCTTTTTCATGTAGGCCTTCAAATCGCGGTGGGCAGCAAAGTCCTTTTCCAGGAAGGGGACGAGGAACCGCGGTATCCACTGCGGCAGCATCAGGTTGGCCAACACGACGCTTCGGATCTTCACGTCGGTGTATTCAACCACGGCGCGGAAAGTAAAGTCGAATCCTGGTGGTGGAGTGTGCTTGGAAGAACTGATTGGATGTTGGTTGCTTCGGACTAGGAGTAGGGCTGGCAGTGGACGTGAAGGGAATGGGCACGCCAAAACCGGCGCCGGAAAGGACATTCAGGCTGAGCTTTACGATGTCATCTCGGATATCTTCTTTAAGCAGAACGCCTTTGTTTTGCGAGACGGTGATGTCCTGCCAGTGGGCCAGCATCTCCGTCGTTTGACGGATAGATTCCCTCCAGACGAGCTGACTATTGCGCTCATTGAAGGTGGTCGCCGTGTGGCGACGATGATGGGCCCATTCTTGGTCCTCGCACTATTCTTACTGTCAGTTCGACATCACGAGGAATAGTGGGATGGTATACTGACGGTGATGAGGTTGGGCCCGTACAGTTCGATGACCTCTGCGTATGGTCAGCCTCCTACATTCAAGGGTACGAAAGGATACTAGGATGACGTACGATACTGCCAGACCGGCTTGGGAAACTCATTTCTCGCATTCACAATCTGTGACACCACCGCAGCATCGCCCACACTGCAAATGATCGATGTAGGGGTCACGACCAGGTAAACGCGGCCGAAACGGCGTACCAGACGGTTCTTCGTGCGCCAGCGGTAGTTATTCAACGGATCGTTGATGACATCAGATATCCAAGTCGGCAGACAGCGGTTGACAAGAAAGGGCATCCACGTCGAGTCGAACAGGATCTGCACTATGATGCTGGATGGGAAGGGGGCCACCACGTAGGGGAGCCCCGTATGTTGCGCCAGTCGCAAGTTGTGATAAAACTTATTGACATGGCTGGCGATGTATAGTATCCCCAAGGTGAGGATTATGCGATACCATGTCAGCATGTTCGATGGCGATGGTGGTGGTCGAGCTGATCGTGTGCGAACGGGAGGAGAGTTTGGGGAGGGGAAGTGATGGACTTGCATATCATGCATGCGCCCAGCCACCCATTCTGAAGGCTCGTATTGGCTGGTCAGCTTAGCCGAGGATGCTTTGCATTTTCGCGACTTCAGCAGGACTTATCCAAGATAGAAGATAGCAACAGGTTCAAGTTAGGCATCATCAAATGCAAGACGCAGGCGGTTATCATACTCTTTCTTGTCAGAAACTTTACAATTGACGAACCGTGGTCCATCTTTCGTCCATAGAAAAGGAAGAGATCCGTCCGCAGGACTGCCATCCGACCGGAACAAAGGGTATATATGCCTGTCAAATATTGTAAAAAGCCATGAGGGGCTTGACAGCGCTAGAGTAGTCCAGAAGGTCCCTGCTCTCCAAGTCTGGCCAGGATATCGGACAAACATAGCATCGCCTTATCATGAGTATCAGGCAGCAGGCTCTCCTCCGATGTAAGAGCCGTCATCAACTCCCTGCGAGGAATGTCGTACTCCCGGCATCTATCTGATCGACGCGCCTTTTCCGGTCAGCCAGTACGGCAGTTCCACCATTTCGATGGGACGGGAGCATGCCCACTAAGGTCTACCAGAGAGGTGATGTTCCAGTTGTCATCGACAAAGATGTTACTTTGGTGTAGATCAGTGAGTGAGAATACGAATGGTCCACGATGAAAATTCCGAGAAAAGACTGTTGGGGTGATTACTCTCATCGCGGCAAGGTTGCCATCTGAATACTGCAGTCAGCGATGTCGATTCACGGCATTGGCTGGTGTCGCAGGCGATTGTCGTGAACGTGCAAAATATCGGCAATATAGGACTCCACTGTGGTGTATGTATAGTTTCGCGATATATCCGAAGGTATGCCTTCATTCTCCAGCATCTGGAGTTCCATTGTAAGAGGTCGATTGCTCAGGCACAAGTAGCCTTTGTTATCGATAGTGAAAGAACCTATACGTGAGAGGTATGCGGCTTATGTCCAGAAGAATGCGAGAGAGGCTTCGAAAGAAGTCGCGCGTAACTTCGTGTCTGAATTACTTTGCAGCCAGGTGTTGGAGAGCATGGCGCCCTGCGATTGCTCAATATGCTCGATCAGAAGATACCCCACATCGATCCCTGGGGATTTGCTACGGTGGGGGATGTAAACAGAGGGTAGTTGGAAGCCAAGCCAAGATAACAAGCGTCGGCGTATACTGTGAAAATATCGATGTAGCATCGAAAGATGCTCCAACCGCGTAAACTGCGATATATATTCAGCAAGTTCCATTGAAAGGGGGTGGAATGTTAAGAGAAAGGAGGTCATGCAGTTTCCCCAGTGGAGACGAAAAAGCCATGAAGACGCGGATCGGTATATTGGGACAATTCTGCTGGAGCCATGCATACGCACCAGCCTCACATCGAATCTTTTCATCCCCATTGCCTGGATGAAAGGCATCACCCACTCGATAGGGCAGGGAAACCGCATCATCACGCGGTTTCCTGGTTGCATACGATCCATCCAGGGATCAATCGTGATAGGCACACAGACATTAAAACTCCATGGATCCAATCCTCTGGTTTTGCAACGCGACATGCATCGGGCGATTTCAACTGTAAATGGTGGGCCGTGGTGCGGCTCATCCAGTCGGTATGTGCCGCCAGATGCGAGAAGAAAGAAGTGCGTTGATCATGATAGCTGAGTTGGTGAAGAACATTGTCTTCGCGGTCATTGGCCGCAGAATGAGTGATTGATTCTTTGAGGAGACGACGGGTTCGCATTCTGTCAAGGCCTAGCTGAGACACCGATGGAGATCAAGGAGAAAGGGGCGCTTCATTTGAGACGCAGAGGGCATTTAGGGTGCAAACAGAACAAACAGACGTGCATACTGCCATCAAACTCACATATCGGTCATGGGGTACCTTAAAATAAAGAAAGAAAAGATTGTAGAGCGCTTTGAATGTGCAAAACTAGAGGAATGACTCCATTCTCTAGAAAGAATTGCGCGGGCAGGCAAACCAGGGCCTTATGTAGGCCTCAGTCACGTGCCCAGCGAAGCAGAAGCACTGTCACAACCACAGGCAGGATCCCAACGAAAAGCAAATCAAGAGAGAGAGCAGAAGAGAAAAATAATTATTAACAATGTAACACTGCACCTGCGAAGCACGCATGATCTATATACGATGTGCTGCCGGGACGATTAGGGTTGTCGAGGCCAGTGACATACAAGCTTATCCATATAGATCGCCGAAGCACACCACAACCTCCTGTTAAGAAGAATTCTTTACTTCTAGAACTGCAAATTGGCCCCTTAAATAATCCAAGTATATAGCTCGCCGCTGATTCGCCAAGCCAGTGACTTCTCAGGGTCTGGGTCTCCCACCAGAAGAGAGTAATGGTGTCGTCATCGCCGTCATAATCCCAACACCACACCATATATTGGCTGCAGCCCGAGCTCAACTTAATCTCTCCATTATCTCTATTATCTCTGTACATCAAACAACCATAATCTAATTGAGTAGTACATACAACTTAATTGACCATGCCTCCCATCGCTTTAGAACAGGACATCTTCACCGAGCCCGACTGGACTGAAACGCACAACCATCGCGTTGGCCTGCGGGATCGGGATGACCGCTTCCCAGGATTGACACATTCGGGAGACGACTGGCGGTTTGAACTGACAGATGAGGCGTTCAAAAAGGCCAAAGAACTGCAAACCGAGAAGGCGCGGGGGGATTTGCTGTCCGTAAGGGATTTTATGACCAAGCAAGAGGTTTGTTCTTCCACCTATCTCCTATACTTCTCACTTGCAAATATATCAAACAAGCGAGTGAAACCATCAATAGAAGGTTGCGACTTACAATAGTGATGACTTTCATCTGCGTCGCCCAGATGTTCACCCCAAACACTGGCGATACGTTCTCCATACAACGGAGGGTTACATCAAGAATGACCAGCCGTGGTATATCAACGAGAAAAAGCAGGAATCCCAAGGCCAACAGACTCAAGCTTCATCATCGCAACCTTCAAACCAACAGTCCCCATCGGAGAAGAAAAGAACACACTCTCCCCAGAAGAACAAGCCCTCCTCACCACCCTCCGACAAGAAGCCAACTACATCCGCAACCTCCGCAACAACGACGGCAAAGGGCGCTCTCCCGCCTACGCAGCGGAGACTACTTCCGACATTGATGAAGCGGATCAATGCACGCCGGATAACTGGGTTCCACGAACAGATCATCTCATCCGACTAACAGGCAAGCATCCGCTCAATGGAGAGCCGCGAACAACCGAGCTGCTCGATGCTGGACTCGTGACGCCTAATGTGCTGCATTACGTGCGCAACCATGGACCTGTTCCACATCTCCTATGGGAGAATCACCGGGTGGAGATTTCTGCGGGGACATCGCTCACCCTATACATGGACGATCTGGTCGATCGGTTCCGCAGCGTGAACATCCCAGTTATGCTGGCGTGTGATGGGAACCGCCGGAAGGAGGTGAATATGATCAAGCGAAGTAAGGGGTTTAATTGGGTTCTGGGGGGGGGTGATGTGCGTATTGGAAGGGGGTTTTGCTGCGGGAGGTGTTAGAGATGGCCGAAATTGATAGCTTATCGCCGAAAAGGGGATGGGAGTCGTTTGTGGGTGAATTTCGAGGGCTCTGAGACGTTGAGTGAAGGGAAATATGAGACGTGTCTCCCATTGGAGTATGTGATGGACCCGATGAACGATGTGCTGCTGGCTTACGAGATGAACGATGCCATGTTGCCGCCGGACCATGGCTATCCGGTGCGACTCGTCGTGCCGGGGTTCGTCGGCGGACGATGGGTGAAGTGGCTGCAGAGTATCTGGGTGACGGATCGCGAGAACGATAGCCACTATCATATCTATGATAATCGGTGGTTCCGAGCTTTGTGGAGGATCGTGAGTCTGAGGCTGGGAGCATCATGTATCGCCATCCAAGCACGGCGTGCATGGAGCAGATGCTCAACTCGGTGATTGTGCGGCCTGCGCAGGGAGAGACAATTAGTATTGACGAGATGAAGGGGTCGAAGAATTATCGGATTCGGGGGTTTGCATACAATGGTGGCGGGAATGAGATTCAGCGAGTCGAGGTCAGTCTCAATGGGGGACAGAGTTGGCTGTATTGCGTTCGTGAGGTGAGGGTACATACCCCCTTGGCATGGATACAAGCTGATGAGAGTAGTTCCCCGAGGCACCAATCCGGCACAACAAGAAATACTGGACATGGCTGCATTGGTACATCGACGTGCCTGTGACACAGCTCTTGAGAGCCGGAACTCTCACCGTGCGATGCTGGGATGTAAATAAGAACACCCAACCGGAGAATATCACTTGGAACCTGGAAGGGTAAGATAATCCGCCCATGAATCCCCCATCTGAAACAACGACTAACATAATATCAGCATGATGAACAACTCGCAGTACGTCGTCAAGTCAGAGATCATCGACGACCCCAAAGCCAACCGACCTGTCTTGATGTTCGACATCCCGTTGAACCTGCCACCGGCGACGGCGGGTGGATGAAGCCTTCACTAGAAGACCAGCAGGAAGAGGCGAAACGAAAGGCATCTGTTCCAGAGAAACAGTTCACCCGAGAGGAGATCGAGAAACACCAGACCGAGGATGATGCTGGATAGTCATCAACGGCGCGGTATATGATGCCACATCTGTTCTCAGCTGGCATCCTGGGGGAAAGCCGCTATCATGGCACACGCTGGACGAGTTCATGCTGAAACTACAGAGGAATATGAGAGCATTCACGATTGTTACGCCAATAGCCGGTTACAAGGTATGTTCTCCCGCTTTCCTACATGACTCGCAACACGAAAGTAATCTCGATGTCTATAGAATGCGTCCTCGGCGTCGTCACGCAGAAAACCCGCGACTTCATCAAGAAGGAAGCCGAAGAGAAAGCCAAGAAGAATGCAGCTGCGGGCAAAAACGACAGCCACATTGCACTAAAGCGTCATAAGTACGCTCCCTTCGTCCCAGCACATCAATATACAATCCATACTAATGAACCGAATCAGATGGACCCAAGCCCGCCTCATCAGGAAGAAAACCCTCTCCAAAGACACCAAACGGTACACCTTCGCCCTCCCTCGAAAGACCAAAAGCTCGGGCTCGAAACAGGCCAACACGTCCTGATCGGCTTCCACTTCGAAGACCAACTCATCATGCGCTCATACACGCCCATCCGGCCTATCCGCCCAGAGGACGAGGATGGCACATTCGAACTCGCCGTGAAGACCTACTTCCCCGACGCCGCACAACCAGGCGGCACAATGAGCAACATCTTCGACTGCCTCCGCGAAGGCGAGGAGGTCGAGATCAAGGGTCCCACGGGCGAGATCAGCTACCACGGTAACGGCCACTTTGTCATCGACGAGAAAGACAGGGTCGTGGAGCAGGTTACCCTCGTTGTGGGCGGGTCGGGCATCACGCCTGCGTATCAGGTTATCGCGCGGATTCTACGGACACCTGGTGATAAGACGAAGATTCGGGTCATCGATGCGAATAAGACGGAGGACGATATTTTGATGCGGGAGGAGCTGGATACATTCGCGAGGGATAATCCGGATCAGTTTGAGATTACGCATGTGTTGTCGCATGCTGGGAAGGAGTGGACTGGGTTGAGTGGGTTTGTGAACCGGGATATACTGCGGCGGTATGCGTTTCCACCTGGAGAGAAGAGTATTGCGCTGTTGTGTGGGCCACCTGGGTTGATTAAGAAGGCGGTTTTACCGGAGTTGAAGGAATGGGGGTATGATGAGGATCGGAATCTGTTTGGATTCTAGATGGTGGAGGTATGGCTTGTCGAAGTCTGAACGTGGAACCTAAAATAAGGTACAAGCGACAGGACGGAATTATATTCCGCAGGAACCAGTCATTATGAAGTCAAAAAGGGCCATTTGTGAGGTTATGTCAACCTACTTTTCGCTCTTATCCCCTTTCCATCGTCTTGCCTACATTTATCTGCTAAACAACCAGTCTAAACGACTACATAACTCCAATCATCTACAGAACTAACGACCAACATCACCATGCCATGTCGCGAGAGGTTAAATGGGCTCTTGAACAAGATCCCATATAATAAAAACACGACCAGGGAGCATATCACTCTTCAGGTAGAGCGTGACGACGCCCAGTCAAACGCGAAGCCTAAGGGCCCTCCTATGGACCCTCCAATCCCCCCGAAGAAGCGCAGTATCTGGCACCTTAGGGCTCAGGACGTCATGTGAGTGTGTTCAAGACAAGTGTGTTCCTGTTTACTGCTCAGGACAGCGTGGGGTCTAGACTTTACTTTTTGCTCTTTGCTCGATTGCGATTCTCACAGGTATGGAGGGATATAGGAAATCAGAAGATGGTATCGGAGACAGAAAGCTGAATTATTCCAGAGAGGCTGCAAGGGAAGTTGGCGAGAGAGAAGGACAGAAGGAATAGCGGATGTGTTGGCTTTTTACGGTTTGCCATCATGTGGGAACGGAGATGGATTCTATGAATTACAGCATAGACTCCGCGAAACTAGTTTTAAGGCCATGGCTCCGGGTGTCCTGTCTCATCGCGGCGAGATTATGCTTTTGGTGCTGGCCAATATGTATGAATGGTGGACCCTTCTCAATACACCTGTTCTTCGTTGACTACTGCGGCATGACCAAAGAGCCCAGTCAATTTCTTCATTGTATATTAGCTTGCTATAAAATCTTAAAATCTTCCAATAGGAAATGTATTACCCTAGCTACCCACTCGTATACAAGTGAGAAGACCCGTCTCATCCAATCATCTCAACGCGAGTCACAATAATGTTGGCGTTACGGGCAATGTATAACAGCAGAAAGGTTGAAGATATGCATTTCAACCTAATCCACCCTAAACATTGAGCAACCTCAACCAAAAGATTTATATAGAAACTACTACCGAAGTAAGTACAAGAATAGAATCGAATCACCGCATCCCTCTACTTCAATCTCCCCTCACTCCTCAATCCATCTCCGCTGGCTCTAGATACCTAAGCCTTTACAGGTGACCCTGACCAGCGTTGGAAGAGACGCTCGAAGCAACCTCAGAGTAAGCAGTCGCGGAAGCAATGTTCTTGCCCTCGAACTTGGACAGGAGGCTAGTATCAGCCTGGCTGAAGGAGCCGGAGTTGCCGAAGCCGTTCATCTCGCAAGCACGGCCGAGGTAGGACGAACAGCCCTCGTTGGCGCTGGTGCTGGGGGAGGTGAACACCTCGCCCTCGATGGGGTCCTCGGCCACCACGGTAATGTCCTGGAAGACGTTGCCCTCGGCGAGGACGTAGGCACCCTGACCGATCTCAAAGGCGTGGCCGGAGTTGTCGTGCCAGTAGTTGTTGACCTGTGTTTGTTAGTCTGATGGATATGTGGTATTTGGTGAAGTGAAGGGACGTACGGCGTGGAGAAGAGTGTTGCCCTGGACCTTGGGGGAACGGCCGCTGGTGTGGTAGATGTAGTTGCCCTTCATGGTGACCATGTCGCTAGAGCCGTCGAGGTAGATGCCCCAGTAGTGGTAGCCATCGCAGGTAGCCGACCAGTCACTTTCTCCGTTGATGTAGGAGTTGGAGATGGTGACACGGTTGTCGGCTTCGGTTCCGAGGACGATGTGCTGACGACCGATGCGAGCAGTTTTGTGTGTTTAGTTTTAAGTGGTTAATGGGAGGGATGAAGTTATACATACGGTGACGTGGTCGATCCAGACCATGTCGGCATCGTTGAGGGTGATAGCGTCACCTCCCCAGACGTACTGGGGATTGATATCGGTGATGGCGATGTTCCTGAATTGTGTTAGCCGGTTGACTCTGGTGGAAGGAGGCAGGAGGTGATGACGAACTGGATGATGATGTTGTTGGCGCCGCTGACGATACGCAGACCCTTACCCTTGATCACACCGCTGGAGCCCTCACCGATGAGGGTCTTGTCCGAAGCAACGGTGATACCGAGGGTACCGGCATTGTCACTAAGCTTGGTCAGTATGCTCGGCGTTTGGCACAACTACCGATGATCGACACGGCACTTACTAGGTGACGCTGACGGAGGGGGCGTCGGATTCGTAGTTGGTACACAGTCGTTGGCGTTGATGGCAAGCTGGCAACCAGAGGCGGTACCCCAGGGAGCGCAGCCAGTCTCGGTGCTGGTGCCTTCGCTGCGGTGAAGTCGAAGCTATTTTACAGGTTAGGGAGCCTCGGAATGGACATGATGAAGAGGAAGCGTACGTCTTGGAGAGGACAATGACACGCGCCTCGCTGTCCCCGAGGTATGAGACCAGCTCATCGATCGAGTCGGGATACACAGCAGTAGCAGAACCACCGCCAGTGACGCCCTTGGCGAAACCCTCGGCGGAACCGGAGACGCTGATGGCCGCGGCAGTGCTGGCCAGAGCGGCGGCGGCGACAGAGAAGAGCGAATACTTCATGGTGAAAAAAGGACAAAAGAAAGCGAAAGAATGACTGAGGAAGAAAGGAATGAATGAGAATTGGTTGATGATGGTGAACTACAGAGGGATCGCCAGTTTATATAGGCGGATGAAGGCTTGACAAAGCTTCACCCTGGTCAAAGTCTATTCGTAGGATTAATTAGGGCGGATTTCGAGATGAAACGCCCAGAGATTTGGTGACAGGCGGTAGATGCTCCAGAGTAAAACACAACCCACCGGGTCTGTACCCCTGTATCCATCGTCAGGCACGGTGGGTAGTTCCAGTATCTGTTCTAGGGTGGTTGGACGGGCATGTTAGTTGAAGGAGCATATCGGACGGTGACCCGTGGGTGCTACGGCGGTGATTGTTCAGGAATGGGTAGATCCAGCCAGTCGAGGATGAATGTCCGGTGGAGCAACTGCGGGATGGGCGATGTTTCACAATGTCCACTCCGGCGGTTTAGCTCGAGCAGTCTAAAGCCATGATGTTGGTGGTGGGTAGGGTCGTAAAAAGCAATTCCTCCGGCTTGGCCGGACAACTCCCGAACAGATGAGGGGGAGGGATTTGCAGGTGTTGACTGCTGGAAAAATTGCCGTGGTTTGTCCGAGCGATCATCTCGAGCCTGCCTTACAAGCTGATCACAACGGGGCCGAAGCGTTTCTTGGTTTTCCAGGGAACCGTCTGCAGGATTGTTCAGACACTTCCGCTGCAGACTATGTCGTGTGGATCAGGAACGGTGAGGATGCCGATCCACAGTGGGCCATGCAGACGGTCCGCCAGTGCGTACGGAAGATGGGATGTGAGCATCACCTTACCAGAGGGAGGGGATCCATCTTTTCCAGAATGATGAGATTACTCCGTAGCTCCGCTATGGTAGACGGGGGGTATGTATCTATGGGGCCAAGTGGAAGCCGGAAATTGCCCCGTAGCCCTGGACCTGAGCCCTATGGGGAGATAGTAGGACGCCATGCTGATAGACTCCAGAGGTTAATATGGACGTATGGATCTAATCAAGACGATGACGAAGGCTATATGAAGGAATGTATAGTCCAGGATAAGGGGTGATTATGTGCTTGGTCCGGACGAAAGGACAAGACTGGCCTTCGATATGGCGCTTATCTGGGCCACTTCCGAGAGATGCCGGGGTCCTTCAGGAATTTGGATATACGGTAGGTATTTGGTTAGGAAGAGACAAGACGAAAGAATTGATACGGCTCATAGTATATCGTTCATTGCGAACCTGCACGAACCTGCTGTGTGCAAAGGGATTAGTACTGGGATGATGCAGGCGGAGAGTCGGTACGACGATTGTTCCTGGTTCATGAGGTAACTGTACGTGTCGCGAGCCAACGGGGCATATATCCACAGGGACTTGTCAATTCAGCATCGGTGCCATGCATTGATTGACTACTGCGAAAGTTGTGAGATGATGGAGTGTCTCGCGATGGCCTCATAAGCACGTGGTATTGTGACTGGTTAGTCATCTTACTGCCTCAGGCAACGTGGCCATTATCAGGTGCTGATGCCTGAGGCGAACCTCGGGACGGCACTCGGATCCGTAGCCGTCATGGATGAAGATTCAGTCGTGATGTAACAGGTCACGGCCACGATACAGCCACAATGCGATGGGAGAAGAGGGTGAGGGACAGGAATATATGGGATATCTGATATACTCCTCGAGCACACTCCCCTTAAATACTCTTCCCCAGACACCTATCGCCTCGTGCATCGGCAACGGGGAATAAGTGTTCGCCGTCTCTCCCCGACGCTTGCAATTAGGCTGGCGGTGATTGGCCCGTGGGGGCTGAGTCAGCCGGCAGCCGACCGCCAGACCCGAGGTTACCTTAGCTCAAAAGCGACAAAACATCCAGATTCATCTTCTGTCGTCGTCGTCTTGCCGCTGGCTGGCTGTTGCTGTTCGCTGTCTCTCCACTCCTCGCTCGACTTCTCCGGGCTCTCGCTCCGTCAGCTCTTCCTCGTCGCGGACATCCTCCCCGATTGATCCCTTGACCCCCGTCCATCCGACTCCAATCCCTTTGCCTCCGACTCGTGTGCGCAATTGACCCTCGCCTCTCACCGTCACCATGTCTGCCCTTCGCTCGACCTCGCGGCTTTTCGCCTCGACGCGGCCGCTGTTCCGGCCCGCCGCCTTTGCTCGTTCCTATGCCACCGTTGAGGCTGCGAACCAGGTAAGCCGCGACAGGATCCCCCGGGCACGCCCCGGGCACCCCCGGACACCCCTCCGGTGGTGCGGTCACCCAGAAAAAGGACCCTTCTAAGACATCAATATGCAGGATCCCATCCCCTCCGAGAACCCCAAGATGAAGACCTTCCACGTCTACCGCTGGAACCCCGATCACCCACCGAGAAGCCCACCATGCAGTCCTACTCTCTGGATCTGAAGAAGACCGGCCCCATGATGCTGGACGCCTCATCCGCATCAAGAACGAGATCGACCCACCCTGACCTTCCGCCGGAGTTGCCGTGAGGGTATCTGCGGTTCCTGCGCCATGAACATCGACGGTGTTAACACCCTCGCCTGTCTGTGTATGTTGTGTTGCTCGATCGTGATTCCGCGAGTGCAGCGGACAATGACTGGACGATTGGCTAATTGACGACAGGCCGTATTCCCACGGAGACCACCAAGGAGTCTCGCATCTACCCCCTCCCTCACATGTACGTTGTGAAGGATCTGGTGCCGCCGACTTGACCCAGTTCTACAAGCAGTACAAGTCTATCAAGCCTTATCTGCAGCGCGACACCCCCTCTGAAGACGTAAGTGGAGCCCACCGCTTGACGACATATGCAGCGTCGACACCTGAGTATCATTACTGACCCCTACAGGGCCTTGAGTACCGCCAAAGCCCCGAGGAGCGCAAGAAGCTCGACGGTCTCTACGAGTGCATTCTGTGCGCCTGCTGCTCGACCTCCTGCCCCTCGTACTGGTGGAACAGCGAGGAGTACCTCGGACCCGCCATCCTCCTCCAGTCCTACCGCTGGCTGGCCGATTCCCGTGACGAGCGCACCGCCGAGCGCAAGGCGGCGCTGGACAACAGCATGAGCGTGTACCGTTGCCACACCATCCTGAACTGCACGCGGACCTGCCCCAAGGGTCTGAACCCGGCCAAGGCGATTGCGGAGATCAAGAAGATGATGGCGGCCCACTAGGGATAGACAAAAAAGAAGATGGACGTTTTGTGATTCCTATGCATCTTTCTTTGGTTCTTATTTTCCTTTCTTTCTTCTCTTGTGTTCATCGTATCTAGCTTTTATTCCCTCGGTTGGTGAGGTTCATGATGTTTCAATAGGTGTAAATTGTGAATATTGATTAGCCTGATGATCCTACCGTGCAGTGTAAGGTAGTGTGGAGTGATGTACATGGAGGTTCCTGCATATGACCTCAGCCGGAGAATGCGGAGAATTGAGAAAAATTCCGAGAGTCTTGGCGGCTGCAGCAATATTTCCCCGGACGAGAGAGGCCGGGAAATGACTCGGCAGTGTGGACAGTCTGGGGACGAAGACCAGGTACCAGATGGTCAAATGCTCTAGGCTCTGTTCTGTATGAGTCAGTAGATGATGCTGTTTGCTCAAAGTCACTAAACTATGCACTCAGTTTCTATAGACTTTGATGGTATGCAAGAGATCAGACGAATGGGAGAGATTAGAATGTCGCGTAGTAACCACCTTTAAATACTTTATATTTACAGAACATTGAAAACAATCACAACACATGGGCGTATGGTTTAGGGGTATAACGCTCCATTCGCATTGGAGAGGTCTCGGGTTCGATTCCCGATGTGTCCATTTTTTGCATTTTCTGCATTTTCCGTGGTCACGGAGATCTCTTTTTCTTCTGTTGTGTTTCCAACTTTGCGACCTTTATGCTCTGGTTTTACATTTTGTTTCTTTTCCTCTTTTCTATTCTATTCTATTGCTGTTGTAGCATATGTAAATGGCTGTGAATGTTGATATCAAGTGTGTGGGCAACCAACCCAATTGATCCTGCGATATATATTCCGGACATCCTCCGACATATTGTCCGTCTACCCGGTCTCTATCCGTGCAATTACCACCATGCGATGAACATTTCTTTCTACTCGACTACCTCGGATAATGTTCGTTCTCATGCAATCCCGGAATGGCCAAGACAGGTTTCTCTGCCGAGTCGGTCATCGGCCGATGTGCGAGGGGTTCTTTTATTCAGGCTATTCTTGGGGTCAGTTGGACACCCACACGGCTTGGTATCACGCGAGTTCCCTGTCACATCAAGATTCGAAGAAAACGCGACTCAATATTGACAATGTACGTAGGGATATCAGTATTGTACTCGACACATGAACTATATACATCCACTCGTTTGGAGAACCACATGCTTACCCAACAAACTTGACAGACACAAAGAAACACAGAAAGACAGAAAGAAAGAGACACAGATCAAGGATATCTCCCCGACGACTTCAACATATCCATACACCGCTCCACCGCCTTCTGCATCTCATCCGTCGCCTCCTCCAACAACGCCGTCAAGGGGACCCGTCCGGCCTTCTCCCGCTGCACCCGCACATACTCATTATTCAACACCTTGTTGATATTAATCTTCGACACCCCACATTCAATGCACTTCATGAAAATCTCCTCCGTGAACGGGTCCGCCCCATGCAGCACGAGTCGCACCCGATCGCCCACCTTATTCTGGATACTCTGCAAGCGCTCATACTCGAGCTGGATCCCGCGCGGACCATACTCGCCATGCACGTTCCCAAACGCCGGCGCAAGCCAGTCAATCCCCGTGTCCACAAACTCCTCGCTCTCCTCGGGGTGGTGAGGAGGCCCTCCAGGTCCGCGGTATCGGCGACTCCGTCCTCCCCGCCCTCGATCCGACCGGGCTCGGCCTCTGTCGCGATCCCCCGGCGTGACAGTACGCGACCAACTCCTTCGTCAGGGCTGGTTCTCGGCTTTCTCGTAGTGCGACATGTCCACCATGATGCTGTCGAAGCCGCCGAGGTCGGCGGCGCGCCGGATCATCTCCGGGGTCTGTGCGTGGTCCATGTGCACGGTGACCGGGACGGAGGCGTTGCGGGCGGCTTCGGCGGCGGCGTGGACGAGGATCCCGTCGGCGTAGGTGACGGCCCAGGGAAGAGTTGGATCATGGCTGGGGAGCGCTTGGCTTCGGCGGCGCGGACGGTGGCGAGGATGCCTTCGATGTTGTAGCAGCACATTGCTGGGATGCCGTAGTGGTTGGCGGCGGCGTGGTTGACCAGGTCAACGGCGCGGTTGTTGGTGATGGGCATTTTGCTTTCTTGTTTGGGGTGTTTGCGGGGAAGGGAGGTAAGAAGGAGATGGTTAAGTAAAGAGGAGAGAGGAGTAGAGAGAGAGAGGAGTATTTATGAGGTCGGTATACCAGGTACCTTTCTCCAGCAAAGCGTGTTTCCCCCACGCGGGGTTGTCCGATGCACGGAGTTGCTCCGGTTGACGTCAAGCCCCTCGTTCAGGAGACTCTAGGTAGACTGTACACCCAGCAAGTATCCATTTATCCGATTATCCAGTCTACCGCAGGAATACCCGAAACACTTAACACTCAGAGGTACAGAGGTACAAGGTACAACGACCTAGTAAACAAAGATACAGGTAACAGGTATCATAACTCGCTATATACAACACTATGTCCGCGCATCACGCACGCTTATGTACAACATCTACTGTCCAAACACCTTTAATCACACTCGTCTGCGCCTCTGCGCCGAGCCCAGCCCTCCGAGCCATCGACAGCGCACTCAGCGCCGCATTGCCCAAATGCAACGGGCAATGTAATTCCCGCCCCTTCTGCACCGCCGCACTCAACTTCCCAATCGCATCCTCCACGCTCGGCGCACCCGCCGGCGCCGCCGCGCCAATCTTCCCCTCGATCATCTCCAGCCCCTGCGTGATGAACGCGCGACTGGCACCGGCGGCGTCGCTGACCAGCTGGTGGAATTGCTGCAGGTCGACGTTGAGGAAGCGCGCGAAGGAGACGGCTTCGGCGGCCGCGACGAGGTTCACGCCGCGGAGGAGGTCTAGGACCAGGGTTTCGGCGGCGGTTTCGTCCGCGGGCGAGGGAAGGAGGGGGTGACGCTGGCGATGGGGTGCGCGAAGTATTGGCGCACGATGGCGGAGTCGTCCTTTGCGCCCCAGCCTTGCAAGGGGCGCCGAGGTAGATCTGTTCGGCGGTGGAGCAGGGGGGGTGGGGAAGCGGTGTTGGCGCGCGGAGGTGGTGATGATGCCCTATTCTCTTGTTAGTATGGCTTTCCCCTTTGTAGAGCTTAGGAGGTAAGGCAGCGAAGGGCAACGTACGGCATCCTTCAGGATGATCGTGACAGCACTCGCGCCCGGATTCCAATCTCTCGACCATCCGCGGGAACCGATTCTCATGCATCCACGTCCACGCATCCGAGCCGATGATCTTGTCCGCCGTCTTGCGCGCATCCAGACCCAGCTGCGCCGCGAAGCCCATCGCCTCGCTGGCGCCGAGAATGTGAATCGCCGCCAACACTGATGCACCATCTTCATGTTGCTGCCCGCGCCGATCCCGCCCGGCACCTCGTACAGCTTCCCTGGCGCAGACATCTCCTGCAGCAGGAACCGACCCTGGTTCATGGCCTCGTCCGACGCACCGGCCATGATGGAGAGGGTGCCGTCGGCGGCGCGCTTGGCACCCCCGGAGACGGGGCAGTCGACGAAGCGGATGTCGCTGCGATTGCGGGCTTGGAGCTCCGCAGCGACGGCTTGCGCGTCGGAGGCGGCGACAGTCGAGCAGAGGAGGAGGGTGGCGTTTTGGGGGAGGACTGTTTCGTTTGTCAGTATACTACTAAGGTATCTAGGTAGTGGCGTAGTGTGGGGAACTTACACTGGACGATCCCCCCCTCACCAAACAGGACTGATTGCACCTGCGGCGCAGACGCCACCATGCACACGTAGTAATCCTTGCCCTCTGCGGACTCCTGCAGGGAGGATGTGGGAATACCGCCTGCAGCCTGGAAACGCTGCACCGACGCGGGGAACACGTCGTAGCCGTACACAGGGTAGCCCTCCTTCACCAGGTGGGTGGCCATGCCGAAGCCCATGGCGCCGAGGCCGACGAATCCAACGGCCGGTTTAGACATAGTGAATGTGCGAGGAGACAGAATATGGAATAGAGAAGAATGAATGAAAGAGAAGCACAGACAGGCAATGAGGGAGAGGCGGTTAATAAAGCGGGCGTGGAGAGGCCCCGATGGTGGGATGTCGGAGTCGGTCCGACCGGCGGTTTCGCAGCGACGTGGGGTGATTGCTTCTCCGGCTAAAATGCGCATACCCGGGATTCACTGCTTCTTGGGTCCTGAGTTGCCTTGGTTTGCTTGCCGGAGTGAAAGGCGGCGTTTGCAGGGAGTGTCTGGATTCCCTGTGGATGTGGTGGTGATGGTGGCAGCAAAGCAATTTACCTGGAAGAGTGATAGACTGACACCACAGAGAGCGGCATAAATGAGGGCAAAGTTTGTCTTAACTCGCCTCTGGGTTTCTTCTTTCTCACTTATATATACGATTCTTCTTCTAGTGCCTTGATCTATACTGTTGACCGTTCCTTCCTGCATGATAGTTGGTGGTATGTCACACCTGACCTCCCGAGCCCTAACTTTCCTGACATCCTCCAGAATGCGAGACCCTTGAGCGTCGCTGAGCAGCGCAAGCTTGCCTATATAGCCAAATCCCCAAGTACCCTGCCTGTCGATGTCTGGGTCGAAGGAAGTGACACATCTATCGTCTTAAACCACAATCGTATCCCTCTTGATTTCCAACGCCCAAATCTGCCTCTATCTTCCTTCGTCTCTCCGATTCCAAACGATATACCTAGTTGGTCACCATAATGTACGCGCCCTGCGTACTACCGCCGCGGCAATTACGATCGTGCGTATTTCCAGTCCACCTTGCAGCCGATCCTGCTAACTTCAGTGAACCTGCACAGCCTTTTACCTGCAGTACCGGGAGATGGTCGTGGCCGCCGAGTTGTTTGAGGTCATCCCTGCCATCGCCAATGCCGACGGTGGCATGGAAGCCAACACTACGCGCTCGGCGAGATCGGTAGGAAAGTCCATGTTGGACTGCCCGAGCAAAAAACGAAGTCCAATGAGAAACTGGATGTCTGCCCAGTGGCCTCTCTATCCAACACGTGGATCACCACTCGGACCAAAGGTCAGCGATGGTGAAGAGAACTCAGAACTCTACACAATACAGTTTGCGACAGAAGGGTGGTGGTCGATAACGAGATTTTAGACCAAGAAGGGTGGAACGACACACTAGATCACCGGTTTCTATTTTGGCTCAAGGATACGCATTCAAACCTCGAGAAGACGAGGAACTGCTGACGAAGAAGCACGAATCGACCGACTACTTGCACACACAACAGATCGGTACTTTGAGGACCAGCAATGTATTGTGGAATCGTCCCTAGCGCGGTTAACCGGAAAGAATCACTACGGCGAGAGCACACAGGACCCAAAAGACCTGAGAACTGTTCGGATCAAGGCCGCGAGAGTCAAAAGAGCAAGAGAAACCCTGACAGGAAGATGTCAAACCCCAACCAAAGAGTGTCGGGAACGCTCTACAAGACGCCGCCAGCTATTTTGGTGACCCGCTGCATTGGGGGGATCATCGCCAACGTGCGGCTGTGGAACAAGGCGAAAGAGGCCCAGCGTGGCTACCTATCCCGAAGATGATGGAACGATTCGATAGCATGGATTGTCGTGCTCACATTCCTCGGGTAATGGTCGACGAGATCCGAGCCTTGGAGAAGAAATTCGCGGCGGCAGAAAGCCCCTCAACAACACTCAAGAGTTCCAGTACTTCTCCGGCGTAGACGATGGCTCTGAGGATGTCGAGTGTCTCTCTGACCCAGCCTAGGGCAATCAATGGACGCAGACTGCTTCTCCCCACGAATGCACCCACCGACACCGCCGTTGAGCAGTCGTGCAGAGGCTCGCTACGACGGAGCCGACGGTAGTGGCCTAGGCATGGGCGATGAGAAGGAATGATCCAATTAATATCGGCTAAAGACGAGCTTACCACCTGGTGGTTCCAGCCAGTTGGTACTTCCCGCGGGCCGGAACCTGAATACATCTATAAAAATCCAACATCCGGAATTTGATATCGTGACTATCCCGCATTATCATTCCCTGCTTGCATCTACCATCTGTTGCCACATGAATACCGAAAATTACAACTGTGTTTTTTAGACTCCTGAGAACGAAACCCCGTCATCATGTCTAAAAGACGCATGTCCACAAAGTCTCTCCCACAAAGATGCAGTTACCGGCAAGTATTTGCCTAAGACATCCGGCAGGTGACTTGAACTCACTGCCTGGAGGCCCCCCAGTCCGCACCCTTGAACCCCTTTGGCAGAATACTTTTTCCGGCTGCGAAGCGAGAGCACAGGATTTGTCCCGGATGACACACAGCAGCCGCAGGATGTGCCAGGAGAACCACGGCTTAATGATGGGGCGACACTTGCTCCAAACAACCACGCGGGTCTATTGCGATGATTGGACCAACTTTCGAACCATCCGGCGGGCTATCACTCCAGTACATCCTGAAGGTGGTGACCGGAGCGGAGATAAGAGTACTGTGATGTTCCAGCTACATTATCGAAGACGTTTTCTGGATTACACATAAGGACCAAGAAGTCTCGACCGAAGACAGAGTGTGTGGGCATGCAACACTTCAATCGACGACAATCCAAGTTACGAAACAACTACCAATCTGGCAGATGGATGGTGGTGGCCCATTCACAGTACTTCTTCTACCAAGGGGCATTCATCAACAGTGGCGTTCGATTTTGGGCGCAAAAGCAAGAAGTCAAGACCTGTTCCTGGCTGTTGCAAGTAAACTGGGAGGCATAGAGACGAGAGAAGGCTTTCTGAGACTGTGCACCGCCCCACTCTACGAGCAGTTCAAAAAGGAATACAGAGATTGCGTCAATTCGGTAGACGCAGCGATCATTGTCCGATCAATGCCATTAATGCCTTCATCATCAACTCCACCAGTTCCCCAGTACGTCGACATGATTCATGTGAAAACCAAATGGACACAAGTGTACCTTAGTCTATGTGTATCAAGAAAAAATATGCCTGATAGACATTGAAAACAATGGTATCGTTGGCTCATTCGTACTTCGAATAAGCATTCTGGCCAGAAGTCTCATGAGAAGTTCTCGTGCGTGCGAAAGCCCATGTAAATATGTACACTAAGCCGAAAACATAGATTCTCTCAGGGGCTTTGATATTGTGGATCAAAACGATTGATATGTTCTGCCACTGGAGATGGAGTACACGGCGTGTGGCTTAGACGCACCGCCCCTGTTTCAGCTGAGCGACGTTCAGCCTTGTCCGTGTTGACCTTTTCTCCCAACATCAAAACCCCACGCGCCGCCCACATGGAGCCTGTCGTGCTTGCCTGCCGTACAGCAAAGACGTGGTCGCGCCTGCCTGCTTCTAGCTGATTATGTACACTGTCAAGAACCCTCCTTGAGATCATACGATGGCCCTCGTGCCATCCTCTCATACAGCCTCACAGGCCGACCCCACAGCCACCCTTCAGCAAGCGCTGGCGCGGTTTGAGGGCAGCTTGACACAGGGGCAAAAGCAACAATACCAGGCCAGCACAGCAAAACCCGATATCACGAGCGTCATTTCCTTCGTGACGGAAATCGACGCCAAAAACGACGGCACGCAGAGACGGTGTGTCGCGGCGCGGTTGTATACGTTTCTTGACGCGACACAACAATTTACCGCCATCGTCGACACATTTGTCAGTTCAAATCCGAAGATCGCCGCTCTGATCTGGGGAGGTATCAAGACGACGATATTGACCGTGAACAATGTCGATCGTACTTCGACAAGGTCACAGGCATGATCATGACCATTGGCCGTCATGTCCGACCTACCAGGAGTTCGGTCAGCTCTATCCTGGGAGTGTCGGCCTGCAAGGTGCATTATGTGATTACTACGCTTGCATCGTTCGCCTGTGTACCAAGCTTATCGAAGTATCGCAGCGGACTGGGTTTACGCAAATGGCATCATCGATTTCGTACCCTTCGAGTCGGAGTTCAAATCTTTTCTCGAAAATCTCGACCAGGCGACGAAGGAAATCCAGCTGCAGACATCTCTTGCATCTCAGCGGGCCAACGAGGAAGCAAAGAAGCTCCTAGAACTTGAAAGCAAGGACAACGCAAAATTCCGTCAATGGAGCTTAAAGTTCCACAAAGAGTCCAGAAGAGAGCAGGAGCAGGCGCACCAATGGCGAATGAACCAGAGGAAGAGAGACGCTGCGAAGTTGAAGTCTCGCATCAGAGACAACCTGTCTACCATCAACTATGTCAAGCCTTGGAAGCAGGCAGTACGGCAGCGAGTGCCCTCCACGGGGGAGTGGCTCCAGCAAGAATCTGCATTCTGCCAGTGGAGAGACGGCGATAAGTCTGCTGTTCTCTGGTGCTCTGGCACTATGGGCATGGGGAAGACAGTATTGATGTCTGGCGTCGTGGCGCAACTGCATAACAGGCGGAAGCCGAATGATGTTGTAGCATACTACTTCTGTCGATCATGACGTATCGTCCCTATCGGCGAGAAGATATTTGGAAGTCTTGCTCGCCAGATATTGGATTTTCATCTCGAGTACGCAAACGATGAGATCTTGCAACCCTTGTACGAGAGCACCCGGGGTCTTGATACAGCTGATGTTGTCGATTTGATAATGTCCTATGTCAAGGGGAACAAAACCTACTACCTAGTCCTGATGGATTGGACGAATGTGACAACGATGAGGTTGAAATAGTGACGAAGAACCTGGCTCGACTTTATGAGCGTCGTGGGTGCTTCAAGGTCATCTGCGCCGGCCGCCCGACGCTTGAAACATTGCTTTTCAAGGTCACCAAACCCGACTACAAAGTTTCAATCACTGAGATGAAGGTCAAATCGGACATGGATCATTACATTGACATGATACTGGGCTGCTCCTTAGAAGAGGGACAATTAAAACTAGGAGATCCACGGATTATTGTAAAGATATCCGAGGCATTACGTAAGGGTCAAACGGAATGTAAGCTACATCTTCATTTAGTCGAGCAGGCTGACCAAAATAGGTTTCTCTGGACTCGTCTTGTTATCGAAGAGCTCTGTGCGCAGAGTAGCGACAATGACATATTAAAGTCGCTTGATAACTTGCCTCGTGGTCTATCTGAGATATTTGATCGAAAGATTAGTCGAGTTCGAGAACGACGGACGGCAAAGGAAGCGATAAAACTGCTTCAATTCTGTGGCGTGGTGAAAAGACCTCTGACCGTGATGGAGTATCAAGAAGTCTTGAGCATTCATGCTGGACAAAAGTCTCTGATACCGGAGCATTTCCGAACGACATGTATAAAGTTATCAATGACTCTTGTGGCCTTTTGTTTGCCGACGAAGAGGATTACACCGTCCACTATATCCACGATAGTGTGAAGCAACATCTCTTTACAACATGCAATCACGCTCGGCGGACTTCGATGCGACAAGAGTTGATCGTCATATCGGGCTTCTTTGCATGACCTACCTCGACTTTGAGGACTTCAAGGGCCAACTGATGAATACCAACAATACTGCCAGTCTCCCTATCAAGCCCCTAAAGCTTGGAACCATCCCCATCCACCAATCAGGTGGTCTCACGAGTCGAATTGCATTGAAACTACTCTCCCAGAATCGACAGCTGCAGCACCTAAATAGCCAGGAGGCTGAGAGAAAGATTGAAGAGGTTCTGAAAAATATGCAGTCTCGGGATAGCGAAGCTGAAACCCAAAAGCGAGACTTCAAGTTCTTCAACTATGCCTGGACTCACTATATTAATCACCTCACGGATGTGGATCCTGTCAGCGAAAGTACGACGTGGAGATTGTTCTGTCGGTGTGTTGAAGGCAAGGATATTTCTGCAAACAGACCATGGGAGGTGCAAGACAACAACGAGGAAGAAAAGGCATTTGTCGCCCGACCGTGGATATTGACCCACCATCACTGCGCATTATTCCTGTACCATGCGATACACCAGCCCGGGAATGTGGCCGCCCAATTCATTCATGAAATGCTAACCTCGTGAGGTTCTTCGAAAAAGATCGCTTCGCGGAAAAACTCGTCGAACAGGTTGTCCGCCATCAAGCCTTCCCTGAAGGTCTTGGGTCATGCTTTGCTGGTTGCCTCTATATGGGGATGCATCGATTCAGTCGAACTCTTACTCCAAGCTGGGGCCAGTGTGGATGGATATGGGATTGGAATTGCCCCTTGACAGAGGCAGGAAGAGGTGGCCATCTAGATGTAGTAGAGGCGCTATTGGCAGCGGGAGCGAATTGCATACGCCTCCCAGAACCGTCGAGGACACAGCACTCGAAGCAGCAGCCTCTACAGATCATCTTGTGGTAGTGGAGAGGCTGCTGCAAGCGGGAGCTAATGTCACAATTTACAGAGACAAGGGACACAGACTACTGCGATCCGCGGCAGAAAACGACAACCTCAAAATGGTGAAGATATTCCTGGAAGCTGGAGCTGATGCTAAATTATCCGTTGATGCTGAGTTTACAATGACACCACTCCAAGTAGCAGTGCGACGGGTAATCTGGAAATAGTGGAAATACTAATGCGGCGGCCGACGTGAATGCTGGGGAAGCACACTGCTTCGCGACGCGATTTTTCGAGGTCACCACGAGGTAGCGGAACGGCTACGGGCAGCTGGGGCCAAACGTCACGGCCAAATACAGAGATCAGGTATTTTAGCAGTTGAGACAGCGAAGTGAAGAGAACGAAATTGTCATGGTGGGACGGGCAGAGGGATGGCAAGGTGATAGTCCCGTTTGTCTTCATTTGGGTCTGAACAGGACTGGGGAACTAGGGAGAAGTGGCATCTTTCTCTGACATTGGACTTGTATCTTGTTGGTTGATAATATATACAGCGAGAGAAAACCACGGTGCTTTGTACTTAGGACTCAAAAGGCTATCGCTGTATTGGCATATCCTCAACTGATATCACCCTTGTATACCATTGCGTCCGTTCACCGTCAAAATATTCACCAAACATGAGTCCAAATCTAAAGTCTATATTCCAGTCCCCGAGAAAGAACAGCAACGACCCTCTCCGCAAAGTCTCCCGGATGCGTCACATACCCATTATGACCACCAGGAAACACCACCGGCTCTTTTGCTAATAAAGCCCCCAACCGAGTGACAGGATACTGCGCCAAACGCACTGCCGGATACGCACCACGCGCCAGAATCACCTTCTCCCGCGATTCCATGACAGACACAACATTAACCTCAAAGCTAGCGAGGGCAGGCAGCTCCTCGGCAAAATACATGCGGGGGCTATCGGAGCCTAGGGCAGCTATATCCTCGAGCACGGGGCAGTTCTTCAATTCTGCGAGGTCGAGCGTGCTGCTGACGTGGGGCATGATCTTGCGGTTGGCGGCTGCGGACCCGGAAGTTGAGTATATGCTGCGGGTGTCGTGGATGAGGGTTTGCGCGGCAATTGCTTCTTCGCGCGGGTGGAGGGTTGGCAGGATGGGTTCGTGGAGGATTAGTTTGGTGACTAGATTGGGGTGGTGGTGGAGGAGGTTCAGGCCGATGGTTGCGTTGCCTGAGGAGGCGAAGACTGATACGGGGGTATTTGGTGAGAGGTGGGTGATGAGGGCGGAACAGTCTGTGGCGTTGGCGTGGAGGATGTTGGTATCTTTGGTCGATGGCGATGGTGAAGGGGATATGGATAGGGGACTGCGGTGAAATCCACGACGGTCGAATGTGATGATTCGAAAGGTTGAGACAAGATGGGGAATGAAGGTCTTGTAGTAGAGACAGGTTCCGTTGCCCGGAGGAATGAGGAGGAGTGCGGGTTTTGTTGAGTTTCCGTGGTCTTCGTAGTATAGCGAGCACCGTCTACCTCTAGTTTTCCAGTCATAAGAGCCATTTTGACGAAGTAGTTTGATTCAACGCCAGGATGTAAAGAACAACAAGAGTATATGTGAGAAAGATCCCCCCGGGTTCCTCTTATCTATCTCGTCCGGCATGGGAACTTCACCAATGACGCAGTGCCTCAAACTCTAATATGTGTAAAACAAGGAAGCATCGGTGGAGTAGCAATCCTATCGGGAGATTCCTTACTTCGTCAGTTTCCAGATTGGGCAGGTTATACATCCCGATGCTCTGGGATCTGAATTCAGTATCTTGATGGATTGCATTGGTCTATGGAGATGAAGTAACAGGAAAGAGCAATGATGGCAGTGCATTCCGAGCCAGCTTGACATTGAAATGATTGTTGTCACCAACCGAAAGGTTTTCGATAGTATGGTCTACATGGCAGTAGAGTTGTATGCAGTTTTATCATGTACTGGAATATATTTCATGGATCTACTTTATATATTAAACCCTCAAATATAATACAGAATGAATATGGATAGGGCAGTGGATTGGGTCTGCACGTCACAGAAGCAAGAGACTTATCAATTCTTATATCTTCCAGCCACCCGATAACCGCTGCGACCAGATATCGAACCATCACGTCGGATCTGGTTTTTCAAGCCGCTGCACCAAGTCAGAGGATACCCTCCGAAACCCCTTGCGTCGAACCTGAATCTGAACTACTGTCCACTTGAGCTCTGTTTCACAAAACATTGCTGGTTCTTCAGGCCACCACAACAATTCAAAGCACTTCGACAGGCAGCCAATGAGAAAACTCTGAGTGCGCTGTGTTTGAACTCAGATTTGGATCAATGAAACCGTCATCGAGCGCATTTGCTTCATAATCGACGGGAGTATATGTGAAAGCCACACGACAGGCAGACCGTGACAAACATCTGACCGTGGTTTACATCTGACCGTGGTTTACATCTGAGCTCAGATTTGGATCAGCCAAAATGCGACTGAGTGCAATTTGGCTCAGACCGCTCAAATTGTGGCCGATGCGTCCAGTTTAGTCTTCACGTAGTTTTGAGGGGAGGATCCTGGGACCCTCCAGACCAAGGTGCCCCATCTCTTCGTCCCAGCGATGACCGAAGTGTCGGCTCTCTCTGATGAAGGCAAGGGGAGAGAGGGGCGTATGGAGGTTGGAGGGATGAAGGCAGGACTAGACACGGAGGTAGAAGGTGGAGTTAGTTAGGGTCATGTTCGTGGATAGATGAAGAAACCCACCCATGACTCTTCAATTCGAGTAAGCTTTGTCAGAGCTATGCCCCTGGAGGCACTGCCCGGGACATCCTCCCAGGTGACAGGACTGGTCGATCCCGGGGCTTGAAAGACTAGTTATGTGAACTGCCTGCAGCTCCAGAAGGAAGTTGTTCCTGTGCATAGCAGGTAGGGTGTTAGAAGTACTGAAGGGAGCATGACAGGGATTTGGGGAATCACCTTGGAGGACGGTAGCATTGCGAGGGCCAGAGAGTGGTTGAGGTGAGGAGGGAGAAGAGGAGAGAGAGGAGAAGAGAAGTAAGAGGGGTATAAATAACGAGGAACAGAAAGCAAGTTGCTGCCCCAGCCACCGTCCCAAAATGGCAACCACCACAACAGTAACTACAGATATTCCTCCCAGTCGTCCAAAGTACTTTCTCTCTTGTCCCCACGCACCATACGCATTGAATCACAAGCATGAAAAGTACACTGGGATGAGATGAGGCCGACTACATGTCATCAACTATGACCAGACTTGATTCGAAAGCTCAGTACACACGCGTAAGTATCTCTCACCCAAGAGATGAGGATCATGTATTAGTGACCAAAATCTAAGCAGTGTACTCTCACCCGATCATCGCCAACGAACACAGCTACTTGCAGGATGTGACGCGCTTCAAGGAGGTTAAAAGCACGATGGACACCCAGTACATCAGTGCCGGAAGAACAAGAAGGGGATCCAGAGGAAGGGGCTATCACAGTGGAGCTATCGAAACCAAGATTTGACACTCTTGCTGCAGATAATCCTATCTTCAACGTGGCTCATGCAACTTTCCATCTTCACTGCGGCTGATTGATACTAGCGCGTGCTGGGAGCTATCCTGCGGGGATAGACTCAAAGGTTTCAAGAAGGAGCCCTGAGTCACGGATCATCGGATACCTTAAGCGCGCACAGAAGCTTCCAATGGTCTGGAAATTCTTCAAGTACTGCCAACGGTGTCGATCTGAGTATGATCATGACTTCATGTCCCATTGGCCACATCCTACTCCATAACACGATGGATCAAACTGACTCTTGTGTCTTGACTCATTGGAATTTTGAAAGGGCTGTGTAGTTAGTGCATTTCCCATCCTCTCGATGGGCTGAGACCAACCAATTCCAGCACAGCCCACACACCCCAAGCAACATGAGGCTCTGGGCGGTGGGATCCGATAACATTTGCTGGCTGTGGGGACTTGGTTGCAAGAGCCATGCGCCCAAGAGCATCCCGCCAATGGAATCCCGCGACTTCGTGATTGCCAGGCTGGATTCGATTCTGAAAAAACGTAACGGGAGGGAATATTACGTCAGATGTTTTATTCTGTTCTCTCCATCTTCTGAGGCTCATTAGGCAGACCTCCGTTTGCCCTTCAGCGGGACGAAATCTGATCATTCTCGTGGTTACACGTCTGATCATCCTGTTAGAACGGACAAAACGGATTAAAAAGAAAAGGATTCTGCCCCCAATACTAACTGCCAACAACCGGAAATTGCCAAGAGGCTGAGCAGCCCAGTTTAGATTGCGACTAACCTGGGGCGCCGCTAGCGAGCGACGCAGCCTCGTATTTGGCTGTCTGCCCAGCCAGACGAGGCAACGATCACCTGGATAAATGGTTGATCCAGATTAAGTTCAGTCTCAGAGCCCCAAACCTTTCCTCAACTCACGAGCTGGATCCACTGGGGCTAGTCTGGAGTTACCGCCGATACTCCACAAGGCAGAGCCTGCGAGAGCCTCGTATTGTTCGGGCGCACTACGCCTGTGACAGCTCATTCCACGCCTATCAGTGGGTTTGGACCTTGCATGTCCGCCAATGTGAACGGGCAGCCGCCAGGATTGACTGTCCCTAAGCAGGATCTTGTAACCGGGCAAGTGGGTGTTGATAGGCGATACAAATGGTTTCCTGAAATAGATACCATGTGTTGGGGGCAATAATGTGGCTGTGATAGGGGAAAGTTGCGGTCATGAGTATAAGTACACGAGGGACGGCTTGGAAGAGAGAGATGGAAACCCGACACTGATTCACTGCCCTCACACATATTTTCTTGTGTATCTGTCAAGCCTCGGTGTCTTCGCAGCCTTCCCGGAATCATAAGTTTACCACAGAATTATCACCACCATGGAGAAAGTCAACGACAGTAAGTCTTGCTCTCGACCCCGTCAAACACTGAATGCCATATTGACTCGTCTAGCACCGGTTCCTGTCTATGACAACCCGCAATACTACCAGGCCCCCACTCCCATTCAACCTATCCAGCCTGATGCTGCCTACGTTCACGACCCGATGCACGGCCAGAAGCAGGGAGCGACTACCTTCTACGGAGGCATGCCGCAACAACAACAGCCTCCAGCGAACGTCTACCACACTGCCACACCTCTGCACGCGCTGCAACGAGGCCCGGCCCCGGTGGACTGCCCCGTGTGCGCCCATCGCGAGATGACCCGAGTTGAAGCCGAGGCGGGAAGCACAGCCCAGTATGTTTTATTCTATAGAGCTTGAACGGTGAAGAACACAGAGACTGACAAAGACACAGTGGATGGGCCGCGCTACTATGCTGCTGCTTCTGCCTGGGATGTATCCCGTACCTGATGACGTCGCTGAAGGATATGAAGCACTTCTGTGGAAAGTGTGGAGCGCATCTGGCGACCTGGCATAACAGTGGTAGAGTCGAGGTGCACCAGAACGGAGGCGCACCCCCTGCTCCCTTGGGATAAATGATCCCTGAGCGTTTCGTTTCCTTTTTATCCTTTTTAATGACTTGACTTGACTGCATTTTCTTCCGATTTATTATACGTTATATACCATGTGGGATACCGATTTGTCTTTATTTGGTGCATAGAAAATATCAGTGGACATGAGATTGTTCTGATTGACACCTCCTTGCAGAGTTTTCTTGCAATTCGATTTCTTGTTGCAGCCCCTGGTTTACCCGAGGATAAGTCAACTTAGTTTATCGGAGGATCGCCACTAATTGACGCCATGTTGCCCGGTCATGGCGAGAATCACTTCTTTCTCCACTTCACGTCCGCGCCCGCTCAGCCCACTCGCCATGTCGCCTGACGGTTGGTAAGATGCCTCCGGATCGAGGACGTGCTTCGCGCGCTTGTATCACCTGTCGGAAGCAGAAGACGCCGATGCTACGAGTCAGGGCTCTCCGGGCGACCGTGTCTGCGTTGCGAGCGCCTTCGACAGCGATGCTCGTTCGTCTCGAGTCCTGATGCAGAGGAAACAGTTGTTCAGAGTGTTAGCGCGGAGGCGAGGTACGTCTTTCTTTTGTGGGAGTCACAAGTCATTAATGGTATCGTGATAGGATTTCCCAGCTGGAAAGGACTGTTGGTGCGTTGCTCGAGAGACTAGGAGAGGACTCCAACAGCATCATCGTAGCTGGGCCAACAGCCCAAGTGGATGCGAGAGAAAGATTTCCGACACAGAGACCTCTTCGAAATACAGTCAGCACTGCGACTAAAGATGAGGGCTCATCTGCGCCACCCGTTATGGCAATCCGCGATCTAGCATCTGATATCGGATTGAAGTCGCCAAAGACGGACTCAACCATCTCCGTACTGGATGTACTGGTTCCTCCAGACCTGGCGTTGACTCTGATAGAAATGTACGTCAACACAATGTTCATTGGCGGAGCACATGTATATAGGAAGTGACTAAAACTATGCCAGCTTCCTCAAACACTACGGCCGATGGGTCCTCTTCGACGAAGAAAGCGACCCGGCTACCCTTCTAGGGAATGTCACCAAATCACCCCTACTTTTTTGCGCCTGCTGTCTCATCGCCGTGCGACACACAACCGACAATCTGGCGACGAGTCTCGCCCCGAAACTCTATCAATGCGCCCGGTCTCTCGTATCAGCCGCTTTGCTGGACTCCCCCCAGCCGATTGAGTTCTTCCAAGCGAGTCTGATCCTCTCAATGTGGTCGACGACGGTTGGCCAGGTGCCGTTGAGTATTGATAGCTGGCTACTCAGCGGCTTCGCCCTGCAGCACTGGCAGTCTAGTCCTGTCTTTGAACAGGGTGGTGGTGATGCCCTGACTCACCCGACGAAGGCGACTCTCGATCGCTGGTGTCTGTGGAACCATATCTGCTTGGTACATTTGCAATATTGTGTTGGGACGAGCCGGACGTCGATGCTACAGGCGCCGCAGATTGCCCGTTGTCGTGATTGTGGCTTCGGACCATGCTACGAACTATGAGCTTCGCATGGTGGCGGAGATCTTTCTCTATTGGACGGCGTACGAGAATACCTCTGGGGATAGGACAGACTTGCTCAAGTCGATCGCGGATCTGCAGACTTGGAAACGTGAATGGCAGTTTATCTTAGGTTGGCTTACACCCTACCATCCACCTCATCCACGGCAGAGACAACAACAATGCTAAGAATGATAGATCAACCTCGCTCCCAGTTCCTCCAAATGGGCCTCCACTTCGCCCACCTTCTCTTATACGATCAGTCACTCAAATCGAAAACAGCACGAGCGCGCGAATCCGTCCTCGCGGAAATGATCCGCCATTCCACCTCTCTCATCCGCCTTGCTATCGACACAGCGGATGACCGCACCCGCCACCTGAGCGACCACATCTACCACATGATCACCTTTGCGGCGATTATTATCTGTCGACTATGGAGCGGGTATGAGGAGCAGCTTACTGTTTGCTGTGATGTGGCTGAGTTGGACGGGCTTATTCGGAGGTTGGTGGGGTGGTTACGGTCGATTGGGCTGGCAGGCATGCGGCGCATGTTCTTGGAGGGATCGTGGAAGGGTTGTATAGGAGGTTATCTGCGGAGGTTTCTTCTGTCCCTGTTGGTGGGGGTGAAGGAGAGAGGACGTTGCAGGGTGAGGGCCACGGGGAAGGAGAGGGAGAGGCTTGGATGGCAAGTGATTTGGCGGGTTATTTCCCGGAATTTTTGGGAGTGGAGACCACGGGCGATGGGAGTTGGGATTTTTGCCTAGTTGGGAGTTTTCTAACTCGTAGTCTGTATATGATGCTGTCTGATCCCTCCTGGGACGGGATGTGTATACTTAAGTATCATGACAATCTTGATATACCTCGACATCAGCAAACGCAGCATAGATTCGGCGTTCATAAAACCTCAACATACTCAACAAAATGCAATTATACCGAAATGACGAACATAACCAAGATCCACACAGGTACAGGGACGTGAGTGAATAGACAACTATCTCCCTCCAACCCTCCTCTCCACCCACCTCAACCCCCCAAAAGCCACCGCACAAAACCCAAACGTCAACTCATGTCCCACATTCGCTCCTTTCCCAATCAACCCAGCAACCGGCCCAACATACCAAGCAACCTTCATCCCCAGCGCGGCACCCACAAACCCCGCCGCAAAAGCCCCAATAGCCGCCCAGCCGAAGGGCAACTTGCTCGGATCGTCCCACGCATCCAGATCATACCCTTTCCACCCACGACGGAAAAAGACGTGTTCTTCCGCGACGAGGGTGATGTGGATGACGGTCCAGTAGCCGATCACGCTGAGGAAGGTTTGGAGCGTGTCGGCGAAGAATTGCGCCGCGCAGCAGCCGACTGTGATGGCTGCTATGAAGCCGAGGGTGACGAGGAGGATTCGCGGGATGCGGAGCGCCCAGGGGCCGAAGTTTTGGGCGTGCAGGGCGAAGGAGTAGTTGTTTGGGATGTTGTTCTGTATCCCCTCCCCGGAGGGGAGGGTGTTAGATATGTACGAGAGTAAGTGGATAGGGAAGGGGGAGGGACGTACCGGGATGGCGCTGAGAGCTGCCAGGACCATGAGGAACTTTCCGAATCCACCGGCTGGCTCGAGGGCCATCTTGAGGAGACCGCCTACGCCGGCGTCATGGTATGCTGCTGTCCACTCTGGACTGCTGAGTGTACCGGTGTATAAAGCTGCACCGAGGGTCTCGACTAGTACGGACGGTATGAAGATACCCACGTAGGTAGCAGAGAAGATGCGCCAGCGGGGAGTATTCACCGGCATGCGGACGTTATAATCCGCGGCGCAGTTGATCCACGACACACCGAATGAGAAGATAATAGCCATGAATGAGAGAACGGCGGCTGCTTTGTCGGGTGTAGACTCGAAGATCTTCACCTCTGCTGAGGTCAGATGTGATGCCCCCGTTCCGGCGGCCACGCACCAGACGATCAATGGGGGAATCCAGATGACGTCGATCTGGTGGATCCAGGTGATTCCTAGAGCGCAGATAATCCATACCACTGTGCAGATGATGATCACCCCGGCCCAGGTGGGACACTTTCCGTCTGAGAGTGCGGCGAGCACTGAGGCTCCGGAGATGGAGTTGATGGCGTTCCAGCCTGTGGTGGCTACCATGGAGAAAACTACTACCAGGAGGTTACCCCAGTATCCGAAAGAGTAGCGGCTATATTACATGTTGTTAGTCAGGTTGATTTGGTTTCTGTATGGGACAGCTACTCACGAAAAGGTTGTCATTCGAAGGCCAGTCAGACCAAATGCCGCCGTCCAAGCGGGAAGCAGATCGGTGACGAGGTTAACAACGAGGATGATGATGAAGCTATCCCAGAAGGACAGTCCCATGGCACCTCCTAGTGTACCGGTGTTGAGTGTCGCGACGGCCATATTAGCGCTCAGCCTGGTAATTCATTAGTACGTGCCAGTGCTGAAGGTGCAAGAGGCCTACCAAAACGTGCAGGCATTCCAGAACTTGGTCGTATTCTCCTGTCGCTGGTCATCCGTTACTCTCTGAATACCTCCCTTTTCGATAGCGAGTCGTTGAATCCATGTTCGCTGGGGCTCCGAGACCTCGACAGGGAGACTCTTCTCGACGGGAGATACTGCGTCTTGCATTGTGAGCGACAGTCAAACATGTACACAATCACAACAAGACGATACTCACCTCCTGATCGCTTTCAACCACATATATACCCATGTAGGACACCCCGCGGCATCCCGATAAGTCTATCGCAGCCCATATTGACGCCATATCAGTTGCGTGCTGCTCCTATCATGCCGCGGATCAACCGCGGCATGCCGGTCGAGTCCAACACTACTTATACCACCACCGCAGAAACTTCCAACCCAGCACTACTCCCACAATACTTCTCCTTTTCTCAATTGAAATTGAAATAACCCAAGAAAAGTCAATGGAGCAACACACTCTCCGCCGAAGAGGTCTCGGTCTCCGTGGCGTCAACCATGATAAAGTCTCCCCAGGATACGTCCTCTACACGGCCCTCACCTCCAACACCGCGCATCTCGTCTCCACGACCGGCAAAGAAGTCCACAAATGGACACTTCCATACCGCGCTGGACGACACGCCCGAATTCTCCCCACGGAAACCTAGCCTACAATGGGGTCCACCCGACGCACCCCGTCTCTTCCCCATGTGGGCCAAATACCGCGGCGGCATCATGATGCAAGTCTCACCTTCAGGCGAGATCCTCCGCGAATACCATGATCCCCCGCGCATCACGACCAGAACCACCTCGACGACGGCACAATCCTATACACGACCCTCGAACCGTTGACCAGCGACGAAGCAGCCCGTCTTCCCGGCGGGGTAGCCAACAGCGAAGCACCGGGTAACGTGGTCTACAGCGACTGCATCAAGCTGGTTGACCCCTGGCGCACATCAACCAAGTCCTCTTCTACAGACTTTGAGGGCACCGGCACCGGCACCGGCACCGGGACAGGCGGCGCAAAGCTCCTCTGGTCGTGGCGTGCAGCGGATCACCTCTCCCCCGAGACCTTCCCCTTGTTACCGGACTACCCACGCGAACACTGGCCGCTCATCAACAGCGTCTCCTTCGACGCAGACGGGAACATCATCGCCTCGCTGCGGAGTACCTCCGGCGTCATCGTGATCAGTCGCCAGACGGGGAAGATTCTCTGGCATCTCGCCCCTCCCGTCGTCAGCCAGCAGCACTGCGCGCATGCGCTTCCCTCGGGGGATATCCTGATCTTCGACAACGGCGTGTATCGACCTTGTGTCGGTGCCGTTTTCTCGCGCGATTGTCGTCTCCCAGGAGACGAAGCAAGTGATTTGGGAGTATAAAGATCGGGGTACCGGGGGAATTGGGCTGTTTACGCCGTTTATGGGGTCGGCGTTCAAGATGCGGAATGGGAATGTGGTGGTTTGTGAGGCGGCGACGGGGAGGATTATCGAGGTTACGGAGGGAGGGGAGGTGGTCTGGGAGTTTGTTGTGCCGCAGTTGAGTGATTATCGGGGGGTTATGGATGAGGTTGATTTGGAGTTGATGGAGAGGATGGGGTTTGCGTATGAGAGTAATGCCGTGTTTAGGGCTTATAAGTATGCGCCTGAGGAGGTGCCGTGGCTTACTGTGGAGGATGGGTTGGATGGATGAGGTGCGTACTCGGATGTTTGGCATGTTTATGGTCTATCGGTATTGTTCATACAAATGCTTAGAAGTGTGGTATTGGTATCATTGCTAAAGTGATGGATGTGAAGGTATAAAATCCCATGTATAGAAAGGAAACGCTGTATATGCAACATAACAAAACCCAGACTCCCAAATCGACTATTTTCATACATATGCAGGATTCACCCAACCACGTTAACGCAAAGATCGCTTGATATCATTGCTGCCGTCCATCTCACTGAGCTGGATGTGATTCCCAGGTAATTCCACAACCCGTGGTCCCTGTGGCTGCGGGTATGCGCTCACAGCCGCAGGAGAATACGGCGGAGCAGACGGGTACGTTGAATGCCCAGCACTCGTGTCCGACATCGCGACAGACTTCCCGTCGAGAGGAAACGCAGACGGCTGCGTAGCTGTCCCATAGTGATTCGGGTAACTGGCATTGGTATCGGTTCGCGTCATGGGCGGTGGCGGTGGTGAGGATGATGTCTCGGCTGTGGGCTCAGCAGGGGGTGTATCGTTCGTCTTGCGTTTGCCCCAGAAGAAGCACAACGCGGCGAATGCAGCAATACCGGCGATGGCACCGATGACGATACCGGCGATGGCACCGCCGGAGAGCGATGAGTCGTTGGAGTCGGATCCTGATTCAGAGCCAGAGTCACTGGCTGCCTCCGAAGTCGTGGTAGCGCTCGTCTCAGCCGGCCTGGTGACTGTCATCGTCTGCATCGTCTGCATCGTCGTGGTGGCAGAGGAGGCGCTGGTCGAGGGATCCGGTGGAAGCAGGCCGAAGACTTTCTGCGAGTGGATGGGCATGCTGTAGACATTGAAGGCCGCGAGGTCGCGAGAAGAGGCTTTGGTCCAGGTATTGCCATCGCAGGTGAGTCCGACACGGGTCTCGCAGGTGTCTTCGGCCCAGAAATCGAGACACCATAGTCCTTCGGGAACGAAGCTGAAACGTTCTCCTTCCTCGTGGTAGATGCGAGTGCAGTTCTGTGCATTGTCTCCGCTCTCGATCTCGGCACGGTTTCGTTTCGCCATGTGAGTTTCCAGGCATCCGCCAAGGAGAGGTGAGAGATGGCGTGGCATGCGAGGAAGAGCGTTGTTATACGTGCCATGGTGCTGTCGATGGGTCATTGACCACTGTAGGGTGTGTGTTCGGTAGAATGAGTCGAGTCGAGTCGATCTCAAGAAGAAAGAAAGCTCAGGTCGAGCGAGAGTGGGGACCAGCGTGCTTTAATGAAATGAAGTTTCTCTCTGGATGGGTGCATGGTGCATGCTAGCACGCTAGGCATGGAAACTCTCGTATTGCTGGGATTATTGGGCTACAGACAGTCTTTCTGATATGTATCGGAGAAGGCACGGATCGACAAGAGACCTTTTCCAAGAAATTAGAAGGCAAACCATCGCTTTCAGCTGGTCAACAGGCCACCGTGTGGATGGATGAGATTGCAAAACGGGACCCCAGCTCCTCGTACCCCCTCACCCTGGTTGCTGAAAATACCATCGCTGTCGATCGGAGCCTCTGGGCTCTGCGTTAGGGATTGGCACGACAAAGTGATTGGCGCTGATGGGCCGAATACGAAGAAGTGGGCTCGTTCTGCGAGGGTCGCCCCTTGAATTCCCTCGCACGAGTTATTTTAGGAGCGAGAGTTCTGGGATACAGATTAATTGAGTGGTGTTAGATGATAGGGAGAGGATAGAAAGCTCATATCTGGTCAGGATATCAGGTCAGCAAGGAGCGAACAGGATATGTACTCTGCATTGTTGAGGTGAGGTCTGAGTTAGGGCTTGGATGGAGCATGTGCGACCGTTGCCTGGGCCTCCATCTGCACCCCCAACACGAACAACCAAATAGAACCCGTATTCTTTGCACCATAACCCGAATCCTTCCTGTTCCGGTCTTTGTTGAATCCATCGCGAGACTAATACCACCATCTTCCGACTATTCCTCTATCCTCGTCGTGACTCACTGATTATCTAACATTGTTGATATGCATGACGTCAAGAGACTCTATACACGATAACACCAACACGACGGAGGAAAGGGGAACTCACCCACAGGGTCAATTTTCACATTGCTGCACCCTCTCAGCCATTCATAATATGTCTCTTTGCTGTTCTCAGAGCTGATTGTACATGTCATGATCCACGCCGACCACCGGGAATGATCGAGTGGTGACGCCAGCGGATGGGCGGATCGCCAAAGTCTGTCTGTTGGAGTTCCATGGCCATCGATCTGGTGTAAGATAGAGAGAATGGAGGGTGCTTCATGCCTGTTTGACAATGATGTTCGATGCGCATTGTTGAACGAAGGAGTAAGCATCGACCAACGTGGACATATAGAAGCTTGGCATGTCCACATCTATATACTTCACAAGAACAGGCGATATACTCAATCCTCTAGAAGAATAACCACAAAGATTCATCATGAAAAGCCAATACTAGCGAACTAACCCCTCCATTACACAGAACCCCCGACTCATCCGTCCAGAAAGAAGCCCACAAACCTAACTCACCACCAGCCCCCGATTAAGCTCTTGACCATGCCCTCATCCAACTTGCTTCCCCTCCCTTCCGAGCCGGAACCTAACCCCAGACACGCCGGAACCGTTGCGTTGCATACACGCTGCTCCTGCACGTCATTGCAATGCTTGTTGTCATTGTCTTTCCGCTGCTCCCGACATGACAGACCCGGGCCGGACATTCACCACAACACCACCGTTCCCTGCTGCGTCTGGCGCGTTCGTCTTTCCTCTCCAACTGTCGTCTGTTGTCTATCTATCTACCGCTGGGTGGTTGTTGTTGTCTGCCTGTCGTCGTTGCTGTCGTTGATTCTCGCTCGTCGGGCTCGACCTCTCCTCCCTGAATTGGGTCTATCATTATAACGATAGCTATCTCGAGCGTGGGTATCCACGTTATTCACAGTACGTCAATCCATCTCCCACTTAATCTCGTCACGAGCTCTACACAACCGATAGACACCAGGATCGAGACTAATGAGGTGTCAGGTCAGAACCATGGCCGCCATATCCCTCCCCGATACAGAGGCCCGAAGCCAAATCACCAAACGAAACTGGGCGTCCGAAAACCCCGGCCCCATCCTCGTCTTCTGCATCGTCTTCGTCGTCGGTCTAGGCATCGTATCGCTGTTCGCCTATCGTAAATGGATGGCGCGGAAGGCGAAGAAACAGAGTTATGAGGTGCAGGAGGTTAGCTGAGGTCGTCGCAAACTGTCTAGTTGGTAGATGGGATTGGGGATGATGAATATGGGGGAGGAATGAAGGAAGGAAGTTGGTGAATGGGATGTGATGTGGTATCATCCACTCACTGTGTTGGCGTTTGGCTGTCTGTCTGTCTGCCGGTTCGTCTGTCCGTTTTTCTGGATCGACAGTGCTCGCTCTTGTGGTTCGTCGTTGGACTATGAAAGATTAGACAGCTATGGAGCATGGTATGAGAAGGGGAAAGCGGAATAGGGCGTTACTGCGTGTTATCCTGCTCGTCATGTTGTTTTATGCTAGGTTCCCTGTATACTAGGGGTAAGAATGATAATCGTAATGTCAAGGATCGTGTACAGCACGTTCGTTATTGTATAGAACTGTAGACTAGATGGCTCATGCATGAGAAAGTGCTTTATAGCCACTGTTCAACAATAGGAGTCATCCTATGTGTATTCACGTTGTGATATATATCAGAAGTGCTACTTAGGATATATCCGACCATCCCTAGGATACATCTCCACCGCCAAGAGAATCCCTTGAAAACTCCAACCCAAATATGTACAAGTGCTTCGTATACCAAACAAAGCATGATTCGGCGACAAAGCAAGACTCAATTCCGACATGCTGACGGTGGCTTGACGAGCGTGCCCGTGTAATGCTTGGCTCCACTGCGAATTTCGCCAAACGTCGCGAGCACCCGAGATCACTCTCCTCATCATTCTCTACAACCCACACATATCCAAGCCTACATACGCTACAAGTCCCAAACATGCCATCTCTCCTGCCAGTCGCATCATTTTTCCTCGCCACTACCACCGCAACAGCAACCTACTTTTACTTCCTCCATCGGTCTCTCGATCAGCGCGTGGAGCACGACTCCCATCACGGGACCCTCGAGAGCTCCGTCGCCGAAAGAATCACCTCGATCCCACCACCAGTCTTCACAGACACATACCACACCATCCACGACCATGCATCTTGTCGCATACGCAAGAGCCTTCTCCGGCAAGATCTCCGGAGGAACTTTTCACATCACTTCTCCGTCGCAACATGACGGCCTTCTCCAACTTCCCGCAAGCATGGATCCTCCGCCTTGTAGTCCCCCCCGTAGAGCGTAAGACCTTCCGCGCGGAGCATATTCAATCGCTGGATTTTGAGTCTGGGACCTTGTCTGCGGAGTTTACCGTGTGGAGGAGCGAACACCGGACAAGGTGGTCTTCGCGATGATGTTCAAAGGTCCGGTCGGGGGGCGGATGGTCATTCGCTACACGGAGGATGACGCTGGCGAGACGATCGTCTTCCATAGTGAGACGGTGATGTGGACGCAACATCAACCAAATGGGAACCGAGCGAAGATGCCGTTGGAAAGTCCCGTGCTGTTTCTTGCATGAGATGGCGGCCTGGTGGTTGTTGGATTCGGGCGTGCGGTATCTGGCCCAGCGGACGGGGGACTTTCCGGCCCCAAGTGAATAAGGAAAGTTTCAGGGAGAAACAGGGATACTCTTTGTGTGGAGGCTTTGTTGTAGAAAGGTTGAAGGGAATGTCACAATGGATAATGAGATTGACATGGTGTCTTGTGTATAATGTCTTTGTCGTCAACCGGATTCTTCCTTCGGAGGCTTGGTCAAAATCGAAATTCCATAGTATATAAACCTCCTACTAGCCCAGTGTTTGGCATTCAATTTGACAGTCAGAGCCCTGTCTGCAGTAGAAGACAAAGTTTGAATATACACCATCTGCTGGTTGCTTTCTATCACCATTTCTGTCGTTGTTCATCAACGCTATCCTCGCTACCACCGTCACGAGAAATTCACCATGGACGGCTGCACTGACCTCCCCAACACCGTGCTGCTGGACGACCACCAGGCTCAAAATCCCAAAGAACGCCAGACCTCCGACGCGCCATCCGAGGGCCATCTGACTCTGTGTATCCAGTGTGAACACGAGTGGGCTGCCGAACAGGCCGGGGCTGCTGTGGAGCAGTTCCTTCCTGGAGGTCAATTTTTCTCTGCCGAAGACGTGGACTCGTCCAACCCTTTCGTTGAAACAATTCGCCTGACTTTGTATGCTTACCATCAGATGCTCTCGGACACCGATCCTACCGAAGATTATTTCTGCAGATGTCGCCCGAGGGTTCCCGCGAGACTGACTGTCATGGTAACGGAGTTGGCGTGTTGCTTGAAGATACTGATATTTCCGACTCGACCCCCGATGGTACTAATTGGCCATCGCCTGCATATGATGATGCAGACCAGCCCATGGACCTGCTCTGCTCCGAAGGTGTGGACGAGGTTACCTCTTTCGCGGACCCCCTCGAGCCCGACATTCTCATGACTAACCCGACGTTCTACCAGGTTTGAGAGCGAGGAGGACTGGTTTAGTGCATCTAGTTATCCCGATGAAGTTGATACGTTCAACGACAGTGGAACCGATGTCGAGGTTTTGCACGACGGGGATGCCGTTGATGCTGAAACACTCTCTGATGAGTCTTGTCTTTCTTTGGCCTGCGTATCCACCCGTTGACCCCGGACCAGTTGATTGACGACGGACGTACGAGCTTGCAGTCGCCGCTCCCCCAGCTCCCCCACGACATTGAGATGCAGACATTTCTAGACGACGACCGTGATGACTATCACTGCCTCGAGCAAGCCCTTGTCATGGCTGAAGACCGTGTGACGGTTCTGGAGGCTCAGATTGTCGATGTGGAGGATGCGATTGCGCGTCGAATCGACTTGGACATGAAGGCTGCGCAAGGTGGTCTTGTTTCGTCAGTCACTGGGTGTATTCGCCGCGTCTTGAAGGGTCTTATGAGCCTGTTTGGAGCTTGCCTGGTGTTTAAGCGCAAGGATATTGATGGGTATATGCCCTTGGAATCTGACTCTGATGATGAGGCTCCGCCTTCCCACGGCCAAGGCAATTTCCGTTACGCCGATCCCGCCTGGGAAGTTATGGACATTGATGTTATAGAGGAGGAGCGAACTGAGCTTAAGGCTAAGCTTGATGACTTAGAGACCCAGATCAACAACATGCGCAATGTGTTTTCTCGCAAGATGCTGATCTGCTGGTTGACCGACTCGTTGTTGCGCATGATGTTATGGATCAGCGTCGTCATTAAGCGGTGATGTATCCCGGAGACTTTGAAGTTAGAGTTTTTGATTGCGTGGTGTTCTGCTTAGAGGTTTCCTGTTGTGTTATTTGGTTGTTGTCACAGGCGTTCCTTCCTTTTCTTGTGTTTCCCAATTCTGTGGTTCAAGTGCGCAGATGCCGTAATAATACAAACACTTCCACGCAATTCATGAGCATATTGTGACCCATTTCTTATCCATCAATGCGGCCATAGAGTCATGAAATGGTCTATAAGAATCTTCGATGCCTTCTGCAACGCTGATTGTAAGCAACCTTTCCAACTATCACCAACCTACCTGACAAGACTTCTCACCACCCGTGTCTACAGACAGATCCAAGTCGCCAACAAGATGTCCACTATAATGAACTGTGTCGGTGTGTTGGTCACAACACACATAATATTTCCTCTGCTCGCTGTGTATGCAGTAGGTAGTGACGCCAAGTCCGTCTGCGGCGATGGAACGGCCCCGGAAGGCCGTGAATCAAATGGGGCTTCGGTACCCATGAAGGCAAGCTTTCTCTGACCTGGACACATAGGTTCGCTGACTGACAACTCTTTGAACAGTGGGATCTTGACAGCGACAACTGGGATTCCTTGGACGAGTTGTGCGCGTTCTAGATGGTGCAGGGTCCTTACGGGGTTAGCATGGATATGGCGTTGCTTTGCTCGGTTATTTTTGCATGCATCGGTTATTTAAAAATGTTCCCACGTGCAACGGGCCGGGGGACGAGGAAACAGGGTGTCGAATTTCGTTGTTTTGCTCAAGGGGTTCCTGTGCTGTGATCGGTCCAGCAAGAGCTGGATAGGACGGAATATCGCGTATTCCGGCGCTTCTATATCTTAAACAAGCCGGCGCGACAATGCTTGGCTGATATGTTTGAATAATGCAGTACCTAGAGAAAAGATTCAATTGTCCTTGACTGAATAATCGTCCAAAACAGACGTTAATCTATACCTGACGGGAGCGCAACATGCAGATCTTGGCATGTCCCTGGTGACAATTTCCGGGCGTACTCCGAGTAGAATCGGGCAATGATCTGAAACATCCCCGCCCGGTTAGTGCAGAATGTTCAGGATATCCTCCTCTTGGTGGATAATCCTGACACAACCTGTAGCCTCAAACGACGATGATGGCCCTAGCCGCCTGGTTCCGGACCAAAAGGGTCATGCCTATTCATAGCGTGCTGGAAACCATGGAGAGACACAGGGGCGATGGATTAGTCCTGGGTCATTCCACCGACGTGCTAGTATTTAAGAAGTCATGTGCGCCGTAGAAGAGTGAGTCTACTCAAAGCTCACGAAGAACATAGCTGGCACTATGAAGACCTCAGTTTTGTCTACTTTGCTTGCGCTGTCCGCCAGCGCGGTGGAAGCACAGGTCACCGGAAGTCCATTCGGGTTCGGTGCTGCCACCACTGGTGGTGGATCGGCTGCGGCGGAGACTCCCTCCAGCATTGAAGAGTAAGCGATTGACTGCCTCTACATTGAGGAGATACTAACCAGGATGTCAGACTCATTGAGTGGATCTCGGACGACACCCCTCGGACCATCCTGATTGACCGCACCTGGGACTTCACTGGTACGGAGGGCACTACTGATGGTCAGTGCTGCAGCACTGGCATAACCACCTGCGAGGGCGGCACGTCTGCAGGACAGGCGTCGATCCAGGACACCTGCGATGATGGAACCTGGATTTCGTGCACGTATGATAACGCTGCCAAGTCCCCAATCAGTGTGGGCTCCAACAAGAGCATTGTCGGAGTTGGCAGCGATGGAGTCCTCAAGGGCAAGGGCCTTCGCCTTACTGGAGGTAACAGCAATGTTATCATCCAGAACATCCACATCACCGTATGTCATAATGATGATGTTGTTGGCGGACATTGACACTATTAGGACTTGAACCCGCAATACGTGTGGGGAGGCGATGCCATCACTCTCGATGACACGGATAACGTGTGGATTGACCACAACAAAGTGAGCCTTCCACTTAATCAAATGTATATGTTCAAAGCTGACAATGTAGTTCTCCCTTGCCGGGCGTCAATTCATCGTCAGTGGCTGGGGTAAGGCCGGCCATGTGACCATCTCCAACAACGAGTTCGACGGAGTGACAGAGTGGTCTGCCGGGTGCAATGGCAAGCATTACTGGACCCTGCTGCTCATCGGTGAGGAAGACTACTACACCTTCTCGGATAACTGGATCCACGACGTCTCTGGTCGCGCGCCGCACATGGGAACGTCCAACACCGACTCGACCAACTTCTTCCACGGCGTGAACAACTATTTCCAGAACATTGGCGGCCATGCGTTCGACATCGACACCAACACGTGGGCGTTGCTCGAGGGCAACTACTTCGACGCGGTGGACACTCCCTTAACCGAGGGATCGCTTTCCAGCGGTGCTCTGATCTATAATGTCCCCACAGTCGACTCAGCCAGCGCTTGCACCGGGCCGCTGGGCTACATCTGCGAATGGAACCGGCTGAGTGGCTCGGGCGAGTGGACGGAGCGAACGGATGAGGATGTTCTAACAAGGCGTCCGAGTACACGGATTCATTGATCGACCATATCGGGGTTGCAGACGTGCCTGGAAGCGTTGTGGCAAACGCTGGTGTTGGAAAGCTGTAGAAGATCGTCGCAGACGCTGTGTACAATAGGAGATAGGAATTGAGACCAACTACAACTTTAGAAGTAAACACTGGTCACGTGGGAGACTTAATAAGCCACGGGTCAGGTGATTATTCAGCTCGCTCGGGGTTCGGGATTCCGCGACGCCGATGACCTCATCAGTTACAAATCGCAGCAGTTCCTGTCTATAACACCCATGGACGTCGCGTCGCTGCTTAAATACCACATCGTTCGGCAAGATGTGAACTCTCTCTCGCCTGGATATTCGTTGATCAAATTCAAACTCGACTCCTCCTTCAATAGACACAATGACAATCGCGGTCCTCATCACAGGTGCGACCGGCAATCAGGGCGGTGCTGTTGTCAAGAGCCTGGTCGCCCAAGATGGAGATGTTGAGATTCTTGCAGTCACCAGGAATCCTGAGTCGGCATCAGCCCAGAAACTGGCCAAGACGTCCGACAAGATCAAGCTCGTGCAGGGGGACCTCGATGACCCGGCCACGATCTTCCAGAATGCGAAGAAAGTAAGCTCATTACCTGTATCGGGAGTCTTCAGTGTTCAGGTATGTGCTCTCACCACCGTCTTCACACGAGTCTGTGGATAACTGGAGTCTAATTCATGGCAGACCATGCTCGGCAAGGACGGTGTGGCAGCGGAAGAACGCCAGGGCAAGGCCCTCATCGACGAAGCCCTCAAGCAACATGTGCAGCATTTCGTCTATACATCCGTCGACCGCGGTGGAGATGCCTCGACTGACACCCCCCCACCAATATCCCTCACTTCATCAGCAAGCACAATATCGAGCAGCATCTCTTCGAAAAGACCAAGGATGGGTCGATGAGCTGGACCGTGCTGCGACCGGTGTTCTTCCTCGATAACATCGCCCCCAATTTCATCGGAAAGGTGTGCGTCACGGCATGGGATATGTATCTGAAGGGGAAGCCTCTTCCGTTGTGGCTGTCAGCGATATTGGATTCTTCGGAGCCAGCGCACTGCTGCACGAGGACCGGTTCCGCAACCAGGCCATCTCGCTCGCGGGTGACGTTCTTACCTACGAGGACATGCAGAAGAGTTCAAGGCACGGACCGGCAAGAATCCACCCACCACCTATCGGTTCCTCGTCTATATCATCATGTGGATGTCGAAGGAAATGTCGACGATGTTCCAGTGGTTTTATGACAGTGGGTATAAGGTGGACGTGGCGAGTCTCAGGAAGCTCCATCCGGGATTGAAGAATTTCGACCAGTGGTTGGAGGAGGACAGTGATTTTGCCAAAAAATGAGCATGATATTATTGTGTATCCCGCTCTGCGTACGTCCAATCTAGTACAGGGCGAGTGGGTTCACCGCAGTTCCGACATATGGAATGGTACACCTTAGCATTATACCGCCAGTTGGTATAGATACGTATCGCGACGAGAATCCTGAGGCAGGGCCGTCTGGCCGGCGGGCCTCCAGTCAATACACATACATCGTGGTCCACACAGCTAATGTCCCCGGTGACACATGCAATATGATTTTAGGTAGTCCCTGTCATTGTGGGGATGGAATGTGAAGTGAATATTGTCCGTAGTCTACATAATACATGTTTGATCGTCAGTATTAACATGGAACTATGTAAACCAGTGTCAATGATATAGTGAATGGTGTCTGATTCAGGAATGAAATGATGGCAGATGTTTGTTCACGGGATAACAACAGTAAGTATTCCAATATCTCAGTATGTATCGTGGGCAACCGCGGCATTGATGCAGAAGGGTCCACGATGCCACTATCTCCCCCAATGGTGGCATTGCTCTTTCCTGGCCCTACGCCTTCCTATCTCAAACTGTATGAAGATAGTACCTATGAGAAAGTCAACTCCGCATCCATCAGACTTGAACCTCCCACATCTTACAATTGAACCTCCCACATCTGATAATCCAAAATTGCGTTGGAGAGCATCACAATGGCAGCCAACCACCAAGTAGGGCTCTTGTACCCTGAACTGCACCCCATGGTTGCCTACTACCTCGCGATGGACAATACTCATTTCACATTCCATCCCCACGATGACGACAACTACCTGAGATCATATGACATATATGTCACCGGGACCATTCACTGCATGAACGCACAATGTGCTTTGACTGAAGGCTCGCCGGCCGGTGGCCCCAACCTCATTTTCGCCAAAGTACGCATTTATGCCGACCGACGATATAATGCAAAGGTGCACCACATCATATGTCGGAACTGCGGTATAGCCATTCGCCCTCTCCTAGATGGGACGTACGCAGAGCGAGTCGCAAGTTCGCTGAAATGGTGGCTTGCGGTAGATATTGGGCCAGAGATGCCTGCATGGCCGGCCCCGGAGCCGGCGCCGTCTAGTATACGGCGAAATCATCGGCGGGAGGTACCATCAAATCCAGCGTATGCAGGGAGAGGCCCTATGGGACCGGTCCCTGAGAGGGAGATGCAACGACCGCCGGCGCTGATGTTACCAACGTGGAGAAGGGGTTGATTCCAACTCGGCAGGCTGAGAGTATACAGCAGCTACCTGCGGTGTATTCAGGCCCTGACCCTGGCCCTCTCGCACCTACAGGTGGAGAACTGCAGGAACACCAACCGGACGGTTCAGACGAATGAGCGATGGTGGGTTTGGAAACCGGTGACGGACGGGGACAAGGACTTGAATGAACGCATGATTGAATTACTTTATTCCTATGACACCAGACACTCACAATTGCCAACCGTAAAAGATACCATTGGGTCGTAGGTATGCATCTATCGACGTCAGGGCGGCATCCTTCAGCTCCCACAGCTACCGAAGAGCCTATTTAAAAGTCGAATTGGCGCTTGGCGACAGGAAAGACCTAGGCACGTATCGACCGACCGAGGCAGTCCTAATTCTGGTTGAGCTGAGAAGTGGGCCCAGCTCGAGCTGACTACTCCAGAATAGTGGATGGAGTCGCTAACCCCAAGCCCGATGGGGAGAACCCCGGATATCACGATCCCCTGATGTGGGGGCGGAATACTAGTACTCCCATCGCCAGTTGCCCTGACACTAGACCTGGCCCTGACGCAGAGTCGATGATACAGAATGTACTCCCGAGGAAGAAGCTGAATGAACTAGACATGCATGTCGTTGACAGGGCTGTCCAGGGTCTAATCCTCCTCCTATCGGTCCTTCGCGGCTCCATCTAAACCTAATCATTCGCCAGTGATCCTGTTCTGACCGTGATCGGCTTCCATGGCATGCTTGGCACTGTGAGCTTTTGTGGAACCAAAAGGATTCCCCGCTTCGTGGCTGGTCTGGAGGTTCTCCGTGTTTTGTTGCCGTCGTTGTGCTGATGCAGGAGGGTTAGCTATGTGCCCCTCACATGGTGGGAAATAATATTTATACCACCCCTGCCCGCGGGGTTATTGATCAGTTTCTGCTTTCCTGAGTACGGTGAAGAGATTGCTGGCAACAAAAGCTAAGATCTCTTACAACATGGCCGACGAAAAGATCAAGGATGTCGAGGCCCCCATGGCCAAACACATGTCCAGTGAAGAGGTCCAGCCTACTGTGGAGGAATCCAGCTGGACAAGGAGACGCTGAGGAGACTCGACTTGCTGTTGATGCCGATGACTTTGATTCTGTACCTGCTTGCCTGGCTGGATCGTGCCAATGTCGGGAATGCACGCGTGGTATGTTCGTACTTCCTCTCTCATGTGTCTAACAATCATGTCACAGGCAGGTCTGGACACCGATCTCAACCTGTCCGATTGGCAATATAAAGTTGGTGGGTGGCTTGACACCTTTCACCACCGTTGAAATACTGACAGACCAGCTATCACCGTCACCTACGTCCCGTATATCCTCGCAGAGCTCCCGTCGAACCTGGTCTTGAAGAAAATCGGTCCTCGAATCCTCCTGCCGACGCTCTGCACAACCTGGGGTGTCATTACTGTCCTTCAATGCGAGGCAAAGAACTTTGGTGGTTTCGTCCCTGTCGATTCTTCCTGGGTTGGCTGAGGTATGCCTTCACTGTAGACATGGATCTCACCCCTTCCCACTGACTTTCTAACTAACGTTGATACCTGTAGGGAGGTCTATTCCCCGGCATCGTGCTCTATCTCTCCGGCTTCTACCGTCGTCACGAACTCCAAGTCCGCATCGCACTCTTCTTCTCTGCTGCATCCCTCAGCGGCGCCTTCTCCGGTCTGCTGGCTGCGGCGATCGAACAAATGGACGGCATCCGTGGCCTCCGCGGCTGGCAATGGATCTTATCCTGTGGGGCCTCTTCACCGTGTGCTTCGGCCTCTTCTCCTTCTTCGTCCTCCCCAACGGCCCAAAGAACACAATGACACTACGCCCGCAACACGTCGAGCGCTGTCTCGCTCGTCTCCAGCTAGACGCCAACAACTTCGAAGAAGAGAAGGTGACTCTCAAGAAGGTCGTCTCCGTGCTCAAGGACCTCCACGTGTGGATCGCCTGCGCCGTCCTCTTCTGCAGCGGCGTGTGTCTCTTCGGTCTGGCATATTTTTCCCCATCGATCGTCCAGGCCCTCGGATACAGCAACACAGACCCAGCTCATGACCGTGCCCCCGTACGCATGCGGTTTCGTCGTCACCATGATTGTCGCGTACATCGCGGATCGGTACCAAGCGCGTGGGATCTGCGGTTTCGCGACCAGCGCGATTGCCCTCGTTGGCGCGGCGATGATTCCTCGTCGGACGGACCTTTGCCATGCGCTATTCTGCGCTGGTCCTGCTTGTCACGGGGATTTATTCCTGCGCTCCCTGTCTGATCAGTTGGATCCCCAATAACAGCGCGGATATAATCGTCGCGCGACGGCGGTGGCCATGGGCTTTATTTCTACCAGCAGTGGCGGCGTGCTCAGCACCTGGATTTATCGAAGAGTTCGGCGCCGTATTACAATCTCGGCGCGCGGTTCAATCTTGCGCTTACGGTTATTGCTATGGTCTTGATTGTCGTGCAGGTCTTGCTGCTCCGTACGTTGAATAAGAGGAAGGAGACGAGTCGGGCGAAGATTCTGGAAGGATTGGAGGATCTGACGCATGAGGAGCAGTTTGATCGGTTGGGGGATCGTCACCCTAGCTATCGATATACTTATTAGTCCCTACCTGGATAGTTGTCAATGTACTTGTTCCCTCAACACATCCTGCATACACCGTAGGCATAAATGATACAGAAGCATAAATAGAACATGCACCTGAAGAAAGTGATTGAATTTCTATCCTGTCACCTGGACTCGCTAGACTACCGGGCAGATGGAGAATACCCCACGGGGTATCCCCGATGATGTGGAGACCTCCCACAGCCCGCCCAGACCAGGTCTCACAAATGACCGCCAGCCAAGAGACATGGCGTGCAGCAGCGGTGATCCTGGAGGATGTCCGGTTTGTGGAATCGGCACTTGGACTTTTGGGTTGGGGTTCGGTAGTTGTGGGGGGTGTAGGTTCCGTTTAGGTGTAGATTGGGTGTAGTAGTTTTTTTAGTGAGGTTCTTGTCTCCATGTACTTACATGAATATATTTGAGATCACAAACGTAGAATATCCTCCGTAAGATAATGTGAAATTGTTTGATGATGATTCAATGCCCGAATTAGATTTGCAGAAGATAAGTCAGTAACTATGTATATATAACCGTGCCCAATGCTATATCCATATTATAGACTCAACAGTCTAGATCCCTTAGTAAATGTATCTGATCAGAGAAGAAATTGTCATCTCGGTCGTAATCCCCATCTCCTCCACCGGAAGAACAATGCAACCACAAGCAACACCATACCATGCATATACTCAACCCTAACCACTCATCCATCCCCACCAGCCCAAAACCTACCTAGGTACCTAACCCCCAGGAGGAAGAAAAACCTACTCCATAGACACCATCACCCCCGTTCCACCAACCTCCGACAAAACACACTCTTCCTCCGCATCCACGGCCCCAAATACAGAAACATAAACGGAATCGGCAAACACGCCAAACTCGCAAACCCAACCACACTCGTCCCCCACTCCACCCGAGCGCCTTATACAACGGGTCCGCAGCGAGAGGCAACGCAGCCGCCACCCCGCTGCGGGTGATGACCGTCGCGCGAGCGCGCTGGCCGAGTAGATCATGTACACGTGCGATGTAGGTCTGCAGCGCGATGAAGATGAGCTGGTAGCCGAGGCCGAAGAACACCCCCGAGAGGACCGGGCAGATCCAGTGGATGTGTGGTTGGGCGGACCAGCCGAGCCAGAAGAGGCCGATGGTGAGACAGGGGCCGCCAATGCAGCCGGTGGGGAGGCGTTGGAATTCGGCGCGCGAGGCCCAGAGCTTGCCTTTTGTTTTGGCGGTTGCGTAGATGGTGTCGTAGTAGAGGATTAGGAAGCCGGAGGAGGAGGCGCCGACGCCGACTGTTTCAATTACTTAGTTGGAGGTTCAAGTGTATAGGGGGATGGGGGGTTGGACGGACCGGCTATGAAGGCCAGGGCTGTGTCTTGAGTGGAGAAGCCGTAGGTTCCTTGGAAGACGATGGGGTAGGCTTGGAAGGAGAAGAAGAGGAGTCCGTATGCGTAGGCTAGGTAGATGGAGGTGAAGAGGACGACGGGTTCGAAGAGCAACATGGCGATGGGCCGGGTGACGATCTGGAGGGCTTCGTTGCGGAAGCCGGTCCAGTGTAACTCATGGCGGGTGATGTACATATCGGAGTTGGACTCCTTTCGTAATCGAGCGGCTTCTTCTTTCAAGATGACCGGGCCGAAGGTTTCTATAGAGTTTGATGTCAGTTGCCGTGCCTATAGCAGTAGGAGTATAGAACGTGGCTCACCAGAGATGAATAGCATGCCGATGAGCGTGCATCCCAGGAATATCGTTACGATGCGATAGCACCACCGCCAATCTTCCGGAATGGCACATCCGGATATAATAGGGCCCAGAATAGGACCAAAGCTAGTTGCCTGGTTCATCCAGTACGTCAGCACTACCCACTTCAATCGAGGAAGACAACATACCGACATGTAAAAGGCCATCATACGCCCACGCAGCCGTGGATCCGCAAACATATCAGCATACAACCCACTGACAACAGTCTGCGGTGCAGACCCAGCAGTCCCACACATCCACCGGAAGACCAGGAAAGACCGCCAGTCCGGGGGAGGGAAGCCCCAAGAGACGCCAGCACAAAGACTACAAACGTCCACAGCAGCACGGGTTTGCGTCCGATAGTCTCACTCATCGGGCTAAACACAATCGGACCGACAATATACCCAATAAGAAACACGGCAGTCGGGAGGACCTCATTCCTGTCCCCCTGGATACCGAACTCTCGCATCGTTCCCGCCACCGAATTGCTCGGTAGGGCGGCCGAAATACCCCCGGACAGGACTAGAAGTAGCGTCACAACGGCGATGTATAGCTGACGGCTCTAAACACAACATAACAGAACAGTAAGTCACTCATGTCATCAAGGAGAGCTGGTCCCCGTGCATAACCTGTTTCACTCGGGTCATAGACAATGGGATCATAGACATGGAATCATAGACAATGGAAGAGTAACATACAAAAGCCCAATTAGCCGGATTCTCACGCGAGCCATCCTTAAACTCGACCAGCATCTGGCTGTCAGACAGCTTGACCAAAGTGAAACCCTCCCGCAGCATGGTGTGAATCGGTTTCGCGTCGCTGAATGGCCCCTCCCCTGCCATGAACGAGCCATACTGGCGTCCTATATACCGCCAAGGATAGGGTTAGCCACCGTCTTGTTTGAGGGTACGCAAGCAAAAGCAGGAATGCCGATCCCACCTAATGGTTTGGCAGCCGGGCCCTGGCAACTAGGGATGATATTTTCCGGCATCGTCGTCGTCATCGGGGTTCTCGATGGGGAAAGAGTGTCTTGATTGTGACACGAGTGTCTCAGGGGATCTTGACGGATCCATATTTGTCGTCCGTCGATCGGGAGGTCGTCTATATGTATGATTCTGACGACCCTCGCCCCTCCCCTGCAGCGATACAATCGAATGAAACCATGAGTCACGGTAACAGCGACTTCTCCACGTCGACCGGCCCAGCCAGACACTTCTCCAGCGGGAAAAACCAGCTTCGCCGAAATCCCTCACCCGTATACCAATGAGTGTGCGTTGGTATAGTTCGCTGGCCGAATCGGGGAGCCGGCGCCGTAGCGGAGCCGGATAGGGTCCTGTACCCGCACGCGGGGCCGAGCAGGAACCGGAATGCGATCGACCGGGTCATTGTAAATCCGGGTACATGCCGGGTCTTTGCGCCGGAGCGAGTATTGAACTCAATTTGCCCAGGCCGCTATTGCATTCTGCTACGACGAAACGGCTTACGTGGAAGCACTCCACCCGGAGAATATGATACATAGTATAGTGTCTAGGGACGGGTGCATTCCATGAGGAGGGTTAATGATCCTCAGGGTTATCGTTCGGTTCCCGCTCCCGTCCCGCTCCCGCAATACTGGACAGGGGAAGTATCGAGTGATGTGCAGGATGTCACAATTATGCGCTTGATTGAGTAGTTCATATGTATGTCTATGGGGGCATGGAGGGCATAACCGGCATCGCAGGCAGAAAGTCGAAAATATCATTCTGCTCCTCCTCAAACAACCCAAACGAGTCCGCGATCGAATTGGACAACGTCCACGTCGGGACTTCAACCGCCCCAGGAATCTTAGGAAGAGGCGGTCTGGAAGTCGTTGTCGTTGTCGTTGTCGTCGCTGGCTTATCGTATCCACCAGCCATTGACATGGCCGTTCCCTGACCACCCTGACCCTGGTACAAGGCTGATCCACCACGCGGGCTAGAAGCTTCTAGCTGCTGGGTTAGCTCCGTCGCACCCAGATGGGTCGTATTGCTATTGGGCTCTGGACCAGGCCGGTCATGACCGTGCCCATCAGGCGTGTCGGCGTCGGGCATATCTGCGTTTTGGTCGGGGGTGCTGGGCGCTGGTGTTGGTGTCGGTGGAGGTCGGCGATAAGGGCGCGGCCATAGGTAAAAAGATGGAAACCGTACGGTGGATGTCGGGGTAGGGCGGCTCCCTGAGAAAATCACATATCTGCTGGGCTCTTTCCAGGAGCAACTCCTGGTTGATGAGCGTGGGGCGCCAGCGTGCGATGCGCAAGGCGAAGGTTGCTTCTCCTGTTAGCTAGTGTCCAATCCATACCCACCCACCCGGATGATCGTCGTTCCAGTTAAGGGGCAGGGCAATCAGTGCAGAAGCTTGAACTGATCGACTGCTACTTACTGATGAATGCCACATTCAAGGCAGGATAGGTCGGACTCCAGGGGAATTGGCAGCGGTAGGAAGTCTCCGCGATGAGAAACCCCAACTGATCCATGATAGTCGTGACAAGCGACTTCCACAGCCCGAGCACATCCTGTTCGAGCTGTTCGGGGTCGGGGGCGGTGGGCTCGAGTTTCTGAATCCGCGCCAATGACGCACAGAGACTGAATACCCTTGCGTAATTCAGCATGAGTTTCAGACTGCAGCGCTGGAACGCCCCTGCGTGGAATCCGTTGTCTGCATAATCGGTGGAGTCAGCTGGAATGCTCAGAGGAACCTAGGACTGGGCAGGAAGGGGATAAAACAAGCTTCTCGACTGACTTTCGTGGATTTCGTCCCATGTCAGCCACCAACTTTGCAGTCGGGACATCATGGCGGGGAGTTCTTTGGTGATAATCTCGTCTATCGTTTTGCAGTTTTCCAGCAGTTGTCGATATTGACCTACTTACGTTGAGCATGACTGACAAACGAAGGAGTGAGAAGACTCACCTCGCAACTGATGGATCTCGATGATTGAAACCGTCCGCATGTCGCATGGGAGGGAGAGAGGGTATTCGAGAAACTTCCGCAGCTTCGTGATATTGACCTCGGCGATGCGTGATTTCCGCCCTGTCCCTGAGGCCACATCCAGCTCCAGCGTGAAACTGATCAACCAGGTCCGTGTCTGCCAGACCAGCTTCCGTTCCTCCAGTGTCGCGGAAAGAGAGCTTGGGGTACACTCTCCTGCGCCAACAGCCGATCGAGAGACTTTTCCACCCAGAGTCCAGTGCCGTTCGCAGAATCAACGCGATGGAGAACCAGGTCTTCTCCGAATACGCAGCGAGGAGAATCATCCCTTGAACCGTTTCGACCTTTGTGGGTCGCTCGAAGAAACTGTCTTCTGCCAGTCGCTGTGCTTCGTCTTGTAGCACGCGTTGAAGATGCGTGTCGCTACGAAGGTCAACCATCGCACGACTGGCGAGGTAGATGATGACGGAGAAGCAGAAGAGCGAACGCGATCGGATGGAGTCGAACGTGTCTCGGATCGGGTCGAACAGACCGAGGAAGTTTTTGCTTCCTCCGATAAACCTATCGTCATCAGTACTCGAGTTTGTGGGTGGGTTGACATGCGCTGGTGGGTTCATGCGACCTACCGTTCATACATCACCCGCGCATACTCTTCACTAACGATGCCTCGCTCCACGACATCCTTCTTGAGATCCACCTCGGTGGAATTTTCTGTAAATATCTGCATCGATATCAGAGCAGGTTGATACTGAGGTTCTGCGTTCCAATACTTACACTATTTGATCCCAGCAAGTTCACCGACATAGAATGGACCATCGACACCGGGGCAATCATATCATTCGGAGTCAACTGCTGTGACTCCGGCCCATACGCATCGACACTCTGGGGGGGCGGTGATCCTTCCTGGGACGAGAGACGAGAACGAATCGATAGATCGTTCCAGGGGTACATCCCGACCGGAGACAGGGAATACTGCAGCTCCCTGGACGAAGTATCCGACCCGTGCGATATATTCGGCTGTCTACATAGTCAAGATATCAACAACGGCCGGAAACCAGCCAGCACATTATCCTAGACTGCAGGAATGTAAGATGCAAAGAAAGCGAGGCAATGACCCACCGTGCATGATCAAAAACCGGAGTCCTATGCCGCCCAGTAGTGGTGCGTCTCCGGGCCCCTCCCTCGATCGGATCCAAGATGCAGTCCCGGCCGGTCGAGCGACAGCGCGAACAGGGCACCTGATTGCGGGCGTCACAGCGCATCTTCTGCTTCCTGCACAGCCGGCATGCTTTGAAGAAGCGCATGGGAATATTTCCCGAAGGGAAATAGAGTTCTCCACCGCGTTCGGTCATTGTGGTGTGCGTGTAAACATCGTCCGGAAATGGATGTTGGGATGTCGGAGATGGAGCATTTTGGTGAGTCAGCGGGCGAGGTTTAGTGCTGCGATGTTGGCGGGGTTGATCAGCGGCTTTTCTTTGCGGTTGTTGGTCCGGAGACTAGCGTTAATGCAGCTTCGTGTTGACGTGGGTCGGTTGATATCGGGTGCCATCTACGTTGTACGGATCTATAAGTCTCGAGGGTAGGTTGACCGACACATCAGCCATAAACACCCCGGGAAGAAGACGTCAAGACTGTACATATAGTCCACACCAGTCATTAAGGATATCATGAGACCATGTCCCCAAGCCATTTCACTATAGCTCTCGTGTCCCATACCGCCCTAGCGTTCCCACTTCAACTCACTGACGAGTAACTACCACATCAAACACTTTTCATAATTTCATGACTACCTGCCGTGATGCTTCCTTCCGCCGATGGAAGAGGTATATTTAGGCCGGACCCGATGCACTCCTCACAAAAGCCGATTGCTTCACTTGTCGGGATACTTCAGGCACTCTCCACGATGCCCTCGGCTGCAAATGACTGTCTCGACTAGGAGGATTCGATGGCGTGCCTGTATAAGCGAGTCCGTGGTCATCTTCATACACTGCGATGAATATCTTTAGCGATGATATGGTTAGAATGGCCACGCTCAAACCTAGGTGGAGTTCGGCGGTGGCTGTGGCCCATGAACCAACCAAGGACGGATTCGATGATTGTATTTGTGCCTGGACGAACAGCAGATGCACAACAGAGGGAGGGATAAGTCTGTTATGCAAACAGTAGTCAGCATCATCCACATATGGCGGCCTGGACGGGGTCCGGCATCAAGTCAGTGACGGACAGACATACATGACACGAATTCCCAGGATGGAGATCACCATCAACTTCTTCTGTACAGGCATCTGGATTCTATACAGGATCTTCACGGGATATGTCACGACTAACACCTCGAAAGTGACATCGACAATGGTGATAATCCACCACCACGGAGCCTTCGAACACACCAATCAGTTCCTTAGTCCCTGGCCATCGCTCACAGACTGGATGGAAAGCTCAGCTTACAAGACCGGCATACTTGGCATCAATATCGGTCCATGGATACCTATCACATCGAACCCCCAATATCACCATAGAAGCTACGGTCCACACCCCGCCAGCGATCATCAAAACATAGAGCGTCCGCATAGTCCGATGGAGAGTGAGATTCCGGTAGAAAGCCATAATGCAGATCTTGGACAGACCCAGAACGGCCACTTATAGCAGATCAGCCGCGTAACCTGCCTATCTGTCATTGTTAGCGGAGATCATTACGTGTCGCGGTAGTTCAAAGACCACCCATGTCACAATCTGATATGACATACCTTCTCCATTTTGATGAAGTTCCCTGGCGGGATTAGGTCTTGTGATTTGCCCCATCCGTAATGTACTTGGACGAAGGTAGCTGATATTTTGGGAGCAGGCGCATATCTACTCGTTGCATGGCAGATATATCAGCTCCATGTTGGTAGGGAATATCCGCGTCCAGAGCCATACCACTACCGCGAGCAGCGCATAGTCATCCAGGTGGATAGCCCGCCGTTTCGACGCGCCGAAAACTCGAACCCCCAAGGTGGCCAGCACAAGGAACAACGCCAGAGCGGCAAGAATCACAACGACCCGTTATGATTATATTCGTTGTCCTCAGTCATAGGATGTGAGATCCCACCCGGGAGGGTCGTAGATCGTCGGGTCATGGGAAAGGAGAAGAACAGCCGACAGGAGATGCATACCTGAACATGACGTTGGAAGTTGCCCTGTGAACTTGTTGAACGTATAATTGACTAGTTATAGAGACCAGCCCGTCGAAAACCGCGCCATTGCATCAGGTGTACATCCTCGGTCGGTTGTTCAACGCCGTCGGGGAAGAGCCGGACAGGCCCGGCCTGTTGTGTTCTGGGCTTTGTACGACTTCCTGGCAGGATAGGTATCGGTTAGTGGGTGATTCAATTGGGTCGGATGGACTGCGGTATACGTTCCGGCGATCTCTGTGTTTTTGCAGCCGGCAGTCATATTTCTGTATGACCCTCAATATATCCGACGGGTCGAGCTATACCGGTGACGGGTGAGGAGAGCGGTATAAATGTGGTGGTAGTCTCTTTTTACATTCTGATCTATAAACCTTTGACCAGTCTGTCGAATTTCAGATATCTCAATGCCCCCGGATATCAAAGGGGAATATAAAATTGTTCAGTAATTAGTCCGTATCACGCCTGTTGTTTAAGTAGGAGACCTGTTGTGATTTCCCTCCCCCTGTTGCATGGTGATGGGTGCGTGGATCTAGAATAGACATCCTGGTATATTTGAAATGCCAATAGAACGGACTAACCTGTGAGACTCCTATCCCTCGCCTGATCTGCCCGCCTATCGGACTGGTGATCCACGCGGCTGGCTTCGTCTATAGTATCACATAGTGATAAACATAAAAAAGAGAGAGTTGTCCAGGCTACGAGAGCATGTGAAGTATTTCATGGTGCGATTAGAAAATAGTATGTTAGGGTAGCCACTATATGCAACCCAAACAATAGGTTGGAAGGTATGGTTACTTCGAGACCAATCTGGCGTAGGCTAACTATATTGTATGACTACTTATTTTTATATATTGTCCAGACTGTTCAGCTCACACGGTCCCTAGAGACTTCAAGGCATCCACTCTTGCTGTCTACAATGTCAAAAATGCGGTCAAAGGTAGTACCAGATGAGCGGCACAACTGGTTTCTCCTTTCCCATACTTGGCTTTCTCAGATTCTTGCGCGCTCCGTGCATGTCTCACCAGTAAAAAACTTGATCGAAGAGTGGTCATCTAAGACTTCAGTCATGATGTGTATGAACCATGATGATATTGTTCATCATGCAGAGATGGGTGATCGAAGGTGCCTAATCTACCAACTGAAGTCAGCCCGCAAGTTGAACCAAGCCGTTCTGGGTGGACAGTGATACAGCAATCAAGTATTTTTGTGCTTGAATTGATATCTCTCACTATAGCCCAGATTCTGATCGCCTAGACCCGGGAACCCTGCCCTGATTTCCTTCTCGACGACCGGTTGTCAACGGCGTCGCCCGATGTCCCCGTCGCACCAGCCATCAGCAAATAAGCACCTCCACGACAACACTAAGAAAGATGTGTATCCAAAAGAGGACAGTTGCATAAAGTTGTGGAATTGATGCGAGAAGGTAAAATCTCCTCGGACAGATGTTACGAAAGCAAAGCAACACAGAGCTCGCTAACTCGACAAGGCGCCTTTCGGCCGATTATAGGAAATAAAATATGTCGCTCATCGGCTAGCTAGCCGTGAACTCGAAGCGAACCGAGTATTTTAAAACTATCAATTCCAACGGGATGGAGTCGCTGGGGTGACCGCTGGGGGTGAAGCTAAGTCATTCCCACTCTAGAGAGGGGAAGATGTTGCTCTCGACGGGAGGACTGCAGTCTCACGACGCACATTAATGCAATAAGCTCACTCCCGTGACTTTACTCTCGGAATCCCCGTACTTTGACAAAGAAATGGACTCCGAGGTTGGTTCTGCGGGGCAGCTATGTTCGCTCCCTATGAAGGAGAGCGTACATTACTCCCACATCCACCCCTTGCATTACGGGAAAATTTTTCACTCTACTGAGCATTGATCTCTGTATTGCTGTCTAGGTGAAGGCTTATCATCATGGCATGCCCATCCGAGAGCTCGTCAAGCCTTCCTAAGCATACATACGACTCTTTCGACAGTGACCTGAAGAAACACGCGGGAGACGATGATATGGGGACAGGAAACGATCAGGATGACATGTCTCGGATGGGCAAAGTCCAAGAACTGGAGGTCAGCCTTCCGTGCCTGGTACCTAAGAGAAGAGAAGTGACTGTTGTGTAGAGAAGTCTCCGACCTCTCGCTGCGTTGAGTTTCGCGTCTGTTCTTCAAGCGACGTGGGAGTTCATTCTGATGTGGGTTTCCTTGCAATTACACACTTGACTGCAGAATCGCTAAACAACACTTTCACAACAGCTCCAACTATGACGCCCTTGAAAATGGAGGCATGGCGGGCCTGGTGTGGACATACGTTTGGACCTTCCTGGGATTCGGCTTGATCATCGCATCCTTATCGGAAATGGCCTCAATGTGTGTGTCTCGTATATCTCTTGACGAACTACCAAGGCTGATCATCCGGATCCAGGGCTCCAACATCAGGTGGACAATATCACTGGGTCCGAGTTCGCGTCTGCTAGGTATCAGCGTATTCTGAGTTACATCACCGGTACAGTATCTTCTCCTCCCGATTCCTTGACATGTACAATATACTAACCTCAAACCAGGCTGGATGTCCGTCCTAGCATGGCAAGCTGGCGCCGCATCTGGCTCATTCCTCACAGGGACAATAATCCAAGGGCTGATAACCGTCCAAGACCCCTCCTACCAACCCAAGGACTGGCGCGGAACCCTGCTAGTCTTCTCAATGATCCTCCTCATCTACCTGTTCAACGTCTACGCGGCACGCTGGATGTCCCCGATTCAGAACATCCTACTCGCGCTGCACGTCCTCTGCTGGGTCGCAGTGATCATCACTCTCTGGACTATGGCCCCGCGGCAAGAAGCGCAAGTCGTCTTCACCCAATTTAGAAGCTCCAGTGGATGGACAAACATGGGGATAGCCCTGATGGTCGGGCAGATATCTGCGATATACGCTTCCCTCAGCTCCGACGCGACAGCACACATGTCTGAAGAGGTCCGCGATGCGAGCCGGTACGTGCCGTTGGCGATATACTGGGGGTTCGTGATCAACGGTTTGCTCGCGCTAGTTATGATCATCACCCTACTCTTCGCTATGCCGTCTGTCGAAGCAGCGCTACAAGACCCAACGGGCTTCCCGTTCATCTACGTCTTCAAGCAGGCGCTCTCCCCGATGGGTGTCAACGGTCTCACAGCCGTGGTCCTCATCCCTGTCATCTTCAGCAACATCCTCTACAATGCATCCACGGCGCGACAGACCTACGCCTTTGCGCGAGATAACGGCCTCCCGTTCTCCTCGTGGATCGCACAGGTTGACCCACAGCGCAAAATCCCAGTCAACGCGATCGGGCTTTCCTGCGTGATCAGCGGCTTCTATCCCTCATCAACATCGGCTCCGACACGGCGTTCAACGCGATCATCTCGCTCAATGTGGCAGCCGGGATGTGACGTATGCGGTGTCTATCGGGTGTGTCATCTATCGCAAGCTGTTCTATCCGGATACTCTGCCTGCGTGTCGGTGGAGTTTGGGCCGCTACGGGATCTGGATCAATATGGCTGCTTTGGTGTACGTTGTCTTTGCGCTGTTTTGGTCGTTTTGGCCGACGGATGTTCCGGTTACACGGATGAATTTCAATTGGAGTCTTGTGTTTTTTGTGGGGTGTTCATTGTTAGTTTGTTGATGTATGTGGTCAAGGGGAGGGAGGAGTATAAGGGGCCTGTGGTGGATGTGAAACGTGAGGAGTAGAGTATGTGCGAGGATGGTAATTGTCCAGAATTTGCATAATGGTGTAGGAGCAATCTAATATCATCGAGTTTAAAGCAGAACAAAATAGACTGATCGTCCGAGTACCCTGATGTAAAGATACCTCCATGTCCAACCTACTAGCCACAAAAACAAGCACGAACAAACACTATGCACTAAAACCAGAGGCCACAAGAACATAATCTAAGAAACACTCCTAAAATTAGCCCCCAGCGCCAAAAGCCCCTCCTGATCCTCATCCCAAACCCCCTCAAACCCAACCAACACCCCATTCCCCAAATTTACCATATCAAACCTCGTACTCGACTTCCCCGGAAAGAAAGACCGCTGCGCGCATCCGTCACAAACCCAGCCCATCAACGTGTTCCTCAGCATACACGTACATAATCTGGATGCGTTCCCGCTTCCCAAACTCGAACCTCTTCGTAGGCGGGCCGTGGCATCGCCCTGCGCTTTGTGATGTCTCCTTTTCCTCTTGGTAATAGCTGTTGTTGGTGGCAGCGGCAGGGGTAGAGGCCCATGTCACTTTCAACCCTGCGATGCCGTCGCCCCGTCCATCGGGGAGGGTATGTTCCCAGATACTGAGGGATTGGACTGGGGTGGAAGGGCTTTTGGCCATGAGGGTGAAGTGCTTGGATCGGATGGGGAACGGGCTGGGGTTCCCTGCGGGTGTGTTTCGGGTGTATCCTGGGTCCCGTCGGGGAGGATGGTTTTGTCATGTTGATTGAGTGTTAGTCGGGAAATATGCGTATGCAGGTATGCGGAAAGCTGTGATTGGTTTGCTGGATGGATGTACTTCTGTACTGTATCCGATGCAATTGGGTGACCTCTCCGTGTGGGGATATGTATAGGCCCACGGATGGCAAAGACAAGGGTGTCACAAGTACATCTGTAGAATTGTGCACCGGCTCGGGACGGCAGATCCTTATATATTTGGCTGTTTGTTGTTTGCTTCGGTGCTCGTCGGTTGAAATTACCCCTGATCGAAGTGATTTGATAGCCCCGGCCGGTCTGGACTGCAGTCTCCCAGCCACGATCCAGATGCGAGCGCAGACAGATGTACATACAGACTATTGGGACCCTGGTCTTAGCTCTGTGGCAAGGATGACCAGGTATAGGCCTGTCAGCCTGACGACCTATCAGCCCGACATCTTTTTGTGTCGGGCTTTGTTTGATAAAGGTTACACATTCTGCCAGACTGTGTAACCCTCACAGTGGCCGGCGCAAAACACGAGTCCCGGATTTTGGTCTGCTATTCATTGTGTATTGTGATGTTGTCAATTTCACCACCGAGTCTGCATACTCGTGTCTGGGATCCGGCTAAGAGACGTTGAAACTTTATAAAAGGCCTTCACTTCGTCCTTGTGTCTGGATATCTGTCTAATAATATATTGCTTTTGTGTTGTACCATGATTTGATTAATATTTACAAAACAAAGACTAACAGTTCTCAACAATTATCAATTCCAGCCTTTGGCAGACCCGGCAACGTTTATCGTAAAGTCATCAATCTTCTCAGGTCTCTCCTGCAGTGGGCGATCAGTGTCAGAGGAATCCACAGATCTACCAATAAAGAAACGGTGATGTTCAAAAGTCTTCCGCAATACGGAATCGTCATTTGCCTTTCCTTCAGCAGCAGATTCACACCATGCTAGGATATTAGAATCTGCAAGTAAACTCGCCACGGCCGCAATACTGGATGGGCTCTTCGGGAGGACGTGATCCGTATTGATCAAGATAGAGCCAATGACCCCGAAAATCAATATCAGTGCGAGGAGACCCTCCAGGATCCTCGTAGATACAGGGTCCTGCACAAGTCTTAACTGATTGCCTGAAAAGACCTTTCCAGGGTATGAAACATGCCCTGAGGTATCTTCTGCGCGCGAAAAGCCGTTAAACTCTTGTGCTCTGTAGATGTTGCTGTGGAATTTGATCGCATTGACCACTTTGTCTGTCTCGCTGGGGTCCCCGAGGCTTTCCCAGGGAATGGCGTACCTCCCGGTTGTCAATGCCTGGAAGAAGCCTTGCAGCTCGGTATACGGAACAGGTAGATTAGGGTATCTCGTGACAGCGGACTCGTCTGGGACAGGTGGATGGTCTTCTGGTATATCGAAATCCGGTAGTTGAAACCGAGTCAAGGTGTTGACTGTCTCGGCGGAACTCACACAGAGCAGTGCAGCAATGTGACCGATAGTTGCATTTTCAAAAGAGCCCCAGTAAAGCCCCGTCCAATAGCTGACACTGGTATCATGTTCGTTGGAACACTCCGATGGAGACACCTCTGCAAATATGCCCGAGTCATTCAACTGGAGGGATTTCATATCAAAATACATCCATGTCTGATTCCCTGAGTAAGGAGTGCAGCTGAATTGAGGAAAATGTACTTCCACGATATACTCAGCCCCGTCAGAGTCTTCGGGTTTTCTGATAGTGGCGTTCAGTTCGGAGCCAGTTAGGAGGTGACAGACTGGTGCGTCTCGTAAAGCGGGCACCCAAAGATCAACAAAAGAGTGGTTCAAGGCTGCATCCTTCGCTGTGTCACTTAAACTGAGCTTAGGAAACGCGAGTTCCTCATGTGTCCAGCGAGGATAGGTGAGGTTGTCTTGGAGGATGTACTGAGCCGTAGCGATGCTTTCAATGTCTGTGAGCATCGCCGGCGTCCCCCCTGCGACATAAAGCTGCTTATATGTCGCAAGCCGGTTGAAGGTATCTTCACGGAGAAATTCCGTCGTGGTATACCGTGGAAACTCGAGAGGTGAGAACAGCCCGCTTGTGATGATGGTCAGGAAAGAGGTAGCCAGTGTAGCAAGGGTCGTAGCTAGAACGGCGAAGTGTCCTGTGCGGACTGACTTGAAGATAACAGTTATATCCAACGCGTTTTGGAAATCAATCGACATGGACTGGTCGAAAGTTGCCCCGGTTGGTCGACGTAGATATGCATACGGCGCGAGAAGCCGGGTGTTGCCATCCACGCCTCCAAAGCTAAGACGGATGGCAAACATGAGAAGCGCAGGCAGCAGCGTCCACAGATAATGGATATACTCATTATTGGATACGTCTCCTAGGCCATCATTCTTTTGAGAGTTGTGGAGAAGAACCTCGAGAGCAACAATGACTGCAACGACGGCCAAGAAGATCGCAATGCGGAAGGGAAGACTGGGAAGTGGCTTCGATGTCGCTGGTTTTTCTTCTTTGCTTTCTCCGTCAGCGACGAGAGACTCATGAACAGAGGTACTGTCCTCCTTCTCGTGATTTACGACTTCAATAAAATGTTCTTGGTCCTGATGCTGAGAGGCATAATGCCCATGCGCTAGCCGCCGATGAAGAGTACTCAAGGATGATGCACTGGTCCCTGAAAGTGACTGGACAAGGGCGCTACTTCTTGACACAATGGCAGCAACTCCAAATATCGAATGGGGACTCCTGGGAGCCGTGAAGGTAACCTTTCGTGAGCGCTGGATGATAATCGCAAGGGCGAGCAACATCCCAAGTACAAGGCTGATCTCCATGATGCGAAGTGGGATCTCAGTCATGACTACCCGGTTTTCATTGACAATTGCTGAGAAACGTTCGAAGACTGTTGTCGGACCAGTCCCTTGTTAATGATCTGTGCTGCAATTGTGCGGTAGTAGGAATTCGTGATTCTTTCCAACAGCGTTTCGTTCAAGAGTATGGAGACATCCCCGGTTTCTTCGGCAATCCAGGCGCCTAGCTGCAATGGCACTGGAATTACATCAGAAAGGGGATCACTGTCTTTGCCGGCTTCTGGATCATGGAATGGAAAATTGTCCGTGGCCACGTCAACAGCCGAGTCTTCCATGATCTTCGGAAAGGCCGCAGCAATATCGACCCCTGAAACGCCAGGAAGAGTGGAATTGTTCGATTGCAATCTGTCAAGACGGACAGTTGAGAATGGCTCCGACACATTCCAGGTTGCGTGCAGATCAAACAAGGAGTATGTTGGCTTGCAGATGAGCTGAGCCGACCGACGAACGCTTACAGTTCCTTCGAAATCCCACTCATCGCTGCTGGGATTCTGGGTCAATTCAAGATCAAAAGCCACCACGACTATACGCATGCCCTCGAGACCTGGGCTGCCTTCGCAATGGTGTGATCTATAGAAAGCTTCGTAACGCACGTCATTGTTGACCATGTCAAATCTCATATCGGGGAGGCTACAGGATGGTGATGTGATGTTGACGGACCCTGCATCATTGCGCTCTCTCTCTATCGTAAGGATTTCCCATTCGTTTACAGTGAGACTAGCGGGCTCACACTCCAGCCGAGCTGCCATGCCAGTAACTGGAACGGTCAAAACCGCATTCGAGGGAATGTTCGGCGCGGAGAACATCTGGAAGACCAAGTCCTGAGTTGTGCCGTCGGGGTACGTTCCATTTTTAAACAGCACACTGTTCACAATATCAAACGGGTTCGAGGTACCGGATATGAAATCAACGTCGTTCCCGCTAAGTGTAGAGTCCAGACGGACGTCAATTTTGTCCTTTTGAACTGGGATTTCTTGCAGAGCGAATAGACCGGTGGAGACGATAATTATTAGACGTAGTAGCAAGGTGCACGTAATGGTAGCGGCCACAACCAGATGTCGACATTTAAGGGCTTTGAACAATGCCACTGGTAGCATGACGGAATGTAATCTAGCAGAAGACTCTGGCTGGCCTCCGTGGGCTTTTCCTGAATTGCCTGCCAGGGAGCGTTCTGCTTTGCCTGGAACTCCACACGCGTCCATAAGGCCGTGATGAGGGTGACGACGGCAGTGGGCCCATAGGTCCAGGCATAATGGCGGTTCGCTGTAGACGAAGCGATGCCGTGATTGACCTGGGAGACATGATAGAGGATCTCCAATGCCACGATGCCGCCGGCAAATAACACCAGGAATCCAAACAGGACCCGCCGTTGAAGATAAGCAGGTCGCCAGCCGATGTTTTGATTGTGGGGTTGTTTTTCATGTATCTTCCGTTTGAAATGACCGAACATGACGAAGATGCAGTTTTACCAATCCATCGATGGATGAGGTCTTCCCGACGTGGATGCCAGCGTTGCCATGAGGGCAGGGTGCCATCTAAATATGCCACCGACATATTGGGACAGGCTTTACAGCAACATGGGGCCAGAGGGCGATCCTGCATTAGTGAAAACAACAATTTTGCCGTTGATTCGAGGCTGTGACGGCTGCTGCAGCCGAAGCCTTGCCCTGAATCCTGCGGCTGATCGCAAGAAGGTCACTACTGTTAGAAGGGGGATGAACGCTCTTGGCATGTTAGGCATGCCATCTTAGCAAGGGCCCAAGGGGCTGATCTTCTCTCTTGGCAAGAGAAGCCACGGAGAACGTCGGCCATAAACCGCTGCAGGGCTCTACTCCAGTGGGGGCGAAGAATCCAAATCCCCCTTCCACCCTATGGGGTACGTTGACGTGTTAACTCAGGACGATCGTAATACCTGAGCTAACCCAGGCAGACAAAACAGACCGTGATTCGTCTTTGGCCACCAGAATATGGGTGGCTGAATGGCGCGGGACCCTAACCAAGAACACATACAGCTGATTGTTCATGGTGCAGTCGGCTCCTACAGCCTTGTCACCGACACGGCCAATGGATTGCAGATCATAACACAACTCGTGATATTCTGAATCTTCATTGGGCCACGGGGCAAGGCTTGTTTAGCACCACAGTTCATGAGGCTGAGCCACTCAGCCTCATGGACTGTGGCCCACCCGTTGAAGCATCATCTGATGATGCCGTGCTAGGGGTAGGCGTATGATATGTGCAGTATTGGGTGGACATGTTCAGTGTCAATGGAACTCACAGCAGCAAGGGCGATACTCGGCGAAATACCTTGTGGACCTGCCAATCTTGTCAAGGGACAGGACCGAGCGTACTCGGAAGGAACAATATCATTCTGCAAGGCAGCTGTACCTGTTCAATGCAGTTGGAAGTATATATTCAAAGATAATTTCAAGCGATGAGATGACTAAATACACTTCTGACACCAGCGTGGCTGGAGCTACCGTGTCTGGTGTCGTCGAGCCTCAGACAATACCGCATACCGAGCCGCTGTAAACCTTCTTGCCTTCTTCCCCAGATGATCATCGGAATTGTAATGCAGTTAATGGCAAAGGATATACAGGCAACTGCAATAAACATGTTCTCTAGACCTGTCGCTGCTATCCACGGGGTCAAACAGAAGACAAATATCATCGATAAGGCGTTGCGGATGAAAGTGACTGCGACGAATGCGTCACCGACGACCTGGCTTCATATCAGTAAACCATTTCCTGTTATGTGTTGTTTGTATCAAACGTACATTCTGATAGCAGTCCATCAGATACGAGAGGGACACATCGGCCAGCAGTGTGAACGAGAAGCCGAATACTCCTGCACCGACTGCAACCACGATCCAAGGAATGCCCTATGCATACTGCTTAGCAACAGATACAAGCCCCATATGAGAATGTAGACACTTACTCGAGCCATGCACAGTCCGAATATCAAGATACCTCCGGGACATATTACAATACCAGGAACCAACACCCATAGACGCATCTCCGGCTCGTAGATCCCATTGTTTGCCCGTGCACGACGTACAATCCACCAGTCACTGATGGGTCCACCGGCAATACTTCCCAGTACTGTGCCGATGAAAGTAGCCATATTAAAGAGTCCGATTCCCGATGCAGAGAAGCTGTATGGTTCCTCCAGCAGGTATGTAGACTGTGTCGTCACCAAGACCGAGAACCAACACAGCAGCGATCCATAGATTATCGCTGTATACGTAACAGCTGGGAAGGTGAACAACAGCTGGAACGGCTGGATAATATGATGTAAGACGGGTGTATCTGTTTTCGTCACCAGCGCAAGTCGCTGCCTGTAGCTCTTCTTCGACAGTGTAGCCGGTGGTGTGTCCTCTGGAGCATCACCACTGGGTGACAGCTTGGATTTTGGGGCCTCTTCGAGAGTATCTTCCTTTGCACCCACCTGCCCGGCAATTGTCACAACATACTTCGACTCCTCGTAGAAACAGACAAACAGGATAAAGGTCGCCCCGATCAGAATGGTGCACCACCACCATATCCACCTCCAGCCCTGCGAGATCGTAATGAACCCGGCAGGAACAAGCGCAACGTATGCTCCCATCGACACCATCACAAGATAAATACCATTCGCCCTACCTCTCTGATGTACAAAGAATAGATCGTTGACAGTCATCTGCACCATAACCTCGCTAACGGCGCCAGCCAGACCGGTTACAACGTTGGACGCGATAAGCTCCCACGCCGTGTTCACTTTGGCCTGCCAGATCGACCCTGCGATCTGCAATAGCAGACTAGCCAGGTAAACTGGTCGTCGGCCGTATTTATGAGCGAGTGAGATGGCGAATATGCAACAGATGCCTAGGCCGGCAAGGTTCGCTGCGAAGGAGTTATTCATGTTCTCGAAGGAGATCCCGAGTTGCTCGTTCATTGGGCCCCATGCTACGGTGCCTATGTCGACGAGGGTGAAAGTGAACAGGGTGAATACAGGACCAGGGAGAAGTTGACTGTTTTGCGGAGTTTGGACCAGTTCTGTTGCCGATCAGCGTCGTCCGGAGGGGGAAGATGGTTGTAGGCTTACGAGGGGATCATCTGGGTCCTCGGAGGGAGGAGGCTGTAGGACAATCGTATTCCATTCTGTCTTCGTTAGTGGTGGTGTTTGACGATGGATGTGATTCTCGGATACCTTCGATGGTGACTGTGCCCGGAGGCTCTATACCCGCATTCATGTTGGTTCGCGACACTTCGCAGGATCAAAATACTAGTAACGGGCTGTCCAGAGAATGCATTGCGAGAAATACTGGCTCTAGCAGGCAATGGGGGAGCTATATATCCCAGTCTTAACCCTATCATCCTCCTTGCTTTCCTTACCCCGCATGTGTGCACCCCGTCTACCCCAATCCACCCTCAATCCATATATTCCGACAGCTGTCGACTATCTCTGTATTTCTACCATCTCAGTATCTCTCGAAAAGCTATTTTTGCACCCTCTACTTTACTACCAGCCCAGGGAAACATATGATCAAGAGAATGTGCTGGACTCTTATCAACAACACGCTCATAGTCACCCTATCTGATCGGCTTCCCCTCACTTCACGTCCAGTCGGAGCGTCCGATAACCTATCATGGCTAGATTCATCTTCCGTTGAGCTATCGCGAGGAGCTTCTGCATTTGGACAAGCTCCTTTGCGCTTTGGCTACGATATCTTGAGTAGCCGAGGCACTATCTACGGCTCTTCAATGGGCGCCTATCAGGGTGTCAGAACTGGAAGACAAACTAGAATAGGACCCAATGAATCTAGCACAGCTTAACTGATGTTCTTGGCGTCTGTTACAAAGCTGGGGCAGACTTCTGCAGTCTTGCTGCTCATACTAAGCCTGCCATGTTCACAGCCAATCTAAGCGCTACATATTTTTCACAGGCCAGTAGGACCCAAAGTGTGTCCCATTATTCAATGGAATCATTCTAGAACAATCCTCCTTCGAGATTCTCGCCTGAACTTCACGATGGCAACCCGTAAAAGTTTCTATATGCACCACTATTACCTCAAATAGGACATATCTCCGCAACCTGGAATCCTCAATGCAACCACCGAACGATCTCCGTACAGATTCAATCACCGACCTATCCCAAAACAAGACCTGCAAACCCCGTACCCAGACTATTTTTATCCCGTCAAACCTACCGAGTGAACTCCACGGTCGGATCCGATGTACACCGCCACGCCGCCTCCCCGCCGAACAGATCTGGAGTGTGTGCAGAAGAGCTGAGTAAGGAGGGTGTCCCACTTTTGACCTGCAATCTTTGGTCCTGACATTTGCTTGGCTCCTGATCGATCGATCCGAGGATCGTTGATCCGTTACCCAGCAGGACGTGTTCAGGAATGTATGACGTCAGGTTTGTCTGGTATGTCTGCCACCGCATTCGATGCTTGACTTACTCCTTGTTATCAAGGGGTGGAGATGTGTAACGAAGGGTGTTTGTTGCTGTTCGGTCCCTGTGGTAAGGTTTAATTGAGTTATAGTAGAGTAAAGTAAAAAAGGTAGGGCTACTGTTCGACTTCACAAAGCTAATTGACCATGTAATGATCCTCAGGAGCGATAGAACAACTTCGCAATATACTATCAGGGAGTACCCGATCAACGCTAGACAGGCAGAACACTACACCAAGACAACAATATATACAACCCCATATTCCCTTCTACCCTTCCTACCCTCCTACCACTAATCGATTGGACAATCCAACTTCAACACACTATGAAACAAGCATACCCACATTATATCCCCATCAGATTAATAGCCGAACTCTTCTTCCCCTTCTTCAAAGTCTTTTCCAACCCCATAAGCGAATTCACCGCCATCTGCGCCCCCCGCACCGAATAATCCTGGCTCACAACCGGTTCGTCCGGAATATCCACGAACTGCCCAATCAGCGCGATATTGTCCATCCTCGGCGGAATGATCGGCGGCCGGTCACCGCACTGACGAGGCAGCAACGTGGCCGTACCCCGAGGCACGACACAGGGGATCGTAATCGAGTCCCGTAGGATCTTCTCCACAGGGAACTGCAGCTGATGAAGGACCTCCGTCAGGATCTCCTCGCCGGAGCAGTTGAGCATGGGCTTGGAGATGAAGTTCCCGTGATGTTTCGGGTACAAGGCATATCCCCACATGACTTGAACGTCGTCCGGCTGGCCCGGGAAGAGTGGCTGGGCAGGTAATCGGAGGGTGAGCAGCCATCGGCTGTCTTTGATCGTGACGAAGCAGCCGGTCCCTGGCTTGTCGCCGGTGAGTTGGGTGAAGCGGTTGAAGAACTCGGGGGTTTTGAAGGTGGTAGTGAACGAGACGAGACGGGATTCCGACATGCGCGTGCAGAAGTTATAGGCATTGCCGAACCGGGGTCTTTGGTCGAAAGTTCCAGCCAGAGAAGCCAGTTCTCGTCGAGGTCCTTTTCGATGTCCATGAATTCGAGCGACGGCGGGGTGATGTTTGTGCCGGTTGTTGCGCCGGACATGACGGAGCCGAGGGAAACGAGCACAATGTCGTCTGGTTTGACTGGGATGATGTGTTCGGGTTCGTCTTCTTTGACGGTGTGGAGTTCGGTGATGCGGTTGGTGTTGGTGCCGGGGATGGTTTCGGTGACGATGTCGGCGACGGTGGTTTTGAAGTGGAAGTCCACGCCCGAGGAGACGAGAAATTGTGCTACCGGGGAGATGATCGACTCGTGTCGGTTGTAGGGACCACGGTCTAATGCACGGGGAGTGTTGAGTTCGTGGATGTCGTGCATAAACCGGCAGGTGAAGCGGCGTAGTTCGGCGGCACTGTGCCATGGCTGGAAACCGAAGCTATATCTTGTCAGTCCAGTGTATCGGATATTATAGGGCGAAGGAAGCTCACGTAGTCGCCAACATCAACCAATAGTTCCCTTTGAAGAAAGTCTCATTAAAGTACTCGTCAATACGAGTCCGTCCAAGCGACTTCTCCGTCTTCGCCGTGAGCATGAACAAGTCCACCCGGTCCCGTAAACCCAAATTGACCTTCTTCGGCTCCGTCCGGGAAAGCCCATACGACTTGTGAGAAAGAAAGCGAGCGTGCGAGACCTCCTTCATGGAATGCTCCTTGTTGTACTCCAGGATGTCCTCCAACGCAGTCTTCCCCGGGTTATGCTTGGACGGGACCAGAGAGAGTAATTCCTCCACGCAGACATCGTTGAACTGCGGCATACCCCCAGCGCGAAAGTGGTAGCCATTCGTCGCATCGCCGGAGCTAACGGTGCCTCCGCCGGGCGTTTCGAGCTTCTCGAGTATATGGATCTGCGACGGGGGCACCTTCGCTTCCCTGATCAGGTATACGGCCGCCGTGAGCGACGGGAGTCCCGCTCCCAGGATCCAGGCGTTGACCTTTTGAGGGTCACGTCGATCCCGCGGGGAATTGCGTGTGGAGGAGGTCATTGTGACAGTGATCGACTCGAATCGGCATGGGGAAGATCAACGCTGCATTTTGAACGAAAGTTTGTTGTGTTGGACCTTTCGAGACGAGGGTTAGTTAAGCCTGACAAAGTGGCAACCAGGCTACACTGATGTCAGGCCCATCAACCGTCTGTCTGTGTTTAATAGCGCATGGTCTCGTTCATTCGGAAGTGGCTTCCTCTGGCCCAGAGCCAGACGTCCCTGGGGGTTTCATTCGGCTGTGTAGAGCGGTTTGGGTCGACCCACGTTGACGACATGACTACCACAGTTTGTTCCCCGGAATTCCGGGCCATTGGGGTTACTCATCATCTACATAAAATAGAACAGTTCGTCAGGTTAACCAACAGCACAGATACACAAAGTGTCACTGTAGTTCATGTCTGTCGTAAATTGGAGTATCTTCGTTCTAAACAGTGTCCCGTCTAATCCACAAAAGGACGCTCCTTCATCACCTCGATGAGCTCATTCTTAATCTCCTGCATGGTCTTTCGCCCCTTGCCCTCAAAATACCTCGGCCTAGGTCTTGCGTATCATATCCATGAGGATAGTACTTGTCGCCTTCGTCGCCCGGCACCGGCATGCCTATCATCCGACTGAGCCACGCTCCGGGTCCCCACCGATTCCAGAAGGTTGGCTGGACATAGTATGGGAGACCTTCCCAGATACGGACATGGAAGCGGCCCTCTTCATTTGGCTCGTCGTTGAAGACGTCCTGTCGGAGGAAGTAGGGACGAGGAAGAGAGAGGTGGCGCAGGTAGAATATTTGCGAGCCTTGAGTAGGGCAGCGAAGATCACCTGATATGACCGTGGGGGTTCCTCATACCTGTCGACATCGTTAGCATATACGCCCGCTCAACCTGGAGGATGCACTCACATCATAGCATTTCGCAATCTCTCGTCCATCATGCACGATGCAAACTTCACCCCAACCGGCTTGAGTGGTCTCGGCAGCGTGTAGACCAGCACATCCATCGTCTTGTCGGCCACCTCCTTGTTGGCTGCACTAGGCTTCATGTACTCCTCCTCGTACTTGTTACTCCAGACTTTGAGCTCCTCGATGAAGTGCAGTCCGTCGCGGAAGCCAGTCTTGCCGGACGGCAAGTCCTCGAAGCTGATTCCAAGCCCATCGCCCAGTCTCTTCCAGTACGTGCCAATCGCGCATCTCTCCAGGTCACTCATTGATCGCCATTCAAATAGTTGGACAAACCGGATGGGCTCCAGGGCAAACAAGCTTAGGGTGTAAAGCATGTCTGTCTCGAGAATCTTCCCGCTCGCTCGGTATCCCGTGTGCAAGAACTTTGTACGAGCAATAGAGGTGATGGTACGGTCTGAGGACGGGTGGAAGGACATGAACTGGCCGATGAGCGCACCGGTATCGGCATATCGCTTGAAGGAGGTGGCAGGGTTGGAGAACTGCGAGGTCTTGAGGAGGAGGGAAGAGATAGTAGGTATTCCGTAGGTCTATCGACAATTAGCATATCATCGTAACACTAGAAGTATGGGGACATACTCTGAAGAGGGCAAATTGCAATGCCTTCAACGATATCGAGGGAAACTCCAACTGCAGAATTCGCTTCTGTATGGCCCACGCATCGTGGGATGTCATCCGCGCCATGCCCTCCCTCGTCGCATACTGAGGATACGCCTTGTGGATGCTCCGCAGCCTCTGGAATCGTAGCGATGCGACAGCCGTCAGATACGTCGCGAAGAGAGCCGCCGCAACAGCAGCCCGTCTCGTAGGGTTCTTCCACAGCGCCGCAACGAGCGCGCGAAGAGGAGGTTCTTCAGCCCTGAAAGAACACGAGTCACTTGTTTATCCATGATGAACACGAAGGTATCTGGAATTCAACTTGGCTGACTGACCCCTCCAACAACCGACACACCGTAGAATCCAGATCCACGAAACTTTATACAGCCTGCCCAACAGCCACCGAAAGACACAACAACCCCATCCCGCCGCCGGATGTCCCTGCTATCCGTCGTACCACCGCCCGTGGAGCGCAGTGAATGGAAGCTCGGAGTGAATATTGAAGTCATATGCGATGATCCCCACGGTTGGAGCGGACCGAGGATACGCGGCGGGGGACATGTCGATCATCCTCAGTGAATTTACCCGTAGCAAGCTGCCACGAATGCCCTCCCACTGGGCAGGAATTAACAATCCTGCATGACTCGTCGGTCAGAGATTACCGAGGGTATCTCCATCTTGCAGGATCGACCGACCGGGGTAGCTTATCGGAGGCCGTGAACCGACATCGTACGAGATGAGGTCTTCGAATTGTTGGGCGTGCATTATCAAGCTTTGCGGGGAAAGCTCTGCTATTGGATTATGCGGGATACGAAATACGATGTTCACATGAAGATGCGCAATTTTGTCATTCTGCATGCCATCCTTCTCATTCTTGGTGTTGTTATTGGCGAGACGGTACGGCGTGTGTCGGCCTGCTGACACCGTTTTGCTGACAACGTTGAGGTTATTTGCGCGTTCATCGTACTTTATCGTGTCCTCTGAGGGAATAGCATATTCACTGCTTGTGCATATTGTTTGATGGCTGGGTATAGTCGACTTTCTACGAAATGTGGTCTCTGATCAGTCGGTATGTGTATTCGCAACTATGGATGGATACCAGGGACCACGATATCCACAACCATGACTACTTTATCCTATGAACAGCTGCTGGGAATGTCCAGGTAACAGGGATCCGCGCCATGCCGTATATGATCAAGTTAAAAAATATTCACATAATTCTACTCGCTAGTATTAGGGATGAATCATGATACTCTCATGGCCAAACGAGCGCAGAACCTCTATTAACAAACCCCAAACAATCACTTCGGTATAGATGTTACAGACCCCATCCTAGATCCAGGCCTGGATCCCATGATCGAAGCAGCCCAGGCAGAATGCGCCAACGACGATCCATCCCCTATGGTCGCCAGTATCTCCTCACGATCCTGCACATCCCGATCAATCGACGTCTGTACCATGATATCACCCATTGGTAGTAGGGACCGAGGCCTTGGTGCCTCCTTAGACGGAACTCTACACGCCTTGGACCGGACCTCTGAATATGCGTCTTGCGAATTATTCGTGAAATAGACAAACTCCGGGAATAGCTGGGCTATATCTGACGGGGGGCGGTTGGACTTTTCCTCTGTTTCCGCGAGAGGCGAGTGTTCGTAACCCGCCGATGCAGCCTTGAATCACGGGGGCATGAGACAACGGAGGCACAGATGATGGCGAGGTAGAGTTCGCAGAGAGTCCAGATTGTTTCGTAGGTGCCGCTTTCTAGGTCTTGTTAGTTTGAGTTGCGAGGGAGAAGGTGGTAGAGCGTACGAGTTAGGTCGCCGGTTTTGTAGTTCGGGAACTCGACTAAACGCATCAGACTGAATATACACACCCTGTTTCCTGTTAGCTGGCTATACGGTCAGGAGTAATACGTAAAACGTACAGTCCGGCCCAGAGAAGAGCAATGTAATCTGGACCTTTTGCTGAAGAGCCATTTTCATCCGCCAAACAGCAATCACCGGGATGAGAAGCAGCACGATATCTTCTAATAGCGAGAATAGGCCGATCGTGATGAATAGTATCGTGTATCCGCCGAGGCAGCGCCCCTCGATGCTCTTGATCCAGAAGTATTGTGGCGGCATGCATTGTAATGTATTCGCCACTATCGCCGAGATAGCCCATGCGATTGTCAATACCAGTAGCACTGTCGTCGTGCGGCGTATATACGGCACGGTGCCTAGGAGTCGGCGGAGGAGGATGATGACCGAGACCTTCACGCAAAGCTGGGCCAGAGGCCAGAATTTCTGGGTGATCCAGAAGAGCTGTGCAGGTTAGCCATGGAAGTTGGAGCGTGATGCGCGTCGTTCGTACCAGTGTCACTCGGCCCCGTGTCTCTCTCGGTAGAGAATAGATATCTTGTCCGATACCATTATAGGCAACTATCCATGTCAGTTGGTTGCCGATCAGAAGGAAGAGTATCACTAACTCATGATTGTGCATATTGACATCCCATAGCAAAACATCAATCCCAACGCCAGAAAATAGTCTCCGGAATCCCAATGTCGCGTCGTCAGATGCCGGCTATACAACCGTAGGAGAAAGAACAAGGTCGATAATGAGGCCCCAGCGATAGAAACCGCAAGAAAGCTCACTTTCCACTGTTCCGGACTTGCCATCGGCTATGAATTCAAACCGAGCAAGACAGACCGTGTCGCTCAATTGCAATCAGCGGGAAAGACATGCGTTGTAGTTGAATATCGTTCACAACGCCATGGCGTCGTACTCGCATTTCCGTTCGAAAATAGGGCAATCCACGAACCACACGGTGCAAAGATGTGTTTGTCCAAGTCAAGCAGGTAAGGAACCCAGGAACAACGATCAAGACGAGGTTAAGAAGGTGCTCCGATGTTGTGGTGGTGGTAGCAGTGTGAAGGCGAGGCGTGCAGAGTCTTGATGTCATACTGCAACTCTATCATCTTCATTGTCGCACCCATTGGCTCACGAACAACGCCCAAAATTTCTCCCCGGCGCGTATCCGCAGGTCTTGCCGCCGTCTTCAGAGGATTTCATCCGGATTCGCCGAGCCATATCGAGGACTGCTAATTTTTTGACTCCAATTGGAGCCTGTCTGTTGGTGAATCGACTAGACCCACCTCCGGCCGAGGACATATCTTGGGACGCCGGGGCCGCCCCATCGAACCCTACTTTTGGGTCTATGCGTGTACCTTCCTTGCCCCAAATTCAGCCTGACTCGGGTGACCGACATCGATGCCGAGGGGGTATAACGGGAAGAATGCTCGGAGTGGAACCCGGGCCACGATGAGCCCCCACGAGGACTCCATCGCTCTCGGGGCGGCGAACGGTTTCCATATGTAGAACCTCCGTCCGATTCTTCTACCTTATTCTCGTCTTACGATACTCTTCGTAGTAGGTATGGTCCGTCCGGAAATAACTAGAGAAAACCACGCGAATGGCCGAGCTTGTCTAGGATTCCCACTCAGCTGCGTAACATCGGAGAAGCAACTCCAAACTACCTAGTGCGTTCGCTCTGTTCCATCGCCTCTTTCGCCATCCGGGCCTTGCGTCCTACCTCCCCTTCGAACGCCGCGATTTGGCCGAAACGTGCTTTCCAGAATTCCCATCTCTCCGGGCACATGCTGCCCGGGCCGTTGTACAACGTGCCACCGCGGAGGACTCTGTTTTCTTCCTCCTCCCCGGTGCGCGTGGCAATGTGGTGGGCTATGGTTGGCCCGGCGTGTTTTATCCATTCTGCTGCGGCTGAGATTTCGCATTCGAAGGTTGGGCCGGTTGCGTCTTCTTCTAGGGCGGAGCGTAGTACCCAGATGGGAAATTCGACCCAGGACACCGAGGGGAGGGCGGATAGACGTGCGACGAAGGAGTTGAGGTTGATCCATTCCTGTACGGCTGGTTCCGATGGTGTTGTAGTGGTTGGTTGGAGCTAGTGGACTTAGTATCTATTGCTGTCATTCCCAGATATGGTGATAGGGGTGATGCACGTACAGGTCCATGCTTCGCGATGCTGGGTCCAAGTAGAGCAAGTCACTCCAGAGACGCGTGTCATTCTACGCTGAGTCAGTGAATGAAATGTATGAGGCGAGGGTGAGCATACCCCCCATATCTGTATCGTTGTTGGGGCCAGTCCTGCCAATGCACCAACCACCGCGACTAACCGGTCGACAGACGGGTGGTCATGAGGGATCTGTTTGGCGAGGTTGATGAATGTTTTCCACGTTTCCCAGGAAATCCTCTATATCCATCCCTCGGTTTGCAACGCGCTCGCGAGATGGTTGATCTCGTCGGCTATCGCAGCGGTGGGACAGCGCTCGACGGCTGGAGATACTCCTGGAGAAGTTCAAAGACTTTCGTCCCCTCTTGGGAAGGGGACTTGACATTATGCGATATGGAAAGAACTGCCATTTTGCGTTATCGGAGTGAGTTGGAGAATGAAGATGGTGAGCATGTTTATATGTTGCGTGGTGGGGGTCGCGGAGATCTTGGACAGTTGGCAGCAAGGAATCACAGCGCTGCGTTGCACCACGAGCGGCCTTCTCCGCCGACTAGTCCTTAGTATCGTACCTATCTCTCTATCTCGTTGCTTCAATACTACCCTAGAAACATGTGCATGTGCAGATTGGCCGATAGTCTTGGCCGGTGATTAGGCTGAATCATGCTTCTTATTCGGGGGGCAGGAAATGTCCGGATATCCTACAAATAAACCAGACAAATAATATACAGCCTTCCTCTACTACATGTGTTCTAGACAGTAGAGTCTTCTCGCTACTGGTCTCTATATTTACATATTCACTATTCCAGCCCACAAGGAAACCGGTTCTCACCGATCCACGTCATGACTACCGGTGTGGGGTATGTAACCACAACCCCGCACGCATCAACCATCCCAGTACACTTTTACTCTACACCTTACTCTACACCTTACTCTACACTCCTTATCCATAGACAACTCAATTGAGCCTGTATTCAACCTCTTCAAATCCCCACAAGCGAGCAACATGCCAGACAAGGTAGTCTCCCTCCTCTACGACCTCATCGAGGTCCCCTCCAACAGCGAACACGAACAAGCCGTCGCCCTCTTCCTTGACACCACCTCACCTCCCTCGGCTACACCGTCGAACGCATCCCCATCGCCCCCGGCTCAACCCGCGAAAACGTCTACGCCTATCTCGGCTCCACCCGGAAGACCCGCGCCTGTCTCAGCTCGCACATGGACACCGTCCCGCCGCATATCCCGCTGCGCGTGGAAGGCTCGACGATCTACGGGCGGGGCGCATGCGATGATAAGGGCCCATGGCGGCGCAGATCTGCGCGCTGGAGGAGCTGCGCGCGGAGGGTCGCGTGAAAGAAGGCGACGTGGCGTTGTTGTTTGTGGTGGGCGAGGAGAAGGGGGGTCCGGGGATGATTGCGGCAAATGATCATGATCTGAGCTTTGAGGGAGTGGTGTTTGGGGAGCCGACGGAGGGGAAGCTGGTTGTTGGGCATAAGGGGCATTTGGTGTTTGAGTTGATTGGGGAGGGCAAGGCCTGGTAGGTTGCGTTGCTCCATCTGTTGCTGTTGGTATCGGTGATATGCGGAGTGAAAGCAACGCTAATGATGTGGTCAGTCATTCGGGTTACCCGCACCATGGAATCAATGCGAACATCGCCCTCGTCGAAGCATTGAACGACTTCCTCACGACCAAGTTCCCCGATTCGGATCTGCTGGGCCCGTCCACGTTCAACATTGGGAAGCTCGAGGGGGGTGTTAGCTACAATATCGTTCCAGCAGCAAGTAAGGCGCTCTGTGCAGTGCGCGTTGCGACGGATATGCCGGGCATTAAAAGATCGTGGCTGATACTGCGGCCAAACATCCGAATGTTCGGCTGGAGTTTAAGTTTGAGTATCCGGAGACTTTGCTCGACCATGACGTTGAAGGTATGTCTTTTGGAATTTATCTCTAGGACAGTGATTAACACGTACAGGGTTCGAAACTGCACCAGTGTCGTTGGAACGGATGTACCCCGGTTCAAGGGGAATCATAAGAAGTACCTCTATGGCCCCGGATCGATTCTGGTTGCTCATGGCGAGAATGAGCAGATTGAGGTGTCGGAGCTGGTGGAGAGCGTCGAGAAGTACAAGACGTTGACGATGCATGTACTGAATAATGCATGAGCTGGCTGTCGGCACTGAAGGCTCGAGTACCCTTGCATCGTGTGTGTTCCTTATATATATCGACTCTTTAGGGACAGTACAATTGATGCTGTACACAGAGAAGTGAAAGTTGACTGTGCAGTCCTTGACACATACATCGGAGCAATGCAAATCTGAGATCTGCGTGAGAGGATCTCTGCAGCGCGGGCGTGGGCATGGCACTGAGAACAGACTGATGACCAACCACGGGAGACGTCGCGTTCGGAAAACAGGAGCCTCCGCTTAGTCACCGCAGATATGCAAGCCCATTGGATGCCACCCACAGACAAGCATCCTGCAGCCAATGAAGCATGAAGATGCTGATTCCAAGATCTAATAATGGAATTACGGAGTAAGCCAAAAAATTATCGATAATCCCGCGCCAGGGTAAAGCTTCTGGTGGGGGAACCCAGTGCGGCTCTCTTCCGAATGATTTCTCAGCCTCTGAAATCTTTGTCGGCATTATTAATCCCGACCGCAGTCTGACAAACCCGCCCATAATTTCCCTAATTCCGATCTCATTGGCCACCAATGGCGGATCGGACCGGCTCAATGGGACCATCACCACGCTGGAGGGATAACAATCACACAACAGCAATAGCGGGGAATACACTCGCAATTTTTATATAAACCGCGCTGCCCCTCCAAACAACACATCACTCATTGACTCTCTCATCCCACTCTATACCCCGTCTACACTCCCATCCCTCTATCTCCCTCACGGCAACCATCACAATGGGCTCTACTCAGGTCGAATTCAAGAACCCCGCCACCACCACGCTCCTCGAGCTGGTCAAGGCCCGCCGTACCTACTACGGCCTCAAGGCGGAGAGCCCCATCTCCGACGCCGCCATTGAGAAGATCGTCGAGGATGCCGTCCTCCACGTGCCCAGCTCCTTCAACACCCAGACCTCGCGTGTCGTCCTGCTCCTGAAGGAGGAGCACCAGAAGGTCTGGGACATTGCCATTGGCGCCATGGAGGGTCTGGTTGCCGCTGGTGCTGTGCCTAAGGAGATGTTTGAGAACCACACCAAGCCTAAGCTTGAGGCTTTCCGTGCTGCTTACGGAACTGTATGTCCCTTGTTTGATGGATTGTCTACTTTCGGGTGATTGTGCTAATGAGCATTAGGTCCTCTTCTTCGTTGACTACGAGTCCCTCGCTCCTATCAAGGAGAAGTTCGCCATCTACGCCGACAAGTTCGATCCCTTCGCTCTGGAGTCTAACGCCATGTCCCAGTACCTGGGTATGTCTTTCCTCGCTTATGCCATTCCAATCAGAGGGAATGAAACTAACAGAGTATAGTCTGGACCGCCCTCCAGTCCGAGGGTCTCGGCGCCAACCTCCAGCACTACAGCCCCCTGATCGATGAGCAGATCCAGAAGACGTGGGATCTCCCCGCTTCGTGGAAGCTCGATGCCCAGCTTGTGTTTGGTACTCCTACCTCTGAGCCTGGTGCGAAGGAGTTTGCTCCTATTGAGAACCGGTTCAAGGTTTTCGGCAAGTCGGCATGAATGATGAATGATGTTCTTATGAATACATAGTTAGCGTTAGAATTATGCATACTTCTTATTCCTGTCTTTTTTTCATAAAAAGCCATCTGATTGGAACGCATTATATCAGCTGTTCCTTAGCATTGGGGGGTTGTCATTCCGAGTGTCTGAATCCTCATCGATGGATAGGTGTCGCACTGGACAGACAACTCAATATAGAACCAGTACCTAGACCAACCACTCCACCAATCTATCCAATGATCGACATTAGGCAACGAGCAATCGCTACGAGAATCAAGAAACATCATTAGAGCAGAACCACCAACCACTAATGCAAGCGTCCATGGATATCCCTTCGATCCACCAGAAAGCAAACCGCCAGGAACAAACCAACAGCATTGGCTGAAATATAGTCCTACCAGTCCCACTGTTACAAATCTCTACAATCCCTGAAGAATGGATGCTAAAATTAGGTATCGCTCCACAGCGTTGTCCTGAACTAAGCTTTCCGCTGGTCCACTCGTACTCGTTCCTGAATTGCCTAAAGCGGTAATAATCCCATCCGCTGAGGCTGCCACTACTATGCAAGGATGGATATAAAAGTGTAGGTAGTCTGCTCGGCAGGTTGCAGTCGATCATACTCTCCAGACATTTCTTTTCGTCTGAAGATCTTGTATACGAGACTAAAGATGGACACACCTTCCACCCAGGCGTCAATGGATCCTCCTGGGTCGAATTCTACCCCTACGACCCATCCGACACAGCGGGATACGCCTTTGTGGCTATCTTCGGCATTCTTACCGTCGCCCATATAGTCCTCATGTTCCCGTACCGGGCTGCATCGTTCATCCCCCTCGTGATTGGGGGTATATGTACGCCCTTCCTCCCCCACAAACCCATACCAATCCAATCATACACAACCCATCAACCATTCAATCTAACAAGTTGTACAACGAACAGGCGAAACATTCGGCTACTACGGCCGCGCCTGGTCGCACACAGACCGAACCCGAATCGGCTCCTGGGCGCTGCAACAAATGCTCATCCTGTGCGCCCCCCCGTTCATCGCCGCAACAATCTACATGATCCTAGCGCGAATCATCCTCGCCTTCAACGCCGCGCATCACTCCCCCATCCGGCCCAAATGGGTCACCACCATCTTCGTCCTCAACGACGTCATCTGCTTCCTTACCCAGATGGCGGGCGCGGCGTCCAGATCACGGGGGACCCTGACGTGATGGATATCGGGCGAAAGGCGGTGGTGGCGGGGTTGGTGTTTGCGTTGGTGGTGTTTGGGGTGTTTGTTTGGGTGGCGGTTGTGTTTCATCGGCGGCTGGGGAGGGAGCCCACGCCTGTGTTGTTGCAGAATCCGGGGTTGAGGTGGAGGGGGTATATGTGGGGGTTGTATGCGGCTTGTCTTGCGATCATGGTGAGGAATTTGGTGAGGCTTGTGGAGTTTGGCGAGGGGAAGGGGTCGAAACTTAGTGGGAGGAGGTTTATGTTTATGTGTTTGATGCGGGTTTGATGGCGGTGTCGATGGGGGTGTTGATTTGGTGGCATCCGGGGAAGTTGGTCAAGGCCGTGAGAAAGGCGGAGAAGGCGGGGAGGTTTTGTGAGCCGATGGTTGGGGGTGGGGATGTACCTTTGGCCGGGGTGTATCAGAGGGTTTAATTCTGTCTCTTGGTGTTATGGGTTTGGTGATATGGTTGTTCTGTTTATGTACATGTTGAGGGTAGCTGAGGCATATCGTTTCATTATAAAGCCGTTTCATCAAGTCCCAGAATACTTCGGAGTAGTATAGTTACACTGGCAACACTAAATAACCATGGAATCTGAATGAATCACCTCCATCGGCCACTCAATCCACCGATGAAACTCCTGTCGTAATGACATCTGAATCCCCCCGATAACATGTCTATCCCATCCCACCATCAACCCACACCTCCCCATATACTTCAAAAGTATACACCACTGCGCCAGAATCACCAACGCAAAACTGTCCTTCTCCTGAAGTAACCCCACAAACTCCTCCGGAAGTCGATAGATCCATCCAATAACAGCCGGCATGAGAGAAATCCCCTCCCGTCCCTGACTGCGGGTTTTGTACGTCTCGTTGAAGGTCTCAAACAGCGTCCTGCAGACAGATTTATACATCTGCCGTGCATCGGTGTCCACAACCTGCTTCTCGAGATAGTTTCTAAACTCCTCAATGTGATTCTTATGTTGCACGAACTCGTCCATCAACAGCGGACTAATCTCCTCAACAGGAGGACCCGGAACCGGCTCCATAATCCCGGAGAAGATCTCACTATGTTTCGATTGAAGGATGGAGCGAACCCCCGCATCAGATCCAGCCACTCTGCCTGTCCTTTCGCGCTGAAGACAATATACTCGCCCGCCGGCGGACCATGTCCGAAATATATCAGACAGATAAGCACGGCGGAGATGTATATCCGCTGGCAGTTTTCCGAGTCGAGATGCGCCAGTACCGACGTCACGGATCGCACACCAAAGGTAAAGTGATCATCTGCTTGGCGGATGTATGTTTCTCGTAGCTCTGGGTGCTGAGACGCTAGGTGGAGGGCCGAAATGGCTAGGATGAGATGCAGGATGGACGGAAAAGTGAAGCCCCATTGTGGGAGGTGGACTTGGTAGACTTTGTGGATGTCCTCCGGTTCGTGGATTAATGTTTTGTAGGTTGAGGTGATGTAGTTGTGGTAGAGCTGGAGGTCGGCGAGGGAGATGCCGCCGCTGTTACTGTTGTAGCTGACGGAGAGGTCACATTGCACGCCTGTTGAAATCGTAGTAGTGGAGGTCGTGGAGGTGGGTGGTGGCTCGCTGGGCGACGGACAGGACAGTGTCTGGTACTTGGACTGTCGGAAGCGAAATGGTGGATTCGACACGCCGCCACCAGCTGGGGGAGACGGTGTCGCTGAATTTGAACCCGCTACATTGCCAAAGTCGCAGTCGATTGAGTGCTGCAGGCAATTCGTGCAGGAGGGCTTTTTCTCATCGCACTGCGGGCTATCAGCATAGTGGTCGGAAAAATCGGACAACTGGACATGGCGTCGCATGCAGAAAATAACACGCAAAACATGTAGAATTGCCATCGCTGCTCTCTTGGAAGACCCCCACTGGATGCAAAGCAGCAAAGAGAAGGACGGCGGCAATGGCAGAAGGAACTCACTTTAACCCGTCGTCTCTTGCAGTTCCTACACCCTAACCGAGACTTGTGATGTGTCCGCCGAGAGCGGATCTTACTCTGCAGGGCACTCTTGTCCATCCTTGGGGGCTCGAGTCGCATACTTCGCTACTGAAGTGCGTCGTATTCGTTCCCTTTTATCCGTTCTGGGTTGTCTCAGGCAGCGAGGAGGGAATGTCACGTGATATACATCGACCATGGGACCGCCCCTGGACAGGTCATGGTTGATGGAAGGCAATGTTGGGACCAAGGGAAGTGGGCTTTTTGAATAGTTGGTGGTTTCATGAAATTATCTGCCTGGCTTGTGTGGTGGAGGTTGGTTCTATTTTGAGATTGATCGACGATGATGTACGGGTTGTATATGCATCTTGTTTCAATCAATCTGTATACTGAGAGTACGAATTGTTGCCTAAGTCATATGTGTTAATAGCATCTTGAGCTTCGGATATTTTCAAGAAAGATCCCTGTCGATGCAATGCAGCTGCACCTGAGGGTCTTCCTGCCTGAGGCCATCAGGCATTCATTTCCTCGAATGATATAGGAACTCCAACTTCTAGGAAATTCAAAAAACACTCTAACAAGAGGTTCCAGGCTTATTCAAGTTGCTACAGAACCTGGAAATGATAGTTACACCATGCACAGTAGATCCGGTCTTGACTTAGCGACAGCAAATATCGCTACCATGATAGGGCGCGTTGTCTTTAGATTAAGTCATTCTTGTAGAAGGCATTATGCTTCCGGAAGATCTGTTCCGTTGCATGGCGAGTTGACTCATGGGCCATTAAAAAGAAAAAGCTGATTGGCTGCAAAGAGCCCCAGTGCGAGGAGCCTGTGTCGACTGACGTAGGTGTCACCTAGATCTTCTGAACTTTTTTTATAGGATATGTAACAGGCTCAGAGCGGTCTGGACTCGGAAGTCCAGGCTCCTGATAGGGTTGTACAGCGCGGCAAGTGCGGGTTCATCAAATCCATGCATAAACGGGACTTGGTGACTACGGGAGAGAGATTGGAAAGAAATGCCTGAAAGTTGTTTGACGTAAGGGGCATTTTAGTGTTGGTTGAAAGTAGGTTATGGGATGACTCGTCCGCTATGATGTAGAGATGAGGCTCTTCGGGGGTGTGGGGAATATATGTTTACACCGCAGTGACTCCACAGGGTTCAGCTATCCTGAGACCAACGTCGAAGACAAGTCTAGACTGGGTGTCAAGTCTACTTAGAATCCCTGCACCTGTGACTATACCAAAGGACTAGTGAGCCCACCAGGCATACCAGGCATACCAGGCATACTGCAGGAATCAAGACAAGCTCCAGCTGAAGGGGTGAGGGCAACGAATTGGGCATGCTGACTGGTCTAAACGGAAGAACCAGGCTGACAGATGGCTCATGAGTCAGACTGGCTGTTACTCATGGCGATCAGCCCTCCCATCGAATGATCCCACGCGGGGCTCATCGCCTCACAGGCAACCACGCTGCATACTGCGGCTTGGCGCAGGAGTCCAGTAAGCCTACGGAGTCTTCATAAAGCTGAGCTGCTGTCATTCCGTGTCTGAAGCTGCATCGTGCTCTTTCGATTCCTTGCTCTTTGACGGGCCTCGCGAAGGCCGCCCATATTCCTGCTGATACTCGATCCTTTGCTTCCCCGCTGATACCCCCGCATCCGTTCATCACTGCGAAACACCAGTGACCACCAGAGCAACGAGACCACCATGGCTCTCATCGACCTACCCACCGAGCTGCTGCTCGGGGTATGGCACTATCTCGACGAGGAACACGACATGAACCGACTCGTACAGACCTGTCGTCGGTTGTACACCGTCTGCAACGGCCATCTCTACCACCACAACGTCTGCCACGGCGGACAGGCCATTCCCTGGGCGGCCGAACACGGCCGTAAAGACACCCTCCAGAAGCTGCTCGATCAAGGCGCCGCACAGATCATCTACTACGACGAATGGCCGCTGTTCACCCGCCGCCGAGCACGGCCAAACCGGCATCATCGAGATGCTCCGGACGCCGGCAACACCCCCGATATGAAAGACGACCGCAACAACACCGCGCTCTTCCACGCCGCAAAGGGCGGCCACGTCGAGGTCATCAAGTTACTCCTCGCCAAAGGCGCCGAGGTCAACGCCCTCAACAACCGCGACGAGTCCCCCGTGCGATGGACCATCAAACACAAGCATCCGGAGAGTCTGACGGTGCTCCTGGACCACGGGGCCGATTGCGACCGTCTCGAATCGAACTATACGGCCTTGACCTTTGCCGCGAAGAGAGGCGACAAGGACGCCGTGAACATCATCCTCGCCCGCACCAACGCGATCAACACCCCCGACTCGCAATACAACCGCACCCCGCTCATGTGGGCGGCGGAGAACGGACCGCCGGCATTCCGGATCGTGAAGGCGATCCTCGACGCGGGCGCCACTATCCACGCCCTCGACGCAGCACGGTTTACGGCGCTATCGCATGCCGTCCAGGCGAAGGCGCCACGGGTCGTCGCGATGCTGCTGAATCGTGGGGCCAATCCCGATGGACCGGCCGGGGACGGCAACACCTGTTTGATCGTGGCAGCGCGGGGAGGCAGCGCGAAGATTGTCAACTTGCTGCTAGCCAAGGGCGCAACGCCGGATACCAAGTCCCTCACGCAGGAACGAACGCCGCTGGCGACGGCGGCCGAATGCGGAGCACACACCGTCATTCGCATTCTCCTGAAGCAGAAGGTCGATATCGAGGCGCGCGACAAAGAGGGGAGGACACCGCTGGCGGTGGCCGCCATGATGGGCACGGTGAAGTGTGTGGATGCGCTGCTGGAGCATGGCGCCGAACCGAATTCCGTCGACAACTCGGGACTGACCCCGTTGGCATGGGCGGCGAAGAAAACGAATTTGCTCGCGCTGCAGCGCCTGCTGAAAGTGCCGGACGTGCGCGTCAGCACCGTCGATGACGAAGGCAAGACGCCCCTACACTACGCCGTGACGAAACAGCATGTCGCGATCGTCCGCGCTCTCCTGCGGCGAGGCGCCGACCCAACGATCCGCGACAATCAATTCCGGACCCCGCTGAGCATCGCCGCCGAGCACGGCTATACCAAGGGGCTCTGGCCCTGCTGGATGACGGCACGTCGCGAAAATCCTGGAGTGCGCGTGTCCACACCGTCCCCGAAGACGCAGACGCAGAATGTCCCTGTCCATCCGGACGATTTATCCGCGACGGTCGCGGGCGCGCAATCGACATCGCAGACGACGTCGGTCGAACGCCGCTGTTCTTCGCGACGAGCCACGCTCACGAGGATATCGTCCGGCGCTTCTTGCGCGTGGAAGCTCGGCCAAAGACACCCCCACCACCGCAGATCGCACCGCATTCTCCATCGCCGCAGAACGCAAAGACGCGTCCATCTCCGACCACGAGTTCTACCAGACACAGTATATCTGGCAGTGGCTGCGATATCCGGCTGAGACATGCGTGGATATGGCGCGGGTCCATGAGGCGAACAACCTTCCCGGCAAATCGACGAGTCGGATTACCCCTGGTGCGACAACTGCGGGGTGCACTTTTACCCTTATGACATTATGTACCATTGCAGCTGCAATGGGGATAACTATGATCTGTGTGCGGAGTGTATTCGCGGGGGAGTCAAGTGTTTGGATGATACGCATGAGCCGAGGAGAGGGAGTGGGCTGGCGGTGATGCATGACATGTATGCGAGTGCATGCGACAATAATGCTGTATAATGAGTGATGATACGATGAGACGACTTATGTTCAATTGCATTGTGTATTAGCTTTTGATTAGTTACTACAGTTGGAATTGATTCTGGCTCCAGATCGCCATTTGACCTATATCAACGGTATTTACCCCTTTCAATGATTTACCTAGGCCCTCTGTATATATGGTTCACGGGGCTAGTAGACTGAAGACGCAGAAGAAGGAATGAGATACAGATCAGCTATAAGAATATGCGAGTAATCTTCAGACGCTTTGGAGGGGTTGGTCTTCCCAGCCGAATTCCTATCAGTGCATGGTCCATGCCGCAGCTTTGGCTCGGTGGTTCCTCTAGATTGATCATTAAGGTTTCACAGCGTTGTTGCTGGAAGGTATATCTAGCTCTGGGATATCTGGTCATGTTGCTACCTCGTTCGAACACAAACCCTGATGGTCTAGTTGGATATGACGTCTGACTGTAATGGAAGACATTTAATCAGAAGGTCGCTGGCTCGATTCCGGCTCGGGGGAGTTCCTTTTTTTGCATTTTTGCCCCTCGCCGATGTACCAGTCGGGTGGATACTCTGATTGAATTATTCATTTTGCCGAATGAAGGTTTGGGTAGAAAGAAGTACAGAGGCAAATACCTACTTTGTACATCTGTTGTTGTCGTGCATTGTCGTATCCGCCATTCGCAGAGGTGTCACGATTGATCGTGTCACCTTAGCTTCGCTTGCATTCTCCTCTTTGCCTTCTTCCAAATACATCTTGTGTAATGATGTCCGGCGGATGACCATCGCGCAAGAATTATCGATCATTACCATTTATTTGGACGGGCTAGGGGTCTCCATCAAGACAATGCAACCACAGAGCAAAAAAATGGAAAGCAAAAAGAAAAGTCCCCCGAGCCGGAATCGAGCCAGCGACCTTCTGATTAAATGTCTTCCATTACAGTCAGACGTCATATCCAACTAGACCATCAGGGGATTTGTGACGGTGGGGCAGAAAATATCGATACATGAGGGGAATATATGAAATCCTCTTCGATTCTTGCCGCATTCCTCCTTCGGTACCGTCACGCAGGCAATTGATCGACTGTCATTTTGCTACAATGCTGGAGCTTGTCTAAGATATTTCCAAACGTACATGGACTTTAATATGAACTTCATCCCCTCTGTCCCTTCGTTAGTGACAGTTGATGGAAGTCTACCTATTTGAAAGTCTACGAGCCCTGATTTAAAGACGGTGACACCCCTGAATTCTAGTATCGATCCTAATACTAGTTTCTATTTTGTCAGTGGGAGAAAATCCTTGTGTAAGTTGAGCCAATAAGTTGGGGACCTATCTTGTATATTGAGGATGTGTGATCCGCTCCATTTCCAGGTATGGCCCCCTGCGACCGTTGTTTCTAGCTGGAAGGATCAATCTGATCCTCGCTCTTCTACCCGTTTTCTGGACAAGAAACCTGTTAGATTGGGTGGTCGACCGAGACGGAGCGGTTCGCCTTCCCATAGCCAGACCATCAATCATAGCTAGTGGTAGTTACATTGTGCAGCGCCATGACGCTTATGTATATGTGATATGCACTGCGGCGTAGTGAGTCCGAAGACAGGTGTCTCACTCCCCAATGAATTGTTAATTCAGAGTTCTAGCAAGAGTACCCTGCCAATACCCTATGAAGGGCCTATTGTGATTGTTGGGCCCATGGATTCTGTGGACGAACATCTGGAGGAGCAGCACGAGGCGAGTCAAACCCTAACTGCTTGGGGCATGCGGCACGGCTATCATCAGGGTTCCAGGTCACCACGCCATTATTACTCTGAACGAACCTGAGATACATATTTAGTAGCCCAAGGCTCCGGTTCTGAACCAACAGCCGATTACTATGCCATACAATCATTTTTATAAGGGTAGTTGTTTAGGGGTAGGTCAGGGGTAGGAGCGGTCATTTTTCCAGTTCCAAGGCGTCTGTAGAGGGGTACTACCTGATATTAGTTCAGAAAAGCTAGTGTTGGCAGTACCTGTGCCTAAAAGATCATCTTCTTACGGAGTACTCCTAAACCACGCCGAAGGTTACCCCGATCCCGGTCCTGACTCAAGCCGACCTGTATGCCCCCGCAAATTTTATAGTAGTAGTTCTACTCCGTAATGGCCAGAGGTACGGTAGATAAGATCCTTTTTCTAAACAAGCCGAAGGTTCTTCCGGTTCTGGCTCTGACCCAACCGGAGTGTTTCTGACCCTAACCGAGCTGGATCCACCGGCACGTTTTGCTGCGCCCCGGCGGAGATTGGCCTCCGTGAATCGGGTCTGATTGGTTATTCGATCGGCTCGAATACCTGCGGCGCAATGGCGAGATGAGACCCTGGATCTGGCGGTTTCTCCGTTGTTATCGCCCCCATGGACGGACGGACAGACGCAGAGTAGTACTCCGTAGTGGCAGCGGAACCGACGGCCCCAGCCCCCATTCACTATTGTTCGCGCCGAGAGACCAGCCGGGCTTTTATGGGGCTAAGGGTCATGGCGTCTTTTGCCCAAAGCACCCATCAGGTTAATTTTGTCCGTTCGTTTAGCTCCCCTGGTCCTGGTGGGATGGCGTTTTTAAGAACCTAGGTCCTACCCACTGCCGGTGCCGCAGCACACGACACAGCTCACTCGGCGTGGTTGATGTCGCTTGCTCGACTGGATTTTTGATCTCAGTGAATGCCATGGTTTGATTCACTGGCCTGCCCTGCGACTGCGAAACAAACCATACATTCTCAACGCAAGCGATGGACGGTTTCTCGATACGCGATACTCCCCGGCTACCATCATCCTCGATCTTCTAACCCGACGCATCGCTCGCTCGCTATCTGAGAATGATAGCCACATTGTTTCGCCCGTTTCGCATGGGAACGGCCAAGTTTTCCGGTCGTTTCTCGTACATCCTCTTCGGAGCCTTTGGGATTCTCTTCTTCCTCGGCATCTCGCTGTATCTCTTCCCTACCGGCTACGAACGCCGCCCCGTCGACTGGGGCGTTATTCAAGAAGCACCGGGCGATCACCCGATTGACTACCTCATTGTCGATGCGAACGACCACTGGCGTGAGCTCCTCGCGCAGGAGAGCTCGGATATTAAGAATGCGTCTGCGCGGTATCGTGAACGACGGGGTCGACACCCACCGCCTGGATTCGACGAGTGGTTTGAGTTTGCGAAGTCGAAGGACGCGGTGCTTGTGGAGGACTTTTTCGATCAGATTTATCGTGATTGAGCCCGTTTTGGGGTCTGGACCCCGGTGATCTGCGTCGACAAGCGAGTGGCCAGACACCGAGGATCCTCGTGCGCAATCGCACCGCGACGAATGTGGGTAAGGCCGGTGCGGGTTGGTCGGAGGCCTGGTTGGATATGGTGTCTAGTATTGAGCAGTATCTGCCTGATTTGGATATGCCGCTAAATGGAATGGATGAGCCAGGATTATCACCGTGGGAGGATATTCGCAGTATACCCTCCAGGACCGGGAAAAGCAAAACCACTATCCTACCAACGTCACCCAGGTGCACTCGGAGTATATGACTCTCCCCGACCCGGACAAAGAGAAGCCAGAGAAATACGTTCCCCCCTCGTCGAAAAAACGGGTCTGGGAAACGGTGCGTGCAGGCTGTGCGCCGGACAGCCCATCGCGCAACAACACGACATCCCCAGCATGGACTTTGCCAACCCACCCGCCTCCTACAACAACTACCTCAACCTCTCCTCAGACGGGTACGTCGTGAACTTCACCGCGTCGAAAGACCCCTGCATCCGACCCGAACTGCAGTCCCTCCACGGGTCCTTCATCGAGCCCATCAGCGTGTACACCAGCGAGAACCTGTTCCCGCTGTTCGGCGGGTCCAAACTCCCCGTCAACAACGAGATCCTCATCCCGCCGGCGATGTACTGGTCCGACGACGAGCGATACGCAGGTGGCAAAGACCACGGCGGGAAATGGAGCGGTAAGAAAGACATATTCTTCTGGCGGGGTCTCGCCTCCGGTGGACGAAACCGTGAAGACACCTGGATGGGCTTCCAGCGTCATCGCTTCTTGGCTATGCTTAATGGAAGCCACGTCGCCAACGCGGAGACAAACGAGACACGGTCGTTCGTCAACTTCCGACTCCCGGATTATGACTATTACCAGCTCGAGCACGGGAAAGCAGGGACGCTCCCCGCGATGCTGGACAATTACACCGACGTGGGGTTCACGGGGCTGGCCTGCTTCCCGAATAAAACATGAGCCGTTCTGCGATTACACCGGTCCCTACTTCCAGCTCAAATCGCCCATGCCGATGAAAGACATGTGGGTGAACAAGTATCTCCCGGACATTGACGGCAACTCGTTCTCCGGCCGGTATCGTGCGTTCCTCCTGTCGACTTCGTTGCCGATCAAGGCAACCCTGTATAATGAATGGCATGATGACCGGCTCATTCCCTGGGCGCATTTCGTCCCCATGGATACGACGTATATGGACTTTTATGGCATTATGGAGTTTTTCCTCGGGGTGCAGGGACACGGGGGACATGATTCTGTGGCGCAGAAGATTGCAGAGGATGGGAAGAGTTGGGCGGAGAGGGTCTTGAGGAAGGAGGATATGCAGATTTATGTGTATCGGTTGTTGTTGGAGTATGCGCGGATCTGTGATGATCGCAGGGAGGCGCTGGGTTTGTGGGGGATTTGAAATAAGTTTCTTTCTGTATAGTATGCTTGGGTAATGTGTATATGAATTAGCGTTAATCATGAGGATATAAATCTTGATATGTTATGGTTTTTCACAACGCTAAGGTAGACTTTCTGTCTGCATTGGGCCCTCTTCTGTATCTCGCATGCGCTAATGTCAATAGTCTTGTTGAATTCGATCTTGACAAGGTGAGCTGTGTATGTACATAAGAGGGAAGCGCATCTAGACATGACTGTGCGCAAGAATTAGTCGGACCCTGGAGCTTCCACAACGGCCCGGTTAGACCTTCCAAGTAGTCGGTCATGTAGAACCGAGTGAGAACGATAAGTCGAAAAGCCAGAGCACCACACTCTACCTAAATATCTTGATCAAAGCATGAATCCCGCAATCAAACGTGGACGAATCCGGCAGGAAAAGTGCGCCCCAATACTTGTGAAGCTGTTCAAACCTCTGTCACATAGCCTCAATAAACAGCTCGAATGTCTCACTCTGTACCGCAACGTCATTGTCTCCAACATTGGACTGTAACCAGATTGGGTGATCAGAAATATGACATATCCTGGAGTTCCATTCCAATTAAGTTTGAAGTATGTCCAGCGAGGATCCACACACCCCATTGTCCATGTCGCTTTGAGCCTCACACACCGGATAGCGGCACCGAGGAGGACCCGTACGACCAGCTAGCCGTGTCATGATTTCAAGACACACTGATGGATTGAACCTTCCTGGATATCGCCTTCGATTGTTGACACGGTCAGGAAAAGTTGACGGTTAATCAGTCAGACTGAGAGAGCGTTCGAAACATCTGACTATGGTCTACGCCGCACCCAGGTTGTTTCTGTCCCTGAATTCCGAGGTTTGGGATAGCCATGGAGAGACAAACTTATCCAGTGGCGAAGCTCCGAGCGACGGGCCAGGGGATCACACAACTGATACGACATATAAAACCCAAGGCCATGGACTCCAGTGCCTTTCCAGTTGGTGACCGAATATAGGACTCGGTGTTCTTGGGGTGATTCGGAGGTAACAGCTTGCAGCCTGAGAGGCTTTTTACCATCTTCTGCGCTACACGATCTATTGCCCAGTCTCCTGGTCTTGGAAAGGTAGGGGTACGGGGCCGGGAGGATAGGTATGTAGTTTAATAACGTCGACGTTATATTGGATAAAGAGCGACTAGGATAAACGAAGCAACTGCAAGCAAATAAACAAGTAATCCAGCATTCCCATCGTATCACCCATCTGTGTGCTTCTACCATCCCGAACACCTATTTATATGTTTCCCAGCTCATTGTCAATTATGTAGTCAATCATCGTACAGGCCGACTGGCGAACAGACGTATATCTTGGCATGGTTCGAGGGTGGATCTGCGACGGGAGAACAAAGCGGCAGGGGAGAAGCGGCGTCTGAGGGAGGGATTTAGTGCTGGATGCATGTATTGTTAGAAGAAGCCAATACGAGAAAGAAGGCAATGTAAAGAGATAGACACTTACGCTGCAGGAGCTGCAAGAGCAGGAGTTGCAGTTTCCAGAGCAGCAGTTGCAAGAGCAGGGAGACATTTTGGCAGGAGTTCTTGGTTGAACGGTTGAACGGTTGGTAGTAGTGGTTTCGTTTGAAGTTCTGATTGTTGAGTGAGAGAGACTGATGAGGATGAGAAAGAACAGTGTGAATAGTCTCTAGAAGGGTATTTATAACCCGTTGATGGTGGTCAGACCTCCGGCGTGGGATGGATATCATGATCGTAGTTTGCCTTCTCTCTCTCCGTCCAGCCTCCCCCACAACAACGTAATTTCCTGGCCGGCCTAGATAGACTAAAGATGTACAGGCGATGGGTAGGACTGGAACATGGCGAATGGGGAGCACGTTTTGGAATCACGGTCGTGGGGTTGGGGCGATGGTGAAGCGAGTTAGCCGCTGTGTATTATCGACCATCCCACTGCTTTCACTACTAAATGGCCCGATCTCGGAGAGAAAGCGAGCTGAGTAGCTTAGCTGGATTGCAAGGAATAAGTGCGTGACCTAGGCATGTTGAATAGGCAACCGGACTAGTGCCAGGAGTGGGTAATCAGACGAAGGTGAATCGAGAGGCACGACGCAGGAGGAAGTCCTGCTTTGTGTTTTGAATATTGAAAGTCATATTTGGACAAGACAGTACAGGGAGAGAGTTTATTAAGGGAGGGCAAGAGACGATTGCTAGATGAAGGAGAAGGGGAAGAGTTTTCACATATAAAACCCCTGAGTGAGTACCCTGGAGGAGATCCATCCCCAAAACAGGTAACATCTTTGAGATCCTGAAAACACAGTCTTGAACGGAACACCAAGGAAAGTAATATCTCAAGCTAGATTGAACTACTGCCATCTATCCTACAGAGTCAGATTACTGGTTTGTCCGGGTTCTTGGACAGTGTTTGAGTCGTAGGTCGACTGAGGTCGCGGGCAGCGTTTGCCTGATACACGAGGTCTCCGTGCCCTCACCCAGATCACCGTTACGTATGCACCAAGGGTGAGGAAAACACAATTATTACTGGAATAACTTCAGTGGCCGGGCATCCCAGTACCGTCTGACTATACACTTTTACATCGAAGTTATACCGGGCTAGTGAGCTGGGTGGTGAGTTCGATGAATGCACGTTCATGCCGTGCGACTTGGCCCACCCCAAGAAGCGCATTTGGAATGAACAGTAGGCACTGAGAAGGCAGCCATTTGCAGGTCCTCGTTGTGGACTCGAATCGGAACTCAATCATGGCTCGACGGCGGGGGTGGTTACTTGATGGAATGACCAACCCACGCACTGCTGATTATTTCTGACCACTCATTCTGCCGCAGTTCCACCGGTAGCTCAGTGCCAGCAGCTCCGGACGCCCTTGCGTCAGCCTCGAAAAACCCTCACCCTCCGGTCCCGAGACCTTGCTGTTATCAAACACGAATAAACCAATGCCAACCCCCCAGAGTATATAGGCTATGTATGAGGTAGGTTTCAGAAAGTAGCAAACACACGCCCTTTCCCTTGCGAATTCCATTTCATCCTACCTTACGGAAAGTTCTGATTGATGTTGGAAGCCTGAGCCATCAGTGCCGTGATGTGTGTCTGCGCTTGGCGTAGGACTTACTCGGCCCACTTTCTTAGGTTTAGTGTACACCAAGGCAAATAGATGAATAAAATCTCGCGTTGAACGCGGTAGCTAGGAATATATGCATAGTTCTTATTTGTTGATGCTTACTGCTGCTATAATGTAACGTATATGCCATGTGTACTAGGCCATACGCATCCCAAATGCCATTCATAAGTTAGGTCAGGGATAGAGCATTGGATTTCCGATCAGTTCATATCAGATAAGTGACTGGGATTGACTAACATAGTATTAAGAATGCTTGGATGTACGTCGTGCGATGAAATTGCTACCACCATTCGTAAATTCGATGTGCTCTGATGAGCTTTTAGATACCAATCATGGATCTTAGAGAAAACTATTAACTTCCCAGAGTATTCTGAGTAGTCCTGTGATCATTTCTCTCTATGAAAGCAAGATGGAAGAACTCATAAGAGTTTTAGTATCATGTAGAGGGCTGGGTTGTGAGAAAGAATTCGTGTTGCTCATCCAGAACATGCACGGTGACCTGTATAGATTACAAAAGTGAAGTGCTCTCCTGCGGCCTCTTGATACCCGCAAAGGACAACAAATCTGCCAACACCTGTTTGTCCCCTCTGTACTGTCCCTCCTTTATCCGTGTCTTCCCGTTGAGGATATCCCCTAGCTCTGTCTTTTCCAGGGAAAGTGTAAGATCAGCCTCAGCTCTGAAAACACCCCCTGAACCCGCCTCCCGATAGGACAACACCCCATTACTCAACGACAATCTCCACTGTTTCTTTATCGTTAACATTCACGTCAATATCAAACTTCTTCCGCGCTGCACTCGGCCCATCTAAGCGCACGGACAACAGTGCCAACCACTGCTCCACACCCTGATTCGCCAGGTATCCCTGCATCACCGGCGCGCGAGAATGCCCCATTCCTCCACCCCCAGCACGCAAGTCCATCGCCTCGGAGAGGTAGAAGTTCCGCCATGTGGTGTTCTCCGCACCGTAGCCGAGTTTCTCAAACACCCCAGCGAGGGTTACTCGCGCAGCTTCATGCTTGGGATCCACAGCCACCGCATGTCCAAGAAGCGTAGCTGCGAAGCGGAGGTCCCCGTCCTGTGCGAAGCTGAATGCCTTACGGACGACTTCGTCAATTCCTCCCATGCAAGAGACGTAGCGTTTTGCGTTCTCGACGGGTGGATATTCCCAGAGATGAGCTGGGTTGCCGTCAAACCACCCCATATATCGCTGGTAGATCCCCTTGACGTTGTGACTGACGGAGCCGTAGAAGCCCTGCGTGTGCCACGCGGTTTGTAGTGCGGGTGGGAGGGTGATGACCTCTGCGATTTCGATCCCCGTCATGCCTTCGTTCATGAGTCGGACGGTCTGGTCGTGCAGGTAGCCGTACAGATCGCGTTGGTCGATGATGAACTGGGTGATTTGTTCCCGGCCCCAGGTCGGCCAGTTATGTCCTGCCATGAGGACGTCCGTCGATGGTCCGTATAGTATCAGCGTCTCGTCCAAATACCGCGACCAGGCTTTTGCATCCCGAACGAGGGCCCCTCGCAACGTGATGATGTTGTGTAGGCAGTGGGTCGCGCATTCGGCAATGTAGAGCGCTCCATGATCCGGGAAGAAGAAGTTCATCTCCGAGGGAGCTTCAGTCCCAGGCACCATTTGGAACTGCATCCGGACCCCATCGATAGTGTGCGTCTCGCCGGTTGTCTTGATATCCACATTCGGGGGAATGAGCGTGCCCGTCCCGCTGGAGACACCCATCCCGATACCACAGCCCAGTTGTCCGGACGGACTCTTGGGAAGACGATTCCCGTACATGTACATCGCGCGCGACGACGCATAGCCGCCCCGACATAGATATTCTCACTCGTCGCCTCTTCCATGAACCCCTCCGGTGCCAGGATGGGGATACTCGATGCATCCGCAGACGAGGGGAGTACGCCCGCCGCACCCCCGAAATGATCAATATGCGAATGCGAGTAGATCACCCCCGTCACCGGCTTGTTACCGCGATTCTTCCGGTACAGGGCCAATGCTTCGGCGGAGCACTCGGCCGATGTGAGCGGGTCGATGATGATCACGCCTGTCTTGCCCTCGACGATCGTCATGTTCGCGAGGTCGAACCCGCGCACTTGGTAGATGCCATTGGTGACTTCGAAGAGACCCTGGCGGGAACAGAGCTGTGCTTGTCGCCAGAGTTTGGGGTTGGCGGTGTCTGGGCACGGGGCGTCGTCACGGAGAAAGTTGTATTCTTCGTTGTTCCAGACAGTGCGGCCGGTTGAGGAGCGTATGATGCATTCTGGGAGGCAATCGATGAGCCCGCGGGAGGCGTTGGTGAAGTCGGTCTTGTCTTCAAAAGAAGGGTGGAGTTGTTGGGACATGGTGGCAGAGTTGGGGGGGAGAGGAGGGATAATCGAGGTCACTCGTAGGAGGTATTGTTTGAGATTATAGGGGTGTCCTTATGCTACGTTTTATATTGTTGTTGCGTGGAATCAATGCTACGTATTACCCCACTTAAAGGACTGGTTTTTTTGAGGGGTATACTTGGAGGATCTTGGTGGTGTCGGCATTCGGCGTTAGGGTGGTTAGACGCTGTGAATCTGGATCATTGAGGGGTCGAAATTAGGGTTGTCCGAGGTCTTGGCAGGTGGCGATATCACTTGCTGGCTGTACCTAGGTAGATGACAAGGTTGGTGTGCTGTGCCCTACATATGCCTTTTCTTGGGGCAAGGCTAGCTGATTGGCTTCTGTTGAATCGGTATTCTCACGCATTGTGCTTGCTCTGGGCTGGTTGTGATGCCGTGTTGCTGATCACACAGCGTATTCATTACCCAATCTGAATGTCTGAGAAGCGTACACTTTTCCGTTTCAGACATGATGGGTCCATCTGGCCAATCAGAATGGCAGCATTCATCAGTCAATTTGACAGTTGCTTTCCCGTTGCATTGGATTTTGATATAAACACAGGACAACCCCGTGTGTCTCACCCTAGGAATACCACTTTCTACCTTCACTGTGCAGCATAAACTCACCATATCCACCTCCTCCGTCAAGACACTGCAATGTCGGAAACATGCACTTCCTCGTCCTTGGTGCCACTGGTAGTAACACCTCAAGACGGAGTTTGTCTAGCTAACATGTGAATATAGGTGCTATTGGTTCTCGATTCTGCACAATTTGCTTTAGCAGAAGGACACAACTTAACAGTATTGGTCCGCACATCGTCAAAATTCTCACGAGATATTCAAGACAATAGTCAAGTCCGGATCATTGAAGGGAGCCTCGAGGACGACGCAACCCTGACCAACGCATCACAATGTGGAGCGGACTCATTGGTGTCTTTTGCGGGACCTTCATTTGGGAATCAAGGAACTGTACGTTACATTCTTCTACCCAGCATGTACATCATCAAAGTGAAGGAGACAGGGTCACCTTTCACTCTAACCTATGTATTCCAGCCCTTGACAAACGCATATGAGTCTCTCTTGCCCAAACTTACCGAGAATAACATCAACCGCATCCTTATACTCTGCACCCCCTCCTACCAAACTCCTGAGGATAATGTTCCATTCAAGTGGAAATTAGGCGAGTGGTTTATGCGCTTGTTCAGCCCTGGACAATACTGGGAAATGGTGGGGATCGGGAACCTGATTGCATCGTTGCCGGTGGATGCTGATGTGAAATGGACGCTGTTTCGTGTTGGGGGTCTTACGAATGGAGAGCAAGGCCCGGTTCATGCGACGCATCTGAATGGGAACGAGGGCATGTGGATTAGTCGGGCGAGTGTTGCTAGGTGGGTTCTGGACGAGACAGTTAAGAGGGAGTGGATATGTAAGGCCCCGTACATCTATGCTGCGTAAGTCAACATATCTTGCCAGATAGATATTAACCAACCTACTCTATTGTACTGGTGATATATAATCGCAGTGTCTGTAAGCGAGGATATATATTAAGTACGCACAGAACTGGGAGGCTCACATAAACGGGCACAAAAGACGAAAATGAAGATAAACAAGAAATTCCATGGGCGAATCAGATCACAATTGCTTGATAAGATGCATGCACTTCTCCTTTAATCAGTCCAAGTATGTCGATGACCACCTGCGCACCAACCTTGGAAGGGATAAGAGATGACAAATCACGGAACACCCTCAACACCACAAACCATGTCCAAACATCGTCCAAACATTAGACATGCCATCAAGACGCCCACATACAAAGTCCCACCATGGATGTGCAAGATGTAAGCGACGACGCATCAAATGCGACGAGACTGGTCCGCCTTGCAGAAATTGCGTTACTCGAAATGCCGATTGCCAGTACCCCAATGGGAACATTTTTCGGCCGTTGGAATGGAGCGCGACACATACACAGACTTCTATTACTGCGTCAACTGCAGAATCATCGACACCAAACCAACACAGCGCTCATCGCGGAAATCCCCAAGAGGAGACCACTGTGGTGTTAGACGGTCCGGAGCGCCCGGCCCTCCCCGATCGAATGAGAGAATTGCAACTGATGCATCACTGGTGCACCAAGACTTGCTATAGTTTTCTCCAGAGCTCGCCGAGGTATTTCGGGACCATGTCGTTGGAGAGGCAGCATGTTATCCGTTTGTCATGGATGCATTGTTGGCTCTGACCTCGCTACATATAGCCAGTGATTCCGCCCTGGCTTCTGGCAGCGAGGAGACATCGCACTCAGCAAGGGATCATGTCCACAATGCCTTGCGTTATCAAAACAACGCTATCTCTATCTTCAGTGGGTTGCTGGATGAGGTTACTTCAGACAACGCTGATGCGCTATTCGCATGCTCCGTGATCATGATGGCTTGCGCGGTCGTTACCTCGTCCTTGTACTCTGGTGCTTCGCAGGACTCACAGACGGGGAATGATGATACGAGGATTGATGTCACGCCATTGTTTACTTATGTACAAGGAATACACTCTGTTATTGAGAAGGCACGGCCATACCTGGAAAACGGACCGTTTGCAAGCACTATCCTGACCTACCCGGAGGAGTATTGGCGGCCATCTCGACAGAATGAGACTACTGAGATCCGCCGATTGAGAGAACTATGTTCTCAACGCGACAGGGGTCCCCAGGATGTTTGTGCTAGAGCGGTTGATTTATTGCAGAGCTGCTTCGAGCGAAACGAGATGGCGATTCCTTGGGTAGCTGTGGTTGGAGAAGACTTCCTCAACCTTGTGCAGAACAGACATCCAGAATCGCTGCTGATCTACATGCACTGGGGTGTATTACTTAACAAGTTGAAGGGCATATGGTGGGCAATTATATCCGGAAGAAGAATTGTCACAGACTTGTGCAGACATCTTTCAGGGCATGAGGAGTGGACCCCGGCCCTTGAATGGGCTCTGAGAGAAATACAAGGAGCGCAAACGGTCTGAATAATACAACATGGATTATCATTGAGATTCGCCATCCGCAGAAACGAACGCGTTCAGCTTTAACTAAGCGGCATCTTGATTTGACAATTTCTTCTTCCTAATCCCAACCGTCGCTCGAAGGTCCATCCACAATCCGGACGAAATATCTCGCAATGCACCCACACTTTCGACCTTTAATACCCGTCAGCAAGGCTCAATGAGAAGAAGCCAATAAGACTTACCACAGGATACACGACGCAAATGATCACGCTGACCCAGATCCACATGAACGACACACCACCCAGCCTGTGAAGAACGTCTTGTTATAGATATACTGTGTCCCGAACAGGGTAAACGGCACCAGTATAACAGCCACAAGAAGGAACACAGCATTAGCCGTCCATGCGAACCGCTCTGCCTTCTTCACGAGCACCGGATCCATAGGCTCGATCTGTTTCGACTCCAAGAATTCAACGATTTCATTCTTCGTCGGCTGCTCCGCCTCGCCTGTCGGGGACTCCGAAATTTCGTTCGCGGTCGGATCGACATTTCCTTTCTTCTCCGTGTCTGTATCGGAGGAGGTCGTGGGTTCTGTTGGTTCAGGCTCGACTGGAATTCCTAGGATCTTGTTCGATCGCTCCATATGCGCCGGATCAGTCGAGATGTGTTTCCTAGGGAAGAGTAGACTCAGTGTGACGGAGGAGATTATTCCCACGCCAAAGGAGGCGAGGTTCCCCGCTACAGCGTTGGTCTCGTTACCTGTAGATGCAACGCTGATCTCTTCTGAGCGCCTCCAAGATGTGATGAACCAGCAGGTCAGGCCGCATGCAAGACCAATCCAGGGAGACGCGATGGCCGCGACGTTGACATGCGGTCCCATAGTAGAATCAGTCCACCGGTACGGAGGCACCGCCTACTATCACCCCTAGGACAGTCAACAACCATGTGAGACTCAACCCGACCGCGTTCAAAATACAGCAAAAAGATGCGAGCACAATGGCAAATATGACGATGCCCCAGTGGCTGACCCGTACAAGGTTGCGGAGTCTGCTTGTGGACGATATAGGTCTTGTACACGTCGAAGGTGAGCAGGGATGAAACGGCGATGAGCTCGGCGGAGGTCGAGCTCGTGACGGCCATGAAGAGAAGAATCAACATGAGTACTGCGCCTCCCTTACCGAGCAGTGCATGGCAGTCGCCGGCGCTGAGAGACCAGCTGATACTTGTGCCTCGGAGAGTGGATTGGGGTATGTTGGGAATGCCGGGTTGCTGTTAGGGCTGCACATCCAAGACCCATGGCTGTTGCGAAACCGAAGGGGATACCTGGTATAAGTATCAATACAAAATCCAGTGTTGTGGAAGGCAAATGTGATGAACCTACCATACCACGCGATTCCTCCAAGCATGTACGCCTTGACGGCTGTCTCGGGTCTGGATGCGATTGCACGCTGCCAGTATGCTTGGTCCAACCAGACGGTCGTGAACCCAGCGACAAAGAGGTCAACAGCAAAGATCAATCCACCTACAGAGTGAGAAGCCAGATAAGAGCGTCAGTGTTTCGATCGATGGGCATTTTCTCCGATGCCTGGAGAAGGTCATATAGTTTCCCAGGGCTTCCGACCAGGTCACTCGTAGCTGAGATGAGAAAGCCAAATACCAGGATTGCAATGAAGAGAATAACTGTATGGTATAATCTGCAATGAAGGTCGAACGCAGACCTCCTGCAATCACATATGCTGCAACAACAGCAGGGATCAAGAAGTTCGCAACATAGACGTTCATCCTGTAAGGGCTTCGACGACCTGTGCCCCTCCCAGAACCAGACACGACCACCCACTAGCATGTGGTCGCAAGTCCATTATAGAGATAGAGGTAATGTGAGCGATCTTGCCATGTCTGGCGAGGACGATCTCCGGCATAGTATGAGCCCCAGGAGCATTCGCTTTGATCTTGATAGCAATGAGGGCAAAAGAGAAGGATCTGCAGTGTTCCTGTCGCACCATACCACATCGGACCACACACACCATATGAATATGCAAATGTTGAGCTTGTGAGCAGAGTTGCAGACCATGTCCAGGAGGATACGATTCCGGCTGAAATCAGTCCCGGTTTGATGGAGCGAGAGGCGGTGTTGAACTCCTCCGCTCGCATGGTGGAAAAATTGGTATATCGGTTTTGGAGCCATGTAAGGCACAGCATGAAGATGGCAAAAACACCGCCGATGCCGATCACAATGCCGTAGCCAGCCCCAGCTGGGAGGACTCGGATCGTCTCCATGTTGATGATGCAGTTGCGCTACACAGAGGTCTGGGAAACGAAATGATGAAGTGATGGAGTTGTCCAGGGTCTGACCTTCATATATAGATCCCTCATGGGGAACACCGACAGCCATATCACTATCCAACTGAGGATGATGATCTGCAGCATAAGAACTGATAAGACGAAGCCAATTCCCGTGCCTAGACGCATCTTAGGCCAATCAAACTAGGATGCTCCACAGCCTGCGATATCTCGAGTGCTATTCTGTGATCTCCAACCATTGGGATGCCAGCCTTTTTTCCTTGTATGATAACGGGTATTTCCCCAAGCATGTCTTATGCCTAAAGCGGCTGCTTTTGGAGCGGGGATATCAGCTACTCCAACTTCTCCAAACCTCCCAATTGTCTCCAACAGAGTAAGGAATGCCGCATTTCCATAGTTCGTTTGCCAGCAAAGTCAAGATTGTAAGTCCTGCCTTATCAGGTGTCCCGTGGGTGCTGATTTTAGACGGGTTATTTGGGCAAGTAACTTATCTATCTCTACGATGTTTCTGGAGCGAGCAATATGAGAAAACACCTGATATCAATAGTCCTAAACCCTTCAATCCTCTGATAATCATGGATCTATTCTCCAATGCTGATGGCCCTCCCCAGACATGAGCAATATCACCATCCACATATGGCCCACTTTATCGGCTCCACCGCCAGACGAGATGTCGTGGCTATAACCTCCTCCCCGTGGAGATAACTTAACTGGCGGGAGAACACATCGCGATACTTATCCACGCCGGGTATTTACGTAATGTCACGGCACCCAAACCAGTTCCGACGCACCATCAAGTCTCTTCCGTCATACCCCGAACACGAGCACAGACACAACTATCTCACATCAGGTGAGAGAAACTCGAATCTCCCACCTCACCCTCGACACCATGGAATCGTCGATTTCGAAGCGCGCACACAATGTCGCCCAAGGCGGCGCCGCGAACCTCATGTGGGATATCATGAGCGATGCGTGGTGTCCGGCGACCAATCCGCAAGGTTACGTCAATGTGGGCGTAGCCGAGAACTTCCTCATGCATGCCGATTTACTCGACTTTATCAACACGAAGTTGGAGTTGCCGGGGAAGTACCTCACGTACAACGATGGGGGCCATGGGTCTACCCGGTTGAGACGGGCGATTGCCCATTTCCTGACGCAGCATTTGCGTCCTGTGATTCCGTTGGATGCGAAGCATCTCGTCGTCACAATGGTGTGATACGTGCATCGAGCAGATGTCGTGGTGTCTTGCGGACCCAGGCGAGGGAATCCTGCTGGGAAGGCTTATTATGGCACGTTTATCCGGATCTGACGATGAGGCCGGGGTCGAAGGTCGTCCCGGTTAGCTTTGGGGATTGTGATCCCCTCAGTTTTGGAAGCCGTCGATAAGTACGAAGAGGCTTTGCTCGAATTTCAGGAATCTACTGGGTCGAAGGTCAAGGCTGTGATGCTGTGTCACCCTCACAATCCGCTCGGTCGTTGCTACCCTCGAGAGTTCATCATCAAGCTCATGCGGTTCTGTCAGAAGTACAGAATCAATTTGATAGCGATGAGATATGCGCTGTTATCTGGGAGAACACGGTTTAGTTCCCGTCCTGCATCCCATTCGAGTCGGTCTTGTCCATCGATCTGACTGGGATCATCGATCCTCACCTGGTCCATGTCCTCTGGGGTATGAGCAAGGACTTTGGCGCAAATGGATTCCGTCTGGGGACTATCATCTCCCAGTCGAACAAAGAGCTCCATGCGGCGTTGCAAAGCACCTCGTTTACTCATATCCATCTGGGATATCCGAACATATTATAATCACTCGTTTTGGAGAACAAGAGCTTCACGGATAGATACATCCAACTCAACCGAGAGAGACTGGCAGAATCCTATGCATACGCTACTAGATTTGTACGAGAGCGAGGGATCGAATACGCACCGGATGCAATTCCGGGTTCTTCTTGTGGCTGAACCTGGGGAAGAAGAAGTATCGCGAACTGCATCCCGACGAGGTAGACACCGAGGATATCGGTGAGAACGTGATGCAGTGTTTGTTGCAGAAGAAGGTATTTTTGGCTAGGGGCGCTGTTTGGTTCTGAAAAGAGCGGTTGGTTCAGAGTGGTGTTTTCGCATCATAGAGATTATCTGGATGAGGGTCTGCGCCGGATTGTTGCGGCTGTGGAGGGTTGAACTACTTAATGCTCATTCAGTTGATGTGGTTTGACATATTTAAATGTATACAGAGATGCTTTTTGGTACCTACATACACTCGTGGACATAATTGTGCATAGTGCGCTTCAGACATCATACAGTAAGGGCAGTCTGTTCTATGCAGCCCGCCAGAGCAGATGGCGCGATATCATTAAATTCAAAGATCATCCTATGGATATACCCGTAATTAAACCATGACAGCATGTCTTATATACAGGCGAAAGCAAACGTATTTCTGACCCATCTATGTGCAATACCCTCGGCCCTCCCCACAGTCTTGATCAAATACACTTATATACAATCCATATGGACCTCCTCTCTTTTATCACATGGACTCAACATACATCCTTCGGAACCTTGAAGCTATTCGTCCGCAACGGCCCCTTATGAGCAGCAAGTTCTCCCAAGCCACGCTTCGCGAAGCCCTTCCAGATCTCACACTGGTTATCACCACCAGTAAGAGCGCGATCAGCATCGAGGATGGCGTCACGGGCGCTGAGGAAGTCAGGGTTGCAGGGTTGGCTGGGCACACGTTAGGACCATCTCACATCACAAAATCAACGCACAAAAGGACAGGAGACTTACAGAGCCAGCCCATCCAGAACAATCTTCATAGAAAGGAAACTTTCCATCAGTCGGACACCATCCTTGAACTCGGGCGTGTGCTCGTCACTCTTGCCATGCTTATCGATCAAGTTCCACATCACCTCATTGAGCATGGAAGCCACACAGTGCCGATTTCATGCACCATCGTCAGGTTGTTGACTCGCACATAGGTGAGCGGGTTCGTCTCCATCGAGGTCGAGTACGGGAATGCACGGATTCCGCCGGGAGTGTTGGACGCCCACGCGCCCATGGTATAGTCCGTCTTGCGGGTGTCGCCGGGCTTGAGACGCACCGCCGTTGCGAAGAAGTCGCTCCAGCCTTCGCCCATGCCGCCGCCTTCGAGAGTTTGCAGACAGCCTGAGTTTGCAGGGCCGCCGGTTAGGCGGTTGGACACTGTCATGTTTGGTCAGTGTTGGTTGATAGGAGATGGGTTCGATGGGGAGCTTACAGCCGTGGGTATATTCGTGGATCACAATACCGGCTTCCATGGAACCATCACGAGGGGGATTCGATGAAGTCCAGATATACATTCTATCCGCCCAGGCAGACCATCAGGCGGCGTAGCGAAGTTTGCATTGTCGGTGCCAGAGCCATCCTGTGCGTTGAGAATCACGTAGTCGTTGCCCTTTCCACCGTCGCCGTTGTTGTTTGTCTCGAAGTTGCCCGCCTTCTCGTCGAATCCGAGCTGGTAGAGCAGGTCATGATATCTGTTTGCCGTGTAGAAGAGCTGGGTGATGGAGGCGTCGATATAAGAGGACGGGCGCGAGCCGTTCCGTTAGGATATGGGTAGACAAATTCCAGCGAGGTGCTGTTGGGCCGGTAGTTGTAGAGGTAATCTGAGGCTCCGGATGGGTTGGCCTGCGCGATGGCATTGTTTCCGTGTAGAGTCTTGTATGTCTCGTCACCGTCACCATGCCAGGTGAATTCGGAGGTTCGTCGTCCCAGGGGTCGGACACAATTTCGCGAGAGCCTTCGGGGGTCGTTCAGTCCCCAGGGGCTATTTGATGTTAGTGTGCGTTCCTGTTCGTGTCTTCCATCTGCGGTCTATATTACTATACCTCGTACTTCGCATCCGCGACATAGTCATAACGGCCTGGACATCATCGCCTGTCTTAGCGTCGATGTAAGTCAGGTACCAGTTGGAGTCATGTCGGTTTCAACCTTCCACACAGCGACAGGGTTGTTGTTAGGACAGAATGAGGTAGACCAGGTCGGCTGTTGGGTCGGTCAGAGCACCGTTGGTGTTTTTTGAAGGTGTAGGATTCAACACCGTCCTTGCCTCCGTAACCACATCGTCGGTGCTCAGTTCGATCCGAGCCGTTTAGCAGCAGTTTTGAGCGCAGACACAGGGTGCGGAAGTACTCTGGCTTATCCAGAGGGCTCACTTCTGGGATATCACCCTTGTAGAATGAGTTGCCGTACGACAGCACCTTGCCATTTTTGTCGATCTGGGGCAGTCAGTATAAGTGCAAGTGATCTTCTGTTGAATATACGTACATTCACATTGATATTGGCATTGTCAATGTCCATGTCGTGGGCGACTTGGCGGAAATTGACATGAGCGACTCCATTGCTGCCCACATAATTCGTCGTCGACGATGCGGTACTTTGCATCAGGGGCCAACTCCTTGACCACGTCTTTGGCTGTCTGATATAATCCTCTCCACCATCACGCTGGAAGATCAGACTTCGCTCGGCGGAGTTGCGTGAACTGGTTACTCTCCACCACCCTGTAGACGGTATCCAGAGAGGTCGATATTGCGACGATGGATGCCCTTGGTGTTCTGGGCTGGGTGTCCAAAGACACACAGGGGAAGCGCAAGTGCGCTTGCAACTGAAAGAAAACGCATGATGTCGTAGGATATATCCACCAACGGATTGGGACCAACCTATTGATGAGTATATCTCGAGATGTTGTCTACTCAACATGTAGAAGGACGTACCATCCGCCATATTTATAATATATCTCGAGTTTCACCAGACCTACGATCTAGCCGTTGGAGAGAGCCAAGACAGAAGGAAGTGGCTCATCGTGGTAACCTCTCACTGCCTAGTGGAACTGGAGTTAGCTCCCCTTGTCGATCTACCCAGTAATCTATAAGGTCGATGTAACTGATGGTGCGTGCTCTACTTGCACGCGACCTGAATGGCCCAAGATGCTGCCATCTCCGCGATCCACCCCAAATAGGGCGCAGTCAAACTGCTCCGACCCACCTGCCCCTGATCCTGATCTCGGAGTGACATGGTAGATATTGGCGTCGGTCTCCGAGAGGAGATTCCAGGGTCGACCGACGTGATGTCCGGTCATGGTGGTATTCAATCACAATGCATACGCGCACCGAAGCAACCGCAATCTCTTTCTCAAACACCCATCCCGAATGCCAAATTTGCCTTCTGCAGGCCGCGACAAATCGCAGCGCATACAGTATCAGCCTTGTCTCCTGGCCGATGGGTCTTCCGTTTCTTGGCGGATCCTTGGGTTACATACTCTGCCAAAGTTTGCGATGCGAACTGCAGCGATCGGCTGGCCAAGACCGTGCCCTGGGCATTGGGCAGGTCTTCCGCAGTGTCACGGAGCAAGATATCAACGTGTCTAACTTTATCGGCGAATTAGGTGGCCGACAATTGTTGGATTGGGGCGGGTGGAGTCCTTTTCCCCGTTGAAGCCTCGTTGTTTTGCTGGTAGAGGGGAGTGCACGGGATATCGCCCCATACATTGCCCCTATTGGACCTGATACCTGCCAAGGACGCAGTGGATAAGCTCCAACTTCCTGGCCTGTTGTTCTCCTTGTGATTGGCAGCGGTGTCAATTCGCCCGGATGGCTGAGGCTTGGTTGGCAGCGTGTCGATCACTTCCAACGTGTTGGCCGTGCCTGAGTTTCTGCGCGTTCCTTGGGGAGGTCTAAGGCTTTTTTGCCCCAATGCCACAATTGCTAGTCATTTGTTCACAGGGCTGCGGCGTCTTCCAGATCTGGGGAATATGTTTTGCTGGTTCGTGTATATGTTGTACGTTGGGATTGACAGGTTGAATTGTGTGCTGACGCTGCGTCAACATCTGACACATTCTCCACTGCCAGAACTCAGTTTCTCCGAAGAGTGGAATGAAGGCTCCAGAGTAGCAGGGTTAATGATGCGGCAGAAAAGGGTCGTCACTGGTCGAGGGTGGTATCAGATCGGTGGAGGGCACATGTCGATGGAGAAGAACCAGGGTATCAAGGGACTCCGACCCCTTTTTTCAATTACTTTACATCCCGCAGAAACTCTGAGGACATCAATAATACTGACGGTCTTCTTTTTTGAGCAAAGTTTCTACGCTGGATGTAAAAGCGGGAGTTATAGAACGCCGTAACCATCTAGACGGCCGGTGATTTTGCGTCAGTCTCTCAAATTGTTCCCCAGCGTCTTGGCCCCAGGAACTTCAAGACCATCATGAGCAATACCGAATCTTCCGATATCCTCGTAGCCGCATTCTTGGCTAACTGAAACGCCCTGGCTACTAATCCTAGTGCTGTCTTCGCAATACTGCAAGCATTAAATCCGATGACGAAGTCATATTGTTACGTAAATATCATAAGCTATTAACATGACACAATGACCATAGTATATAGTATGTACAATGATATACTATGGCCTGATACAGCCCCATGCTCTCAGCACTGCCAGGCACAAGGATCACACCTTGATCCACCGGCCCATCCACTCCTTGACAATCATCTTCGCCTCGTCAACCAACCCCAGATCCAGCAACAGCTGGGTCGTTCCACGGACGGCCGAGTCCAAGGCCGAGAAGATCCACGCGTGCGTGTAGCTCGTGTGCTCGCCAATGAAGATCGTATTGAACTCCGTCTGGTAGTATGCGGGCAAGTACAGTTCCTGCTGGCCAACCATGGGCGAAGCCCAGGCCCCAGCCTGGTGCTCGTCGACCTCCCAACATTGGCGGTCATATACCCCCGTGAACTGGTCTTCGGCAATCTTGCCGTGCACCTCGACCATTGCGCGTTGCACGAGGGCGATGTGGTCCTCTGTGCTCAAGGCTGCGATTGACCGCGCAGGAGTCCCGCTGACGTACGATGCGAGGATCACGCCCGGACCGGTGGCATTCATATTGAACGATGGGTAGCACACTGAGCCCACACCAGGGGTATCCACAGATCCACAAACCGCCGAAGATGGGGTTTTCCTGATGCTCCCAGAACCGGGTCTCATACAACAACGACATCTTGCACGACTGCTCGTAGTTCATCGTGTCGATGGCCCGGCTGAGCAGCGACGAGTACCGGGGCATATCCCACAGACGGACCTTACTGACGGCGCCGACACCACCGCATAGTCATACTCTTCGCTCTCGGGCGTCAGCTGCATGGGATCTTCGCGCCAGTTCACGGCAATCTTGCCCGATTCCTCGTTGTAGGTCAGACCCGCGACTTTCCGACCCAGCGTGGTCTTGTCGGCGACATGGGGCCAAAACGCCCGGGGCAGTGACTCCAGGCCCTTGTCGATGGTGCGCCATTTGGTCGCGGAGAAGTACACGTTGTCGTACTCCCACATTGGGCTGGTGTTGTCCGAGCCTGCGACTTCATCGGTGATGTTGGCGTTGTAGCCCAGCGCGTATCGGATATATGCGGCTTCGGACCAGTCGAAGAGGCCGTTATCCACGGCGGCTTTGTGCGCTTGGTAGATGTGGTGGCGATTGCCCTCATCTGCTCGATATCGCTGGACTTGGTGAACTCGCTGACTGCTTCTTCGGCTTCTTCGACGGCTGTCGCGTTGGATGAGGCGTCTTCATAGACGAGCGATGGATCGGCTTGCACCTGTGCCACTGTCGGGACACGTCCGTTAGGGAGACGAATTCCACCGGTGGACGTGGGCTACATTCGGGTTATTCTGGACGAACTCGATAAAGTCGACTTTCAAGTCAGGGCGTTTGGCGTTCAGCTTGTTGAGGGTATCAGCCAGCTGGAACACCATCCGGTGATCCTGAATCTGCAACGTCTCATTCGTCTCCGAGTACGTGATGCTGACAGGGAACCGCATGGGTCCCATTTCTGATACTGGTACTGATCCGGTCGCGTGTTGTTCAGATACTTGGTTCGAATGCGCCCGCCGACGCGCTCGGACGATTCGATGATATGCCAGTTATGCATGCCGACAGAATCAAGCAAAAGGACTCGTCATCAACCGGACATGCCACCACCCACGATCGCGACGGAGGATTTCTTCGCTTTCGCGACGGCCGCCTTCCCTGGCTGCTTGGCTTTCATGTAGGCCACACCGTCAAACCACGGGCCCATAGCGTCGGCCACGTCAGCGATTGCCTCCCGCCGGGCGATGGGTGCAGCGATGCCCACAGGATGTGATCTGCCGACGAGTGAAGATCCCGAAAAGGCGTGAAGACAATGCAGATGGGGGGCGTCGGATGGGGTTACCCAGACGAACCGCTCGGGGGAGGCTTCGCGCTTGACGAAGATGCTGCCTATCTCGTGGTGTGATTGGGTTGAGCTGGTAAGCTCGCAGTCTCCGTACACGAGCTGCAGCTCGCCCTCCCAGCTGTCGTCAAGGAATTGGACGTGCACATTGTGAAGAGAGTCGGCTGTGTCGTCTGCTGGGACTTGGAATCGAACTATTTCTCGTCCTCGTGGGAGTACACCTGCCCGGCCGAGGCCAGACAGACTGAGTGCCAGAAGGAGATGGCGTGTGTATCGCCTCATTGTGGGAAGCATGGCGCAAAAATATATGCAATGAACTGATACTCGTGGAGCAGGGAGATATTATCCTACCACGGTGCAACAGCTCCTTTATATCCTCCTTGATAAAGCATGATTGCTCGACTTCGCATCGGAGGTTTATCGAGTCTCTCCGCCCAACGCATGCATCAATTTCCCTGATCTATCGCTGTCATTGTCCACGCCGATAAGCCAAGGCCTCTTTACGTAAATCCTTCATTCGCACGCTGAGCGCTATATTAACACGAAGTTCTAAACGAGCAGACCGAACTCAAGGCTCGGAAGTGACATGCATTCCGACGCAACGTCCATATCAGACGGTGGTAGTGGACATAGGAAAACATCGTATTGTTTGCTTATCTGGGCAGCTCGGCCGGCTTATCACCATTAACGAGTTAAACGAGGGAAAACCAGGCTAGTCCGAGCGCCAATGACGCAGACGACTGTATCTCCGACGTCGTAGATAGCCTGCCGACTCCAGAATCAACCGAATATCCGGGGAACCAGTCGGAGACGCACAGCCTCGCGTGGAAGGGCCTGTTTCGGGCAGGGATTTGCACAGGCGGGATGGACCGCATTCTCCCTGCCACTATTCCGCTGATTGTGTCTTTCTTATCAGCGATAAGTGACAAGCATTGCTGGTATCTTGGCACTAGTCGTTGTCGTTCGGTCGTCGTCGCGGGGAGGTCACTTCCCCAGTCGGGAAGATGGGGTACTTGTCAAAAAAGGGCGTGGGTTATCTTGGCTGTTATCGGTTGACTCATTGTGCTGTATAATGTGTGGTGTTATAGTATCTGTCTCGATAGATGAGGTGCCAAGATGTTGCAGTGGGTTGCTGACGGAGCGGCTTATGAATCAACCATGCGCCGCTTGTGTAGCAGTTGCGGCTCTTGGGTCGTTCTTGTGTTGTAGAAAGAGTAGGAGGGGAAACTTTGGTTTCTGGGGTGTTACAACCGGATGCATGTCCCTGGTTCTTGGGGTTAAGGTTGGGGTGGTGCATGATGCTGGGATTAAGGTTACCCGTCAATATATATCATCGGGGTGGAAGATCACGTCAACAGTCCATCCTACGGCACTAAGTGCAGTGAATAAATAGCTTTTATATAGGCTTGTAGTAGTTCAATTGTCTTCATTTGTGACGCGCATCGGTGATGAAGTATCCTGCACCATCCTAGGCCACAGTCAAATGCCTTCAGTTTATGGGACACTAACAGACCGCTGGTGGTTTAGCACTCATGTATACAAGGCACCACGGACCAATCACTATAATTCTTACTGTGCGCCATTACCTGCAATATTTGCATCTGTGAATATGAGGGCTATTTGTCAGCTGGCTGGTCTACAACACGTGTAGTGTTGCGTACATGTGGAAACAAACCGCGAGAGATATATATTACTCGACGTTCAGTCAGGCTGGATGTCGAAGTTGTCCAATCGTAGTTGAACACGAAGATTAGACCAAAACAAATGACAATGTTGCAGTGAGTCACATATCTTGTGTAGATTGTTAGTGCTCCCAAAGACAACATCTACCATGACGATTCGAGACACCACATGGTGTTGTAGTTGCTGCTAACCTTGCAGCACAGTGCCCGACCAGGTCCAGAGAAACAGCAGATGATTAATACAATGCCTGTGGCTTTGACAAGTGGTTGACAAAGCTCATATCGAGACGTTATTGGTAGATTGTTGGAGATGCTCGTATTCAACCCAAATGGTGCTGCCTTGACTCAGCCGCAGAGCTCACCAGCATCACGGTGAATTCAACCTGACTCCCTTCTGATGGCAGAGATCACTACTGGGTATTGAGCAAGCCTACCGATACATCACTGACAGCTGAATCACATCTATGGAGTGGATACAATACTCCAACCGACAGGGGCAACTCGCCACAACCACCGGAAAGATTGGCATCCCAGCACCATCGCGGGGTCCTGGCGATGTAACTCACCGAGTAAAGCGACCTCATACCAAGTCTCGTCGGGGGTGCTTCAGCTGTAAAGCGCGGAAAGTCAAGGTGACATTCTCTCGAAAAGTGTGGGCTGGCACCATCTGACATCCGTGCATGAAGTGCCAGGAAACCAAACCAGCATGCGCGAACTGCGTGACGAGAGACATCGACTGTATCTATCCCTCAAAAACACATCCGAAGCCATCGAGTCTACCACGAAGCGAGCTCTCGTCCCTAACGTCTACCTCCCGACTATCCACCACCCCATTCACGGGCGACGATTTGCGATTCTTCCACCACTTTCTGCTTGTCGCGCGGCCATACTTGCCATTTGGGAGCGAGGAGTCATGGAAGACACGAGTACCTGCCTATGCGCATGAGGTTAGTTGTGCTGTTATATCTCGGTGGTATGAGTCTCACTAGATATAGTGTCCGCATTTGATGCACGCGATTCTCTCGCTCGGAGCGACACACTACGCCCTCACCACAGAAACCAACTCACAATACACACCGATGGCAATAGCCCATCGAGGAAAAGCTTTACAGTCGTTATCTACCGCCCTGGCGAAAGTCGACCAGTGCACGAACGCAGATCTAGATGGGATCCTCGCAACCTGCTACGCCCTGGTCTTCCAGTCCTACTACATGAACGACGGCCTCATGGACTTTGCAATCATGGTTCGAGGCTGCGGTATGGTCACAAATCACATGCAGGCCAAGTTCAAGAGCAGTGACATGTTTCCTCCTGCAGACTCGGGAGCAGGTTATTACAATGGTGACGCCGTCGCTACCGGAACACCCGCATCAGAACCAGGCGATCATCAGTACCTGCGTTGATAACCTTGATAGACTGTCCACTTATTTGCAGAGTCCCGGGGAGCAGGAATTTTTCCAAGCTCTGCGAAATACGTACCTCGGCATGCAGCGCTCGGCCCGGGACGCGTTCATTGGCATGACGGAGGTGTATGCCGTCTGGTACAATATGCAGAACCAAGAGTTTATGAAGTTTATTGCCAGTGCGAACCATGTCAGTCGGGCGCTGTTTGTCCACTACTTTGCCATTGACACTCTGATGCGACCACTCCTACTCAGTCTTCCTAACCGTGAGCTTGCAAATGGGCCTTCTACCGCTGCTATTGTGAATCAATGGACGCGCACGGTATATGACCATTTGCCAAGCAGTATGAAAGGCCTGGTAGAGCATGAGGTCAAGATTCTTGAGCAAGAGAAAGAGCGAGCGTGTACTAGTTCTATAAGTGGGCATGCAATTGAGTGGATTGGTCCGGTTGATGGCAATGGTTATTGGTCTGTCACAGGAGGGTTGATTAAGTCGGACATTATAGAAGAGTAAGCATGATAATTTAATATGTGTTAAAGCCATACAAAATCTAAACTGGAAAGCTCATCATAATGATAGGAGCGAAAAAGCAGAAAGCAGAGACATAAGAGAGAAATACCATCAGAACTGACAATGTACCAACATTGAAGACGAAAAACAAACAAGCTGACATAAAACATGCAAAACACACCCTCAGCACACAGCATCGTAAATCTCTACTGTATTTCTGTCGCAGGACATACTTAACTAGCACTCAGATGCAGCCCGGACATGTCGTCTTCCCTTGACCTCAGACTGGCCAGCTGAAGGCAAGAATCTCGCCGGGTGATAATACCCAAGAACTGAATATAGCAATGAGATCGGTACGGCCTCGAGGACATACAATGGCCATTCATGAATGAACAAGTATGAATCGATCCCCCCCCCAAACTCAATGACCCGGAAAATGCACCGCAACTGGTATATCGGATCGCGTCAGTCATGCGTCAAAGAAACATTCAAGGGAATACCGACGAGATAAAGAATCCAGCGATATAGATCCCAGTCAGAAGCTTGTCCACGCCAAAGTCGATATCCTTCTCCCTCTTCGACTTAAGATGAAACGACCCTACGATCAGGAGAAACGCCCCAAAAGCCGCAACCTGCAATCCCAAACCCCCGATGAGTACTGCAGTCCCAGTGTCTTTCTCCGATCCCTCCCAGTCTCCCGCCGAGGCAATCCACCCAGAAGCCTGCGTCAGACAACTGATAATGTCCAATGTGACGAAGATTCGAGGCAGCCACCGACGGCGAATCTTGACGAAGTACAATGTAACTGGCTTCTGGCTGTTCTGCTCGTCGATACCAGTCCAAATCAACCGGTCCATCAGCATGTAGAGACTGGCACAGACGAAGATAGGCGCGATGACGATGAGGGTGGAGGAGACTGCGTAGAGAGGAATGCTTTCGGGATCTTTCACGCTGGCACTGCGGACTGCGTATCCGGCGACTTCGAGAAAGCAGCCGATTAGGAACGGGATGAAATGACCAGTGCGGTTGTATTTTCCCAGGAAGGGGGCAATGATGCTCATGTAGCAGTGGTAGGCAAATGGGAAGAAATATACGACAGTGAAGAGGATTGAGGCTGCGAGGGAGGGGTTGTAAAAGTAGATGCTGTCGTCTTCGGAGGCCATTGTGAATTATATATGAACTAGGTAGAACAACAAAAGGATAAAGAATGATAGGGGAGCTGAGAGAATGGGTAGCCTGTTGAAGAGTCTGTCTTCATCGTAGAAGGCCGAATTAGATCAGAATTTATACACTTTCCATCAATATGCTGGTGGTCTGGAAGCTTATACTGATGCCTGAACCGCAACCGCGATATTACCCGTTTGGGAAAAATCGTACTCGGACTCGGATCTGAGCCAAGCCACCCAAGCCATGCATCTTGGCGAAAACACAGGTAGCTCCCACTACCAACGTCAGATCCGAAGGCCGATACGAGGAATCCGAAAACATGTAAGTTTCACCTGTATACTGCTTTGTAAGCTTACCACTGAAACAGCCACAAAGCATCCTACGGGCCAGTGAGGTCGCTTTGGGGAGGGCATTTGTAGGCAGGAATAGGGGATTGAGATGGAATTCTTTCTCACCCGTCTTCACTGCAGGAGTGCAAGGGCCATAGTGGCCAGACAGTGGATGACGGTGACTGAGCATAGCATTTTATGGCCGCAAAAAATAGCGCTTGGACTGGTGTCGTCCCAGCAGAGAATGTGGCTTTACAGCATGGATCCCCAGTGTAATCTAGATGTTGTATCGATTGGCGTATGGTGCCCTGACGGCTTCTCGGACGTTAACATGAACCGCCCCGTATAGCTCGGTATCGATGCTGGCTTTCGAGGTCGACGGCAGCGCGAATACGGAAATACATCAATTTGTGGTCCACTAAACTACTCAAACTATACATATCATGCGGGTTGTAACGCGGAACATTTCTAGCCACTTCACTGGCATTCTCGGATCATTATCCAGCTGCCCTTGCCGTGGATCCATTAGCCTGGGTGACACGCGTAGAGCTATATCCAATGAAATACGGCAATAGGCATTCGGCGATCACAACCAGGAAGATTATTTACGGAAATGTCCGAGGCAAGGAGGGGCATTGCCATAGCAGCTTCTGTATAAAGCAACTTTGTTTCAGCCTGTTCTCGTTTACCAAGATACATGACAGAAGCTAGCTCAGATTCCGAACGCCCTTGACAGCCTAAAAATGAAGAAGTACAGCGCAGAATCCTTATTCCAGCCTTCCAATTGGCCCAGGCCATGAGAGACACCCTTGATGGGTCCTCATATCTGTTTGGATCGATAATGACGATTCCTCATACCACCGTTGCACGGACATTAGCGGTACTAGGATTGGATTTTGTGATGGTTGATGCCCTATCAAGGGCGAAGGATCTACTTGGGAAGTTGAAACAACAGGACAATGACTGTTAGAGACATCCAGGGGGCATAGCGGCTTGAGGCTTGATACTATTATAATGATGTACTGCATCCGGGCATGACAACCATCTCGGCAGGCTATGCATTCACATGGGTGGATCACTTAAAGTCGGAAATATCTAGAGATTGTGAGTTTGGGCTCCAAATTACGGTAGTAGCCTAAACCAACCCAGTTAGCTTAATTTATCTACTCATGAGGCCCATAATTTTGAAAAGTGATGTTAGAGCCGTGGGAACTTTTGACCTCATAGGTATCCCATAAGTTTGGTTCAGAGGAGTATAGCCTGTCGCCAAGTAGTAGCGGTCCATACCCCACAAACCAGTCGGGACATGAGGATGTCTGAGTTGCACAATGACCCCCATATCAACCCCTCTGAGTGCTAAATGAAGCTAGTGATAGTGAGGGGTTGAGTAGTCATCAAGTCGCCGGACTATTTAATCACATTTCGTGTGCTTGTCCGATCTGCACCTCTGAACATATCAACGCATCACGGACCCCACCAGAAGATGTCTACAAAGTTAAACTGCATTGGGGTCATTTCCATCGGGGAAATGGGCCTCGGGATTGCCGAGCTGTTCATCGCCTATCACTACCGAGTGGTGACCTTTGCCGGTGATCGTAGGTAAGGTCGTGCATGATAAGACTACGTCCGCCATGTAATCCTCGCTGATATATCTCCTTTCGGCAGCGAAGCAACGCAACAACGCGCCTCGTCGGTTGGAGTAGAACTGCTCTCCTCCTTTGACGAGGTGGTCTCTCAGGCAGACTGCATTCTTTCCATTGTACCGCCCAAGGATGCTCTCCGAACTGCGCAGCGGGTGGCTGATGGATTGCGCCATCGAGGTCCCGGTCAAGCCCCGGTGCATTTCCTAGACTTGAACGCAGTTTCCCCAACACCGCAAGGGAGATATCAGGGATCTTTGCAGACTCTCCAACTACGGTGGTCTTCATTGATGGTGGTATCATCGGGCTGCGTCCCCGCCTGCTTGACTCCGAGTGAAGCTCCGGCGGTGATTACTTCGGGACCGGTACCACTACCTGATACCGAACTCTTCGATGTATTGCACATGCGTCATGTTGGAGCTGATATCGGTACTGCCAGCGGATTGAAAATGTGCTTCGCTTCCTTGACGAAGGGCTGACTGCCATCGCCATTCAATCTTTCACTACGGCGCAAGGGCTGGGAGCCCTCGAGGAGCTGTGTGATCTTATGCGGGATTACAATCCTGCCACACTTAAGTTTGCGGAGAGAAACTTGGCTAGAATGCCTTCGACGGCCTATCGCTGGAGCATGAGATGCGGGAAATCGGAGATACATTTCAAGAGGAAGGGTTTGAGAAGGACATGTTTTATGGTGCGGCAGAGGTGTATCGAACGGTCGCGGAGGACTCGATCCTGGGTCAACGGAATATCATGTCGGGAGATAAAATATTGACGGCGGAGGAAGTCACGGATGCGATGCATAAGACCGTTTCCACGAAGAAGAAGACTGACTGATTACCATCATCTTGATTTGATGTGAATGTCTCCAATGTCGACCCTGCGGCCTATCGGATAATACGCTTGCATGTAACAGTTCATACGCAGACTATTGAAGAGTATTTTGATAGTCTTATAGCTCTCTGTAGATGATTACCTCCCACCTAAACTACTACTGCTGTTGGCACTGGGACCCAACTTGGCGACGAGCCCGAGACTGACCTTGGTCTGTAGGCTGGGACCATTGCGAGAGGTTTCCCTAGGTTCGAGGACTAGAGACCGGCCGTAAAAGGTCTGCAGGGATCTCTCGCCATTCGAGCGGACACGGCCCATCTCTTGCTGCAGCCATGTCTGAAGGTCAGGAACTTCGGCAAGATGGTAGGGTACCTGGAACCGTTGGAGTTCCATGATGATATCCTCGTCGTCTTCACGTGCTTCTCAAAGTTGATGACGCTCATCGCGCCTTGTCCGTCGGATGGTGCGGAAAGGCTGGTTGCCGTGATCAGCAAATGTGAGATCGGTCAGATAGGTTCCTATGAAGGGAGACACGGCAGAGCATGATTCTTCAATCGCTGACGCAAGACTGCATAGTTACGCGAAACGTCAACGATAGAGCGAAGGTGTTCGATGCTAGTCTTTGTCTTTTGCGATACCGTAGCCCACGTCCGTTTCAGACGAGAGATCATCGACGAGTTTAGGGAGCAGATGATGGCCATGAGGGAATCGTAGTTGTTTAGCTCTAGGCATTTGTTGGCGACCTTGACCCAGTGCTTGATAGTACCGGCACGTTTCCTGGGGTCGTCATGTGAGAGAATCGAGTCTGCCACTAGGTGGGCTAAATCCGTAGACAGAGTAGACATCGCACGAACATTGACTGCTATTGACCCGGTCTTGCGCATCCACTCAGTATCGAGAAGCTCCTCAGGGAGGATAGAGCAGAAAATACGACTCTCCATAATAGTCAGCTGCCGAGCTAATTCCAGAGGGTTAAAGTCCAGGATGGAGATCGAAGCCTCTGAGTTCTTCCACTTCACAACAGATTGATCTCCTTCCTACTGAGGACGGGAGGAGGAACAGCGTTGTTAGTATTGCTCATGGACGAGGCCAGGCGGGGAAAGAAAGGACCACGAGAGTAGACACCATGTCTGCTATGTCCAGTATACGCCTGCTGGCAGTAGGGAGAGTAGCACTCAAGCGGGTTCTTGCAAAAGTGACAATGAAATCAAGAGCGTGGCTATCCTGATCATGGCGCCAGTGGGACTCAAGCCAGCGTTTGAACACATTGTATACGCGCAGGCGAACAGGCCCAGCAGCCTGTGGGTTGTTCCCAATGTTGTCGAACCGATCGACAAGGACCTCGGCCAGCTCTAGGGGAGTCGCAAAGAGGCGGAAGGTAAAATAGAAAGTGGAGACGAACATGGCATCTGGGGTGGACTGATGATGAGTGAGCTTCTCGACAAGCGCACGCAAGCTGCCGCCCATAATTTGGCCATCCTTGTAGACCAGCTCATGAGAGTAAGTGTCACTGAACACGGTATATCCTGTCTCCTTATTGTTCACGGCCAAGGTGGAGTGGCTTATGGAGGATCGCAACGCCTTGACAGATCTTCCGACTCTGGAACTGGCGGAGGTTCAAAGTTGTCATCCTGCTGATTGTCGATGATGTTAGGTTGTTGTGTCGCGGATTCTTCCGGGTTCATGAAGCCCTGGAGATCCAATCTCACCCGCTCGAATTCCAGAGTCTGTTGTGGGTCGAGCAGGATAGGCTCGCCAGGAAATTCTTGCCCGTCGACTATGCGCAATCCGTTCCCTAGGACATGCGTAGTTGGGATATCATCGAATAACAACAACTCATGATTGCGATTCCAAAGCGATGTGCGAGAGATACTAGCGTCATCCTTTTCATCATTGTCTGACACTTCGACTATGCTTTCTCTGTCCCCAGGATCATTATCCACATATGAAAGGGACAGGAATGAGATAGACCTGAGATGGGCTGCGATGTGGTTCCAGAGCGACTCCTTGACACGAGGCTCCAGACCATCCGGAACGCACCCACAAATAGGACAGATCAATGGTTCTCTCGTTGCTATCCTTCGGTTACGTCTGACTCGCCCATCGATCTTGGGCTTCGTGAGCTTGGTTCCATGTTGAGTGTTCAAGTGCGCCACAAAGGAATTTTTTTCCTCGAATTCAGGGTATTGTTATCACACAAGTCACAATACCACTGCTCTGTATGGACCTTTTCGGCCCATGCCATAGAATGACGTGACTGCATGTGACTCAGCCAATCTCGTCTACGGACGAAGTAGCGAGGTGGCTCCCTACACTCCTCTGAAATACAGACGTAAGGTTGCAGGTCTTGCTCAACGTGAGCCCTGTAGTATAGTTAGACTCGGGTGGTGGCACATTGAGGCGTGCTGATGCAACATACTCCCAGAATTCCTGTGTTAGGAATGATTCCTCAAGCGGGTCGCCGCAAAGGTTACAGGATCGGTATTTCGTGCTGTTGGTCATTGCAGGAATCGAGGGATAGTAAAAGCACTCCTCCTGGCCATCTTGAACCGTCCAACCTCGACTGGAGATGGATCCCGATGGCTTGTTTCTCACTTTTCTATTTTGACTGAACACTGATGGAGACAGATCGGATGGAAGCGTTTCAGGAGCGGATGTATTAGATGGGTCAAACACATACAGGTGATCAGCGTGATTTTCCGGTTCTTGATAGTCACCTTCTGCTACAACTTCTTCTTTCACTGGGTCTTCAACAGGACCTTGATCGTTTCCGACAAATGCGAGCTTCTTGTTGTGCATTTTCAAGTAGTGCAAGGATGCCCCTCGTATGTGGATGGAAGCTCCAAGTTGATTGCAGAGACTACGTCTTGCATTGGGATATCTTGCCTTGACAAGCAGACAGCACATCAACTCTGCTTGGGCCTGGTGATCTCCACGCCGTAGACTGTGATTCCGGCGCGCTGAACGTCGTATTGCCACTGCGAGGATGAGGAGCCTGTCGATAGCAGCCTCAATTGCATCAAGGCCAGGACCAGCCATTAAAGGATCGTCGCCATTGTTTCCGTCCACAGCCTCTATGGGTTTTTGTGTTTCACTGACATCTTTTGTTGGAATTATAGTCGCTCTAACCCCCATTGATGGCCTTTTTGTCCGAGTTGTGAGCCACATCTTGCAACCCAAAGCTGAATTCTGCAACTGCTTTAGGACCACTCCAACCGCAATTAGACGAGAAAAATAATTACCCCATTCCAGGTTCCTCTGGACCATCTCAACCAATTCAAGCACCATATCCTTGATCTTCTTGTGGCCATCTAAGCGTGCATCCAGCGATGCTCTCGGTGCTGCAAAGACGCCAACGTATGCTGCCCAGAGGCTGAACCGCCCACGAAGCTCCTCCGTGAGTAGGAAGTGGGGACTCTGATTGTTTGTTGACCGAAGGATCCGGTCAAACAATTCAGAGCACTGGCGAGCCACATGGTTGATGGTCGGGGTCATGGTCTGATTCTGACCATTGTTATATAACATATCGAAGAGTATCTCGTGCAGTGAGGCTGTAAGATAAGCAATATAGCTTCACGTGAGCCTCTTACCCCGCCTTCTGCCAAGTGCAAACAGCAGCCTCGATCCTTCTTTAATAAGCAGTCCTAAACAAGGCCAGACAGATCTTTCTCCTTGGCCTGGTAATGCGTCTGAGACAGACGTCCCCCTTGTTGCTCCTCTGATGGACTCACCACACCATGGCTCTCGACGACGACGTGATGGAGGATTTACAGCTATTGCATGCGGTGTTGCCCGCATTCATAGACGCGCTGCCCACCACCGCCAAAAACAGCATCAGCCGATCGCAAACAAGAGGCTCTCAAAAATGTGACATCCATCTTGAGATTCGAGATCAACGAAATGGAGGAGGTTATGAGCCAGTCCGAAGCCGACCTCGATCTCACTGATTCGGATGATCCCCATATGTCAGACGCGTTTGGAAGATGTTCTCTTCAGCTTTGAAGAGCTTGTCCTTATAAATACAGGTCATTTCGTATGTCCTGTGTTATCCCAGGTGGAAGCTCAATTACCTATGGAACTAATGGATTTACAGAATCCATATACCAAGTTCCCTAGACTGTGTACCCTGAGAGACTGGATACTACGTTCCAATACAGAATGCCACTTAGATTTCTCAGGTCGTTCCCAAGATGGATTTCGCCAGTGATATCCTATGGCAACGAAGCGGCCCATTTTCGTAGAACAATTCGCGTGGCCAAGGATTTCAACAGCACTATGCGAAGCTTATCTGGTTCCCTTGCGGTGGAAACGGAATCTCAGATGCCGCAAATATTCCAACCACAACATCAACAGGACGATGACACCAGAGAAGACGACGCAGCATCAGCAGAGATTTATAAAGCCCGAGCCTTACGTGAAACAACGACGGCCTTATTCAAGTCATTCACTGATAAGCCCAAGCTTTGCGGGATGTTTCTGCATTCATCCACCTGACTGGGTTCACTCAGATCGAGATTGACATGATCATGTCTCTTTGTCTCGAAAATGGGAGCAAAAAGAAGTCGAGGAAGTGGCATCAAGTATATTGCAGCGCCAAGAGTCCATCGACTGCATATATTATACCAAAGCAATCTACCGACAGTATCTGCTCGGTCCTGGAGAGATCCCGGAAATCCAAAAGCGTTTTACACGTTCAGTTCCACAAGGACGGCAGTTGGAAGTGTCCAGCAGCTTCCAGTGCGGACCGCATGAAAGGATACGCCAACCCTCCTGAAGTGACACTAGAAGAACTACTCAACGCGAGACAAAATGTCGCAGATGGAAAGTTGTTGAAGAAGGAAAAGCTTGACCTCGCCGTGGCCATCGCACGATCATTGCTTCACCTTTCCAATAGTCCGCTTCTACAGGGTCAGTGGACTACCAAGGACATTTATGTCGCACGGGTCACGGACGAAGACGTCAGTGGACTGCGTACCAGGCCCTATATCATACGGAGCCTAGACAATAATTCTCCAGTCGATGAGCCAGAGAACCTGTCGGATATCAATCGATTTGTACTTGATCTGGGAGTGCTTCTATGGGAGTTGCTATGCGGCCGAAAAGTCACAATTGAGCCTGAAGACGAAGAAGAAGACGAAGAAGACCCAAATCTACCCCTGTTCAATGCATTGAATCGTGAACACTTTATCTCCCAGGAGTCAGTGGTGGAGAAGCCGTTCCTGCACATCATTGCAAACTGCCTCAATCTTTGCTCGTCGCATGAACGTGACGAGCAAGAATTTCGAGCACGGCTGTATTGGGATGTCGTTGTGCCTCTGAAAAAATATCTGGATTCGTTCCATAGGCCTCCAGAGGCCCCTCCAAATGCCGACAAACCCAAGTTAAAGCGTCTTCGGAAACACGTGTCTGTTTTCAAGAGAGGAATGGGGCTATATAATCTCCCACAAATGGGGACTTTGCCGCAAAGCTCGTTGAGACACGAAATTCCGTTGAAGCCTGCATTCGAGATTACGACTCGGTCACGATCGATTACCCCCTTGCCACCGATATTTGCTCAATCTAACCTACTAGGATCCTCTGTCAATGTATGATAAATCACCTAGACCGCCATTCACTCATTCCCGCTAACCTTGTCGTTCAGATTAAAGACAGCGACTCCTGGTTGGAGAAGTTTTACCGGCTCAATTTGCAGCTCGATTGCCTCAATAGTGGGAATGCTCCTCCCATCAGGATTGCCGTGCTCGATACAGGCTGCAATACCAACCATCCATACTTCGATGGACCCGGCATTGGTCAGGATGACCGATTAAAGGGCCATTGGGTTGATTGGGTGGCAGGATCAGCCGAGATGATCGACGAAGACCCTGGGGCGCACGGCACTGCTATCCTCACTCTATTGCTCAGACTTCTACCGCACGCGGAGATATTTGTTGCTCGGGTGGCCAGGAATGCAGCGGACTTGGCAACAGCGCAAGAGCGTATTGCACAGGTGAATCGGACTTCAGGCTCGTCATTGTTCCTAGCTGACAACAAGTAGGCCATTCGCTTCGCTGCAGATGAGCCTTGGGATGTCGACATAGTGTCACTATCTTTTGGGTTTACGGAGTCAGCTCGTTGTATCGAGACGGGTATCATGTATGCCCAACAGCAAAAAGAAAACAGAATCCTCTTCTTTGCCGCCGCCAACAACCAAGGGCGGAACCAGAAAGAGATGTTTCCGGCTTGTGTGTGAGAGTGTCATATCCATCCGAGGAACAGACCATGAAGGTTCTTTCATCCCCAGATACAATCCCGACCCACAGTCACACAACCAAGGAATGAAACTTTATGGAACAATCAGCGAGAATGTGTCTTGTGATTCAGGATGCGGCAATCTTATCAAGTCGGGTTGCTCCATTGCAACGCCGATAGTGGCGGCCATTGCAGCAATGGTCATCTGGGTTGTGAGCTGTGAAACCGCGAGATTTGCCGACATTCCAAATGCCCAAGAACTCATTCGGACACGAAGCGGGATGCTATCGGTATTTAACGTCATGTCTGAGAGTCAGGAGCAACCCAGGCGATATCTGGCGCCTTGGCAGTTGTTTAAGGACGGTATGGTGGACTTCTATACCATTAGCTTTGCGTTGTCACGACTACCCCGACAGGGTGCAAGGTGATCATTGCCCACATCACCTCATGCTCCATGTATACCCTGTCTTGTTCTCTCCATTTTGTTCCGGTCTTAACTTTGATACCCTACGTAACGCCTTTCTTCTTCAAAACAACCACATACGACCACAGGGTGTGGAGAACAGGGCTTCCCGTCCACTCAGCCGTACTTAAGCCACATTGCAACCGCACGGTCAATTCTCAAAGAGCCCTAGGCTCCAATTCTTCTCTGAAACAAAGAGATAGGCTAGGTACAGGTAATAGGGGTGCGATCTCTAAAGCTTCTAGCACTAGGGGTGCAGAGTGAACACCACTAATGTAATAGTTATCCCCTTTTCGGGTACTGCATCGCACCAGTGGTGTTGAGGATCATCAAGGCAGAAATGATTTGAAGTAATAATAAATAGCCAGAGCACCAGCTCCATTATACTATATCCTACTCTTTTTCAGTAAGACTAAGAATTATGATATATTTCTCTATCTCCAACACGTGATATCATATGATTATAATTGACAAGAATCTCAAGCAACAGACAGAAATAAAAACTCCTAGTAACTTCCCGTGGGTTCACCCTAGATTATCAGTATGAATAGGAAATTAAAGAGAATGTTATATACCTAAGAGCTAGTACCCACGACATACAACAGACATAGTTAGGTGACTAAGAACTAGGTACTATAAGTTAACACTCTACTTATATATATATAATTACTACTTTCTTACCTCTTTTATTCTAAAACTTGGAGGCTTGCCCGTAACGAGCTAGCAGAGAAAAATTTCTTTAAGAATAGGTAGACCCATCTCCTTAAGTCTTAAAATGATTCGCCAAGAATTATACTATAATATAACTAGGTAGACTTCCCTCTTAGTTATTAGTAATTAATCAGCTTACTATGGTAATCTTATATTAGGAGTAAAAGACATCCAGAACATTATAGCTTAAAGTAAAGAAAGATGCTTATAATATATAGCCACCCTTCTTTAATATTATAGGTACTCTCTGCTAATATAGACTTGGTTCGTACGAAGCATACTTACGTAAAAATATAAGCTACTTACTAAACTAAGGGAGCAGTTTCTAGTTTATAAGGAGGAACCCTTAGGTATTAGAGGCTTAACCTGTGTGATAGAGTATAATAGTATCTCATAAGAGTAGAAAGCAGTAGTATAGGACAATATAAGTAACCCTTTACTATAGGAATTATTACTAACCCCCAAAAGTGCGGGATCAGGGGATATCTATATATATATATATAAATATAAGGGCTAAGTAATTACCCAGCTCCCTTATAATAGGAGTTATATATACTATCTAATTATAGTATCTTATAACTATTCCCTCTTTTTACAATACCTTAGACCCTTAAGATATTATTTATAAAGTATCCTATAATACTTACCTATTAAGGGGGTTTATATAATCTAAATAAAGAACTAGTAAAAAACCTCTTAGTAAAAATCTTATTTATAAGAGTAAACCTAAATAAGAAAAAGATTTTCTTTATTTTTAATAATCTTATAATGTTATATTAGATATATTAATTTTTATAAAGCTTTTATTCTTTATAGAGCTATTCCTTAAGTAAATAGCTAATAGGGCCTAGGCTCTTATAGAATAAAAGGGTTAGTATAAGTAGGCCCTAGTAATAATAGATCTAGAGGAGGTCTAGACCTAAGTCTAAATTCTATAGTACTCTATAAATACCTATAATATTATTCTTTAATAACATAATTAACCTCTAGAAGTAGGGTATATAGAATATTTCTTTTTTTAAAAACTCTTTTTTTTTTATCTTTCTCTATTACTTATTAGTTTGCGCCCCTCCTACCCTTTTATAAGGTAGATAATTTTTCTAAACTTCTAAAGCCTTATATATTCTATAGAGCCCTTATACTATACTTATATAATTATATATTTAGTATATTATATAATTTATGTTTATGTGGCTGCCTTTAGTAGCTTATTTTTACATCTAGGGCCCCCTTCTATAGAGAAAGAGAGGGACTTATCCCTTCTTTTCTTAGCTTATTCTATCTTTTTTTCTATAAGTAACCTCTTTTTTTACCCTTTTCCTTTATTTATAGAGTAGAAGACTTATAGAGTTACCTTTATAGATAGAATTTACAGGGTATTAGTTATTATAAGCTTTTTTTTACTATTATAAACTTCTTTTGTTATTATTAGACTTATGTTTATAGCTTTATTAATTAGGGATAGTCTCCCACCCCCTCCTATAATAATAATAATAATAATAATAATAATAATAATTCCTCTTAGTTATCCTCCTAAGAGGCTTTTATAAATGTTTTCTTTTTCTCTTTTCTTTTATTCTTAGAGGAGTTGGTTAGGAGTTTATAGGAGAAGGACTTAGCTTTTTATAGAATTTAATACCCTTTATAGGGCTTAATACCTTTTATAGGGCTTAATACCTTTTATAAAGCTAGCTAGCCTTTATAGGCTTCTTATAGAAAGGACTTAGCTAATCTTAGTATATAGCCTTTTATTCCTACTATTTCTCTAACTATAGCCGCCCCCCCCTATACCTACTATAATTATCTTAGTATTATTAGTCCTAGTACCTCCTATTATTATAGCTATATAACAGGAGGTTATTATATTAAATAATATTTTTTTTATATTTATAGTGTCTGATTTATTCCTTATAAAACCCCCTTTATTACCTATAGATATACCCTAGGGTATCTAGGACAGATAGCCTCTAGCTACTATAATAGTAGTAGACTAGGCTAACTTTTAGTTTATTTAATAGCCCTCTATAGTGTTCTTTAATAGGTACTTATAGAAAAGGCCTATTATAGCCCTTAGACTATTCTTATAGATAGACTAATAGCCCCTATCTAGTTAGGAGTATAGTTAGGTATTTTAGCTAGTACTTTATTCTATTCCCTTTTATAGGTAGAATAACCTAGTCTAGTTAGCTTAGTAAGCCTAACTCTATAAGAAATCCTTATAATTAGAGCTAGTAACTAGCCTCCTATAGACTAGGTATATAATACTTATTATAATATAAGTAGGGATCCTTTATTTATAATTTATATCTTAGGGGGGATAGGGTAGAGATATAATAACTATCTTTATTATAGCTATATCTACTGCTTTCTTATAGAGTAGTAGTATATTATATAGATAGTAGTCTCTGCCTATCTATAGTAGTACTATATCTATAACCTATTAAAGAGAATGTCTACTATATAAAAATAAAGAGGATAATTAATAATATTAAACCTATACTCTAGGGGTTAAGTTTTTATTTCTTAGTTAATTTAAGAGTTTTTTTTCCTTATAAGATATTCCTTAAATATTTATAGATATTACAGGCTACTTATAGATTTTTATATATTATTATCTATAGACTATCTTTTTTAGTAGACTTTATATCTTTTTACTTAGCTTATCTCTTATAAGGCCAGAATCTTCTCTAAATAATACTTATAAGTAGACTTATTAGCTTTATAAATAGGGAATCTTTCTATAGAATCTACTCCTAGTATCTTATAATAGTTATAGAGTATAAAGACATAAAATTTATTTATATATTTAGACCTATAGATAGGTTTATATAATAGGCTATATTTCTAATATACTTTACTACTCGTACTAGGCTAGTATTTAGTTAGTCTAGTATTCTTACTAGGGTGGATTTATAATATATTCTTAGTGCTAATCCAGACTTAATTACCTATATAATAGGTCTTTACTACCTTTTATTAATTATAATAGGTCTTCTGGTACTTATAAGCCTTAGCTAGTATCTCTTAGATATATTATCTAGCTTTTTTTAGCTTTATAGCCCTTTTATAAATTACTTACTTAGTATTTTTTACTTAGTAGGTGTCTAGTATGATAACCCTTAGGTCTATACTAATAACTAACTAGAATAGTATTTACTTAGTTAATAGGTATTATAAATTATTATAAATAAATTCTATAAGAGATAGTAGATCCACCTAATTATCCTATTTAAAATTAATATATCTGTAAAGGTACTATTTAAGTAATTATTTAAATACTTAGTCTAGCCATCTATCTATAGATATATATATAATTAATAAACCCTTTTTAATTAGGAGGTAGTATATTATATTAAACTAGAACCCTATTATAAATACTAACCTATAATTACTAATAATCTTCTATAGGATTTTATACAGTTAGAAGATCTTATAAAAAAATAATATTATAAGCTTACTTCTAGTAATACTCTTATATATAAGTATAAAATAATACATCTTACTAAACTAATTAACTATAACTAGGATAGTATTATATATATCCTATAACTAGCTATTACTGGTTATACTAGCTAATAGATCTAGGATAAAGTCTATTATAATATTAGTCTAGATTCCTACTAATAGTAGTAAGGGTACTAAGAGCCCTTATTATTTCTTATAAACCTATTATAAGCCTTAATATACTCTATACATATAATAGTATTCCTAAATAAATTTAGCTTATTATAGCTAGTAAAATCTATAAGCTATTAGCTCTAGTATTTTTACCTCTATAAAGTAGCCTATAAATAGGTTATTATAGTACTTTATAAGAATAATTAGATATAAAGTTTTTTACTTTAGAATATAGAGCTTGTTTTTATAAAATAGAATATTATTATAGTACTTTTATTATTTAAGTTTCTTTCTTAACCTTTTTCTTTATAATAGGAAGGACTTAGAATCTTAAAGACTAGTAATAATCTTCTTTACTAAGCTATCCTATACTAGGATATCTAGTAGGCATCTTAAGAGCTCCTATAAGGGGTTTTATTAGTATAAGTCTTCTACCCTTATAGTCTTATAAAGATCCTTCTACTCTTACTAAAGTTCTATATTATAGCTAGTTTTAATAGCTAGGACTTAGGCTTTATAAGTCCCTTAATTTAGACTATTAGGCTATAATAATATTTATAACTATAATAGGGCCTCTTTATAGAGGTATAGATTATTATTCTTATAGATAGCTAGCTTATAGTCTATCTATTATAAAGGTATATTAGGGTTCTATAACCCCTTATAATACTAGATTTAAAAATAGAATCCTATTAGTATCTAGGACTAATATATTTAGTATTATAAAAGCTCTTTCTTAGAGCTAAAGTACTTTAGGCTATTATAATTAGTAATTACCTTAATATACTACTTATTATCTTCTAGATAGTGCTACTATTTATAAAATAATTCTATAATTATAAGTAGAGTGGGCAATGGCTAGGTGAGGGGAGGTTAAGGACCTCCAGTATAACCTAACTATAGGTTAATAGTAAGGTTAAGCACCTTATTTTTACCTAACTATGGTATAAAAAAAAGAGGTTAGGTTAACCTAATTAACTATTCTTAGTACTAAAAGTAATATACCTTACCTATTTAGGCCTAGTCTGGTTAAGGTTCTAGTTAGATTAACTATATTAACCTTATTATTTCTAACTAACCTTCTAAAAATCTATAATAGAAGCGTTATTTAATTTTTAAAAAAATATTAAAAATAAATAACTATATCTCTTATTTAAATTATTTTATAATAATACCCCTACTCTAGTATAGCTAGTAGAATTCTTATTTTTCTATAAAAGTTGGTGTTACCCAGAGATATAGGATAGAAATATATATTAATATATACCTTTTTATATTACTAACACTAATAGTAGATTTTAAAGATAATCTCACTTAAATACTATATTAGTTAGTTATAGTAATACTATTCTTATTTATAGGTTTATTATTAATAGAGATACTATATCTCCTAAAAAATATTCTTTATTTCTAGTATTCTTATAGTAATAAATACTAGTACTAATTATAGTAGCTAGATAATTATAGGTTCTATTCTAACTACTACTAACCTCTATTAGATCTATTATATTTTAAGAGTAATGTGATGTGTTCTATTTATTAATCTATTTAATACTATGTCCCTAAAAATTTCTCTTTTCTATCTTCCTATATTAATGCTATTAATAAAGCCTTACTATCTATTATAATATATTAACCCTACCCCTCTAATCTATGTTTATAGGATACTATTGTATTATCCTCCTTAATCTCCTAAGTCTTTACTAATAGTAATAATTAGATAGAGATTAATAATATTTTATTTTCTCTTATCTCTAAGCTTAGTTCTCTATGTCTCTCTAAAGGCTATAAGATTATTTAGTATCCTACTAAGTAAGAAAAGATTCCTATCTTTAAAGAATAGTAGAATACTACTACTTAGGTCTAGAAATAGAGAGAGACTTAAAAATTATTACCTTAATTTAATCCTAAAAGGCACTCCTCTATATAGATAAATTCTATAAAGGTATATAATTCTAGATAAATCCCCTATATCTTTTATATCTTATATTCTTATCGCTCTAACATCTGTTAATAGAGTATATAGGGACTAGTTTAATAGCCTATTATATCTAAAAAGGCTATCTAAGAAGTTATCTTTTATACCTTCTAAATAAACAGTAGCTTAGATACTAAGTAAAAAACTAGTAGGTATCTACTCTTCTTATACTTATCTTATACTAAGAGCTTTGATTTCTTAGGCCTAATAACTATCTATACTAAATAAGAATTCCTAGACTAAGTCCTTTAATTTATTATTACCTACTATCTGTCTTTTAAACTATTAAGCATATCTAATTTTAATAAATAATTAATCTTGCTACTGCCTTATTATTACATAGACTATATATTCAAATTAAAAGCAGATTAAGGAATGATTAATTAAGTTATTAGATAAAATCTATATATAGCTACTCTTACAGTTCCTAGTAACTAGTAAAATATTAATTACCCTTAACTATTAGATAAGCCTAGATTAGAAAGCATTTCTTAGAATTACTAGGTATTTCTTAATAGATAATCTTAACTATTATAAATTATTCTAGGCTTTTAACTAGTATCTAGTTTCTATATAGGTAAAATCCTTGCTATTATTATTCTATTCGGTTCTTTATAAGTATAATCTATGCTATTATCTATTAGGGGTAATAACTAATAATATAAGTAATAATAGTACTATATTCTCCTCCCTTATAGAGCAACTTTATAATAAACTTAATATAAATTTAGATCTAGATACTATTACTAACCTAGAGCTTTCTAAAATCCTTTAGAATTAGTATTATATCCTATATCTTACTTATATTATTTAGCTCTGTGTTACCTCCTTTATAAATAAATTATAGATTATAGCTAAGAATAATATAGTCTCCTATATATAGGAGAACAGTAATAAAATACTTAAAGTATCTAGTAATATTTTATATACTATTAAAAAGGTATTATACTAGTAGCCAAGATTTAGTTATAACTAAGAAGGTTACTTTAATTAATCTACCTAGGAGGATGCTAGGGAAGCCTTCCTTATATTCTTTTAGTTATAACTAAAAAAGTAGCTTAGATCTTACTACCTAGGAGGATACTAAGAAAGGCTTCCTTAGTATCCCCTAGTAAACCTAAATAAGTGTAAATATTTATTAATATCTATTATTACCCTAGATTTGTAAGATTACTAAATTTATAAATACTAGCCCTTAATATTATAAAAAATTCTAACTTACTTAACAGCTGGAATGTAAGATACTACAATTGGATAGTATATACAACTCCTATCGCGAGGGAGCTGGGTGATTACTCAGCCCATACATCTATGTATATATATAGATCTCCCCTGACCCCGCATTCTGGGGGTCAGTAATAATTCCTATAGTAAAGGGTTACCTATATTGTTATATACTGCTTCCTACTCTTATAAGATACTATTATACTCTATTATATAGGTTAAGCCTCTAATACCTAAGGGTTCTCCCTTATAATTTTATTACTCTTCTACTTTTAACTAGTTTATTAGAGATAATGGGCCCTTATAAGACTTCTTAGTTAATAAACCCAACTAGTCGCGAAGGCGAATTAGTAATAATCTAACCTATAGGGAGTCAGAATAAATATTAGGAAAGTAATACTCCTTTATCTAAATCTATGGAACTGGACTAGCTTTACAAGAAAATACTACTATTAAAGTAGGTTATAGAACTCTAAAAACATCTTAGATTACTAGCTAAGTACTTATAACTAAGTAAGCTATTAAGTAACTTATTATTCCTACCTACGAAGCGCTTAGATGTCCATATCTAACTACCTATAGAGGATAAGAGAGACTTAACTATTAATTATATATTATATTATTCCTTTATTACCTAATAAGAATCGACTACGAAGGCTAATAACTAGAACAAGAATAGAAAATAAAGGTTATAGTAGTATACCTTAACTATATCCTAAGTGACCTTTAGAGGTTAGAATCTTTCTAAGCCTACTATAAGGTAGGATAGGAAGGCCTATACCAGTTCTTAGAGAACCAGCTAGGTAACCTACATAACTACTAGTAGGATGTATAGTTATGTCTCCTAAGGATACATCTATAGGACTTAGAGAGCAACTTCACATACCTCTAATAGTAGCAGGAATAGCAATTAGAACTAGGTTATAAGACAGAGAATATAGACTTAGTATAGATATACTTCCTCTTTAAGACCTTCCTATATCCTATTAAAAGGAAGGTTTGTAAATAACCTAACTTTCTATCTAATATCTTAGACCTTATTATACTAATTATACAACTATATCTAAGTATTAAATAATAAGCCTTACGAACCAACAAATCCTCGGATAGATAGAAGCTAGGGGGTACTAAGACTTATCTTAATCTTATCCACCTATAAAGACTTTAAAGGGGAATAACTACTCTAATAAAGGGGAATAAAAGTAGGGGAACTAGTATTAGAGAACCTCTTATAAACCCTAGAGATCCTCAGCCAAGCCCTTATAGAATAATAAAATTACATATTATAAGTATAGTAAAAAGGGTTATCTTTATCTAGATTATCCAAAACTGCCTAAAGAAAAGAAATCCTAACTAAATAGTTAGATTATAGAGATAAATATAATACATCACCCTAACTAGAGAGAGGAGTATTTAGTTTATATAAGAAAGTATCTCTCTATAAAGATATCTCTAGTAGGGAGGAATCCTCAGGCCTACTCTATACTAATTAATAGTAGGAGTAAGGTTAATATTATCCTATCCTTACTTATAAAGTAGGCTGCTTGAGAGAGGCTCCCATAATAAATATTTATAAAGGGGGTATCCAATTAGCCTCTATAGAGTAAGGGTATAGTAGAGACTTACTTAAGCTCCACAACTTAGACTAAAAGAAAAGAGTATTCTATAAATTAGCAATTATTTTACTAGATATTAATTAATATTTATCCTAGAAATACCTTAGTTATGGATTTATAACCTATAAATAGACTAGACTAAGGATACAATAAGTTTCACAGAAGACTAATTTATATAGAGATAGCTACTATAAGAGAGATATTAGAGTAAGTAAAGAATACTAAAGTTACTCTTATAGCCATCTCTATCTAATAGTTAGTATAAGACCCTATTACAGAAGACCTACTAGTATAATATAGGGAATTCTAAGATGTCTTCTTATAAGAAAAGACAACTGATTTACTATCTTATTATAAGGGAGTAGACCTAGAGATATAGTTAAAGAAAGAAAAAAGGCTACCCTTTAGACCTCTATATAACTATTCTATATGAGAATTATGTGCTATTTATAAGTACCTCTATATAATACTTAAAAGGGGTGGATTAGAGAATCTAAATCTAGTACAGGCTCCCTAGTTATATTTATAAGAAAGAAGGATGATAGCCTTTAGGTCTATATAGATTATTATAGATTAAATGCGATGACTATTTGTAACTACTATCTATTACTACTAATTATAGAGACTATTGATTGTCTAAGTTTAGAAAAGGTTTTTACTAACTAGACCTTTATAATACTTACTATATAGTTTAAATAGCTCTAGGACATGAATTAAAGACTATATTTTATATAAAGTATAGGCTCTTTAAGTATTTAATTATACCTTTAGGTTAATAAATATACCTATAATCTTTTAATTATTTATAGACTTTATCTTTTGTGATATACTAGATATCTATATTATTATCTATATTAATGATATTATTATCTACTCTAATACTATAGAAGAGCATATTAAGCATATTTACAAAGTATTAAAGAGGCTGTAAGAAGCAGGCCTATATATAAAGCTAGCTAAATACTTCTTTATAAAGCCCTAGATTAATTTCCTTAGCTATATTATTACCTCCTAGGGAGTGGAGATGGAACCTTTATAAGTAGTTATAATATTGGAATAGCCGGAACCTTGTATGGTTTATAAGATCCTAGTATTTTTTGGATTTGCTAACTGGTATCGTCGCTTTTTTAGTACTATTTATGAATAGTAGTGCCTCTTACTAACTTATTAAGAAAGCCATATGAGGAAAGCCTAGGTAAAGAACCTAGTAGGGACTTCCTAACTAAGCCCATGAGGCAGGCTATAAAGGCCCTTAAGGAAGCCTTTTACAGAGATAGTTAAGCTAAACTACTTTATGGAAACTAGGCCAATGTGACTAGAGACTAACTTATCAGGGTTTATAGTCTGTAGTATCCTACTATAGCTTAATAAGAGAAGTAGTAGGCCTAGTAGCTTTTTACTTATAAAAGATGACCTCTGCTAAGAGAAACTATGGGATTTATAATCAGGAGTTGCTTATAATTATAGAATTATTTTACGAATGGTGGTACTACCTGGAAGACAGTAAGCAGTATATTAAGGTAGTTACTAATTATAATAGCCTAAAGTACTTTAGCTCTAAGAAAGAGCTTTTATAATACTAAGTACACTAGTTCTAGGTACTAGTAGGATTCTATTTTTAAATCTAGTATTATAAGGGGTTATAGAACCCAGTCAATGTGCCTTTATAATAAGTAGACTACGAGCTAGCTGCCTATAAGAATAATAACCTATACCTTTATAAAGAGGCCCTGTTATAGTTACAGATATTACTATAGCCTGATAGTCTAAATTAAGGGACTTATAAAGCCTAAGTCCTAGCTATTAGGACTAGCTATAATATAGAACTCTAGTAAGAGTAGAAGGATCTTTATAAGGCTATAAGGGCAGAAGGCCTATACTAATAAGACCCCTTATAGGAGCTCTTAAGGCGCCTACTAGATGTCCTAGTATAGGATAGCTTAGTAAAGGAGATTATTACTAGTCTTTAAAATCCCAAGTCCTTTCTATTATAAAGAGAAAGGTTAAGGAAAAAACTTAAGTATTAGAAATATTATAATAATATCCTCTTCTAAAGGTAAACTCTATATTCTAAAGCAGGAAATCTTATATTTAGCCATTCTTATAAGTACTATAATAACCCATTTACAGGCCACTTTATAAAGATAAAAATATTAGAGCTAATAGCTCGCAGATTTTACTAGCTATAATAAGCTGAATTTATTTAGGAATACTATTGTATATATAGAGTATATTAAGGCTTATAATAGGTTTATAGGAAATAATAAGGGCTCTTAGTACCCATACTACTACTAGCAGGAATCTGGACTGATATTATAATAGACTTTATTATGGATCTACCAGCTAGTATAGCTAGTAATAGCTAGTTATAGGATATATATAACGCTATCCTAGTTATAATTAATTAGTTTAGTAAGATGTGTTATTTTATACCTATATATAAAAGTATTACTAGAAGTAAGCTTATAATATTATTTTCTATAAGGTCTTCTGACTATATAAGATCCCACAGAAGATTATTAGTAATTATAGATTAATATTTATAGTAGGGTTCTAGTCTGAGATAATATACTACCTCCTAATTAAGAAGGGGTTATTAACTATATATTATCTACAGATAGATGGCCAGACTGAGTATTTAAATAGTATACTTAAATAGTACCTTTGCAGATATATTAATTTTAAATAGGATAATTAGGTAGATCTACTACCCCTTATAGAATTTATTATAATAATTTATAACACCTATTAACTAAGTAAATACTATTTTAGTTAGTTACTAGTATAGACCTAAGGGTTATCACACTAGATACCTACTAAGTAAGAAAACACTAAGTAAGTAGTTTATAAAAGGGCTATAAAGCTAGATAAAGCTAGATAACATACCTAAGAGGCACTAGCTAAGGCTTATAAGTACCAGAAGACCTTATTATTAATAAAAGGTAGTAAAGACCTATTATATAGGTAATTAAGTCTAGATTAGTACTAAGAATATATCACAAATCCACCCTAGTAAGAAACTAGACTAACTAAACACTAGCCTAGTATAAGTAGTAGAGTATATTAGAAATATAGTCTACTATATAGACCTACCTATAGATCTAAATATATATAATATTTTTATGTCTTTATGCTCTGTAATTATTGTGAGATACTAGAAGTAGACTCTATAGAAAGATTCCCTATTTATAAAGCTAATAAGTTCACTTATAAGTATTATCTAGAGAAGATTCTGGCCTTATAAGGGGTAGGCCAAGTAAAAAGATATAAAGTTTACTAGAAGGGGTACTCCACAGATAATAATATATAGGAACTTATAAGTAGCCTATAATACCTATAAATATTTAAGGAATATCTTATAGGAGGAGAAAACTCTTCAATTAACTAAGAAATAAAAAAAAAAAAAAAAAAAAAAAAAAAAAAAAAAAACTTAACCCCTAGAGTATAGGCCTAATATTACTAAGTACCCCCTCTATCCTTATATAATAGACGTTCTTTTTGATAGATTACAGATACAGCACTACTGTAGATAGGTAAAGGCTACTACCTATATAGTAACCATACTACTACTCTATAAGGGAGCAGCAGATATAGCTATAATAAAGATAGTTATTATTACCTCTACCCTATCCCCCCTAAGATATAAATTATGAATAAAGGGTCCCTACTTATATTATAATAAGTATTATATACCTAGTCTATAGGAGGCTAGTTATTAGCTCTAGTCATAAGGATTCCCTTATAAAGCTAGGCTTACTAAGCTAACTAAACCGAGTCATTTTACCCATAGAAGGGAATAGAAAAAGTACTAGCTAGAACACCTAACTATACTTCTAATTAGATAGGGGCTGTTAGTCTATCTATAGGGGTAGTCTAGGGACTATAATGGCCTTTCTCGTAAGTATCTATTAAAGAACACCACAGGGGGCTATTAAATAAACTAGAAGTTAGCCTAGTCTGCTACTATTATAGTAGCTAGAGGCTGCCTATCCTAGACACACTAGGGTATGTCTATAGGTGGTAAAGGGGGTCCTATAAGGAGTAAGCCAGGCACTATAGATATAAGAAAAATATTATTTAATATAATAACCTCCTGTTACATGGCTATAATGATAAGAGGTACTAGGACTAATAGTACCAAGATAATTATAATAGGTATAGGGGGGGCAGCCATAGCCAGAGAAATAATAGGGATGAGAGGCTATATACTAAGGTTAGCCAAGTCCTTTCTGTAAGAAATTATGAAGGCCAGCCAGCTCTACAAAAAATATTAAGTCCTATAAAGGGCTAAGCCCTTCTTCTATAAACTCCCAACCAACTCCTCTAAGAACAAAAGAAAAGGGGAAAGAAAGAAGACTTATAAGAGCCTCTTAGAAGAATAACTAAGAGGAGTTATTATTATTATTATCATTATTATTATTATAAGAGGGGGTAGGAGACTATCCTTAATTAGTAAAGTCATAAACACAAGTCTATAATAATAAAAGAAGTTTATAATAGTAAAGAAAGCTTATAATAACTAATACCCTTAAACTCTATCTATAGAGGTAACTCTATAAGCCACCCACTCTACAAGACAAAGGAAAAGGATGAAAAAAGAGGTTACTCACAGGGAGAGAGACAGAATAAGCTAAGAAAAGAGGGGATAAGTCCCTCTTCTTCTCTATAGGAGGGGGCCCTAGGTGTAAAATAAGCTACTAAGGATAGCTACATAAATACAAATTATATAACAATACTAAATATATAATTAAATATATAGTATAAGGGCTCTATAGAGCACACAAAACTTTAGAAGTTTAGGAAAATTACTACCTTATAAGGGGGTAGGGGGGCGCAGACCAACAAGCAATAAAGAAAGGTAAAGAGGAAAGAGTTTCTAGAGAGAGGAAATACTCTATATATACCCTACTTCTAGAGGTTAATTATGTTATTAAAGAATAACATTATATATATTTATAGAAGGCTATAGAATTAGACTTAGGTCTAGACCTCCTCTAGATCTATTACTACTAGGGCCTACTTACACCAGCCCTCCTACTCTATAAGGGCCTAGGCTCTGCTAGCTATTTACTTAAGGAATAGCTCTGTAAAGGACAAGAGCTTTATAAAAATTAATATATCTAATATAGTATCATAAGATTACTAAAGATAAAGGAGACCTTTTTTCTTTTTAGGTTTTACCCTTATAAATAAGGTTTTACTAAAGAGGTTTTTTACTAGCCCTTTATTTAGATTATAAAAACCCCCCTAATAAAATGTATTTTAGGATACTTTATAAATAATACCTTAAGGGTCTAAGGTATTGTAAAGAGGGGGAATAGTTATAAGATACTATAATTAGATAGTATATATAACTCCTATTATAAGGGAGTTAGGTGATTACTTAGCCCTATACATCTATATATATATATATAGATCTTCCCTGACCCCGCACTTCTGGGGGTTAGTAATAATTCCTATAGTAAAGGGTTATCTATATTGTCCTATACTACTGCTTCCTACTCTTGTGAGATACTATTATACTCTATCACACGGGTTAAGCCTCTAATACCTAAGGGTTCCCCCTTACATGGAATCTGGGTTAATTACTATCTACTTCTTAACTGTAAGACCTAATAGAACTCTTCTTATCTAATAATTTAATATATACTAAAGCTCTATTAACTAATTAAGAGCTTTATCTAGTACTAAGATAATTAGAAGCTTAATTACCTGCGCCCTACACTAGTTAAATAGAAATAGTTAGAATATCTTCTAGAGCTTCTATATATTTTATATCTTTATGTCTTGTCTCTCAGAGAACACCAGCCCTACTATTTATAGGATATATAATATCTATATTAATCTATTTAATTATCTGGATTATACTATTAATTATCTTCAGAATAAATAAGCCTTATAAATAATAGATTCTTAAAGGCTGATAGAAAGCCATAAGAAACTCTAGAAATACTATTAGTAAATATACTAAGTAGAGGGTTATATCTATACTATTATAATAATTCTTAATCCTACCTCTAAGCTTAAGAAGTTTAAAACAGCTATATAACTAAATAATAATACTAATTAATATTAAAAATATCGTACTGTTTTTAAGAAGGTATTCTATTTCTTATAGTTAGAATCTAAGTGTTAAGACACTATTAACTATTTTAGACCTATTATTAGGACTAAATAAGGTATTTTACTATTTCTTAAAATAATAAAGGCTTGCTACTTTATTAGAGACCTTTAAGGAGCTTAAATCCTATCTTAATATAGAAGGTAAGTTTATTTTAAATAGATCTACACTCTATTTACTATTAATAAGGCACTACTAGTTAAACTAATATTCTTACCTACTAGAAATCTTATTGTAACTAGTTCCTGATTCTCTATTCTATAGTAAGAGACTTCCTTATAGTTATAACTAATAGTATTAGTATTAAATACCTCTTTAATAGCTCTTAAGATATCTATTACTATTATCAGAGTTAGTTATATCCTAATACTATTAAGGCTATTATACTGTAGATATATACCAATTACTTTACTATTAATAAGGAATATTAGTAAATTCTTAATAAGGTTAATCCTAACTCTATTATCTTTACACACAGGGGAGAAGATAATAATATAATTAAAGTACCTTTATATATTAGTAACTAAGGATATAGATAATATAAATAAGAATCTAAAGGATAGATTACTACTAGAATCTATATATACTACCTAGACTGTTAAAGAGATGTGATCCCTTTAAAATTATTAACAACGCCCTAGATAGTATAAGAAATAGAGAGTAGATAATAGATATCCTTTTAGTATATTAAAGTAGAATATTTTAATTAATTAATTTTAAGTAGTAAATTATATTATAAGATCACAAGAGTACTAATACTAAAATAATAATATATATAATATTATTAGACACCGCACCTCAGGAGCCTGAACGCGCAGGCCACCACGGGCCAGTCAGCAGCCCGCTGGTGTTGACTAAGCCAGGCGCACGTGACCTAGCGCACGTGATCCCGCGCCGCAGGCTTTAAGGAAGGAACACCGCTGGTCTCCTCCGAGACCAGCGATCAGTTGTTGTATGATCTCGCACCCACCCTCTCTAGTTACCGCACTCCTATATATCATTACACTACCTCGCCGCTATCTACCGCACTTAACAAATATACAGTAAATTATAGAGGTAATAGAGATATATTAATTACTATTTAACCTGTAGTTAGTAACCTTATTAGATTAACCTCCCCTTCCTTACTAGCTAGTTAATCTGGTGAGGTAGAATCTTTACCTCTAACCTAACTGTACTGGTCTGGTTATTAGTTTTTTATACCTTAACCTGACCTGGCCGGTTATAGTCAGGTTATAGTGAGGTACAATGGTCAGGTTAACCTACTCTAATTATAAGTAACTCCTAGTTATAAATTCTATAGTTTCTCTTAGTAGAGGTTATCTTTTATAAGTAAAAAGCTATTAGGGCCTACTACTTCTCTTTATTAAGCTATAGTAGGACTATAGACTATAAACCCTAATAAGTTAGTCTGTAGTTATATTAGCCTAGTTTTTATAAAGTAGTTTAGCTTAATTATCTCTATAAAGGCTTCCTTAAGGGTCCTTATAGCCTACCTTATAGACTTAGTTAGGAAGTCTCTGCTAGGTTCTTTACTTAGGCTTTCCTTATGTGGCTTTTTTAATAAGTCAATAAGAGGCACTACTATTTTATAAATAGAGTGGGCATTCTTAATCATTCAGGTTAATTACCGAGCTTTTATAATATGTATTTAACCTACTATAATTACATAATAGTGTTATAATATTAAAATTAGATATCATATGCTATATGATATTTAATTATATAATAAAATACCACCATTACACTATATTAGTAAATAATATATGACTAATTAATTTTAGACCCTTTTTTATAGTGTATTTTTTTAATCATTAAGTATTATACAGTATTATAGATGTATTATATAATATACTTCTATATATATTATGTAATAATCTTTATATATATAAATTTTAATTTTAAATTTAATTATATCTAATATATAAGCTATAATCTTTATACCTGAGGCGGTATTTTTTAACTGTTTTAGCTAAAACGGTTAATAAAATGGTTAACCATGCCCACTATTTATAAATAGTACTAAATAAAGTAATAATACTAGTGAGTAAATCCAAGAAATACTAGGATTTTATAAATTATACAAGGTTCTAGTTACTCTATAGTAGCTATTTATAAAGGTTCTATCTCTACTCCCTAAGAGGTAATAATATAGGTAAGAAAATTAATCTAGGGCTTTATAAAGGAGTATTTAGCTAGCTTTATATATAGGCCTACTTTTTATAGCCTCTTTAATACTTTATAAATATACTTAATATGCTCTTCTATAGTATTAGAGTAGATAATAATATTATTAATATAGATAATATATAGATATCTAGTATTTTATAAAAGATAAAGTTTATAAATAATTAAAAGATTATAAATATATTTATTAACCTAAAGGGTATAACTAAATACTTAAAGAGCCTATTTTTATATAAATATAGTCTTTAATTTATATCTTAGAGCTATTTAAAACTATATAATAAGTATTATAAAGGTCTAGTTAGGTAAAAATATTCTCTAAACTTAGATAATTCATAGTCTCTATAATTAGTAGTAATAAATAGTAGTTATAAATAGTTATTATATTTAATTTATAATAATTTATATAGATTTAAAGGCTATATCCTTCTTTTTTATAAATATAACTAGGGAGTCTATACTAGACTTAGATTCTTTAATTTACCCCTTTTATAAGTATTATATAGAGGTACTTATAAATAGTACATAATTCTTATATAAAATAGTTATATAGAGGTCTAAAGGGTGGTCTTTTCTTTTTCTTTAATAATATCTCTAGGTCTACTCTCTTATAATAAAATAATAAACTAATTATCTTTCCTTATAAAAAGATATCTTAGAATTTCTTATACTATATTAGTAGGTCTTTTATAATAGAGTCTTATACTAATTATTAAATAGAGATAGCTATAAGAGTAACTTTAGTATTTTTTACTTATTCTAATATCTCTTTTATAGTAGCTATCTCTATATAGATTAGTCTCCTATAAAACTTTATTATATCCTTAGTCTAGTCTATTTATGGGTTAGAAACCCATAACTAAGGTATTCCTAGGATAATATAATTAATATCTAGTAAAATAATTACTAATTTATAGAATACTCTTTTCTTTTAATCTAAGTTATGAAGCTTAAAGTAAGTCTTTACTATATCCTTACTTTATAGAGGCTAGTTAGATACCCCCTTTATAAATACTTATTATAGGAGTCTCTTCTAAGTAGCCTACTTTATAAGTAAAAATAAGATAATATTAACCTTACTTCTACTATTAATTATTATAGAGTAGGCCTAAGAATACCTTCTTACTAGAGATATTTTTATAGAAAAATACTTTTTTATATAAACTAAATACTCCTCTCTCTATTTAGGGTAATATATTATACTTATCTCTATAATCTAACTATTTAGTTAGAATTTCTTTTTTTTAGGCATTTTTAGGTAATCTAAATAAAGATAATCCTTTTTACTATACTTATATATATATAATTTTATTATCTTATAAGGGCTTAGCTAAGGATCTTTAGGGTTTATAAAAGATTCTTTAATACTAATTTCTTACTTTTATTCCCCTTTATTAGAGTGGTTATTCCCCTTTAAAGTCTTTATAGGTAGATAAGATTAAGATAAGTTCTAGTACTTCCCTAGCTTTTATCTATCTAAGGATTTATTGGTTTATAAGGCTTACTATTTAATACTTAGATATAGTTATATAATTAGTATAATAAGGTCTAAGATATTAGATAGAAAGTTAGGTTATTTACAAACCTTTCTTTTAATAGGATATAGGAAGGTCTTAAAGAGAAAATATATCTATATTAAGTCTATATTCTTTACCTTATAATCTAGTTCTAATTGCTATTCCTATTACTATTAGAGGTATATAAAGTTGCTCTCTAAGTCCTATTATCTATAGATATATCCTTAGGAGATATAACTATATATCCTACTGTAGTTATATAGGTTACCTAGCTAGTTCTTTAAGAACTAGTATAGGCCTTCCTATTCTACCTTATAGTAGGCTTAGGAAGATTCTAACCTCTAAAAATTACTTAGGATATAATTAAGATATATTACTATAACCTTTATTTTTTATTTCTTATTCTAGTTATTAGCCTCTATAGTCGATTCTTATTAGGTAATAAAGAAATAATATAATATATAATTAATAGTTAAGTATCTCTTATTCTCTATAGATAATTAGATATAGACGTCTAAGCACTTTATAGGTAGAAATAATAAGTTACTTAATAGCTTACTTAGTTATAAGTACTTAGCTAGTAATCTAAGATATTCTTAGAGTTCTATAATCTATTTTAATAGTAGTACTTTTTTATAAAGCTAGTCTAGTTCTATAAATTTAGATAAAGAAGTATTACTTTTTTAATATTTATTCTGACTCTCTATAGGTTAGATTATTACTAATTTATCTTTATAACTAGTTAGGTTGATTAATTAAGAGGTCTTATAAGGGCCTATTATCTCTAATAAACTAGTTAAAAGTAGAAGAGTAATAAAATTATAAGAAGGAGTTCTTAGGTATTAAAGACTTAACCTATATAATAGAATATAATAGTATCTTATAAGAGTAGGAAGCAGTAGTATAAAATAATAGGAAAACCCTTTACTATAGAAAATTATTACTAACCCCTAGAAGTGCGAGATTAGAGGATATCTATATATTATATATATATAGATGTATAGAGCTGAGTAATCACCTAGCTCCCTCGTAATAGGAGTCGTATATACTATCTAATTGTAGTATCTTACAGACTCCGTCCTTTTTATTTTAGTAACAAGAAGAAGAGGCCTAATAAGAGATATAAGTAGTAGCTAATAAAGATAACCCTACTAAACCATATTAATAAGCATATAAAATTATACTAATTAGAGGGAAAGATTAGATGCCCCTACTTATATTATTAAGATAAAGAGTATAACAGTAAAATAGGCCTATAATACTATTTTTTTAATGTATACTCTCTCTTAGAAGCTCGTTCCAACTGTATTTCCAGAAAATGGCGATGGGAATTTGACAATAATAAAGGTGATGATATGAAGCCTATAAAGGAAGTTAAGCGCGGCGATAAGCAGAATATACTATGAAAAGAAGGGTATCACTCCTATCATATGTATATCTGGCGTTATTAGGGCTACCAATGGCACTGTGTTTCTGCATGTTTTGCTGGCCATTAGGAAGATTTAGTACTGAAGAACAATTGGCGCTCAGACTAGTAGGAACTATAATAATGAGGATCGTCAATAATAGATCAGTTCTAAGCGCGGGAAGTCCACTCGGCATGTGAAGATCATGCAGAGATTCGGGACCAGCTCAGAACGAGCTGGCGTTGTCATCAGCGGAGCATCATCCTGAAACAACGTATAAGTAGCTGTCATAGCGCTCAGTTCCAACCGAGAAACATTGACTGACTCTGCTACTGTCATGGAAACCGCTACAGATTTCATTAAGCAAGTAATCGGGTATTTTTTCACTGACCGTCATGTCGCTGAAGAAGCCCTGCAACGGGTTCGAATCCATTGCACCCGCTTCGTGGCGCGCCATCTACCCACTGCGCTGCGACTGATATGGAAGCTATTGTCGGTGCAGTCTGGATTAATTCTGGCAGTAACTTTAAAGTCGTCAAGGTGTTGATGAAGAGATTGAGGCTTCCTTGTAGTTCATTTCGCCCCGTGATCTGCCTTGACTCTATCCAGTGCTTTTCGAGTGGGGAGAAAAAGGCTGGGTAGAACGGTTCTACACCGGAGCACGGTGGATATCTCCGCTGATCGTACTATACGATGTACTTTTTTCTTCGATACTACCCAGCTACCAACGCCAGGTAGATATTCCGCATCCTTTCAGCAGAGCTCTGCTGTTAACACCAGGCGGCCTGCGCGGCCGTTCAACCACGATGACTTGCTTGTCACGCAAAGAGTCGATGAATTGAACTACCATCACTATCGATTTTCCGTTGTGCTCTGATTCAGCTAATGCCCAAAAAGCTCCTTTATTCGCCTCTTTAAAACTTTGTTCGAATCGCAAGTGAAGTCAGATTTACCTTCCAGTACTAGTACCCATTAGCTGCGCCGTGAAGTTTTCAGAACCCCATCCAATTGTGAGATTTATCTCAATCTTGAACTCGTCACTAAGCTGTTTCATTCTCCAAATAGCCTTTGCGCTATTGGGAATCGTGTGTGAATATATGGTTCCGAACTATCATCCGTTGTCTTATCACCATCCGATGCGCAGTCAATGTGAATGTTCTTGTTCCATCGATCCAAAATCTTTCCTAGTAAGCAGCGCATACCACAGTTGTTGTGCGAGGTTTGAAGGTGTCCGGATGGGACACAACAAAAAGGACCGTGTTGTAGACTTTAGCAGTGTCTCTCTCCTCATCCTCGAAATAAGCTTTGAGTACAGGAACACAAGTCGGAACGCTGCATCTCTCGCCAAGGCCTTATCACCATTAATAGCTCGATAACGCTTATGATCGCGCGTCGTAGTCGGTCTTGCCGGCTCTAAGATCGACGAAGATTCTATCGATGGCCTGACCGCCTAGTACGTCAAGCCTGAGGAAGTCGTATGTCTCGTAGAGGACGTGATACTGAGCTAGATCGGCCGGCAGAGACTGAAAGAGAGTCGGTATCTTGGCTCGAGTCCTTTCGGTGCAGTATCAAAGAGAGAAATATCGCTGTGAGTATACTCCGACCCGTGTGGTCGACGAGTGCGGTCGAATCTGATGAATGACTCCAAGTACTGAATCATCGAGAGATCAATATGGTTAAGGGGATTTCCAATCCTGAGGTCCGTTTTCGAGGGGTCAGACCTTCCCGGCACCTTCTTGTTAGATGCCGCTTCTGTGCCAACATGATCCAGTACCACACCGAATGCCATCAAAAAATTGACAAACAAGGCCTCACAGTACCCAAATCCGAGAGAGGGAAGAGACGGCACGGTATACTTCCCAAATAGCCAGGCGAGGTCGACCCGTTGCAGGTAAGTTATCCGAATTCAAAAGCTAATGGGGGAGACAAGTTCACATGGGGAATGGGCGTGCACCATAACCGTCATACCAGGCTGATTTAATGGCAGACACATAATCTCACTAGGCAATGGATCGGTCAAGCCCCTGTAATTATTTGAATTGCTTGTCGAGACATTCAAGGCCTGGTAGGGATGGAAGATTCCTCTTCCAGTATAGTCTGGTAGTCATAACGGTCACAAGCACATCTCCCACAATATGCCGGGTATGGGGGGTGACTCATATTCGTTGGATTGGGGTTAGATGCGAAAACACAAGCTCCTCATTCTCCATCTGATCCACAAATTCCACCGGTACGCCTTGACCCCAAAATTAATAACCCATAAAACCACGGAGGGCTTCTGAATACGGCGCTAAGAATACGGTGCGTATGCAACGATGAGTAAACATAGAAGCGGTCACGAGCATCGCCTTATATGCCAAGTCGGCTAACAGCGGAGGTTCCTAGCGCGCTAGTAAATGGATGCGGCATCAAACATGACATATTTGAAATTGACATCCAACAAAACCAGTTCCGGGCGTTCTTCCAGACAGGGGGATCCAGAGTCGAGACCGGAGTACTTCGCAGCTTTCCCTAGCGGGTCTACTGGCCCCGCATTTTACCTTGTCGGCCTAACGGGATTGAGAGTGGCGACTAGCGTGGGGTGCAAAGGATATTCCCCCTCACCTGGCGTTTGGGCTTGGCCATAACCCGTGATCTCTCCTTTCTTTCCCTGCAGCCATTCGGTCTCTATGACCTCCAGCAAAATTCACGAAGACACTTCGTGTAGCATACACCGGCAAAAACTATGGAGGAACACCCACACCACACAATTTGTCTTACCGAAGTCCGTATAGATCCTCAGTCGCATTGTCAGGAGAAGCTGCAAGGACAGCCGTGGCGTATGCGGTAACCCCTATTCTCTTCGCTCTGCATGCACCAGCTGACAACACAACAAAAGATGTGTGGCCTGTCGGCAGCGAAAGATCAAGTGCTCTGGGGAACGGCCCTGCAGATTCTGTGCGAAACGAGAGCTACGATGCGTCGCCCGAGAGACCACCAAACGCAAACTCTACTCTGTCTCGTCAGTTTCCCATAGGTCTGTCTCTCTTCCAGATTATTTTTAACATCTAGATTCTGCAGATACGTTGAGGAGCTTGAGAAGAGCCAACTCTCAGTCCATAGCCGCCAGAGGTGACTGAGAAATGACCCCGTCTGTTCCACATATGACCCTTAACCTAACAATTTGAAGCAGGCAACTTCTCTCCCAAGGTTGTAGAAGAGAAAAAAGAACATGCTCTAAGTGCTGATCAAAAAAGCTTTCGTAAGTCTCTGGCGGGTCGACCTCGAAGATTCGGCTGACCGTCCCCGACGTCAAGCCATTGAGGCTGACTCTGTGATGTCGTCGAGTTTAAATTTCGGGTCTCGCATCAAACTCATGTCAGCAGTCCTGGACTCCAACCGGAGTATCCATCTTTCCAAAGTGCCTAAGTCGGACAACGCGTATGCCCTAAGTATCGCGCAGTCGCCTTCGTGTCGAGACTTGTCACAGACACCCACTCTACCCCCTGAAGACGAAGCCCAATCACTGTTAAACACGGTTTTGGGATCTGTTGGTCGCGCCTGCAGCATCTCTTTGATTCTCGAACATTTTCGGATCGTCTTGCCACGTTCTATGGTGCTGGAGAGCAGGAACTTAGCTCGAACGACGCCTGGATTGTTGAGATGTTGATGGTGTTTGCAATTGGTTGCCTGCTTTCTGGCACTCTCAAAGAGAATGAGACTTTTCCTGGAGAAATATTTTTCTATGAGGCAATGGCTCGGCTGCCGAACATCTGTCAACTCAACGCGACTGGCACCCTTGGCGTCGAGATCTTGGGTCTCATCGCATTCTACTTGCAGTGTGCTGATCGCAAGGAGGATGCGTATATATACGTGCGGCATGCCGTCTGAATGAAACTGCACCTTCATTGATAGCTGACGTGATTAGGCTGGAATGGGCCTCCGCATCGCCTTGCTGATGGGATTACATAGAGAGGTTGGATCTACCTCGTTAGTTCGGTCCCAAGAGGCACATCGAAATCGTCTCTGGTGGACGATCTACATGCAAGAAAGGTTCTACCGTTTTTTATTCTATTGGAAGGGAGTTTCTGATGTTCTATTGCCAGGAGATTGGCCGCTGCTACGGGAAATCCGCTTAGTATCCATGATGAGACAATCCGGACATGCTACCCGACTGACATCCCGGGTTTTGTACACCCCACGCGTTGACGACTAACATTAAGGTAGCTAGGACGACCGGCAAGATCTTGCAAAGTGAGTCGCGCTCAATTGGCTGTCAATTGCCCTCCTAACAGTCACGACAGCCATATATGGGCCAAGGGAACGAAGCAAAGATGAATTCATAGGCGAGGTCCATGCAATCCTATCTTCTTTACAAGAAATCGCGGCCACGATGCCGAAAGATCTTGCACTGGACTTTTCCGCAAGGCTTAACGTGTCTCGTCACAGTGCCACTTTACATTTGATGCTCTATCAGGTAGGCACAGACAGGCTCTCCCGCGCCATAGGGTCCACTAATGGTTTTGTAGGCGATTATCCTCGCTACTCGACCTATCCTTTTGCACCTGGCGGAGGGAAAATCATTCTTAGTCACGAGAGCTCTTTTTCATCCCAAACCTCTACCAACTGGCTAAGCCATGCGTCGACGCGTCTCATAAGAGTCTTGCCATTCTGCATGCTTTGCGACAAGACGGCCTCTTAGGTGTCTCCAATCCTTCACAAATAAAGTATCTGTGTGTATGTGCTAATAGTTTAATAGCTACCTTCGGATTTTTCGACCTCGATGCCATCTTTTCTGTGGCATTTATATTCGTCCTCTGCGAAAGTATTCATCCAAATCCGCATGCGGACTCTACGTTATATAACATTCAAGAAACCCTTGTCCTCCTTCAATACCTGATCTCCCGTGGGAACAAGGCAGCCTCAAACCGCAAGCTGGATATTCTCCAGATGTGCGATCATTTGGGCATATCTCTCGATCTGAATTCACATCCGCACCATAGCCTTACGACTGACACGTCATCGGCATATGTGGACGAGCAACACCCCTATTGCAGCCAAACACCTGGAAGATATGGCACAAGTGCTTCGCGAAATTCAGCAGAACATGATGGAACCGTGGTCAACCATATGCCTTCGGTCTCCGAAATGCCGGGAGATTCTCTACTTTGCGCTGACGAGACCGACCTCGGTGAAATATTTACTGCACATGACCCCACCGAGTTATATTCGCTCTACTACGACGACAACTTCCCCCTCACTGGGACGGTTGAGACAGACTGGGAAGCTTTGGAGCGACAAATTTTCCGATATGCATGAACATCTGGAGGTATTCATGTATCTCAAAAAGCACAGAGAACCCCACATACGGTCAGACTACGTCGGATTTTCCTTGATTTTGCATACATTCGTGCTATATGCGCTTTCCACGGCTACGCCATAAAAACCTTAGCATATGCTAACCCTCATTGGCAACACACCAAAAACACATAGCTCATGAAGTTCTCATGGCATCTTTAGCGCCTGTTTATTTGGCCCTCTGTCAAGAAGCGATGCACTCTATTCATGACCGTGACAGCGGTATGGATTTGTGTGTCCGTAGTGGTCGCTCCAATGTGAGGTGTGCTGATGACTTTTCCTGTCTTCCAGAGCTTCTCGTACCGCCGCAAAGTGGGTGGCTCCTCGTCATGGCAATCCAATCCAGCCCCGTACAATAGACCGTCCGACAATCCCGCGATAAGATCCTCTTCATTTACAATTCCTCCCCGTGCAGCATTGATCAAAATAGCGGTTTTTTTCATAAGACGCAACTGAGGGCCGGCGATGGTGTCTCGGGTTTCGGGGGTCAGCGGCAGATGAAGCGTCAAAACATCGACCATGGGGAGTAGCTCGTCCAAGGTGCGCGCCCTGGTATGAGGGATATCGTGCCATGCACCCTCTGGCAAGAAGGGATCATATGCGACAACAGAAGCGCTGAAAGCGCCGTGGAAAATACGAGCCACCGCACGCCCAATATTGCCCATGCCAACGATTCCAATAGTTTTCCCCACGAGAGTAATACCAGAGCAATGCTCCTTGCGCACTTCCTGGCCAAAGGCTTGCTTCACTGCGATTGGTCGCAGCTGACGGGCCACCGCCATTGTCATCGTGAGGACCAGTTCTGCCACTGATTGAGCATTGGCCCCGGGCGTGTTGAGTATGGGAATACCACGTTGTGCACATGCCTCTTGGTCAATGATGTCAATGCCTACCCCTTGCTTGCCGATCGCACGTAGGCTCTTTGCTGCTTTGATATCCTCGGATGAAATGCTCTTCTCGCGGACAAGGATCGCACGAGCATTCTCGCGCCAGTTGTGAACCTCGGGGTCTGTTGGCAAAATGGTGTTGAACAAAGTCTGGCAGTATTCAACTGCGGCCCGGGGAATTCCTCCAAGAGGTAGATGGTTGGAAGAGGTGTCATAGATCCCATGATCGACGAATGCAGTGCAATCACAACGGGATGTAACTTTGTAGTAGCGTTGGAGTTCTGGTTTTGTGAACGTTGAACTGAACAGTGTCGACTGTGTGGGAATGAAGAGTTGACTCTGTTATAAATATGGCTTTGATACGACCGGTCGCCGCTCCCAGCAGAGCCCTCTATACTTCGGTCCTTTCCGGCTTTTCTTTCCGTCTCCGGTCTTTGTCCTGTGCACAGACTGAATGCCGCGGTGGAACGAGGGGCCGGCTTCCTTTGCCGACGACGGCTTCGACACCCGTGGATCAAATCTTACAGTGCGGAGTCCCACCAACTACCCCAGACTTGGCTCATTAGCTGATTGCCGCAGAATGCCGGATTAGACAACTGCAGTAGGCAAGAGAGGACCTAGATGGTATATGTATTCTTGACGTGCGGAGGCTATAGGTCTGCGGGACAGGTTAAGTACGCCGGTACCCCCAGCTTCGAGCACGCTCTTTCAGATCGCTTTAGACGACTCCCCCATCTTGGTAGTCGGTTTTGTTTGTACGACAAGAGATAACCAATAACAATGCCTTCAGCATCGATAAAAGGAAGCGAGCGGATGGAGTCGCACGCCTCTGGTAAGGAGGCTGTAATGGCCCCCATCTATCATGTCGACCCTGTCGAGGAGAAGAAGGTCGTCAAAAAATGGACCGAGTGATCATGCCGCTGATGGCTTTTGTCTATTTCTTCCAATGTATGAGACCCGGGAATGCTACTGCCATTTGTGCCACAATACATATGCTTACCGATGGAAGACCTGGACAAACAAAGTATCAACTATGCCGCAGTCTTTGGTTTAAGGACAGATCTCGACTGAGTGGATCTGAGTTTTCGTGGGCGGTCTCTCTCTTTTACTTTGGACAGCTGGTCTCTCAATATCCTGCAGCTTACCTAATGAGTCGAGTACCCATCGTGCTGTTTGTCGGCATAGCCATGTAAGTTATGCCCTTATCTCTTGATAGCTCATGCTGTGGCTGATAGATGCGAATGCAGCACGCTCTGGGGTGCTGCAGAAATGTGTCTAGCAGCTGCTCACGGCTTTCCGTCATTGGCGGCCGTCCGCTTCCTCTTAGGATTTTTTGAGGGCGCTGTTTCACCGTCATTTATCATTATCACCAGCAGCTGGTACCGTCGCCGAGAACACCCTGTGCGCGTGGCGTATGTTTCGATGTCTCCCCACCCGTTGTTCATCGTCTAATTGAAGTCCACTAGGACATGGTGTCAATGTTCGGTGTTTCCCAGATCGTCGGTGCCTTGATAATGTATGGTGTGGGAGGAGCGAAGGTTTCGATAGAAACGTGGAGAGTGATGTTTCTCATCGCTGGAGGGCTCACGTCGTTGTGTGGTGCGGTGTTCCTCTGGCTAATGCCCCGTGACACCACTAAAGCCTGGTTCTTGAACGAGGAGGAGCGCAGGATTGCGACTGAGCGACTTGCCCTCGACCGTGCCACTCGAGATCAGAACACCTTTGAGTGGAGCCAGGCGAGAGAGGCCATTACTGACCCTCGTACTCTCATGTACGCCTTAATGGCACTGTTGATTACCATGCCAACTGCCATTGTCAAGGTTAGTCCATCGCCGCCCCACCGGGGTTCCCAAACAACCCATGGCTTTTCTATCGAGGATTGGGAAGGTTGTATTCTGAAAGTGACTAAAGCTAATCTTTTGCAGTTTTCGTCCGTGGTTATCGAAGGCTTCGGGTTCAGCGCCTTCCAAACTATGCTCGTCGGACTCCCCGGCGGTGCTTTGGCGTTTGTCCTTGTCTGGATTGGGGCACTCTCCCCCTTCGTTTCCCGAACGCTCGTTCCTTTGCCGGCATGTTTCTCGTGCTAATGCCCTTAATCGGCAGTCTTCTGCTGCTTACCCTTCCTGCCACTAACAGCTGGGGAATCGTGGTTAGTACATGGTTTGCCGCATGTACTGCTCCACCGCTAGGAATCACGGTTGGGCTCATGGCGTCGAATGTGCGTGGGAATACCAAGAAGTCGGTGGTCAGCGCAATTTTCTTCGTGATGTATTGCGTTGGATGCATTGCTTCGCCCCAATTGTGGCAAGAAGAAGATGCCCCCCGATACTACAAGGGATGTATTACGAGTATTGTCAGCTGGGGCTTACTTTTGATTTTGCTGTTGGTGTTTTATCTGACTGCTAGGCTCTCAAATGCTCGGCGAGATCAACGAGCCGACGAGTACGAGGAGGTTACGTTCACCGTCGATTCGAACATGACGGAAAAGCAAGATCCAAAGTTCCGATACACACACTGAGGCTAGCATGTATTGAAGAAGGTCAGACTGTGTACTGTGGAAACGGCTGCTGGGTTTTATTATCTCGGCGCAAGTGGGATAGCTCAAACACAGCTCAATGCGACAAATCTTCCAGAACCACGCAAGGCACATTTCAAGTCCTAGTTGATTACTCTTTGGAGCTGCGTCCACACCTCCTCTCCCTTGTAATCTGTTCACCGTGTGGCTGATTCATTGAAGAATTTTTTGGAATAAACTACAGCGGTGTCACTAGGTGTGCGTCCAGGCACTTTGTCTTTAGTAGAGCCTCCAATTGAGAAACACCTACGAATCATAGCAAACAGCTAGCTACTGAATGTGATTCGACATATACATAGTATGTTAAGACCATCTGCAACTTTGACATGAACGTCTGGATGCACTGGATGAAGGCCCTTCCCTCGGCGTTCGTCGGCAGTAGACCAAATACTTAAAATATTTTTGCTCTGCCCTAAAATCATCCCATCGTAAGAAGCAAACCGCGCCTCGCTGACGAACACAGAACTGGGTAGACACCATAACGTGTGCCGTACGAAGGTGTCTTAGGGAGGAGCCCAGCTGTGTGGAATTGTTCCGCCCCAGGCTCATCAAAATTCACATAGGACTATGGTGTTAGTAAAAGGTGCTGGACTGGGCGCTGGAGAGTAGTGGGAGATGCGACTTTGAAAATGAATGGAAAAAGAATTCGGTTTATCCAGAATAGAAGTGCACCACATCTCCGACAAAATTAGGCATCAATCTAGTTCGTTACAGCGCTACTAGAAGAGGAGGCAGCTATGGAAACATTTCCTCTTCTCGCCCCGTTTGACACAATTCGTGCCATCTGGCCCTTTAGCTGTATTGTTCAGAAATGTGCGAATGAATCGTCACGGTGAGTGACGATTTAGCTCCCCGGCACCCTATTGAAATACAGAAGAATTATTCATTATCGTCATCATATGAGAACCCTGGTTATTTGCCCCCTAATGCTGCCAATCACGCATACACACCGGTGTATAGTTCCACGCATAATGTGGGCCGTTGATAGCAGAAGAAGATAGGATATACCTCAGCTTTGGGGAAGAGTTATGGTGGTCGACCATTAGTGCACATATGAAGGTTGACCTCAGTGTTTTCATTTACAATGTCACCATATGGCTTTTGAAGGGCGATAGATATAGGCAGTATCTTCTTACGGGCTGGAGAGCGTCTGGTGTCATCCTGGCAACAGTCCCTCAGCGATACGCAATCGCACCATCTGTACCATACACGCTGAATAAAACCAGAAACCTAAGGAAGCATGCTTTGATACTTGTCGCCGTACGCAGGCTGAACACTTGATGATGCCCATCAGAGTTCTAATAAAGAATCTTTTTTGGTACTAAGCCAATGACCATTGGGAAATAACGCTTTCGCCTAGGAGAACAGCATTATTTATATTTGTTCATTAGCTCCGTTCTTCATCTTGTGATAGAACCAATAGAGAAACTATCAATCCACTGCATCAAAATTCAAAGGAATGGGCAATGGTACACTTTTCAACATGTAAATCGGAGTGACAGGAGTGAGACCAAGATGTATAACTAAGGCCAGGGAATATGTTCACATGTCGTAATAGCCCACCAGACGCACTGAGACCTAGCAGGGCATCATCACAAGGGAAATCAGAACTGTATGAACCAACAGGTTTCGCCACCCAAGAACTACATGTAAACTGGAAACCTCTTGATTATATCTCAAGAATAGTCGGTCCGTGAAAGTGTAGTCGGTCCCGTGAAAGTTTAAAAATGGAGAAGAAATAATTAGTGCAGCCAATTGCAGCGTACGCATCAGGACCTGTCAATATTATTGAACTTGGAAAGACTGGATTGCTGAGAGGGAAACAGATGTAGATGGATATCTGTACCGCTTGATTCCAACGGGAATGGACGGTCAACTATCATTGATAATCCATGCGCAGCTGAAAAATCCCGATCCTGAGTAATCTGTAGAACGAGGCATGCTGTGGATGCATGTGCACGAATCGGACTGGCGTGAGGTGTTGTCAGAACTCCACGGATATAGATGCCGAACTTATTGTGCAAAATGTACAGTGGAATGCCCCCACTTCGGTCCCGAAATTTGGGTAAGGGTGGAGTTAAACGCCGAGGTGCTTCGACATCCGAGGCGCTTTTCGTCTCTACCCACCTGACCTCCTTGTTCGAATTCATTGTACCTTAACGACGCGCGCCTTCCGAAATGACGCAGCAGGAGAAAACATAAAAGGGCGAAGGGACGCAGACGGATTCACCCCTGTATTTGAGAAGTTTCTGCAGCAAGTGGGCCGACATCCAATCAATTGCAATGAATATGGCGATGCACGCAAACAACTCTCCTCCAAGCAATGGCATCCAATCAGGTGTGTAAGGCGTTTGGTATCAAAGTCTCCCCCATACACACATCGTCCAGCTGGCGAAGAATGCCGGCTTTGAGTCCCTCTTCATCGATTTGGAACACGCGTGGTTATCCCTGGATCAGACCACTGCTCTTTGCCATGTTGGACTTCTAGCTGGCATCAGTCCGTTCGTCCGTGTGCCTCACCAGTGCGGTAACGGTTTCGTCCAGCGGGTCCTGGATGGAGGAGCTTTGGGCGTTATTTTCCCGCATATCCGGTCCGCTGGTCAGTAAATTTATTTCCGTTGGCTAATTCAGATGTTGACGATTCCCTTTAGAGGACGCGAAAGCCGCCGTCCGCATCTGTAAATACCCACCACAGGGGTACGATCGATGACTGGTCAACTCCCACAATTCGACCTCCACGGAATTCCGGTGGACGAAACAATCCGTCAGGCCAATAAGTCAGCATCCACAGTATTCGCAATGATCGAAAGCGCTGATGCGGTGAAGCGAGCAGATGAAATTGCCGCTGTCGAAGGCGTGGATGTTGTCCTGGTTGGGTCTCTAGATCTGTCGATCGATATCGGGGTACCTGGTCAGTTTAAGCGCCAAGAGTATCGCACTGCGATTGAGATCGTCAGCAAGGCTTGCCGAGCCCATTGCAAGATCTTTGGACTTGCAGGTATCTATGATGATCCTGCCACTCAAGACTGGGTTATCAATGAGCTGGGCTGCAGATTCATGCTCGTCCAGCAGGACACGTCATTGATTTCAAGTGGTGGCCGTAAGGCTGCTGCGGCGGTGCCCTCGGTCCGCTCCTGACAGGACTACACCTTGTATATACTATATTCTTTCATATAGAACCCTCGGAGTAGTCGCATGTACCAAGGCTCTGCCAAGCTCCAAATGCCTGCTGCCTTCCTTCTACCGGTAGTTGCATATGAATGTAATGAGTCTCAGTACCCAATGCATCTTGTCGCATCATATTTCGCGTCAGCATCGTCCAAACAATTGCAGCGACGCTCTAGGCCACTGACTCTTCAGTGCAATGCGGCATGGAAGGGCCGAGTGGCGAGAGCGATATCCGATCCGTTGTCACCCATCGACCGCCGATTCGCGGAGAATCTCCAGGCCTATCGAATCATTGGCGGAACGGCCCTCTGTCTTGCGATGAGGCTAGATAGATGCAGAAACGATCAAGCACAGTGGAAATGAAAAAGTGTGATTGACTACAATCTGGCACACCTCGGATAGGAGAATGAAAGGGTAGCTGAAAACTCATCGCGTGTTGAATAGTGGTACTGGAGATGGGTATGTAGCAACCATCTCTATGTACTCAGACACCTAACATCCAAAAGTATCCTGCTGTAGAAACTGGGCTGCCGTAAACAGTCACTGGTCGCGTGCGAAGTGTCAGGTCCCGTTCCCTGACTGATAATAACCCACGTCAGCCAACGCCACCCACCCCACTCAGACCAACAGGTGTATGTAGAGTAATGGCATAGCTGGGATTGCAGGCGTGATAGACACATTGCCCTGCATGTGCGTCGAAAGGATATGTCTTACAGCTTGTATTTTCTTAGTCTATTCCATCGCATCCACCCGGGAAATCAGCGTAGCGTGTGCCTGTTGTAATTCTGAGGAAGATAAATTGTTCTCATTCTCATCTGGAAACTTGAGAGCTTATATACACGATGAATACCTGATTGATTGGAAATCAATCTGATTGTACCTGGAATAATTTTCGTATATGAAGCTCTATTGTTTACTTAGTCGAGCCTCGATTCACAAGAGCGCCGTTGTCGATATTCTGTACAGCGGACAGATTCGGTAATGCAAAGCAAAAACGCGCCTGAACTGAGTGCCTATACCTACCTACCCTTACCTAGAGAATTAGCTAATAGGGTCATTATCAATAGAGCTATAAGCTAAATAATAGACAGATTCCAGTAAAGAACTAGGTTAGGGTTACCTATAAGGAGTATCTTAAGCACATCAGCTATATCCTTAAAATAATTAGGGGCCGTGAGTTACCTAGGATATTTAATCTAATGATTATTAGTAATCTCTTCCTAGAGCAATGCCTCCTATGAGAACAGTTAACCCACAGCTATATAGATAATATATAGGCTACTACTAGAGAATTCCTTATTCTTATTATTAAATTTATGGCTAATAAAGCCACGTCAGCTACCCTAATTAAAGAGATTATATAGCAGCCTACAACTCTATCAAGCAGGAAATTGATAATAAAACTAGAGAGCTACTTATACCATATTAGACAGGGTATCTAATTACTTACAATTACTACTTTACGAAAACCCTCTAAAATATCCGGGTTAAATAACAGAAAGGTAAACTTACTAAGACCTTAAAGTAGTTCTTTAGAGTTAATAATTTAAGAGAGCCTTACTGTTAGAATACTTAATTAACCTTAATTAACTTCTTAAATTACTGTTACAGTAAAATAAACTAGATATAGTATATTTTATATTAATTAAAGCCCTCAACTGTATGCTTACTTACTATAAGATAACTTAGGATTCATATCTCTTAGCTATTCTACTAATCTAATAGTAGATAGGTCTTCCTAAAACAGTTTATTGATAATATTACTAACGAAGTTGTGGGTAGTAAACTCATATCCTTATTACCTTATATTCTATTACCTTATATTCTATTACCTATAACCATTTTTATATACTAGTAAACCTCATTACGAGGATTACTAGGGAGGTAAAGGAAAGCCAGACACTATATAAATAGTTAAACAAGGAACTCCTGATCTTAAGAAAAGGCTCTGAGACCTGTAAGCAGTTTATTAGGTCCAAGACCGATGGTATATTAGTAATAACTGGCCCCTTAGTTGCTATTAAAAACTAATCTGGCTTATAGAAGGTAGCTTGGATCCTCTCTTAGCCTCTGGGTGCATGAATAGGAGGGTAGTAATAGATCTATCTGCGAGGCGATAATGGAGATAACCTTAGATATAGAAAAATCTGAGCTTTCTGACTCGTTGACCGAAAGAGCAGACCGTCTTGAGGATCTGGACGAGGCCATTGATGGAATGGCACCCACTTACGCAGATGAGGAAGGCAAATCAAGCTGTAGCACCTTCCATGTATTTAGCTTCATAACCGAACCGGATCCATGGTTATTCCGCTCCGGGCTGGTCCCGTGACTGGTTGGTATACCTCCCGTTCCGCGTTCCGGAGACAGTTTCTAATTGAATCATCTACGGCTTCAACCCCTTGCGTACCACACAAGCGCCAAACCCACAAAAAAGTCGAAGAAGGGACGGAAAAGCAAGGGTGGGAAAATCGATCTTGCCTCTTTGAAGATCCTGTAATTTTAGTGATATGACAGCGGGGCAGATGGGGAGATGAGAGCAGAAAGGTCTTCGAGTGTGTGTATCTGGATGTCTTTGAGCGGGCTATGTCTAGCCGTGGCTTCCACCCCGGTGTCTTTACTGAACTATTCCGGTGGCAGGTATTCAACTCTTACTCTAGAACTGTTAGACTATACGCAACTTGGGCTTACTGAAGTTAGTCTAGTTCTTTTATCATTTTCATTCCAGGTTCTATTTACAAACAACGTCTCATGGTGGGCCCGTTAGACAATCCTCGGTTTTAAAGACGAATATCGGATACATCACGCTCTGTTTCTGATTGATCTCGTCCATATTGTAATTGTATTCAGTCACTCGTCCATTGTAAGGATGGATCCCACACATTGGGAACACAACCTTCTTCCTGCGGGGCGACACTGCCGCCTCCATGTTAATGATGACATCTTTGCCATCCCTGCTCTCGTGGCATTGGTAGAACGTGATCCTCTTGGTTGATGCGCTGCAGGTAATATGGCCCTAATATGCCAGATCCATCGTCTCTGACGGCGTCAAACAGCTCTCTATGCAACCTTCCAGACATCAAATCTATCACCGCCGGCTTCATAAAGGAGAGTAATTGCACCAACCCAGGACGAGAGGACGCTGCATGCGTGCCAACAGAATCGAGAGCGGCATTACAAATATTGGCGTCATTTCTGTACAGACAGGTTAGCTCCAACATGTAGTTTGTCAGGTAAGAATGATGGGTGAGGCCTGTATACAACGCGGACATTAACTCCTCACTGCAAGCCAAAACTAAACCAATGCCCACCAGGGACACAAATCTCCATAGTCCACACGGGTACTGCCTTCCAGCACGACATCCCTGCCAAGTTATTCTTCCTATAGCAAGAAGAGCATCTAAACACTCCCCCATAATCTTGATTATAGAAATACTATTGTTTGCTTACAATGACAAGAGGAGATAACAAAAAAAATAAAATAGAAAAAAAAAAAAAATAGGTCTTTATAATTACTAAATTAGTAAGTATAGTATCTTTAATTAGTAGGACTCCTCTTATTTAAGTTTATACTATAGTATCTTTCTTTTACTACTTACTTATCTTTAAATCTCTATAGCTATAAAGTTTAGCTAAAGATAAGCCTAGTATATCCTATAACTAGTCTACTATTTTACTATATGTTCTATGATATTCTATCTTTTCTATTAAGGTTATAAAGAAGTCTTTTCTTTATTATAGCTCTTTTTTTCTTGTGTTCAAGCTTATTAAGCTCTTATATTAGATAGTAAATAGAATTATTAATATTAGCCTCTTTTTTATATTATTAGAGGCTCCTCTGTGCCTCTTAAAGTAAATAGTCTCTAAAGATACTACTAAATCTATATTACTTTCTATATTAGTTTTTATTATGTACTTATGGCCTTTCTTCTTATAAGAGTATTACTTAGATTAGAAGGAATAAGTCTTATACTTTAAGGGCCTCTATTTCTAGCTATTTTTATTATTTAATATTTTTGTATTACTTTTCTCCTTAATATTATATCTTTAGTATATATTTTTAAGTTCTTAGGCTTTTAGATAACTCTGATCAAGGAGCTCAGTCATCCTTTCCCGAAGACGTACATCTTCATACATGTGCTTGTAAGTACGCGCTACCGCTCTTAACCTATATCCCTTGATTAACTATTGTCCAGGATGAGTGCCCAGAAAGAAATAGAGACGAATTTGTCCGATTCCTAAAGGACTTGGAAGAGTCAACTCTTTATTCTTGACTTCACGCCCGATAGACTTTACCGTGCGATTTTCTACTTGAGATTGGACTATTGACTTAATTATCTCCGTCTGAGACTTGGCATCGGCCTATATCTGATTCTGAGTCCTCGCGTTAGCTTACAGCTGCTTATGAACCGTAGACTCCACACTCCCGCCCTGGGTCTCTAAGTCCTGATTTAGGGAAGATGTATCCGAATGAGGCTGATTGGCGGTCGAGCTTTCTGAACCCCTTCTGGTATTATAAGAGTAAATAGTCTAGAAGGAACGCCCAATGTTCATATAGAGCTGTATATATGCGCCAAAAGAGTGCTTGCTTGAAGAGGGGTCTGATAGAAGCATTACTAATATACTATATATAAGGTATATCTTCTCTATTTATAAGGCGCAGTAAAACCATATAAATTCCTTACTAGATAGGTTACTTAGCACTATAAAAGGAATATTACACCAGGGGTATAAGTGTTTATACAGAATTATACCTGTCTATAGTATACTTATACTAGTTGTGTGAGCACTAAGATTGCGCACCAGCTCACACCCTTTAGGTATACCCACCCGACTACTGACTATATGTAAGCCATATACCAGCAGGTTAGTAGTTGGTGGGTGACCACCAGCGAATCCCTGCTGTTGTATGTTTTTCGTTTTTGGCCCTTTTACCACATGTTATTGATAATTGGGTTGAGCGCCCTGCCACCCTGTCAGTCCTTCACCCCTTCGCCTGGACTCCCGAACGCCTCCCCATGTTGCGCCTCTGCATGTTTCTGGTGACCACGAACTGCTGGACTGTCCCTGTTCCTTTCATTCATTCTCCGTAGATATGTTTTTGCTATCACAGCCATTTGGTTTCGTGTTGGTTATATAATCCCCAACGATGCTGTGACAATATTGAAGAGGACAGAAAATGTTTAGATATAATTGATGAATTATCGCGTCAAAGACTTGGCCTTCATCACCGTCATTTAATGCTTATGACATTCTGTTAGGAGGCTCTTACCTCCTTCATTGCTGTCTGAGGCTATGTTCATGGTGTTGGTCTCCTAACCCTCCTTAACAAAGCCCCTTGCCTCGAGAAAACGATGCTCGACCATGTACATGCAGCCAGCTCAGCACTCGAAATGTCAAGTCCTATTCTTAAATGGGACTCCATACTGATCGATGGCCGATCCAATTGGAGGAAACTCTCCTTCTCCCTCTTACCAGTTATGCGGAAAGTTGCCGGTGAATATAAGCGATACTAGAAACCATGAGACCCTTTCCAGTTCCCAGTCAACACCTAACTACGAAGCAGCGAATATAATCATGGGGCGCAGGCCAAATGCATGAACATTATGAAAATACCCCTTACAGGAATACATGGTTCGGATCATCGACTCCTCCACGATAAGCAGCTCAACGCGCATCGCCGTTCCAGCCCGACACGTCGCTTTTCGCCTCCACAAGGCCCGGAATCCATAAAGCATTGGACATGCTGTGCAACCAATAAAAAGGCTAATATTTTGAGAATTGTAGGATTGTGCACTATAATCATAACATGGCTCTTCGATGGTGAAAGCTGGAGACGAGGGAGCATATCATTATAACAACCAATACAGCCTTCAATATAATTTACAACCTGCAACTGTGTAGAGTAAGCACTGAAAACATTATAACGTGTTCCACTATACACACGAGGGAAAGCTTTAAGGAAGTCAAGCTTGTTAATATAATTTAATTTAAGGCATATCTGGGTTTCTACTAAGCATCCATATACACGCTTTAATAGTGAAAAACAGCCAATATCTAGAGGCTATAGGAGATACGAAGAATAAGCAGGTATACAGATAGGAATAATATTATTCTTACTATATATCTTATTAAACTAAGGTGTTAGATGACTGCTATAGCTATTAAGAACTAGGAGATGATATTTCCTAGTTATATAACTAGTAGTTATGAGGATAAAGAGATTCTTAAGCTAGTAAAGGCTTATTTTATTATTAGTCTAGCTATTTAGACTAACTTTAATCCTCTAGTTATGTAGTAGATTACTCTGATATTAGTCCTCTATATAGACCTTCCCTTTAAAGATAATATATAGAGGAAGCACCTAACTAGAGGCACTAATATACTTAATAAAAGTAACCTATTTACAATTCTCTAGCTAGATAAGAGGGGCCTTTCCATAGTAGCTAGCTCTAGTAACTACTTTTATAGTAGCTACTAGGCCCATCACAAAGCTAGTCTTATTAAAGTTATAGATATCCTTAGATATAATCCTATGTTATTATATAGTAATTTATATACATAATTAAATTACTCTTGTATAGCCTTTAGGTATTCGCATTTAGTATATTAATAATTATAGTATTAAGAATAGTAGGCTTTCAATTTATCATATTATTAATAAACTTATAGACCTAGTTCTCTCTAATAGTTTAAATAGGTGTAGTTCTATGTATAATAAGCAGAATATTAGCTATTTCTTATATATAAGACAGTCGCGGAGGTGCTCTATAATAATCTAGCAATAGGATCTATTATATAAGCAATTCCTCTTTATTTTAAGTTATTTTATGGGAGTTAGCGTGTGTTTTCTTATAATAATTATTACTATAAAGACGGTCCTGAAGAGTTAAATATAGAATATTATAGACCCGCGCAGCTTAAGTAATTTAGGTAATCTACTTACTTTCTATAGTAGAAATTGCTAATAAGATCCTGCCTTCTTGCTTAGCTAGATTTCTAGCATTTCAACGTGCTTTTAGAGGCATGGTTGGTGGTTAAATTAGGCGAGGTTTTCGACTGGGGCCAAAAACGCGTTAGGTGGCGGTTTGGTAGTAGGTAGCGGCTCGGCAGTGGAACACGTTAATAGTCAGTAGTCTGGTTCGCCGTGATATTACTAACAGATGATTTACCCCTGGCATAAAGATGACTTGTATGTTCTGCACAACACTACGAGCTAGAGGAGGCGGATATTCTCCTTGCGTCATGATCGACTGGACTGTTTTCATATTTCCAGTTGGATTCTCTTTTACTCCTGGGCATAATGCTCCCACAGGACACCAAAAAAGGAAAGACTATCGCAGCCATCTGTCTTAAACCGGCGTGATGTCACATCTCAGTGTCCCAATTGAGCTTGTATTACATTCACCGACTCGTGACGAGTGGTTTGAATGCATCCGTACCATGACCTGATTTGCTGTTACACAGGTCTTCTAGAAGGGGCATGAGATAAGAATAAATATAACGATATGGAGGGTCTCAATCGTTGCAGTTGTCCGGCTCCAGCAATCTTTTTTCTTCAGACGTTCTTGGTGTTTGGACATCATTATCGCCTGCCACCATGGACTATAAGGAGCACTTTCTCATTATTCTCAACTACTTCGGTGTCTGTATTATCATTATAGTCAGTGTTGTGCTCATAGCCCTGTTGCTGGCTGATGATAAACCCCATCAAAATATCAGGGTGATATGTAAGAGACATTGGGACGTTGGTGGTTTCTTTGCAAGATACCGGTTCCTTTTTTCGTGCAAAAATGCCATTGCGGAGGGCCAGCAGAAGGTTAGTCTCGCTACAACCCTGTAGTTGTTTGGATGTTAAAGTCTGCTCAGTTTGATGCCATCTTTCAAATCTTCACTCCTACTGGGATGCAAGTCCTCCTGCCAACGCAGTTTCTACCCGAGGTAAATAAGAACCCTCAGCTGAGCTTCGCCGCATATATTAAGAAGGGTACGTATAGTCCCATTGACTATACATGTACCTGGGCTTTTTGATGTAATGAATTGCAGGATTTCTTTGCAACATATCCTGGGTTGGAGGCTTTCAATGTACATCAAGGCATTTTCCAAGACACCGTGAATAAGAAATTGACCCCTTCGATGAGTAAGTATTTTCTGCTCCAGAGAAAACCTTCTCCATTCGACCTCTCTTGCTAACCGCTCCCTGGAGATACATTGACTGAACCTCTCGCGCGGGAGTCAGCCCGAATGATTGGAAACGTCCTGATTCCCGATGATGGTATGTCGTATCAACGAGACGCCATTCATGTATTAACCCATATAGAATGAAAAATCTCGAATCTAGTCGACGATATCACCAAGATAGTCTCTGAAGTCTCTTCCAGAGTGATGCTTCTGGACGACCGGCTTGGAAGGTTGATAGATGACATGACCTAATGTTGCAATATGGAGAGGCGGTCAACATCGTCATTGTCCAACTCAAATTGATACCGGCCATTCTACGCCCCGTGGTATACTGGATGCTGCCGTCATCATACCGTTTAAGACAGATCGTTAGCGACGCCCGTGGACGCAACCCTGGCAAACAATCGGCCAATGGGAACCAAGAAGCATTCCCCGGTGAGTACATTGCAATGGATGAAGGAGATGGCGGAGCGCAAAGACCAAGTGTTCAACCTCGCGCATGGCCAGCTATCAATGGGTGTCGCTACGGTTCTTCCAATGTCGAATCTAGTTGTGAACACATTATACGACATCACAGATACGCCTGGCTGCCTAGATCCGATAATCAACGAGATAAAGATGGCCCTGGGCGAGTGGGGCTGGGATAAGAAAGCTTTGAGCAGGATGAAGCTTCTGGATAGCGCAGTAAAAGAAAGTTTACGCCTTAGATCTATCCAGCGGAGTAAGTGACTTACATCAGTGTGCAGGATTATAATGACTGACTACTATCTGAACAACAAGTCCCAATTCATAGAGTTGCAGAGGATCAAGTCGTTCTTTCTGATGGAATTATCCTCCCAGCAGGAGCTGTTGTTGGAATAACAAACCGTGCACACTCTGATCCATCAATCTATCAAAACCCCCAATATTCGACCCATTCCGGTTTGCAAGACTGCCAAATGGACAGACATCTTCCAATCCCAAACATTCTCTTGCTTCCACCAGTACAGAGCATATCGGGTTTGGCTATGGCACACAGTCATGTCCAGGACGTTGGTTTGCAGCAGACACAATCAAAGTCATTCTTTCACGATTATTACTGCAATATGAGTGGAGGTTCGTCGACGGCAAGCGTCCTCACGATTTGGAAATTGACAACTACGCCATCCCTCACCCACGTGGACAGATCATGTACAAGCTTCGACACTCCCAAGTGCAGTATGCTTAATTACAGGCACGGTGTGTCACTGGCACCCTGCTAGGGGGGTTTTTCTATTACGGTGGTTTAGGCCGGGAGCTTCTGCGAGCAATGTAACGCCTCGTCACTTCCAGGAGTTTTCTCGTTTTGAACAGCACTTTAAATACGTTCTTTGGGCGCACATATATCGTCGTTATGGTACCCTGCATAGTCGGGGATTGAGGCCTAGGCATGCCATCGGAAACGGCACGGTGCTCATCTAGATACATAAATCTAAAGCAGAGTGGAAAGGCCATGAAGACTTTCCCACTGACTGACCTTTGGTGAACCTAGTCTCTTCAAAGTTTGGGTTGTGGTCTTCTCTCGGCCCCCTAGTCCCAAGGACCAACCGAGCTACATTCATCCAACGCCTTTGATGGAAGATATCCGCTGTAGACACTGCATTAGTAGATTCCTCGTCCAGCGGCGGGCGCCATTTTCTTTCGCATCCTCTTATGCTGGAGGTGCTCCTGTAATACCCTCATTAGCTCCATTATTTTTCCAGTTTTTTGTATGGCCGCCCTGTCTCGGGTGGCCACCGCACTTTGGATCTTCAGCGAGGTAAATCTCATGGGAGTCTAGCCTTGGAGATCAGTGGCTATCATGTCAGCGCCACCTTTCAGTAATCTCTCGTCAATTTTGGGGAATGATTGAATAACAAATAGCAACATAGTCACTTCCCATCACGGACATTGAACTTGGCCCCCTCTTCAAGGAATTCACTGAGGACTTCGCCAACATTAGTTTTTAAACCGAACCTGATGGTGGTTATTGCTGTGGTGGCTAAGGAGTAGCGCGGAATCCAATCTGCCCTAATCAAGAGCAATGTTCACAAGTACATGGGGTGTTCAACACCTCGTAAGCCACGGGTGAGTGTGAAAGATTAGTCAGGTCCCTCTAGAGCCCCAATATCGGGCATCTATGTCGAGTAATGTCAATATCCCCCGTTTCGATGCCCTGTTATATCGACATTCTCCGAAGTTCCGCTTCGTAGAAACCCATCAAGCTTGGACCCTGGCTTTGATCCTGTTAGCTCTCCTGCTGTTCATGTTACAACACTTCCTCTTCGGATAAGAAAGCCACAATTTACGCGGCTCCAGGCGCAGTAATTATAGCTGCCCAATTAAGCCATAGTGATTCCTCGGCCAAGATGCACGATGGATTGTAGTTTCAATCGCTTCTGCGTGGTGTCTCAGTCACCAGCATCCATTGTGATCACAAAGAAGCGGGCTGGATTCGCCTTAAATTATCTTAATACTCATAGAACTGCTGTCTATTGTTTCCTCAGAAGATCTCGCGATGACATCGACGTCTGTGGTTGGGCTGTGGCTGCCGTTGAGCAGCCCACCGTTCGTTCTGCCTGCTGGCTGCTCGCCCATACTAAAGATATCACCGTCACAATCGACGACTATCCACGCTCGACGATCCCCGTGGCAATCTTGTATCCTGCCGATCCTATCACTACATCCTGCTTCCGACAGGATTGCAACATGCGATTCCCAGCCCCAGTACGCGTTCAGTCCGGCGGTATGCCCTAGTGGCTGGAATGCGTGGTTGATCACGACCTCCGAACTGTATAATAGAACTATCACACAGCGTTTTGCTGTGATAGGTATGATAGCTCTCTTATATGATTAACTCGTACTAATCCGCTTTTAGTCTATATAGTCTGTATTCTGGACCGCGTTCCCCGTCCCAACCCTGACCCAGCCATGCTATTTGGATGTGAACTCATATTCGTACACCACAACCTCCAACGGCAGGTTGGCGGATACAACGGACCCGCCGGTAGTCCCATTTTCCAGCGGTATGTTGGTCCATCATCCATGGAGCATCACTTGGGAAGATCAGATCGCTCGACGTTGTCTCCTCAACCCCCGCAACTGTCTGCTTATCCTGGGTACAATTCCATTCATCGCTGGGAGCCTGGAAAGAAGGGTAGATATGAAAGAAACAAATGGTCAAAGGAATGATGGGCCTCAATGGCCGAGGTTTATTTTTTTATATCATTGGGTTGCGATACTTGGGGGATTCTTTCTTACGGCTTTAATAGTGTTTTTGTTGCTGTTGTGGGAGTCGTTCGGGGAGAGTTGGGGGTACCTGTCAGTCAATCGGAGCAGCCAAACAACTCTTAAGGGCTGTTGAACTGACAGACGCGGTACGTAATGGGAGTTCACAGTGATTGTTGGAATGGATCTACGATGTGTCATTGATGGTGTTCTGAAATAATATCCACGGCAGACGTTCCGCAAACTTGATGAACGTTGGAAAATGTCAACCACTGAAAACTTCGTTACGAAAGAAAATCCCATGTCTTGTCAAGCAAAGAGAAGTGGGCCGTAGAGATTCTGAAGTGGCTAGTTCTGCGTTCACTGCGAGAACGAAGTATTCCTTTCGAGCACACTTTACTGACTGGCCGTCACATCAATAACCTGAGAGAAAGACCGCTGGTACGGAGTACATGACCGACTTTGATACTGGTCTGAATGCCCAGTCCATTACGAATATGATAACTCTTTGACGGGGTGGTTTGCCCGAACTCACTGCGGGTGAAAAGACCCATCAGATATTCCCCGTTGCCCAAGACAAGGTTCGATGCAAGGGATGGGACCCTGTCCCACCAGCCAAGGGCCAAATTACTCTCGAGGCATGGGGTGAAAAGTGTTTGTAAAGTCCCAAGAACGATCTGAAACCAGGGGACTCGATTGGTATAATGTAAGCAGATGTGGAACGAACTGGAGTGTCAATGTCCTTGGGAAGAAAACGCCGAGGCCATCGTCTCTCACTGATCATCATCTTAGCCCTGCGGATAGGTATCGTGGGGTATATCACGAATGAGTGACCGCCTTTTCCCTTGCAGCCAAAAGTGCCACAATCGCCTCTTCAATCAGTCCGTAGCGAGGTGTCACATTGATAGACACACCCGGAATTTCAGCCCTGGAGACTGGGAACACCGACATGTGACCGGGCAGACAGTTCGCAGCAAGCAGGAATCGAATGGGATAATGGTTCACATATGACTCGGGAGTCGCATGGAGTATTGGCTTGGTGCAGTTGAGCCGTAATTTCCTCGTGATGATTGGCGTGTCTCAAAGCAGGCACCATATGAGCACAAACATGTACATGAGGGGTGCATAAGTCAGTCAATAATTGAAGGCTAATGATCTACTGTCAACAGCATCGCAACACTGTAAATTATATCAATCCAGCGTCATGGGCTCCAATGTCTCCATGCTAGCCTCTTCCCATTGACTGAGCTGGGCTGTCCCGTGTCCCTGCCAGCCATGATGTACACTGCTCAGATTATCTTCGTCCTTCTGTGGACATGCGCGCGAGTACAGTCCAAGGCATCTTCGCCCATTTTATGGTCCGAACCCCACATTCTTCGGTGTATTCTGATGCTAATATTCGACCAGGTCGCAATACAGAGTCATACACCGAGGCAGAATGGAAAGACGACATTATCTTGGCCAAAGAAGCCAAGATTGACGCCTTCGCGCTCAACATGGCGACCAACGAATGGTACAAGGATTCGATTTCTACGGCCTTCTCTACTGCCCAAGATGCCAACTTTAAACTGTTCTTCTCCTTCGACTACGCTGGCAACGGCAGCTGGCCACGAAACGACGTCATCGAGGTGCTGAAGGAGTATAAAGACCATCCCGCATACTACAAGCACGAGGGACGGCCTTTGGCCTCGACCTTCGAGGGTGCCGACAATGCCACTGACTGGCGTCGCATCAAGAATGAGACTGAATCTTTCTTTGTCCCGGACTGGACATCTGCTGGACCTGTCAAGGCAGCAAACCATACCGAGATTGATGGGCTGTTCAGCTGGAATGCATGGCCAGAGGGTCCTCGGCGTATCAACACCACTGCCGACGAGGAGTATCTCAAGGCTCTAAAAGACCGCCCCTACATGATGGGCGTGTCCCCGTGGTTTTACACCAACATGCCTGGGTTCAGCAAGAACTGGGTGTGGCGCGGTGACAACCTCTGGCATGATCGGTGGCAGCAGGTGTACGAACTCAGCCCGGAGTTCGTGCAGATCATCTCGTGGAACGACTACGGCGAGTCGCACTATATCGGACCGCGTCGTGACGGAGGATATGTTGCATTTGGGCCGTCGCGTGGAGATGCGCCCTTCAACTATGCTCAGAACATGACTCATGATGCGTGGCGTGCGCTCCTCCCGTACTATCGATCAGTACAAGTCGGCAGATAACAAGATGACACTGCCGATTGTCAATGAGACTGCTGTTGCTTGGTACCGTCTTCATCCTGGCAAGGCTTGTCGCACTGGTGATACTACCGGTAACGCCCCCAATCAGGGACAGAAGGAGTATCCACCGTCGGAGATTCTTGAGGACCGGATTTTCTACTCCGCGGTGCTGAACTCGACGTGCTCGGTTGAAGTCAACATCGCTGGTGAGAAGAAGAATGGGGCGTGGGACTCCTACCTGAAGGGGGACGGGGTATTCATCATGGTAGTGTGCCGTTTGACAGCACTGGTGAAGTTACTGTCACTATCCTGCGGGATGGTAACGCGGTCGCTACCATTCATGGTGAGCCAATTACCTCGGATTGTCTCGAGACAGGTGGCATTCAGAACTACAACGCGTGGGTTGGACAGTCGGCTGCTGGGCATATCGGTGTCAACTGGTGGATTGCCGGCTCGTCGCCCTGTCTGCGATTTCTCTTGTATAGGGGGTTATGTATGTGCTAATATTGGCAAGATGTTCAAGTGCGATGAGAACAATGGTTTGGGATAACTCTAATCTATATAGCGAGCTATCTATTATATTAGCTTTAATCTTAATGGTGAGCAGTTGGATCCTACCTAAGTCTCCCGGACCAAAGATAGGTTCACTACGAAGTAATCATAACTCATGCACATAAACGGCACCCAGAATGGGCCGGTGAATAAATATATACAAGCTCTTCTATTCTCACTGGTACCATGGGTTATGCAAGTTTTGAGCCTTATTGTCGATCGCAAGGCTGAGCAGAGGCATCACCACTAAGCTAACAGTGATCCACACCCCCCTTCAGGATCGTCGAGTATATAGGCACTGTTCATGGAATGGCCCTTTCTCCATATCATCTTCAGCAAGTCAATGTTCCAAAATGACTACCGCATCTCAGACCCCACTCGAACCATCCTGGAGAAGGACATATCTCCGTACCTACACCACTCTTTCCGCCGTTCTATGGATCCACATTCTCCTCTCACTGGTTCTGAGCATCCAGCCTCACTGCTACAACTACCCTAATATCGAATCCTTGGATGGACACAGACTCTTGCAATCGCAGATTTTCTCCATGCAGCGACTGGTAGGTTGAAGAATACATATGTCATGTAGCTACTTGTTGCGCGGATCGCTAACGACTTTCTCGCGACAGGGCTTACCAAGGCTCCTGTCGAAATTACTCTAGTTCAAGTCGTCACGCGGCTGGTTCGCCTCTGGATATAATCAATTCCAAGCTCTCTGGCTCGACAACATTCTCGCCACAGTATATTCTAGTATTGTATGCGTGGTCCATCGACAACGTATTGGTCTATGTCTACTCGCTGCTTCGGTTGCGTGCGGTCTCTATACCTCCAGCTTTTAGGTGGCTACGGTCGGTCTTTCCAAAAACGAGAGCCTGTGTTGTAGTACGACCTTGACTTTTGGCTGCAAAGATACTAGTGTCTTCGTTCTCGGTCCTTTGGGGTATATGAATGGTTGGATAATGTTCGCAAGGCCGGTTCTTGTATAGAAAGTGGACTTCTGCACACGGCACTCTTTCATTTTCGCTGGCTTGTGTATATACCTGGTGCGAGAAGCTTCCCACTTGCTTTTTTTCTCTTTGGGAGATTGCTAACTGATTCTAGGCGGTCTTTTGGTACAAACCCAGCGCATCAAGGTGCGGCAGGAGAAGCTAGCTATGCCCGTCGTAGTGTGTCTACCTATATTATTATCATCTGCAATTCTTGTCGTGAGAGACGCTGGTATTTGTGCTCTAGGTGAAATATGCTCAACTCCCTCGACGAGTCCTAGGGATCTACGACCTGAGCGGTGGTGAGGAATCGGGTCTCTCGCTGCTGAGCACGCGTCAGCTCTGGGCGAGTCAGTGGACGATAATGCGGTCTACTGCAGTGTCGAGGACTAATCCTGGCCTTGCGTAAGGGTTTCGCACCAGCTGGTCACAGACAGCATCATATACGACGAGGTATTCTCAGCTAGCATCTCTGTAGACAATCTGTGTTCTTCTTCGAGTCTGTTATAAACAAGGTGGATTGGCTTTGCCAGCATATGCACCAGGCGATGAAGTCAGGTAATTTTCTAAAACTTCATACTTGTTCCTTACTATTTGCCGGACACATTGTCTTACATTTTGCGTTATTGAGACGGCCTGTGCATGCAGCATTCCTTTCACACCGCTAGAACCCGAGGGCGTGGCTGGGTGGAGCCGTATTTTACCTCGAATGGAAAATGAGACACAGAAAAATAATCAGTAAGTTCGACAGTTGCTCAGAATTCCTTCGCGCTGCGACTCCTTTAGGGTTCCAGGGAGATGTTGAAGGCATTGAAGGTAGTCGCATAGTCTAGTAGTCTAACTGAGGCATAGTGTCTATGGTCTCAATACCAATGGCTGATATCGGTATGGTTGGCGATCATCGCCGGTTTGCATATGAACAAGCTAGAATGACACCAAGGGGGAGAACAGGAGATGGAGAAGCCAGGGATCAAATGGGGAATATGACCCAAAGATAGAGTAGGTATACACAAGCAACGTAGCGGTTAATGAACAAATGGATGATTGTCTGAAGTCTTGAAGTATCTGTAATATCTGGCTCCTTCAGTTGCTGGTCCGAATTTCCGGTATCTAGTTCAATGTGAGATGTAAAAGGAAACCCCACTGTACTTGTGGCGGAGCCTATTGTTATAGGGTTGAGACAGAGTCCTTGCGGTCAGAACTTGGTGTGAAATGTAAGGTGCCACATGCATATACAGAATATGGGGAGGCTTGTTATGTTGTTCGGTCAAGAAGACTCAATCTCATTTAAGAGCAATGTTTTTTTCGCCTCCCTATTCATATCCAGTTGACAATTTATACAATGATTAAAATCGGAACCCCTTGTTCTTACTTTCATGCTCTGTGCTGGCGTGAAGACGAGATTACCAGATTTTACACCAATACTAATAATCATGCAACCCTAGCAAGTCTTGTGTTGGCCTTTCTTGTCCTGCCAGTCCTCGCTCTCATGATTCCTGGCACCCGTACACTCCACCTGCCCATCTTCATAATCACTGCATACCTGGGAGCTATCGTGATTTTCACTTCACGTACAGTTTACCATTGTAATGATTTCTTTGTTGGTATAATAGCTTCAACTTGGATCGTCCGGGTAGGTGTTCGTCTGCTGCTACATAACCCCGAGAGAGATTTCCAAAGGCTAGAATATAGTCAACGAACTGGTGACTGTCACCCAGTCGTTAAGCCAGTAAAACCAGGTACTATTCACTGACAGCCATACCCGGATGCATTTTTCCATCGACTTGAATGGGTCCTTGAGGTGCTGATCTCCATGCGAGGTGATGCATGGAATTGGCGCATTGATTCTCTGCCTCCATTGCCCGAGGCATGGCAAGAATCGGTACTTTACCAGTCTCGCCATCGAAGACAAAGCTCTGACACGGCGACACACAATAAATTGCTATCACTATTATCTGCCACACTTAAGAACGTGTTGATATGCTGCGTTTTGCTCCATTTTATGAAGCAAGACCCCTACTTTTGGGGGTCTTTCGAGGTACCACCGCTTCCCGAATCGCCTCTTTGTATCGTTCAAAAATGGCCAGTGCTCATACGCGCTTGCCGTACGCTGTTATTCCATGGTGCCATGTTACATAGCTTGGCCCTGATGACCAACGTATGGCAGCTAACTCTGAGCCGATTCATGATTTGGACGGGCATCTCACGTGTTCCCAACGACCAGCCCTGGCTCAACACACCCTTCTTTGGGAGCATAAACGCAGTACTAGATCACGCTCTGGCTGGGTTTTGGGGAAGTTACTGGCATCAGATATTTCGCTCGGACGGCCTGGCGTGCTCCGATGTGGTGCTTCCTAGATGCCCCGGCTGGATCCGACAGAAGAAAATAGCTCGACGTATTATCAGAAGCCTGGTGGTATTTTTTATTACGGGTGCGATCCATTCTTGTGGACTTTACACACTGGCAAGGATTTCAAGGTTCTTGCGAGGCGGATTGATGTTCTTCATGTTGCAAGTTCTGGGAATCGTCATTCAGGAGATATATCTCTCAATGGCACCTGCATGGCTACGTTGCAGGTTTGGTCGGGCGGCAAACTTGACTTATGTGGTTTTCTGGTTTTATGCAACGGCGCCCTTGTTCTTTGATGAAAGCTGCGCTGGTGGTATACTGGGTCAGAATTTCTCTCCCACGGGTCCATTTTCTGGACTTTTTTTTCTGTCGAGCCTCATGTATGATATCGCCTGAATGACTATCTTCCAAAGGCATGGGGTGCACTGTCCATGGGATCTTCTAACTAAGAGGCACGAAGCAGACAAGCTGCATACAATGCGCCTCAGCACACAGAAGGGGAGGGAGCCAGCCAGAACCTTCTATCAACTGCAATCTAACATGCTAGATGGCAAGATTTACAATCCTTCATGAGCAAATGCTTTTTTATTTATTATTCTGTTGCCATCTTTCGGGATTAGTGTCTTTGATCGGGTAGTCATAGAATGGTAGTTTAACACAGGAGCGAGAGGTATAAGGTACGCTCTGTTCGTCATTGACTCGTGGATCGACCGTTCCTACTATATATTCTGGGGACCGTTGTGGAAATGGCGGACCAACCCGTACGAAGCAGCCCTGACTAGACAGCTATCATTGGGACTAGAAAACATCCACCAAGATCCAGATTGATCTAGTGGAGAGCCATTCCTACAGGTGGCACTAATATGTACATGTACAGGAAGCCAGGAGCAACATATTGAACGATAATAGAGTAGCGAAGTGATATTGTAAACATCATAGGCAAGGAAAACACGACAGAAGAATAGGAAACGCCCAATAAAGAGTGGCGAACAGGCACATTGCCTCAAACAAGATAAAAGCCACCCTACCTAAGATCAACGAAACAGGAAATACTGATCACCCACCCAGTAACCATCCCTTCATCGACATCTTCCGGCTTATACTTTAGCCTCATGAAATCTGACTGTGACAAGCTCCGCTGGACAGCTCGTCAATGTAACCCCAAACCGAAGCTCCCGCTCAGGGTACACATCTTCAATCGCATCGAAGCGCTGCAGCAGGCGCACAAGCACGTAGCTGGCCCTGACAAGCGCGAATTGCTGCCCGATACATGTCCGTGGACCGCCGTTAAATGGAATGAACTCCCAAGTCACGCGTCGACCGGTCCAGCGATCGGGATTGAATGATTCTGCGTCTTCGCCCCAGATATCCTTTCGTCGTTGGAGGACGTACGTGCTGTAAAGAACCGGCTGACCCTTTTTGATATATACAGGGGACAGACCGTCCTTACCGCCTCCGGTGGGGATCTTCGTGTCCCTGAGGGCGACGCGTCGGTTGAAGGGACGACAGGATACAGGCGCATGGTCTCGTTGATGAAATGTTGGAGGTACTGGCAGGATTTCAACGAGCTGAAATCTAGGTTGTGCGGTTCGTTGTAGGCTCCGAATTGTTCGAGGATTTCGTTGCGGAGGCGGTTGAAGATGTCGGCGCGACGGGCGAGGACTTGCACGCACCAGCTTAGTAGCGAGGCGGTGGTGTCTCGACCGGCTAGGAGGACGTTGAGGGATTCGTATCGCAGTTGCAGGGAATCTCTGTTTGTTTCTGCCATGGCCTTGAGGAAGACATACTTGGAGTCGTTCTGCTCCGGATGCTTTTCTTGTACGCGTGTTTCGTTGAGTGCCAAGTAGACGTACTGGTCGACGAAGTCGTGCACCATCTTGGTACACTCGCGGAACTCCTTAGTGTTTACCATCCAATACAGCTTGTCCATTCGGAGTCGTTCGCCCAGGTACCAGACACATTTGTCGAAACGGTGCAGGAAGCTGTCGGCGTCCGCTGTCATCTCGGGGTTCAGCGCGGTCATCTGGCTATCGCAGCTCTTTCCGAAGAGGACTTCAGTGGACGAGTCAATGGTCAGGCGAAGAAGATAGTCTGGATGTCCACTGCTGGTGTCCATCCGCTTGCCAGCGCTGGTGGGATGGCTCTGAATGCATTCTGCATGTGAGTCTCTTCCCGATAAATATTGTTGAGCTGCATGCGCGTGAACTGGGGTCGGAGTAGGGAACGAGAGCGCGACCATGCTTGGCCGTCAACAGTAAACTATCCAATGTCTTAGTTGTGTGCACAGCATCCGGGTAGAGCAATATAGGGGTGGTACAATCCCATGTCCGACAACAGGCTCCGCGACCTGACCACGGATATGCCCATGTCCAAAGTCACTAAACTGCGTCGCAAGCATAGCTTGAATATTCTTTGGGTCAACCGTGAAGAAGCTCTGTCGTCCCCGTCTGAAGACGGAACGTTGAAACGTATCTCTCGTGTTGACGTGACAGCATCTCGATTCTCTCTCTGCGAGCGGCGGAAGCATCTTTGCTCGGTCGGCACGGACTGTCTCCATCAATGTAGATATTCCGAATGGGTCTCGAGTTGGGTATAATGGAGCATCGCTGCATCCTAAACTTCGAGCCTTCCACGCATGTCGTATGGCCATGATGGCAGAGAACAGGAGACGGAGGAGGATGGCGCCTCCAACGAGGGCGGGCAAGAGCCACGACTGCATAGCTCGGATAGATCTTTTTGTGTTTAGAGTATAGAATACACCAGATGCTCATCTAACTATAGAATCCACTCGACAAGAATGGAAAGAAAACTAGTCAACCGGGAAACTGGTCATCGACGGAAGAAACAAACGGATGAACAGGGTGAACACTCCTCCCAACCTTGGAAAGAAAGACATATTTAGCTTCTTATATTAAAGCCTAGATTTACCATCCCATCAGCCAGATTCCCACCTCAAACCGCAACTCTGAAGGAACCAGGAGTATGAGAGAAGCATCATTACGTGCGCCGTGGCGGTGCCCTATGTCCAACAAGATCCATTCGCCAGACATGCCCAACCCCATCCCATGACGTGACAACAAGACCACACCCATAAAAGTAGCCAATTTAACTACGTTTAGGCATAATCGGGAGGCTAACCGGACATGCTATAATTAGGCAGGGCAGAGAGAAGGCGCATGCATTGCTGGACATACACATGTTCTCCGGTGAGACGCCTTAAACCGCCCCTGCGCCAATCAGCACGCAACAACGAGACGAACCAAGGCTGTTCGGCCCTAACGTCGAACCTACGATCTTATTACCCGTTTCGGTGCATGGTTTCTCGGAGATATGGACTAAGCGTCCTCTCGGCCAACATGGCAGCGCATACGGGAGCACTCCGGCCCCAGTGGAGTCTGCCCCAGAGGTAGGAATCTCACACCAGGATTGAACCATGCAGATATTTGGGCTGGATGAAGCCAGGATCGCCGAGCTTGGGGGCGGATGAGTATATGCAGGCTTCACGTTGTTGTCTGTGTCACTGCCACTCGTCGGGATGGCGCGGTATGATGCAGCAAGGCATGGTAGATTGCATTTCTTTGTGCGCTGCTTAGATTGTCTCGAGGATGATCATCAGCATAGCCTGGGCTGAAGGTCTTAATCATGGTCTTATTATGTCTGCTGAGTCCCCATCCTTGCCGGCTGTCATTCCTCTACTGGGTATCTGTCTTCTCGCTTGATAACCATGGGAGACACTTCTAGCAATTCCAGTCCCAGTCCGCCTGGATCCCCTCCGCAAATAAAGGGAACTGGGCGCGTCACAGAAATTAAGCCCCAAGATCGTTTTGCGGGCTTGAAATGGATTGGCACTCTGGTCGTTATATGCCTGACAACCTTCACAAGTGGTCAGTCCGTTCATGTTTTTGACTTTTCTGAACGCAAGCATACTAATCTACTCGTCGATAGGATACGACGTAAGTAATGTCGCAAATATTCAACCCCGTCTGTACGAAACCTTTGGTAGTATCGAACTCCTCCATGGATCGGTCTCTCCTACTGTCTCTCCAACTTTGCCGCCCTTTCCTACTCCCGCAAGATCCTCACTGCGTCGACATGAAATGGATCTACCTCTCCCATACGATAGTCTTCATGGCCGGCGCTGCAGTCTCAGGCGCAGCGCCAAACATGGCCGCCGTCATCGTAGGTCGCATTATATGGGTGTTGGTGCGGCCGTCGTTTACCAATGGTGCGTTTGTCGCCTCTTCTTTCTATAACACAACAGCAATCAACCCTAACAAGCAACACATAGCAACCTCACATTCGTCGCTGTCTTTGCCACCCCAACCCAACACCACGATTATTCGGCCTCCTCAGCGCAATCTGGGCCGTAGGACTCGCCATCGGGGGACCCATCGGATCAGCCCTCGCGGAAAACCCAGACACAACCTGGCGATGGGCGTTCTATCTCAACCTCCCGATCATCGGGTTCGGTCTCCTGCTTAGTATCTTCTGCCTCCCAAGCAAATATCTCGGTCCAGATATCCCCTTGACCTCGCGAATCGCGGCAATCGACCCCCGTCGGGATCGCGCTCAACATGGCTACTCCGGTTCTATTCGCCTGGCGTTGGAATTTTCCGGTCCGGTCTGGGACTGGGGGTCTGCGCCCTCCATCGCCGTGTGGGTCGTCTTTGGCGTCTTGGTGATCGCGTGGGTGCTGCAGCAGTACTTCTGTATCTTCACGACGGAGGAAGACGTGCTGTTCCGGTTCATCTGCTTACCAGGTTCGATCTGCTCCCGTTGTGGATTGCGTCTGGTTGCGCGGGGGGATCGTACGCCGTCACGCTGTATTATACCCCGTTGTACTTTGCCTTTGCGAAGGGTCATGATGCGCTTGCGCAGACGGTGAGGATCTTACCATTCGTGTTGGTTTTTATTGTCGTTGTTATGATTGTGGGTGGGATGCTCCCTGTGTTTGGTCGGTATAACCTCGTTTATATTGTAGCGGGGGTGACGACTATCGCGGGATCGGCTGCAATGGCTGCCACGATGACTCCGACTATCCCCGAGGCACAGGTCATGGGCTTGGAGGCGCTCCTGGGTGTTGGATTGGGATGTTCCTTCCAGCATGGAGCGGGGATATCGAATGTGATTAACAAGGATCCGAGAGATCGGGTTGATAGCACGGTCCTGTTCAATATGGCTCAGATGGGCGGTGTTGCCATTGTGCTTGCGGTTGCTGGGTGTATCTTCCAAAATCTAGGATTCAAGATGCTTGGAGATGCGTTGGGTGGTAGTGGGTACTCGGAACATCAGCTTCGAGAGGCGTTAGCGGGTGTGTCTTCTTCGCTGTGGGAGTCGAGTGAGCCGGAGAGTTATCGTCGGAGTATTGAGGCCGTGGCGGATGGTGATTGGGAGGGAGTTTTACTTGGTAGTTGCCGGTGGTGCAGTGTGTTTGGCGTGTGGCTTTGCGATGAAGTGGGAGAAGTTGGATTATGGGAGGAAGAAGGAGGGTGAGGACAAGGCTTGAGGGTTTCTTACTGTTTCTCGCAGCATGGTGATGGCAGCATTTGGTTGGTTTCCTTTTGCCTTCCAGGTTGGTAATAATTCTCGGGGGTCGAGATATCTTGTGGCTTTGGACTTTGAGCGTTGTTTCATAGCCTATATCTGTTATGATCGAGAACACCATATTAATGTAAATGCTGATAACTTTGGGTGTAGATCTTTGTTCTGGGCACATGTATAGCCTCGTCTATCGCCGGAAAAACCGATCTAATCTCTGCTGGTTCTGATCAAACCTGGCGCTTCCTATGCCTCCTTGGATGCGCCGGAGCTGAGCCAGATGTGCTCTACTATTGATCGCTCTGACTTCCAATCCCCACCCCAGTAGTGGTAGCTCAAAGCCTCTTGGCCCAGTGTTGGCATTGCAGCCTGCTGGTCGGGGTTCACAGCCTGCACATGTAGCTCTAGAAACCCAGTATTCGTCCACGTCGGGCTAATGAACCTGTAATCTGCATGGTGGGCCCCTGCATCCGCAGCGACGCGGATCGAACCCGGATGAAATAACGCGGCAATGCACTTCCAGAGAAACTGCAGAGTAATCCCATGCGACACCACCGCGACGACCTCTCCATGGCTCTCCCCGTCCAAAATCAGCGGCACCAAATGATCATTGATAAAGCTGTTGGCGCGTAACCGGATCGAATCATCCGGTTCGGGCATGACGCGCATCGGCTGCGACTGATAAGACGCAGACCACTTTTTACCCTCGAAGGAGCCGAAATCGCGCTCGCGGATGAGAGGGCTGTGGACCGGGGCTATCCGGCTGTCATTCTGGTGACGGCAGATGCCCTGTGCGGTCAGAGCAGCGCGACTTAAGTCCGACGCAAATACGCGCGTGAAGTTTATCCTCTTCGACTTGAAATGCTGGCCCAGACATTCGATCTGAGAGGCCCCATGGTTGGTGAGCGCTGAGTCGGTGGTCCCCGCCCTGCGCCTGGTTACCGACAGTCTTCAAGGGACAGGAATAGACAGGGATAGACAGGGATGAATTACAGGATGTGAGCGACGTTGTCGACTGTCTCAGCATGTCTTATCAGAAATAGCCTCATTTTGGGGCCGTCGTGGGTTCTGAGGGTAATATCGGAGGCAGTGAATGAGAACCCCTGGGTTTGGTCGCCGCCACGTTGCTGGAGTGGGGAGAAAGTGAGTCACGGTGATTGGACATAAAACCAACAGTTTGTCTCGGCCGCATTCTTGGTATCGCTTGGATTCTGCCTGTTTGCTTTCTGCCCCTTGGGACGGAATCATCATGTCACGCCCCCCAGTCCCCCTGCTGACCACCCCCCACTTGTCGAGTGTATGGAAACGGTCGTCGTGATACACCTGACTCGCCAGATCGAAGCCTGTCAACGCGCTTATCCAGATGAGGCCATTTTGCGCTGGTTCCGTCAGCGGGGAGTAGCCGCTGTGTCTAGGCCCTCATATACACGCAAGCTTAACCATGTGGCGGGATTCGGAATGAATGGGTCAGTAACGGAGGCCGACCTCAGTGTCCTCCTGCATGCATCAGAGAGGATTGTCCCGGAAATCGACCTCTGTCCATTGGCACATCCGACAGCCCTCCAAGCCTTGACAGCCGCCGGGTGGAACGTCAATGGCTTTGTTAGCGTTTACGCTTATGCGCTCGATGCTCCTGTTACATCTGCGGATATGCAGGGTGATATCAGAATCGTCAAGGCGAGTGGTGGTGAGACGGATAAGTTCGTCCAGGCCTCTATAGATGGATTCCGAGATGGTGGCCGTTCGACGGAACTGCTCTCCATCCTTGCTGAGAGTGCCGCCAGCCGGTCAGATACCACGCTGTACTTCGCTATCATGGATGGCGTTGTTGTTGCGACGGCCGCTATGGCCGTCATCGAGACCAAGACAGCACGCGTGGCGCATCTCTACATCGATAGCACCATACGCCAATGGCGCGGGAAGCGAATCCATGCCGTGTTGGTAACCACCCGACTACGCGATGCAAAGGAATTGGGATGTACGCTGGCCACACTGGACGCTCGACCTGGATCGGCCAGTAGTCGCATGTGTGAACGTGTAGGATTTAGACTGGCCTACACAAAAGCGACCTTCACGCAGCGCCCAGGGCAGTTTGTGTATATAGCACGTGCTCTATTGTCCATTAATGTCGTTCAACAGTCGTGATACATATTGAGTAGAAAGTCATCTCCACTTGATCAGCTCTTTGCATTGTCAAGGCATTTCGTGTGTTCCGCCTGTTTTTCACCTTTAGAGTTCGCTTCTTCCGGCTCTTTATGCAGCGTGGCTCTTTTGATCTCGTCTGCCTTTCATGTAGGTCACGGTATTCTGTTTCGCGAATGTGTATCCCTGGATGCCACCGAGGATTGCATATGATTTCGTGAGCGATATTTCTGACATGTTTACACCTTTTGTCTCGCAATGCATGGACGAACTTGCGAAAGTTTGCGGCGGGTGGACGATAGTGTCCACTGATACGATCAGCTCACTTCTATACCCTTTGACAAGAACATTGATACTTACCTCAATGGAGCCAAGCTTCGAAGGTGTCCTCGACCGATCTTGATCAATCCTGCAGCTGCGATTCGGGCGCCCCTTAAAAAGGACGAGTGTTGGAACGCGCCTGACTCCTTGATCCCGATATAAATCGGAACGATGTATCTGCGACCTGTACGGCATTAGGTTTCGTTCTTATGCACCGGTCAAGATGGTGACTCACGAAGATCCACATGTCATGTCGCTTCTTCTTCCCCTTCATGCGTTTCAACAGGGTACCAGGAGGATGGGCATAGCTTTCTACCCGCTTCGCCACCCTATAATCTTCTGTCTCGTATCGATCTACTCTCCCTCCGAGCTGTGGCTGCTGAATTTCAGAGGAACTAGATGATGATGAAGTGATGACGCTGGAACGGGCATGCCAGTCTCCGAGTGGCCCCCAAACTGTAGAACATCCTCCTCAATTGGCACACCCCATGCAGACTGTTGAATCGAGTACTATCCGTCGACACGAGCTCATCATTCTTTGCCCACCGGAACAGCCCGTCATCGTCAATCGACACGAGATAGTTCATCCGCTCCTCTCGGCTGAGGTATCGAACCTGTTCTTTCTCAAGACGGTCGCGCGGCATTGCGGCAGTTCGAGTCCTTGCCTGCGCCGATCTAGCCAGTAGAAGAAGTTCTGGTTGGAAGGACTGGTCTTCCAATAGCTGTGGTATGCTCGGAGGTTACTTCCATGGCGATGTTTCACGTCTACCATTTCGAGGAAGTATTGGAGGTCCATCATTTTGGCTGTCTGTTGCCCGACAGATGGCCCGTCGGATCCAGTACCCTGGTTGTGTTCGTCTGGTACGGTATCAGCACTACCTGCACGACGGGCGACATCCACGGCGTGGTTCCAGTTTCGTCGAGCTTGAGTTTTTCCCTCAGTATTTTCTTCTATAGTGCCCTCTGGCTCTTCCTTCTCTTGATCGTCAGTCGTAGCCTGAGATGAAATCAGCGTAGTTCAGGTACTTCCCCACGTCATGTCTCACCTGGACCCATTGCCGAGATGCTCCAATCCCAAGTCCTTGCAATTCTCGCCGCGTACGGTATTTCCGATATACATTCTATGCCCTCGTTAGAGTGACCTGAGTTCATTATCATTCATAGACGGGTACGTTCTGGATAATGCTCGCTGCGTGTTGCTGGTTGGCATCTATAGGTATGACGTCATTGTCTCTTGCACCCCTGAGATCGCCCGACGGAGTGTGATCCTCCATACTGTGTGACTTGGCAAGGGGTTTGTAGAATAGAGTAGACGTCCCGGGTAGTTATGAGATCCGCAAGTCTTCGAGAAAGATATGATCTCCAGTGGAAGAGGGTCGAGGAGGGGTAAAGAGATGGCGACGATGGGAGAAGATCGATCGAAGATCCGGCCTTGTTGGGCACAATCCACATGGGGTTAGCGCCCAGCAGATCACGCTTTCTCCCTGCTAACTGGCCAACTGGATAACTTCACTGCATGCTCCTATCTATATAGTACATCGTAAAACTATTCACGACTGACAGAGGTATTCGTCGAATAACGAGTTCTGGTACATCGCGACGCCTGGCAGAGTAGGAAATGTTTCGTTCACACCCTGGTAGTAACTTGGCCATGAGGAAGATTCAATCATGTCCGGCCACGATGGCCATAGTACGTTTTCCTCCGCAACAGGTTCGATAGGCGGTCCCTCACAGTGTGAGCCTTCCGCAAGTGTCACGCTACTCGTAGCAGTTTGTGTGTTGTCAGGCGTTGGAGTCGGATAAATGCCAGATGACCCAGGTACATCCCCGTGGTTCACATTCAAGATCAACACCAGCGTATCCACCTTTGCGCAAAGCTCACGCGTCAGCTCTGCCGAACGCTGTGCGGCTATGTTATGCGATCCTGCAGCCTCGAAAATCTCCAGCGCCAAGTCTACGTATTTGCGCGCTTTTGCGAACCGGTGACAGTAAGGGTATGCCAGCATGAACCCGATTATTGTCAATACGGCATTACGTTGGTATTGGTAGAGTTCGCAGCAGCCGTACAGTGCCTCGTGGTTCGACATCCGCGTATGGACAAGATATATTGTGGCGATGGCATGGTTCAATGCTGTCGCGGCGTGGATATCCGCGAGAGGGGTGTTCCGGGGCGTAAGTGAGGGGGTTGGGAATTGGATGAAGACGCGGTGGAGGGTTATGATGATATCGTGATACTGGAGCTCCAGCAATGTTGTGAGTAGTATCCGAACAGGTGAGCGCTTTTTGTTGTCTTCTTCGCTATCGTTGACCGTTTGATGCGCTTCGGTCGATTCGTACGGAGGCATTGGGGTGCATTCCGGGTTGAATGAAATATCGCGACGGGTTGATTGTCGAGTTGTTTTCGCCACTCGTCGAGCCGGTGTAGTTCTTGTGAGAGAAGCTCACCTCGCGATTCGATAGATGGGGTGTTTTCTGTTGCTGGGATGAGTTAACGAGTCGATGAGACTGAGCGCCGTCGCTGTCAGCTGTAATGACTGATCGTGGTAGTAAAGACAGCTGGCGCTATCTATGGAAGTAGGTTCCACATGTGGTGCCGGACATGTCATTTCTGATGACTGCATTGTAACGGGCTTCCCTAGATGCCGGGAACAACGAAAGTCGAGGTGAATCAGTGTCCACCATATCCGCCGCAGAAGTTCGGCATCCTCATGGTTCAGTCCTTTCGGAGGATCACAGTGCAGGTCGAGTGACTGCGCAGCACGTACTCCGAGACCGATCATGTTGTATGCCGCCCGGTATTGCCCTGCGTTGAGTAGGTACACGGTCATCAGACAGTAGCATTGAATCACCGGGAGAGATGGGCCATTCAAGGTCGAGTATCTCGTAGTGACTGAGAGACACCGCTCAAAGTAGGGCATTCCTACTTTCGTGCCGTGAACTCCAATGGAGAATTGTCGCCATTGTAGACCGAGAATCCTCTGGTTCAGCCCCGAGTAGTAGTATATTGCATAGTGTATGCAACGACTGCATCCCGGAGAGGCGTACAGCCCGGCTCATTTGGCGTGAGATCTTCTGGGCGAACTATTGGCATCTGAGGGTACAGCTTGGACTGGAAGGTTGCGAGCAATTTCTTGACTTGTTCGTCTGACAGGTCACATTCCGACTGGGGCGAGCTGTACTGCAAGGGGCTGACGGTCGAGTCGTCCCTCGTGTCATTTGCAGGAGGGGTGGACAGTGAGTTGATTCCCGCGCAAAATGCGTTAATGCGTGAGATGAACCCATTCATGGAATCTATCTGATGAGATGCAGGCAACGGCCCACTGACTGGACGAGTCGATCGCGCCTCGCTGATTCTGCCTGAAACATCAAGCGTAGCTCTCGAAGATTGTGGCTGGAGGTGGTTTAGAGTCGAAACCCTCCGTTGGGATCTTTGAGACCTGGTTTGGCCAGAGTCCTCGCGGTCTTTATATCTCTCTCTGGGAGATACTGACGGCGGTGGTGTCCGGTTGCAGGTGACTTTATTGGCCACACACTCAGGACATGGCGTGGTAGATTCACAACGTACACGATGTTCCCGACAATACTTGCATGCACGAGTCACCTTGCGCCGTTTGGACAATTGAGCGCCTGGGGCGGCAGAAAAGCTATGGAACATTGCGTTGTGATTTGTGGTGTTATGGCTGTCTGTCTTGCCGGAATGCGCTTGAAGGGAACATTCCCACGCTGTGGAATTAGTCATGTTATTTGGTCCAGTGAGCCAATAGATAGCGTCGTAGGTCACTCCCAGCATGCTTGACACCTGCCTGCCAATAGGAGCTGCGGGAAGAGGCTGCCTTTGGCCAGGGTGGGGCAGAGTTTATTCGCAGAACAAAGTTGAACCCCTCATCACCTGTTATTTAGAAGCGCAGTCGAGTAAAGAGGTGTATGAAACAGATTCGCCCCTATCTCCTTCTGATTAGTTTCAGAGTGACCGATAGCAATAATGGGTTAAAGCGGGTAATGCTCTGAGTACACCAAATACCATCTGCAGGCTGTTAAATATATATATTGATTGCTCCGTTCATCTAGAGCACTTCCCACGTGACATTTCAGCAAACAACGGCTTCATTTGTAAGGTAATCGACCAACAATACTCTACTTTCAAGCAGACTCAACTCGAATCTCTCAGGATGAAGTCCACCTCCTCATCCGCCGCCTCGAGAATATGCTCAGGAGGATACTGAGCTTTCCAGCCAATTTGGTTGCCATGTACTGCTGTAAGGGTACACCTAAACACGACGTTAGTCCATCACATAATACATTGCGCCACAGTACAAGAATGAGAGATAAAAATACCTTCCGCCAATGAGGAATGGCACCAAAGTGGGTGGGACATTGAGCGCCTGGCCCATTTTCTCCAGTACCGAGCTATCCGCTTCTCGGACGATCTCATCATCAACCACGTTCTGCTTAACAAGAGCCTTTGCAAAAGCCCCATATATCTCATTCCAACCCACGCTACCGGATGCGGCGAGATAGTACCCATTCTTCCCGTACCCGATTTCCTCATCGGCTAGGATCTTACGCATCATTTGCAGGTAGAGCTCGGTGTTGTCGATGATGTGGCAGACAGGCCAGCTCTGTAGATATTTAGCCATGTTATTCTAGTAAGAGTCGGGAGAAGTAGAGAGCTTACTGGGGTTTCGTTGCTGGCATGCACCCGGTAGACGCCCCGGGCGCTTCTCGCCGCTTGACGATGGCAACGTCCTGGATTGAGGTTTTGTTTCCAAAGCCTTCTCCTTCCCCATATACAATGCACGGAGCAAAGATATACCCGCGTACACCATTTTCCTCGGCAACGTCTAGGATTGTGGCGTTGGATCTCATCGGCTGTATATATCATGTGAGTTTTTGCTCATCCGGTATAATCTTATTGATAGCGGAAAGAAAACAAGACGGGAGAGTGATACCTCAACAAAGAATTCATGAGCCGGTTTCGCATGTTTCTGAATGTTGTAGAGCCTGGAGTCGGTGTCTAGAAGTGGCTCGTTGGTGGGAACTCCAGCATCGCTACTGAAATGCTTCGCTCCGGTAGTATAGAGAAAGTGAACTTTCTGTCTAGTGAGCTTGCGCACTTTTCCAAGAGCCTTGATCATATTCGGTTGATGATCGGCCGTGAAAGCATCAAGAAGGTAGTAAATGACGGTGATCTTTTTCTCGACAATGTGACTGTAAATAGCTTCGTGGTCGCTTATATTGCAGTTGATTGGCTCGGCGCCGTACTGCCGCACTTCACTTGCTTGATGTTCCGATCGGACGAGAGCGTATAGAGTGGAGTATTGGGGTAGCTGGGCGGCGTTCCAACGGGCAAGGAGCGTGCCCCCGAGGTAGCCAGAAGCTCCGGTGATGAGGATGTTGTGAGACATAATGGGGAATCAGTTTGTGTTGTTGATGAGAGTCTTTTGGATGTTGGTGATGAGTGACAATCAAGTTTCCGGGATTCTACCCGCTTAATATCTCCCTATCTTCGAAGTTGGCCATATTGTATAGTCGTGAGGTCCATATGAGATGGGGTCAGTAAGCCAATCAGAAGTGGCGCGATGTTCCAAAAGGGGTAATTCCCAATAGGAAGTCAATCTCACGATCGTTGCGAATTACACATAGATTAATAACATCGTTATCCCCACAGTAAGCTGACATATACCATTATAATCCATTCAGGTTAGGCCTTATAATGCTTCGGGAACAATCGATGAGTTATCGTCATCCAGGAGGATAACCCTGCGACGCGTAACATTAAAGGTTACTCATGCATCTCAGAGAAGAGTGAGACAATACCATCCTGAAGTTATCATCAGCCAACAGCATAGATTATGCCGCCTTCCATCAAAGTATGCGGTGTTTACAGAATCCAACAATGCGAGCTCCAGAGCTAAATGACGTAGAGATGATAGGTGGAACCGTAGCTGGAGGTACAGAAGCATGACAAGAAAGCAACCGACAGGCCAGAATCCTAAGATTGCGTACAGGAACATGAAACACCAGAGCGACCGTTCCTGTCTTTCTATTTCTTTTCCCTTCCTTCTTTTTTTTTTTTTTGAACACATCCACATCGCATGAAATTATCGGCGACTGTCTCAACACGGACGGAACTTTCCGAAACACCACACGAACGCTGGATTGGGGATTCAATCCTAGCTAGTATGATAGGCATCGCTCAATGCAGCCTATGTCTACACAGGATGAATGTCGCTGTTGACAGCCTATTGATTTCTTCTGAATCTTGCTTCTACTAGGTTTGTGTCTGATCTTAGGATCGGGGTGAATATGGGGAATATAAACTCCCGGGCCAATGAAGGTGTTCTCCACCCATCGGCCGTTACGTTATTTTCTCGGGGTAAGGGTCAGAACAATTGATTTAGGGGGATATTGGGGGTGGATGGAATCTGTTTTCATCCCAGTCCATATACACGGACAGTTTCAGAAGTAGTTCAGGGGATACTATGGGTATGAAGCAACCGGAACTCATATAGCACCAGGAACCACGATCGATTGGATGGTTTGCTCAGGTGATTGGAAGTATTCCGTATGTGGCTGTCGTTCGGAGACGAGATTCCACGGAGATTCAATCCGGCGTGGTCCCATTTCGCATCATGATTTATCATGGGATCGTCCGATATATTGTTGCCTATAGATAACATCCTATGCATATATCCCATGTGCATATTCTCATAGTCCTTCCACAACACCACGATACTCACGATACTTACGATACTTGAACAAGGAGTGACATTGCCAAATACGCATACAACAATGTTGATAATTTTGAAACTCTTGCTATGGAGCTTCTTGTACAGCGTTGTTTCGGGCAAAACATGCCTGAACAGAACCATTGACATTCTGGTTTCCGCCCGCAATGGCGTGTTCGACAATCTCACAACGCCAGAGAGCAATGTACAGGCGACCGACTTTGCGCTCGATGCGTCAACCCAAGGGTTCAATGGGACTATGCTGGCTTTGACAGACTACGCCACTGTGTCGGGGAGATACAGGATTTCCTGCCAGTACTGCAGGCCGAGCAACATGACCGGTGGGGGGAATCAAAGTGCAGTACTGCAAATATTGACCCACGGAATTGGATATGATAAAGTGTATGCCGCTGCTGTCAACAGGCTTGTCTCAGATGTCATATTCACTGACTTGATGCAGCTATTGGGATCTTGCGTTCAACAACTTTAACTATTCCTACGTCGATAATGCTTTGTCTCACGGCTACCATACACTTACCTATGACCGGCTCGGAATCGGCAACTCGTCCCATGGAGAGCCAAAAAACGAGATTCAAACCAACCTGGAAGTAGCTGCCCTTGCCCAAATGACTCGGATGGTCCGTAACGGCTCGTTTCCTGGGATCCCAAGACCCAAGAAGGTCATCCACGTCGGGCACTCCTTCGGCTCGGTGCAGACATACGACCTGACGTCGATGTACCCCGACATCTCCGATGCAATCGTCCTGACCGGGTTCAGTCTCGATCTCAGCTACTTTGGATACTTCCTTGCGGGCGGGAACTGGCAGCAAGCCTACCTCACGCAAAAGGGCATCATGGCCACGAACTATACCCCGGGATACTTTGCGAGTGGGAACATGAATGCCGACCATTACCTCTTCTGTCGGTCGCCTTGGTTTGACCCGAACATCCTCGTGTACAATGCGAAGGTCAAGCAGCCTGTCACGGTGGGCGAGCTGTTGACTATTGGCAGTGTACCCGACCAGAACGCCTTCTCTGGGCCAGTGTTGATCGTCACCGGGTCGAATGATTTGCCATTCTGTGGCGGCGACTGCTACAATATCTGACGGCGCCTCTGAATCCATTCCTGCTGAAGCGGTATCAAGCTTTACGGCGGCCAATCCCGTACAGGCTTACGTTCAACCGAACATGGGGCACGGCATCAATCTGCATTATAATGCTACCGGGGCGGTATAACTATATCGCGACCTGGCTGAAGGCTAATGGGATGTCGCCTTGATGCTGCTGACTAGTGATGATATTGAATTTGGTACCTTTGTTTGCAACAGAATGTCAGGCTCACATATTATGTCTTTCTGAACTGAGGATTTATTTGTATGCAATGACGTCACCGATAATGAGGCACATCCAGCGGATATATTCCATCCCGCCGATTTTCATAATGTACGGATACTCATAATGTGTGGATATGGTTAATTGTACTCCTGTTTCTATCTTCGACACAACATGACTAGCTGACCAATATCTCGGAGAATGTTCTATTTATGACTTTGGGGTACTTGTGGGGGAATGCGGGGACTGATTGTTAACATATCGTGATTATTAACACAAGAAAGAGTGTAACAAGAGCGTATGATGACAGCATTTCTAATCCATCCAACTTCATATATACACTCAACTTGTATCTCGCGTCATCTATCCGCCTATGGCTGTGATGATGGTGGCGGGGTAAGTCTGTGGCATCATTCCCGATGTCGCTTGCACGATGCCGGATTATAAATCCAATTTCCCCAACGCGCCCCATAAAAAGGGCCCCCAAAGCCCTCCAATTCCACCCATTTCACCTCCAACAACCCATCACGACCACAATGGCTGCCCCCAAGATCATCCTGTACACGAACCGCATCTGCCCTTGGGCCCATCGCGCCCACATCGCGCTCAAGGAGCTCGGCCTGGAATACGAGGAGGTGACCATCGACTTGGACACTCCCCGCGAGCCGTGGTACCTCGAGGTCAACCCTGTATGTGCCTGAGAAATCCACCATTCTATACCAGAATCCCCCCAGCTAACAGACACACAGCGCGGCCTCGTCCCGACCATCTCCTACAACGGCACTATCATCGCCGAGTCCGCCATCGTGACGCAGCTTCTGGCCGACGCCCATCCCTCCGATTTCCTCCCGGCCTCCAACGCCCCCGGCGGTGCCATCAAGCGCGCCCAGATCGCTTTCTTCGTCGACCCTTCGGCAGCAAGGTCCTTCCCAGCTTCTTCCCGGCCATCCGTGCCGCCACCGACGAGGAGCGCAAGACCACCACCGAGACCCTCGTTGCGGCCATCGCCAAGGAAGTGGAGCCGTTGCTGTATCCCCAGGGCTCGGGATCGGGCCCCTTCTTCCACGGAAGCGAGAAGCTCACGCTGGCCGAGGCGCTGACGGGCTCCTTCCTCCTCCGGTTCTTCACCTTGGCTAAGCCCCAGTACGGCCTGCTTAGCGCGGAGTTCCCTGCCCTGGTGGAGAAGCGTGCGCCCAACTTTTATAAGTGGGCTCAGGCTACCATTCAGCATGATAGCGTGAACTATATCTATGATGAGGATAAGGTTGGGAAGAGGACGGTGCAGAGATATGGTGCGGCTACTGCTAAGCAGTGTGGTGTCTGTTTATAATGGTCGGTAGTAATGACAGTTTACGATGTGCGCGCATTTGCATTTCTCGAAGGAATATTACAAGGTGGCTTGTCCATTACATCGACTAAATACTAGTAGTAGTGGTGGTGCTGCTCCCCACGCAGGCCAAGTTATCCGTTCAACACCACACCTCCATTCGGGTGTAGGCTCTGTCCAGATATAAAGCTACTGTCCTGACTGGCGAGGAAGACGAAGCAAGTGGCCACTTCACTTGGTTGCCCGGGTCGGCCCATTGGCACACCGCTAAACTGCTCCATAGCTTCGGTCGTCATCGTCGCAGGAATCAAGGGGGTCCACACTACGATCACTGGTTAGAACATGTGGGCTCGATAGGTGAATGAGGTCGATTGCTTACCAGGTCCTGGGCACACGCAATTAACTCTAATGCCATTCCTGAGTTGCTGGTTTGATAGCGCGCGAGTGTGAACGCTACAATTGCGCCTTTGCTGGACGTATAGTCGAGTAGGTCGGGACGTCCGACATATGGGTTAACCGATGCACAATTGATAATTGTGGAACCGCTCTTCATATGTGGCAATGCGTACTTAGACAGATAGAAGAATGGATGGATATTGGTGTCGAAAGTTCGCTCCCATTGCGCTCTGTCGTTGTCAGCACCGCCTCATAAGTGATTTGGGACGTTCGAAGAAACGTACTCATCCAAACCGCTGATATCCTCCACCATATTCTGATATCCAGCATTATTAACGAGAATATCAACACCTCCCATCTGTTCCAGTGCAGTGTCGACCGTCTTCGACAGTTCTCTTTGGTCCGCAAGTCAACCGCAAGAGTATAGCACTTCTGTCCTGCTTCTTCCACTCGTCGCTTGGTTTCCTGGGCGTCTTTCTCTTCTTCGGGTAGGTATGTGATCAGGCTGGTTGCTCCCTCCATGGCGAATAGAATGGCAACGGCGCGACCGATGCCAGAGTCGCCTCCGGTGATGATAGCTTTCTTGCCTTCCAACTTTCCGGCGGCTTTGTATGTCTGGTACCCTTGATCTTCGGTGGGTAGCTTTGTCGAGATAGGCTTTGGGTTCTCCATCTGCTGCTGTAGACCGGGTTTCTCCTGGTGCTGTACAGGAGCCTGGTGGCCTATGCACATGTTAGACAGGGGTCTTGTTGTAGTCTGATTGAACCGGGTCTTACCCTGCTGGAATTGCGATTCGGGCCCACGGGCTCCACGCTTCGTATGAGCTTCCATGATGGATATTGAAAAATGTTTATGACGATCACTATAATTGCTAGTAATGAGTGGTCCTGAGAGCGAATTGAATGATATTAAACACCTTACTGGGAGTACTGGTATTTAAAGACATCGTCTGGGCGGTATACTACATCATAGAGAGACCCTAAGGGTTTCGTCAGGATGACGTCCGAGTCATTGCAGGTTCTCACACCCAACCTACGGCATGTCGCCTTGTTACTATAGTACTCGACTTTTACCCACATCATAGGGTAGTTTAAATACTTGTATCGCTTGGCCAGGTCTTATCTCGACTGGTTTCTTTGGCATGCTGCGCCTCGACGAGCTATCTTGTTGATGACGTCAGATCGTCGAGGGATTAAGGTTATCGAGATCACCCGAGCATTACCTTGCTAATCGCCATTGAGCTTAAGCAGATCGGTAAGGTGAAACACTTATTATACTTGTTGACATTGTTATTTCGCCGTTCCGCCTTTACGTGTCGACGACTGGAATCTGTGAGGCGCTTCAACAGCCTTTACTTTGATATAGGTCGGTCTGTTGAGTGGCTCCGCCCGATGAAATACGTAAATGAAAAGGACGACCTTAGATATGTCAGACTTGAGAAGGATGAGTGTTCTACTTCTATACAGCTGCAGGAATATGGTCATCTTACGATGTTCCCTTCATTTATTCCATATGCCTACCTGAATATGTCCAAGCAACAGCTATATATAAGCGCGCCGATGGTCCACCGTCATTTTTCTTCTACCACGCGAACCTTGCGAAGATGTAATTGGCTATGCAGCCATGGACACAATGGCTGGATAAAGACACCATTCTAACGATTGAACTCAAATAGAGTAGTGTTCTTCCTGCAAAGGTACTCGTCTGCCACATATGGTGAAGTTACATAAGCCACGAGAGCGGAATTAACGCGCATGCCCGCCCTTCGATTGACATTTCCCCCACCACCAACCGTTTATCAATCGGACCATTCCTTCGTCCTTTTTCCTTCTCCTCCCTCAATTGCAGCCCACCTCGCCAGATAGATCTGTCGCTCCTCACAGAGCTATTACACTCCCTCTTCAACCAAATCCCCCCCTCACAGCCTGCATTCCTCTCCAAGGCGCCACGACAAGTCACCTCGCCCCCTCGGAACCTTCCGAACCCCGCAGACGTCCATTGCAAAAATCCTGCAATGGATCGCGAACAATTCAGGGCTGCAGCCCATGCAGCAATTGACGACAGTAAGCCTTACCATCTTTCCCGGTAATACCGCCCTAACCACCCCAGTCGTCAACTACTTCGACGAACTCCCCTCGCAGCGGGTCGTCCCGACAGTCGAACCCGGATACCTTCGTCCCCAGATCCCAGATCACCCCCCGGAGGAACCGGAATCATGGGCCCAGATTCAGGCTGATATCGAGTCGAAGATCAAGCCCGGCGTCACCCATTGGCAGTCGCCGAACTTCATGGCCTCTTCCCCGCCACCGTCACCTACCCCAGCATCCTGGGCGAGATGTACTCTGCTGCGTTCACGGCGCCGGCGTTCAACTGGCTGTGTTCGCCAGCGTGTACGGAGCTGGAGACGATCGTCATGGATTGGATGGCGCAGGCGTTGGGCATGCCCAAGTGCTTTTTGAGTACCTCGGAGAATAAGGGTGGGGTGTCATCCAGGTTTCGGCCAGTGATGTGATTGCGACGATGATGATTGCCGCGCGTGAGCGTAGGGTCAAGGAGCAGGCGCTTGCGGAGGGGTTGAAGGAGGGGTCGGCCGAGTATGAGGATCGGCTGATGGATTTGAGGCCGAGGTTGGTTGCTCTGGGGAGTAACCAGGCTCATAGCAGTACTGCGAAGGGGGCGCTCTTGGCGGGCACGAGGTATCGCAGTGTTGCGGCGCGGTTGGAGGATAATATGGAGATGACGGGGGAGCGGCTGCGTGCGGTGCTGGAGCAGTGTGATAAGGATAACCTGACGCCTTATTATATCACGCTGGGCATGGGGACTACGAATTCCTGCGCTTTAGATCGCTTCACGGAGATCAAGGCTGTGTTGAAGGAGAAGCCGCATTGGCAGCGCATTTGGGTGCATATTGATGCGGCGTATGCGGGTGCTGCGCTGGTTGCCGATGAATGGCAGTATATTGCGCAGGAGTTTGCGGAGGGTGTGGACAGCTTCAACATGAATATGCACAAGTGGTTGCTTGTCAACTTTGATGCTAGGTATGTATCACCCTTTTTTATCTAACCGTGTTTATCCCACCAGACGAGCACAGAACACAGCTAATGTCTGATAGTGTCCTCTTCGTCCGCAACCGCTTCGACCTCACCGACGCCCTCGATATCACCCCCGCCTACCTTCGCAACCCCTACTCCGACGCCGGAACAGTCATCGACTACCGGAACTGGTCCATCTCGCTGGGCCGACGCTTCCGAGCGCTGAAGATCTGGTTCGTCATGCGCAGCTACGGCCTCAGCGGCATGAAGGCGCACGTTCGCAAATCCATTGCGCTAGGCGAGACCTTCGCAGACCTCATCCGCAGACGATCCGATCTGTTCGACATTGTCACGAAGCCTGCCTTTGCATTGACTGTGTTCCGGGTGAAGAGCCCTCAGGCTACGGTAGTGGCTAATGGCTCGGCATCGTCGGCGGTGGTTCAGCCGGATGAGGAGTCCAATGCGTTGACGAAGGAGGTCTACGAGTTGATTAATGAGCGGGGGGAGATCTTCATTACGTCGACGGTGATTGCGGGTGTCTATTCCATTCGGGTGGTGAGTGCGAATGAGGCGGCGGAGGAGAAGTATATCCGGCGGGCGTTTGATATTATTGTTGCGACTACGGAGGAGGTGCAGAAGAAGCATGGGCATTAGTGGGGGTTGGGTATATAGTTGTTTCTGTTTATAGCAGTATATTGAGCACATATATGATGCATCGGGATTGATATATTCTATCGTGGGATGTACTGGTCTGGCAATTCCGGTTGGTGGAAAAGCAACTCGGAACGGTTCCGAGCCTCGGGGAATCGCCGACCGAGATCCCCGCAGCACCAAAACACCCCACGGCACCAGATGGGGAAACACAACACCTCACATACACAACAGGTGCACAAACTAACAACATCATGCCGGAGCAAGGCATCTCGTGAGTTCCTGCGCGACGGCTGTATAGGCATTGGCATAACTGACACATTATAGTAAAGTCCTCGTCACAGGAGCCACCGGCTTCATCGGTGCCCATGTAGTCGACCGTCTGTTAGCCCGCGGAGTTTCCGTGCGGGCAACGACACGCTCGAAGCAAAAGGGAGACTTGATGAAAGCTGCACGGCCGCAGTATGCATCGAATCTTGAGTTCGTAGAGACGACGACTTTACCCAAATCGGCGTGTTCGACCACGTCATGGACGGTATCAACGCTGTTGTCCATGTTGCTAGTGTATGTGCCCTGAACCTGGTAAGAAACGGAGAGAGCAGTTACTGATATTGAGGCTATAAGCCCCTCACATACGACACAACAAACAACGAACAAGAACTGATCATCCCCGCCATCAACGGAGTCAAATCCATCCTCTCCGCCTCATCTCAACCCTCCAGCAAAGTCAAACGCATCGTCATGACCTCCTCCTTCGCCTCAGTAATCGATATCAACCGCACCACGGAGCAATCATTCACCTACGACGGAAGCATCTGGAATCCTCTCACCTACGAGGAAGCCATCCACCCGGACACAAACGCCGTCGTAGCCTACCGGGGGTCTAAGAAATTCGCCGAACTCGAGGCCTGGGAGTTTATGCAACGCGAAAAACCACCTTTCGATCTCGTCACGTTTTGCCCGCCCATGACCTTTGGCCCGGTCGTGCACCCTGTCGCGAATGTGAAGCAGTTGAATGAGTCGAATGCTGGGTTATGGGGAATTGCTGGGGCAGCCTCTGCCCAGTGCGAGGGTGACGGCGTGGGTTGACGTGAGGGATCTAGCTGAGGCTCATGTACGAGCGGTGTTTACGCCGGAGGTTAGTGGCAAGCGGTATACGATTGCGGCCAAGGAGCCGTTCTCGTATGAGTTTGCGGCGGATATTATTCGAGAGGAGTTTGAGTGGGCGAGGGATACGGCGACGAAGAATTATGAGCAGGGAAGAAACCAACTCAGGCGTATGGCGTGGATGGGGAGACGGTGACGAGGGATCTTGGGGTGGAGTTTCGGGGCTTCAGGGAGACTGTGGTTGATTTTGTGAGGCAGGTTAGGGCGGAGATTCCGAAGTGATGTCTATACAGAGACGTTAGCTAGATGTATTCAGGTGTCGAGACTTACTTACTCACTCTATAGAGGAGGGATATGGTATAGCTCAGTCCATTTGGTGAAGTGGCTGGTTTATGGTGGGGTATATCACACTCATAAGCGCCGGGCTATCTATGATCAGATATTTACTCTCTCAATGTATCAGCCCTCCAAGAACCATAAAGAGTAGGCAGTATGGATGAACTACGTGAACTGTCAAACCTGACATGGAACTCCCCCGGCCTGTTCACCAAGAATACAATCGCAGGCTATTATGCAACAGTCTGCATCCATGCCACATTGATATCGACACATTATATACGTGCGAATCGTATGAGGAGGTTATCCGATCCTATGTGATAACCCTGCATTTAGCGTCTTCTCTTGAAAGTTTTATTCCTTTCAAGTAATTCAATAATGCGCTTCGGTAAGCCTAGCTACGATACAAATCACTCTTTCCCCCCAGGCCGGACATGGCGCTTCGCCTCAGAGTCCACACCCAACCATAACAGATCAGGACGACTGTAATGACCACAAGAATCGACGAAGCCCCGCGTCTGAAGGACAGCATCGACTTTGACATCGGCAATAACGATCCCCTCCTCTGTCTCCGGCAGATCAGTGCTCAACTGTCGACCATCCGGTCCATATATCGCGGCCGCCCCACCGCCAGAGACGTTCATCACCAGCCCGTCGGCCGTGCCCATGATATCAATACCCTTCTGCGAGATGACAGACGTACTATGGAGTACAAATGCCGACGACTCGATGGCATATGTGGCGGAAAGATTCCGGCATCCTGGCATCACAGTAAGCAGATGTGCGTTCAGCGGAAAGGAGAGATCATACCCTCGCGCGACATGCTCCACAAGTCAGGCCCACCAGAGTGCGGATTACAAGGCTGGCCAGGCAGCGACATGGAACAGCTCCCGTTGGTGGTAAGTGTGGTACTTTAGAGCAGGGGTTGATGTGCTCCCAACATGATAGCGCCCCTACTCGGCCGACACTAGTATCCACACGTGTGGAGGGAGTCCCCGGTGCACTCGCCAAACACCGTTCGCTCCATGTGCGTTGGTTTCATCTTACGTCGGGGGGCTTTGATCTCCCCCTCGTCGGTCAGGATACATTGGGCGATGTACAATGATCCGTGGTCGTTCTCTGAGAATCCTAGGACAACGTTGATCTTGTTGTCCAGCGCACAGAGTCGGATTCTCTCCATCTCTGGGGAGTCATATACCAGAGAGGTCTTGATGTATTTTACCGAACGTTCGAAGTCGATAGGTCGGGACCTGTCAGTAGCCGGTGTGCTCCTGCGTCAGTCATTTTTGAAAATGCGAACTCATGTTCTATGGAAGATACTTACCATATCCAGGTCGGATAGCCAGGGATCCAACATTCTGGGAATGCAATCAGTTGGACACCACTCTCGGATGCCTCTTTAATCAAAGAACAAGTTTTCTCAACAGCTGCTTCGAGATTAAGCCAGTCTGGCTCGGCTTGGACGGCTGCGACGCGGACTATGCGAGATGCGTGAGGGCTCATGTTGACAATCAGTTGAGTGGATGTGTATGACAGATATAATGGAAAGCGAGCACAATTGTGCCAGGTTGCTCCAGGATTTATAGCGCCGTGTCGATACACAGGGCAAGTGACCGCGCAAACGTACGTCCCCCCCCCACTCACCCGATATGCAAGGCTGGTCCAAGCGTGGGCCCAGGGTGTTAGTATCACAATAGCAGTCTTCTGCGTTTTTCAGTGGAGGGGTTTCACTGCCTTTCGCACTCTGAATGGTCGGTGTTGCGCGTCAATGGTATTTATAGAACACTAGGGAGGCCTTAACCACCTGATAGAAAGGCAAATAATCAGGCATGCAACGTAATATCTCAGTAGTAAAGCAATCTGCACCTCCTTACAATGTGAAAGTACATACGAGTGGTGTTTCTGCTTACCAACAACCGCCTTTTCCAACGAATGGTGTATTATCGCCCGGTGGTGACTACCACCATAGACATGGCCGCCTAACAGTTGGCCCATGTGCTAAGGCACAGACATTCTGATATTACAAGGATGTTTGACAGCCATGCAGACGTACTTTCAGACCCCGCCTTAGGGCCGCATGGTGTGACAAGATTGCATAGCCACGATGCACAGGAGGGGAAGGAAGCGGGGAGGCTGTCCGTATTTATGGATTTACTTCTATCGAGGAAATTACTTATCACGGTGTGCAGAGCGAAGATTTGAGGCTTATTGCTTATCATCACTCCGCATCCACATGCCTGCAGATGGGATAATGGCGAATTACTATTCCAGAAGCAACATTCGCTGTTCATCCACCAAAGGAGGATTTCTTCGCAGATGGAGATAAGGAAATCCACCCCACACAGTTGGCCCACCATGGACCAGACAGCATCTCCCCTAGTGCAACTGGGGTAGCCTGAAGAAAATAGAACCGCCATGAAACCACTCCCTATGCCTCACCTGCTCAAGTATGTTCATTCGACCTGATACAGAATGGGACACCCATACCGGTGAGAAGATAGGCTGTAGGAACCGGCCCATCAGTGATATCGGATATATGTGCAGGCCAGGTTTGGACTTTCTGCAGGATCGTGAATAGGGCTCTTCCAGTCGATATCTTCTTTGTCTCCTTTCAAAAAACCCCTCAGAGTCGATTTACCAAAGCTCTATTCGAGTAACCCAGCCTCGAGCTTATCCGCCTGATCCCATTGCTCCTGGCACCTGTAAATCTTTATGACCCCCCTGGTAGTTTCCAGCGTGTTTCGATGGCGAGGTCCTAAAGTCCGCTCTTGTATTGCCAGTAGTTGTAGTGCTAGCTCTTCAGCTAATGTCAATTTCCCCTGCTCGAGATATAATCTCACGAGGTTTTCCATGATGAGTAACGAATCGGGATGCTCCGGGCCAAGGATTCTCTTTCGCACCTGGAAGACGCATGTTATCAGCGCTTCTGCCTTTTTCCATTCCTCCTGCTGCGAATATGTCACCGCCAGGTTGCCGGCCACAACAAGAACATCTGGGTGCTCCTGTCCTAGCTCTTGAATTTGAAGTTCCAGGACTCGCTTTTGGAGTTCTTCGGCCTCTTTTCCTTTTTGAAGACTGGTATATGTTGCTGCCAGGCTGGCCATGGCAGCCAGGGTGCTTGGGTGGCTTGGGCCGAGGGACCTTTCACGCATCTATAAGAGTCTGAGCCAGAATTTCCTCTGCCTTCTGCCACTTGCCTTGACCCCAGTATGTACAGGCGAGGTTAGACATGGCCGTGAGTGTGTTGGATGGTCGGCACCAAGAACCATGTATCTTTCCTTAGAACTTCAATGTCTAAAGCATTCTGCCTCCTCCCAACGCTGTTGACGTCCGAGAGTGCCAGCAAGCTCTGCCATCGTGATCAGCGTTTCTGGATGTCTCTCACCCAACGCCGTCTTCTGAATCGATAATGCGTGTGTTTGGAGTGCTGCAGCCTCATTCAATCGACCTTGATCAGCATGGGTGCATGCGTGCTTGACCATGATCGCCAACGTGTCTGATGCGCGGGACCCAATCGTCTCTTACGTCCGTCGAGGACTCGTGCCTCCAGTTGCTCACACTCCGTCCTTCGGCCCTGGCCCCAGTAGATAACGGCAATTTTTGCAAGAACTGCGAGCGTTTCTGCATGTTCTGCGCCTAAAAGCTTCTCCCTGATTCGCAATGCACGTAGATTTAGCTTCTCCGCGTTGTTCCACCTCCCAAGAAGACGGTAGGTCTCGGCCAAGTTAGCCATGGCAGTTGCTGTTTGTCGATGCTCAGTCCCAAAAGAGTTGATGGTCCTGTCCAACACCTCTGTATCCAGTGATTCAGCCTCTTTCCATCGCCCTTTGTAGCGATGCGTGGATGCTACCAGCATCATGCAATCCAAGACCACTGGATGGCCTATCTCCAGCCTCTCTCTTACCTCCGAAAGCAGACCCACGACTAATAGCTCCGCTTCGTTGTACCGCCCATCGCTTTGAAGACACAGACCGACCCTCGTCAGCAGAGAATATCTCTCGGTAGCTATGCCACCCCATGATCCTTCTTGCTGGAGTAGAAGCTGCACATGGGGTAAGTACGAACGCCACAGAGGCCGATTCGGAGGCTCATCGAAGGGGAAAATATTGTTCATCCGGACGCAGACTCGGCGCAGATGGCAATCGAAGGACCGCTCAGCCCTCAGCCAATTCCGAGTCGCGAGACGGACCAGGCGATGCATGTTGAATGTCTGTCTCCCGTGTTGCCTGTCAATGAATGAATATGCACCGAGAAGGCCTAGGGCATCGGTTCTCTTTTTAAGCGAGGGAGCCTCAGGTAGGAGTGAAACCGGAATATCTTTCTCGTGCAGGAAGGCCATGAATGATAGGTAGTCCGCGGCTAGACCGTTCCGCTGTCGAATCTGGTTGAAAGAGATGAGCCACGTTGTGGCGACGGGATTTTTAATTTCTGCATATCGCCAATCGTCCTCGAACTGCTGGCTGAGAAGCTCGATGACCCCTCCTCTTGCTCGTCCAGGAGACACAGGTATTCTGCTATCGTCAGGCCGTTTTCGTTGATATATGCTACCGCTTGTGCAATTGCTAAGGGTAGGAATGTAAGGTGCTCCAGGAGCGTGGAGACTGCGCCAGGGTCGTCCAACAGCTCGATGTTTAGCAGGGATGTTCTGAGCAGGCGTATTGCTGTTTTTTGGTTCATTTCGAGAATCCGAACGACGGCCGGCCCTACTAGTTTGACCGCGAGTTGCGTATTTCGAGTTGTAAAGAGCACAAAGCCCTGCTTACTCTGTGGAATATATCGTTTCAATGCTCCAGTGCTATTGGCCTCATCGATCCACACATCCATATCATCCGCATTGTCAAATACAAGCACCCATCGGCCAGCGGAGTCTTGATTCAAATGTGATTTCAATCGTTGTCTGACATCCTCACCCGGGATAGGGGAAAGCCCCAGCTTGTCGCTAGCAGTCAAACAGGCCTGCTCGATGGTATCCCGGGTCATGGACGGTATCCAGAAGATTGAAACAGTCCGGGTACTCTCCTTGAATTTGACATACCAGTTCAATGGCTATCTGCGTTTTTCCTATTCCGCCCAGGCCGGTTAATGCCATCTTTTTGTGCCGGTGTGGCTTGAATATGTTGGCTTTCAACTCTGATATCTCGGCTTCTCGACCCACGAATCGAGTATTTCGCTCAAATGGAACCGACCAGAGACCGTGTCGCCTTTGTCTAGAAGTAGGCATATTAGGATCGTTCATGGTGTTGTCCATTTTGTACGTCTTGTGCAGAATAACAAGGAAATTTTCACTAACAGTGCCGTGGATGGCGAAGCGATCAACGGGAGCTTGCGCGGAGGCACTTCATGCATGATAGCTTTGGCGTATGCAGCTGCCATCGCGGCCGCATAAGGCTGCCACTGTTTATTCTTATGTTCGTCACCATAGTCACAGACGCCTCGGATGACGCCCACAGGAATTCGGTTCATTGTGCCTGCAGCCTCCATCTCGAGGCCAATGAGGTTGTATCTGTCGCGCAGTTTATTCCGCACCCGCGCATTCTTCACGAGCTTGTCGCCCGAGCCTATGGATCCGTACCATATTCGGTTGCGTCTGTCAGTTGGCCGTATTTCCGCTTCAGCACTGTCCTGTTCACACCGTTGGTGTCGTATTCATACAACACATCTGGCTCCTGGCCTGGGTCGACGAAAATACCCGTTGAATGGGGCTTATGTTTCATGGCTTCATAGAACGGGATGATGGCATGAGCATCATTGGGCGCTCGAAGCTTGATGCTCCCTATCGCAGACATAACAACAGGCTCTGTGGTTGCGAGTATACCACCCCGTCGCAATGGCTCAAAGTTGTCACCATCCAGCTCTTTTCCCAAGTCATACGCGATGATTCCTGGGCTCTCTGCGCTTGAAAGCGCAACAATCACATCCCCAAGGCGGATATCGTTCGGTGGATTGAGGGTCAGATTGGGAAGGCCCGCGGCGACTCCGACGAGCAGTCCGAACCAGAGGTTAGGAAAAGTCTTCTTCACTTGACTGGCTAATGCACCCGCAGAACCTGACCCGTACTCCTGTCCTGCTGGCAGAGTGGCGATGATGATGTTATGGCCGCATATATCACCGGCCTGGAAGACATAATCATCCCCGCGGCTCACGGGAATCTCCCCTCATGTTTGTGATCCAGCATGTGGATGGCTGCTTGAGCCTCTATCTCCAGCGGTGTAATCCATGCGACAGTATAAATTGTTGGGTCTAATTCCGCCATAACAGATTACTCGGTACTCATTATCGGAGGAAGTGTGTGAGCAGTTATGCACCAGGGAAGGGTTTGTCTTGCCGCCCAATTAGGCGCCATATGCCAGGTTGATCACGGGATCGTTATTAGTCTACTGAGGCTGAAGATAATCCCTGTCATGCATGTTGGCGAGATCGGAAGGGCACTGGAAGAACAGTCGAACTATGCACTTCTGCAACCAGATGGCACTGTCCACCAGGTCTGCATGGACCAAATAACACTCCGCGGTGACGGCGTGCTAGGAAAGTTCACATGGGAGACAAGTGAGATGCATGCTGAGCAGCGAATGTCGAGGACATGCAAAATGATATGCTGGCTAACTCTGCCGTAACCACTGGCGAAAACAATCCATGTCCAATTTACTTGTTAGATTTGACTCAAGTGGACGAGAAATGTGCACGAAAATGTCGACAAAGAAGACAAAGTATTCACATAAACCCTGAAGAGGCATGAGGGAGTACGCGTCCATTGACTTTGCCGCCTTACATCGACCGCATAAGGCACGTCAAATCTTAAATCAACTTATCAACCAACTCCTAAGCTTACTTGGACAAATAGTACAACCAAGTCCATGACTCACCTCAATCATGAACGAAGTGGGCCAAATAAGCATAGAATCAAGGCTAAGCCATGGCACGGCCCCGCTCGAATCCTGCGGCCCCAATCCAAGGGTTCTCAGCACTCCTGTCCATTATGAAGCAAAGCCTACATCCAGGAACCTAGAGTCTCATACTCTGCTAGCATGGCATTCACCTGTTTCCCCAAGCTCCCAACAGAACTCCGCTTCGCGATATGGCGCGAGTGCATCCCAACCCGAATCATGGAACTCGACTACCAGAGAGACGATCTAATCTGGCAAACAACCCCATGCAAAACAAACTGGAGAATATCAAGCAACAATAGAGCTCCTCCGTTGATCACCCTAGTCTGTCACGAGGCAAGAACCGTCGTATTCGAGAGCGGCCGGATTTTCAAAGACAAGGAGGCAGACCTCTTCGACTTTAGCAACAAACACAATCCTCGACGGGTGGCTCGATCCGTTGCGAGATTCTGTGCACCTTAACTGGGAGCCGTACGTCGATATTGAATGGGGACACTATAGCCTGGGTGATCCGGTGCGCTCCCTCCTGGCTCATGTGGCACATACCAAGTCCAAGCAGGCTTCTATCATGCTCGGCTTTCTGCAGACTATGCAGTTTCGTACGGATCCGGATGAGCCGCATGCTCATTATAGGTGGACTCGGTCTGAGCTTGCTGATTTAATGCGCACGAAGGATTGCTGGACGGTGGTTGTTATGCAGCCTGTCATTGTGCATACTGATGTGGTCACTGCGTGTGAACTGTTTGCGTGCTGGGTGATGCGTCGTGTACAGATTGTCCATGTGGATGAAGAGGCAAGGCTAAAGAGGTTCCTGGAGTTTGAGAAGAATCCGAATGTGAAATTCGGGACGGGGTTTGCCCCGGAGGATTTGATGACTGCGAAGAATGAGTTGCGTGCTGCGGTCGAGGCAATATTCGGGTCTGAGGAAAAGGCTCCTGTCATGCGTCCGGCAGCTATGTTTCGACTTTGTGTGAGGTTCAGGGAGTGTATGTAGGCTAGCTTTCTGATATCTTGCAGTGACGAGATGACTGCCCGGGGTGCGAGGAAGCTGTATATTATGGCGCACCTTCGCAGTGATGATGTATATACTGAAACTCGTTGTGGCTATTATTGATGGCACGGTATATTTACGCCGTGGACGGACAATGAGAGCTGAATTTCAATTATATCTAACCTAGGAACCCACGTAACTTATGGTTAGCCTACCACTATTCAAAGTCCTGATCCCCAGTCGCTCGTTCCACGAGAGCACAGAAATTCCATTTCATTCGGGCTCATGCTCACAACCCCTTGTGCATTCTGGTCTGGGTATTAGTACAACGCGCTAGAAGATGTATCTGCATTCATATAGTCGCGTTGGGAGGCAACATAAGAGATTGTGGCATATGGGATATAACCATGAGGACACGTTAGAAAAAACACAGTTTTATTCTACCTAGGATTAACTCATACCATATAACCCACAACCCAAACATACCATGAAAATGACATCAAGTTCAACCCATCATCACTCCAAACCCTCAAACAAGCATATTACATCACTTTATAACCCACAAGGCCGAAAACAAGATCAGAGAATCCCAAAATCCCACCACGTCGAAAACCCATCCACATTCCCCATACTCGCATCCGGATCCTGATAATCCGGCACGCCCTGCATATCCCCATCCCCAAACTGCGCCGGGTCGGTCCACAACCACGGCGTATTCAACATCAGACTGTCCGCGGGTGCAACCACTTTATCTCCCAGCATGATATTCCCGGGCGACGGCGGGGACTTGGACATCTTCGCTACGTTGGGGGGCATGTGCACGGCTTGGCCGCCGTCGGCGGTGTTGACGGTTACCTCTGGAGACGTGGCGACGATAATTTCGAGGGTGGAGGTTGGGTTTCCGTCGGTGTCACTGGTGTCGTCGCGTGCAGGGGGTGGGATGAGGGATGGGTGGAGGAGGTGGCCAGCGCAGGAGAGGTCCGTGGGGGTTCGGGGTTGCAGTTTAGTTGCAGGATGTCCCACATTAGGGGGACGCTGAGGTAGATTTTGCAGGGGGTCCAGTTATAGTCTAGGTGGGTGGAACCGGAGGCGATGTGGATGAGTCGGTCGAGGGTTTGGTCCTGTGCATACATGTCAGCTATGTGCGATGTCCTGTGTGATGGTAGTTTATGGGTACAGGGGTAGGGTGCTGGATGGAACGTACTAGGGCAGCACAGGCGGGAGAGAAGGAGATAAAGTTCTTCAGGAACCGACGACACTTGACAAAGTCGGTCTTGGATTTATGTTTAAGACGAGGGTCCGCTGCACAGCAGTTAGTAGAGATGGACAGTGGCTGCGATGGCAGCACTATGTCCGAAGAACGGGTCGATCAGACGCATTCTCTTCTCCGAGACCATGTCAATCATGCGCACAATCCAGGTGGCATGGAGTAGGACCAGCTCTGAAGACCTCCGCCAAAAGGCATTGGGGATGGCTAGGTTGGTGTTATACTGCGAGGCGACGATGTACAGGAACGGGTGATTGAGCACAGTCAGGATGGAATGATATGTAAACTGCAGTTTAAGCCACGGGGCCCAATAGCTTCGGTTGATATTGAGGTCGTCAGCCGTGCGCTCATAAAACTTCACCGAGTCATAGCGATGACACTGTGACAGTTTATTCTCGACTTCTGTCAAGTCCGACAGAATCATCGCATACATCGAGTCGTACCGCCACGGCTCTGTTAACTTGCTCTGTGCAGAATCGGAGACATATGTCCTCACCCGGTTCCAGACGAGTCCGAAATGCACGGAAAGATTCCATATCCCGATGTCACTTTGACTGGAGCATCCGAGTGCATCGTGTGGCAGTGGAGGACGACTGGCTTCGACTTCTTTCTGGAGGATTTTACTGCCGCTGCTGGGGGTCCAGCAAGACCGAATGTTGTCCAGTTGGTGAATGTTGAAGCTGTCGAGTTGCCCGTAGGTTTGCTCTAGCGACTGTAGACTCCAGAAGAGTTTCTTCTTCTCTTCCGAGAGGAGGTCGTCGGTTCTATATGTCGCTGCGTGGTCGAGTGCGGCGGAGCGACAGAGCTGAAATGCGAGGCCGAGGTGAAAGCGACCGAGATGAAGGTCCCCATCTGTACATTCTTAGCATGGGTCTATATTCGAGGAGCGTAAGACCTACCGATGAACGACGAGTATGACAGCAAACACAGACACTCGATGGTCTCCAGCTTGACCGTCCCGTTGGCCACCCGCAGCATCACCAGCGTCCGTGCCGTATTGGCATAGTGTTGTAGTTGATCATGCTCCGGTGTGAACCTCGATGTCAATGCCAGGATACTGTAGATCAATTCCTCCGAAAGCCGGTCCTGGTCGTCCAAGTCATCCCGCTCGAAACACCATATCGGCTGTCGGTGGCAGTGTCGGAAGTACAAATCGATGGCTTTGGATATACTGGACGTCGTTGGCGAGAGGTAAGAGTCGCCACCTCCGAGTCCAAAAGGAAAGGGATCACTAATGGTATATCCTGGGTCGCTGGTGGACGGGTGGTTGTCCGAGTAGGTGTCCGGCGCATCGTTCGAGTCGGCATGCGTCTGCTCCGATCGCGATGTCGGAAACGAACTAAAACACATGTTAGAAAAATCATGGAATAAGGAAGAAGAGGGAATGATCCTTACCTGGATCCGTTGAGAAGAAGATTTACCTTCTCTTCCAAAGAGGCCAATCTGTCTTTCTGCGGCCTCGTTAGCATATACCTCACACCACTCGACATGACCATACCGATTGTTCCCCACGGGATCCCCTGGTCACCGCAGCATAATTACACTGCTGTCCCAGGCGCAAGCAGTTTGAACATGTCGGCTTCTCTGCCGGACAGCGCGTCTTCTTCCTCCTGTGACATCACGTCAGCCCACCCCGATAGCCAGGACAGACGGACGAAAGAAACTCACCGGCAATTGAGGCACGCCTCGTGCGAACGTAATCTTCCGCGAGTGCCTTCACGCGGCATCATAGTCCGGAAGACTCTCTCGCTGACTCAATTCGACATAATGAAGTAAATGAGAGGGGAGGCACCAGGTTCGGAGGAGGGAAAGTTCAGAGTGCCAGGGCGCTGCGGGGTGCAAGGCGGCGGAGTGGAACAACTACGAGTATTAGTACTTGTAGTGACAGATAGTGCAATCGTATTCGCAGTGGTACCTATTGGCCGTTGTGGGCTGAAAATAGTGGGCATTCATCTTCTCCCCGGTGCCTTGCCTTGACAGATAGTCCGAACTATGCGCCGCCAGGCCCAGACGCCCTGTTTGCGCGCGATGACCTGCAGGAGGGCCTATTGTATTACATCAACAGGGAGAAAACTCCCCCGTGGCGGGTGGATTGGCAGGGGCATAACATGTCCGTGCTGTCCGCCAGCACAAACAGGACAACCCCGCTCTTGTTGGCCTGGATAAGTAGTCGTGAACTGGGCGAGGGCGTGGGTGTATGTGGGGAAGCGGTCCGTGTGGGCCGTATACATTCATTCCGCTTTGGGGAAAAGTATCCCGCCAGGATAAGCATATTGGCGATTGTGGGAATGGTGGAGCATTAGACTTTGGAGGTAACGGAGAATGTCCAACTTATCGGACTATCTTTGTCTATCTTTGTCTTGGGTGGGAGTCTTGCATGTCGTGTCATCGTGACATGGTGTCTATCTATACAGCCACGTGACTATCCACCGTGACCATAGAAGGGCCAAGGATACGAGGATGGGGGGAATACGCAGAAACTATTGACAATCTTGACCATGATAGAGGCAAATAGCTAAAGCAATGACTCAAGGAACTCGTTAATACAACGTCTCATGCACATATCGCCAAACACAACAATCTTACGCTCAAGTGCAACATACTAGATCATGACCTCATGACAAATAGATAAACACGCTCAATCAAACATAAATTAGAATGCGAGGGTCTCTGCAGGCTGCTGACAGGCGGTGCCACCACAGCATCCACTGCCACCGTCCCCAGCAACAGTGGAGCAGTCCTTGGCCTCCAGCTCCGAGCAAAAGTCCATATCCTCCTGGGTGGTTGTAGCCGCGGGTGGGAGCTGCTGTCGGGCGGGCCAGATCTCGCGTCCGGTTTTCTTCTCTTGGTCGAAGTGTTCTTGGACTTGGTCGCGCACGACACTCTGGAAGAGCAGTGCATCTTTTCGAGAGTTCGGAATGATTTCATCGTTCAGGTCTTGCTGGGTGCTCGTGAACGAGTCCTTCTCCTCGACGATGACACGCTTGTATGCCTCGTTGATTAGCTCGAAGTCCTCGTCCGAAGCATTCTTGTTCCGGAAAACCTCGTAACGTATGGCACACGTAGTGGGGGAGGTTGGGACGAATCGCTTCATGAAGACGGATTGGGGGCTGGATGTCATTAGTAGGGGTAGCTAGTATCGCCACAATGGGAATTTACTTACGAGACGGTGATCGCAGCATTGGGGAACAGGTAAGTAGTTGCAGCCTTGAGACCAGCATCGATCTGTTCCGGGGCAGAGGAGCTCAGGTCAACAATGGATGTAAGGTCTGATTTCGCCGTTTCGTCGTAGCTATCGGCCGAGACCTTCCAGTTGAAGGCTCCCTCCGTCTCCCAGGTGTGGTCGAACTGATAGCTCTCCCAGTTGACATTGTCAAACAGATTCTGACCAGCGATCTCGGCAAAGTCCTCCTCCCATGAGACCGCAGGCGTCTCCCCGGCGTCCATGTTGATCCAGATAAACCCGTTGTCATCGGTATGAACGTGAATAGGAAGGAGGTTGTTCTTGCTCTTGTCAAAGCCGTCGAGATCCTGGTATCCAGGCGCCTTGGCAAGCTTGCCATTCAGACCATATGACCAGCCGTGATACTTGCAGGAGAAGATGCGCGAGGTGCCCTGGTCCTCCGTCACGATGGGGAACGCACGGTGGCGACAGACGTTGTGGAATGCATTGATCTTGCCCTCCTTGTCCTTGACCAAGACGAAGGGGAAGCCGCCAATGGAATAACGTATCCAGTCACCTGTCTTGTCGAAGCGCGAGGTGTGGGTGGTGAGGAGCCATCTCTTGGAGAAAATGGCGCGCCGTTCCAGCTCGTACATTTCCACCGAAGTATACCATGAGGCAGGAAGGCCGAGGCTTGCGGTGCCCTCCACTTCTTTGGGCTTGGTGTCGACTGGCCCCAGGCCAAAGTAGTTCTTCGATGTGGTCATTATGAATCAAGATAGAGAACGGACGAGGGTTGACTCTATGCTTGAGAGGGCTAGCGAGGAAGTATACGTAAACCGTCTGTGGGGATAGATGTGAGGATATCGATGCTCTGGAAAGAAGAGTTTCATGATTGCGAAACAACCCTCTTCATATAGCTATCGATTAGCAGAACCAGAGAATCATGAGTGACCATGAGCGATAAGAGTGGCGTGAGCATTAGGGCCAGACTCGGAGTCGGCTCGGACAGCCGTGAACCGCCGGCGGTTGTCGATCACCGCAACCGTCTGGACAAGCCACCCTGCTCTACATCATCGCCGTGTCAACTGTCCTGCTGGACCCCCCTGAACGCTTGACGGAGATCATCGGCTGCTCTAACCCGACTTGCGGGGTAGTTCATGCCCCTACGGCCCATGTCCGTCTTGGTGATAGGCTTTAAAAGGCCAATTATCCGACGGCAGCGTCCTGTTACCTTTCATCACAGAGATAGTGACTATAAGATAGGCCTCTATACCCTAGTATCCAGTCAACTACAGTAGCCAATGGAATGTCCTGTATAATAAGACTTCTCTTTCAGTCGTAGCGTAATGCGTAGACGGTCCGCTCCATACTGCAGACTGCATGGGATATATGGTAGACCAGTACCTACACAACTACTGCGAGGATATTCCATGTCCCTGCTACAATCTTCCTGCATACTCTTTAGCAGCATCCATGCCTATCCCAGGGATTCCCATGTCCGACCCGAAGTACAAGCCCTCGCGAACGAGCCCAATCCCGAATATGACCGCCGAAGTATCCGACAAAACACCCGATGACTCGCCAGATGTCTCCTCAGAGATTGCTCCTGGCGCCCTACTAGGAGACAGCAATGCGGATGGACTACAACGTAGACTCTCCCAGCGCCCTATCCAGCTCATCAGCATCGGCGGTTCAATCGGTACCGCCCTGTTCGTGACGATCGGAGAGGCCCTCACGAAAGCAGGCCCAGCTGGTCTCCTCCTCGCATACGGCATCTACAACATCATGCTCGGACTGGTCAACAACTCCATCTCCGAGATGACCACGTATATGCCTGTCAGCGGAGGGTTCATCCGTTTGGCCTCTAAATGGGTAGACGACGCCGTCGGATTCATGGTCGGCTGGAACTTTTTCATCTACGAGGCCCTCTTGATACCCTTCGAAATTACCGCTGTCACGCTGGTACTGTCCTTCTGGCGTGATGACATCCCGCCCGAGGCAGTCTGCGTGGCCTGTATTGTCCTTTACGTGTGAGACTATCCCAAATGCACCCTATCCATGCGACTTCCTTCCCCTGAGCGGTTTGACCTGAAGCTACCCCCGAAATCTGGTGAGATTGTTTCTTACGTTTGTGTATAGTTCGTTGAATATTCTTATTGTCAAGGGTTACGGCGAGTCCGAGTTCTGGCTCTCCAGCGGCAAGGCCATCCTCATACTCATGCTCTTCAGCTTCACCTTCATCACCATGGTCGGTGGAAACCCTCAAAGAGACGCATACGGATTCCGCCATTGGAATACCCCCGGTGCATTCGCTGAACACTTACACGGTGGGACATTAGGGCGGTTTGAAGGGTTTCTCGCCGCCCTGTGGAATGCTTCCTATACATGTGTCGGCCCGGAGTATATCTCCATGGTCGCAGCGGAAGCTAAACATCCCCGCCGGTATATCAAGAACGCATTCAAAACAGCGTATTGGCGGTTCGGCATATTCTTCGTCGGCAGTGCCCTATGTGTTGGGGTTCTTGTCGCTTACAATGATCCTACCCTGGTTGCTGTCAATTCGGGGGAATCTGAGCAAAGCGGGACTGCTGCGGCCTCGCCGTATGTGATCGCCATGAGCAACCTTGGTGTTGGTGTGCTACCACACATCGTCAATGCTCTTCTCGTCACGACTATTTTCTCTGCCGGGAACACGTACTTTTACGCTGCGTCTCGGAGTCTTCATGCCCTCGCTGTGGACGGCAAAGCGCCCTCATTCTTGAAGAAGTGTACCAAGGGTGGTGTCCCTATCTATTGCGTGGGAGTCACATCAGCATTCCCTTTTCTATCCTTCCTCCAGCTCTCGAACAGCTCTGCTCAGGTACTCACCTGGCTCATTGATCTATGCACTGCCTGCGCGATCATCAACTACATGGTCATGTCAGGGACCTACATCTGCTTTTACCGCGCCTGTAAAGCACAGGGATTTGACCGGTCGAAACTCCCCTACCGAGGATGGTTCCAGCCGTGGTGTGGATATATCGGATTAGTGTGGATGTTTCTTATTGTCACATGCTATGGGTATGAGAGTTTTACACCGTGGAGCATTGTCAATTTCTTTATTCATTATACTATGCTGTTCTTTGCTATTGTCTTGTTCTCCGGGTGGAAGGTCCTTAAACGGACGAAGTTTCTGAGGCCGCATGAGGTGGATTTGCAGTGGGAGGCGGGTGATATCTCTGCTTATGAGCAGGCTGCGATGGTGACTGATCCCCCGGTTGGGTTCTGGAGGGAGGTGATGGAGCTTTTCATCCCTAGACGGCTTCGTGGGGCTGGTCCTGATATTGCTGCTTGAAGAAGGTACATATTCCCGGTGGCTGATATCATGAAAATCATGGGCTCTATATTGGGTGCTCGGGCCTGGATGGCTTCTATTGTTCCAATATGAATTTGTACTATCGTCCGGGGTTTTGTGTCTTAGCTGCAATCCTGGCATGGTGTACATGTACTCAATACGATATCGTTCGTTAGGCCTCATTACTACATACTGATCCTCCAACATGATTCATATTCAAAGCTTACTATCCCGTGAGGCCTTTCTCCACAGTATTGGAAGGGGACCACCCTCCCCATAGACAGGGTCATGGTCAGGCAAGTACACTCTGCTTATCTCTTCCTGCAGCGACGACATATCCTCCTTGCCTTTACAAAAGTTGTTGCGCCATTTAGGACACGCCTGTACGGTCAGTGAGACTAGCATATTGATTCTCGGTTCGGATATCCATACCTTCGGATATACACCAATATATCGGTAGCCTCCCTCTTCCGTCAACGATCTATGAGACACGCCAGCTGGGACAACCACAACATCTCCTGCTTTAACGTCCACTTCCACACCCCCACGGGCAGTGTCGCGACGCTCCCCACCCAACGCCAGACGCGATGAGCCTTGTATGATGGCTATCATTCATGTTGGTCAGAATCCCACAGTAATAAAGTGGATAACATACCGTAACATTCATGTGTGTTAGGATGGAAATGCGCATCGTAAAGCGCACCCCATTCTCCCTATCCACATACACTTCATAAGTACGCTCACGATGCCCTCTATCCAACAAAGACAAAATCACTCACCCTCTTCTCCCACTGATTACCCTCGCAAAGCGCCTCCGCTGACTCCGGTTTATCGGCCGTGGCAACACATTGCGATACACCAGCGCCGGAAGCGGGTTATTTGGAACCAACTCTCCTTGGCTGATGTAGTAAGCCTCCGGGTTGATCACCGTCCGCACCTGCGCCATGTTGACTATCGCAAACAGATAAGGTGATGATGATAATGGTTGTGTGTGGTCCACACTCTCCACGGATGACGGAGTATGGTTCTACGCCTCCATCCGAGGCCGGGTCTGGGGTACTATCTATCGCCCGATCACATGAGCGGGTGACACGGTCAGGACGGTCCGGAGAGGATCGACAGCTCATCGCCGGTAAACGTCTTCCTGTGGTGGAGTAGGAAGGCTAATTCCTTTTGCCTCCGCTTTGTCTGTGCGTTCCCCGCGCTATCGGTGTTAGTGGGATATACCAATTGGAGACATTGAGGAGTCTGGTAGATACGACGATGCAGTATGGATAGAGATTCTGGTATATAGAAGCTTGCCTCACCCCGAACTACGCAAAGATTCCGTGGTGAGTGTCCACGTGGGACAATGCATGGTCATTATTGTTATCCTATTTGCCTTATTGGGTCAGTGCAATGAGAAGCCGTCGATGTTCTTATGCCCATCTTGGGAGGGTTGATCCTGGGTGCATGTTCTTTGGAAGTACACAGTCACTGATTACAGAGCAGGCCATCGTTGGTGGAAGCTGTTGCAGCCCCTTCTTTACAATCACTAGTAGTGCTTTGGCAGCTTCTGGGATAAGGTGGTGGAGGCATGGAAGTTATTCCCCGATTAGGAATGCAGCTCCCTGATACGCTGACAACGGGGACGGTGGGTCCGGCTCCTCCTTTGAGTTGGTAGTTCGCCTTTATCTGGTCACGGGCCAGTGGAAGTAAAAATAGATAGGGTGTACTCCGTATTCATACTCTGATTATGCTTGAGATGTGGTGTATAATTTTGCTTTTCGTTGTTGCTGGCGAATGGTTGCGTTGTAGTAATGTTGGCGGCGGGTTCGTATTAGGTGGAAGTATATATCCACAGGTAAGCGGAGACGCATACACTTTTTCATTGATGTGCCTGTGGGTTGCGACGACGTACCATATATCATTGAACTATCGTATACTTGTGTTTGATATTATCTAGACCTGTTCTTGACCTCATTGAGAATTCTTTTCCTACCAATTGGCAATACTTTCAGCTCTGGCTTTAGGGCCCGTAGCGAGAATTCAAGCTAGAGAGGGGGCCAGCCGATGGAGCGAGATCATACACCGTACATGGTACACCTGCTCAGAACAAATCCCTCCAACTCTGAAAACCTTCCAGACCATAAACAATCGTGTACATCTCGATCGTGCAGGTGAAGATGAAGTTGTACTTCAGGGCCCAGATAGATGCTAGCCGAAAGCGGCAGCCCCACCGCACGTGAGCGCTCTTATATAAGACTCAACCACAATTCAGCCTCCTACACGGCACAGCCGGAGATACGGCTGGTCCATGCTGCCTCGCCATGAGCACGTCAAACGACAATTACTGCATACACAAGGTTTCCCTGCGCCGGACTCGTCAAGCATGTGCTCCCTGTCGGTGCGTATCCCGTTGTGTGGGCCGTCCTTATCGTCCGAAGGGATGAGGACGGTCCGTCTCCCGATATGTCGATATGTCACCTTCGGGTAGCCGCGTCGGATGTATTGAGACAGACTAGCTAACTCTAATGCGGGATGTAGTCGGAAAAAGGCTCGCTGTCCCGGTGAAAAGCCGCGGTGTGTTCGCTATGTGAGCGTTTGGGTCAGCGGTGCTCGTACACGCCTCAGGTGGCTGTGAATCGGGCTGGCCGGTCGAGGTCGCCCTCTGCTCAGCAGGATGGTGCTGGTGCTGGTGCTGGTGACCCACAGCCGGAGGTTAGTTTGTAGACTCATGGATGAACCAGGTACTTTGGAATGACGCTAATGTGTGTCATTAGCAGCCGGAGAGTGCCAGCGCGGAGCGATTCCAGCGTCTTGAGGATCGGCTTGAGAAAATGGCTACCCTGCTTCAGTATGTTCCAGTCAATTGGGACGAAAAATATATCTGGTAGCTTTCATCTAACCGCAATCTAGGAACACCCTCCCGCAGATGACTGCTATGAATCAGGCAGCCACAAACCCTCAAACTTTCCGCTCTCCAGGGCGACTAAGTAATGGGAGCTCCCCGGCGTTCAATCGTCACAATGGAGACGTAGTCGTGTATGTACTTCCGTCCCCTTCAGTGTTTGATATATCTCTTGACTAACCTTGAATAGATCACCCTTTCCCCCAGAAGCCATTCGGTGGGAAGTAGAGACGTACTTGGATTATTTCCATGATCAGCCTTACAGTGTTTTCTCCAAGGATTGGCTGATAGCCAATGCGGGTTCACTTCCACCTGAGATTGTCTTCCCACTGGTGGCTCTTACGACTCGATTCCGTCGTAATTCCCCGGAGCCATGGGCCCTGACATTCCCACGGCAGAATACTGCGCCAGGAAGGCGTGGAACATCCTATCAAGCCAGTATCAGAGCTGCGAACTTGGACTGTCCTTTCTCCAAGGCACCTTCCTTATGGCACAAGTGGACTTTGCAGATGGCCGAGCACAACGGGCTTATGCAAATGTTTCACTTGGGCTGCGGACCCTCCAATCAGCTGGACTGACCAAGGATGTGTATCTTCCATCCCAGAACACCACCGAAACGGAAGCTCGCAAGCGGATCACATGGGCTTACTTCATGCTGGACCGTCATTATAACTCTTCCCGCAACTACTCAACCTGTCTGTCCGACAAATACTTCACCCTTCCGTTCCCCACGCCCAATCCCACCGACCCGCGTCGTGAAGATGGACCGCCCCCAACGGGTACATTACATGACGCTCCCAGAAAGATGGGCGAGAAGGTCGACCACGGCATATCGGCGTGTCTCATACGGCTGTCTGCAATATGGGGAAAGGTGACAGAGTACATCTTCGAGCCATTCGATAAAGATGCTTTGCCTCCATGGCGCTCGGGATCTGCCCACGCAAGCCTGGAATCAGATTGGTTACAGTTCGAGACACATTTCGCAGATACGCATCGATATATGAATGTCGACTTTAGACGACGCGCTCGAGAGGAACCGCAGTATCGGACATATCTGTCGACCTGGCTGTGTGTTCAATTTCTCTTCCACTCTACGCAGGGCCTTCTCCATCACCCGTTCATTACGATGACTAAACTCCGTCAGTTGGAGGGGAATATTGCATCGACATTCCTGCAGAAATCGTATGAGAGCTCGTTGATCCATTCTCGCTGGATCGCGCGGTTTGTGCGCGAAATGGCAGAAGTGGATTGGCAGCTTCATGATCCGTTTATTGGATATTTGTGTGCTGTCGCAGCTACTATTCAACTGGAGCATACGGTTCGCAGCAATCAGCAGGTTGCTTTCCAGGCCAAGGAGGATTTCCGAATTCTGGTCGATTTTGTGACCAAGGCCTCTATCAACTGGCCCAACATGAGAGTCTTGGTGAGATACTCTCTCTTCATGCCGTGGCTTTGTCACTACTTACAAGGAATATAGGTTGACCGGATCAATAAGCTGGCTGCACGACGAAAGAACTACGGATCACTATACTACAACCAGGATGGATCATCCGGAGTCCTCCCCGAATGCCCACATCTTCGAACATTCCCCGCATGTCTGCAGAGGACGAGTCTCTCATGTGGGATATCCTCGACATCAGCTCATCATCCAGCTTTGCCGAGACATCCCGATTGGGAGATCTAGTACCGCAGGCCCAACAACGAACGGATGAAACCATGTCTATGCGCTCTCCAGAGCAGCCATTTATAGCTCCACCACCCGAACTCTTCGTCGGAGGCCCAGTCGATCGTCGAGCGTCACTCGGACATCCATTCCCACCGGGAATGTCGCCTCTCCCCCGTGTAGGCCCCGACTCCATGGAAGAAGGGGCCCTACCGGAATGGCCCTTCGCTACTCGAGAAGGCAGCGCCGGTCTCGGCCCACCCATTCCAGACATTCCGGATTGGATGCTCTTTGGACGATATCTACCAGAACAATTATAATGAACCGGACATGGGAACAGATGAAGACTCATAATATTCATTACTAAGCCCTAATCGTGATGATTCAAGCACGCTGAGGGGTGCAGCCCACCCCGGACATTATATATGTAACAATCCCATTCGCCATAGCCCGTCATTAAATCTTACTCTGTCTCGCGGCCGACGCAGCCGTCAAAGCTGCGTTGAAGGCTTCTCGCTCCTCGGCCGATAATTCTCTCCGCTCGGGTCCGCCACGGCTTCCGTCACCAGGGAATGCATCAGGCTGGAAGCCCGACTTGAATTGGGTAGGGAACTTCCACTTTTCGAGGAGTTCGTTGTCGATGGAGCGCTCGAGGCTGCCGACGATGTATTTTCCCAGGACGGGGAGGAACTTGAAGGCACTGTTGCATCCATTGTCAGCTGCCTCTTTAGACAATGGGCCAGGAGACAAAGGGAGGAGACTTACTGCCCGCTACCACCGGTAGCCATGAAGAGGTTCTTGTGTTCAGGGTGGTAATCGAAGATGAAGTCTCCGGTAGGGGTATCATTGTACCAGCACAGTCCGGTCTTCTCGAACCCTCTGGGCGCAAGCTCAGGGAAGAGGTCTCTCAAACCAGCGTGCATACGCTTTAGCCCCTCAGCGGGGACGAAGTTGGCGCGAGTCGATGGAGCATTAGTTGGAGGCGCCGATACCCCCTTCTCCTGATGCTCCTGGGTGTATCCGAAGCCGTGCACCGCAACCTTCAAGTATCCCGTCCCCTGGTGGACAGGGAAACAGAAGAACCCAGTCGAGAAGTTGAAGTAAATCGGCAGGTTCTGCAGACGCACCATCTCCTCAGGCGTGAGACGGACAAACCCGACAATCTGCGCCGCAGCAAGCATCGAGTTCCACGCAGGCACCAAACTGGCCGTCCACGCACCCGTCGCAGCAATGAAGCGATCCCCAACAACCCGTCCACCACTCGCCGTCTTCACAGCAACCACATCACCATTAGCCCATACTCGAACTCTGTAACCTGACCATTGAGCCCGGTAATAAAGTTCACACCCGCTGACACACACCGACTCGCCATACGCTGCACAGCGAGTCCCGCATCCGCCCAACCAGCATTATTATTCACGAATGCATCGAACCCAGGCGTCGCAAGCCGTCCACTCAACTCGGGGAACTTCCTCTTCGCCGCTTCGACACTAGTAACAGCCTCCCACTCCTGGCCCATCTGCGTGAGCACCTTCTTCGTCTTCGCGCTGTATTCCGCTGCGCGAGGCTGCACCGGCTGCTCCGGGGTGCCCTCCTGACACACCCACATGCAGGGGGTCTGATGGAACGCTTCCTTGTACTCGGGGGTCTTCCACAGGTCGAAGGCCTCCTTTGCGATCTGCGCGTAGATGGCGTCGCCGTAGTCGAAGCGGATCACGCGTGAGATGTCGTTGCTGCTTCCGTCGGGGACGGGGGGCATGGAGCGGTCGAGGACGGTGACGGAGCGGTAGCCATCTTGGGCGAGTTGGAGGGCAGTAGAGAGACCGAAGGCTCCGGCGCCGACGATGACGATGCGGTCGTTCTTGTTCATTGGAGTGGGATTGGGGGAGGTGGAATTGAGGTGTGTCAACTGGAAGGGGAATAAGCAGGTCATAGAGCCGGTAACATTTAGACAACCCAGACAGATACCACTCAAGAAAGAAATAAATATATGCTCTCACATCTTACACAGTAGCAGAAGAACTCCCCATTTATAAACGTAAAATCCTCGTCGCATCTCCCCGCGCAGACCGACACGAGCATACGGCCCGCGTCGGGAGCAACATCCCACCTATGTCCCCCATTTTGCCCCCACCGATAAGAAGGAATCATTATCTAAACTCCCCCGAGCCCAATAAGCGTCCCGGGTGAATCAAGACGTCCACTTATCGGTGATCCAACCCAGCGGTTACAATGACGAGCGGAATTTGGTTGACTCCAGAGAGGCGAAGCACACGGTCCGGACACGGTCCGTCCCCACTGCACCATACATAGTACTAGACGTCATGTTGGCTGTTGACCTTAGGCCACCGCTGTTGTTCATGGGGTAGATAGAGGAGGATCGTCATGTAGTATGTATTAATGTAGGGTTAGTGGATCGACCAGGTAGCGCCGCTGTAGCTGTCGTGGGTATTTCCTGGGAGGCGGGGTTTATGTTCATAAACGTCTAGCTGATATGTAAGCATTCTTCTACATATGTACTGGAACTCCCATCTAGGCCGGATGCTCCTCCTTTCTGTTGCAGTGCTTATCCTAACTGCTTAGTGGTCACTGAGCAGGTCTGACTTCTAAGTACGCCCTAAGCCTACCCCAAGTAGCTTAAGACGATTCCTAAACAGCAACGAGTAGAGAAGTAAGTATCCGGACATTACTTACGTCAATGATAGTACCCTTCCCTAATTATGTAGGCCATTGTAGTGGGGATTCGTCTGGATGTCCTCTCCAAATTGAAAGAGCACGCTGGGGACCGGAACGAAAGCCAGCACAGACATTCGTCTTACGGTTTGACGAGAAGGATATCAAGGGAGTCCCGTTAGCGCACCTCTGAGGTCCCTGTAGAGACAATGCTGTGTGGGGTGTCTTTGTATGATATACCTCAGGCCTCAGCCTGAGAAATGAACTTGTTACGGTGACAGTATTCTGGCAGGAGAATATTTCAGTCGTATTCCAGCCTTCTTTCTCCTCGTTCATTGTCCAGTTGTTATCTCTTCTATGTAGGCTTGGTAACAGCAAGTTGGGGTGGATTACAGGACTGGGATGGGACATTGTGAATAATATATCTATGTATATATGAGCAAGTTACCATTTACTATGACCTCCTTTACTATGCGTTCTCCTTCTCCGCTTTCTCAGCATCCAACACAAAGATATTATGCACCCCATCCTTGATCCTCGTCGTCCACAATCAACACGGCGAAAAACCGGGCCGCCTCGGACTCGCCCCTGCATTCTCAGATCGAACATGGTGACAACCCGGAGCCTCATACCAGATATCCCTGCCTTGGAGATAATCGGTTCTCCGCAGTTCATCTGGTTGAGGACGGTTCCCGAGGCCACCATGGCCACCACAGCGGCTCCTCCGTGGGTGTGTGAGGGTGTCGCGCCGTTGGGATCCATGTCGATTACTCCAACGACCATGGATTTGCCGGGAATGTTGGGCGGGTGGAAGATGTTGAGGACTCGGAAGTTCTCTCGGGGACGACTGGTCCATGTTAGCTGACTTGTATTTTCTCCTCGTTGCAGTGGCATGGTACCCTTCGATCTGCCAGGTGTCGCCGGACTTGATCACTTTCGCGGGGGTTGACATTTTGAATAGAGAATTCCTGAGGCTTTAAGAGTAATTGGAACGGAGTCTTCTGGGTGATTGTTGGTTGATGATTGATGGTTGGAATGACCGAAGAATGAATTGAGGTGCTGTTATATACATCCATTCTCGGGAACTCTTCTCGTATACACGAGTTGATACCCGATAGCCTATTCGGATGTTGTCTGACACAAGTTCGGATCAACGGGATGTATTTGTTTGGCCACTCCATTCAGCCATCCGATCTGGAACAGTCTGACTGACGGAGAAAATGTAGATTTGTCGTGTTTGGTCTGGTGGTGGTGACATCATCCCAATAGCCTATCCGGGGCAATCCGAAGAAGGGTATATCCGGAGTCCCAACTCACATACAACACATCGGCCAGCATATATATCGCCTACTTTCCAGAAAACTCATTGACATTGATCCCAACACTTTAATAGTCCCACATTTCTTCAACAGTTCCAGTTGATCACCATGACACCCACAACAATGCGCCAACTCATCCAACCATCCGCCCAGGTCGCTACAAGCGGACTAACCCTCACCACCAGTCCCTCCCCACCCCAGATTCAACCAAACGGCGAACACCTCATCCGTGTATATGCCTGCTCTCCCTGCTCCGGGGAATTACTCTGGCCCAAAAACTTCCCCCCACCAAACCCCCGGACCCTCATCCCATGTCCGGATATGGCCGGGACAGTCATCTCCGCGCCACCAGACTCCCCATATCAACCGGGAGACGAGGTCTACGCCCGCACCAATTACACTCGTCCCGCCAACGCCCGTGATTACACCATCGCGGTTACTGACGAGCTGGCCCGGAAGCCCAAGAACCTGAGTTGGGTGGAAGCGGCCGCCGTGCCTGTTTCCGCGCAGACGGCGTGGCAGATCCTATTCGTCCATGCGGGTGTCGTGTCCACTGCTAACCCAGATGGGAGTGATGTCAGCTTCGAAGCTGCCAAGGAGGCATGGGCCGGTAAGCGGATCCTTGTCACCGCTGCGTCTGGTGGCGTGGGGATCTGGGTCGTGCAGTTGGCGAAGCTTCTCGGAATTGAGGTCGTCGGGACCTGTGGTAGTGAGGAAACGCCGCAATGGTCAAGTCCTTAGGCGCGAGCGAGGTGCTGAACTATCGGACGACGGACTTCCGAGCGTGGGGAGCGGAGCTCGGTGGTCGTCGTAAGGTGGACATCGTGGTTTGATTGTATTGGTCGACAGGCGTTGCAGGATGCTGGTGGACGGTCAAGGAGGGTGGCACCGTGCTGAGTATATTCGCACCGCCTGGAAATACTCGTCCGGAGGGCTGTCAGGTCCAGGCGAAGGATGCGTTCTTCATCATGTCGCCGTGTTCGCGGCAGTTGGAGGCGATTACTCGGCTGATCGAGGGCGGAAAATGTCGTCCGTTGGTGGATAGTGTGTGGCCGTTGGAACAATTCCGTTCGGTATTTAGCAGGTTGGATGAGGGTCATGCGAGGGGGAAGGTGGTCATTGATATGAGTCTTAACCAGTAGTCTCTACCGCTGTATGCTTCCAATTGATCTTTTATTTTCGTTGTCTAGTGACATCCTACGAGTGATTAGTTCTAGCGAATACAGCGCAATTAATTAAATAGCCACGATCTAAAACATCTATTCAATCTCGCCCCATCCCCGGGTCCCCCAGCTGAACACCCCGGAATATAAACCATGATCAACCGACTAAATTCCCGAAACCGCCCAGCAAGCGCCTCTTCACCAGGTGGCGAGCGCCAGAAAGCGGGGAAACTGGGGCTATTCAGCATTCCTCCCCGGATTTTCCCCCACAGTCGCCGTTTAGAGTTCTCCTAAGCTGATGCCAAGGTGCTAGATCGAGGTTAGAGGCTCGTTAAAGTGGCCGGTCCAAGACCCTCGTGTAGTTGTTAAATTGACCGGGTGGGAGCTCGAATTGCCCGGCTCTGGGAGGCCACTTTACGCATTTCGTGGGAGGGCTTGGAAGTGTTCTTGGACGTGGTGTTGGGGACTAGTCAAAATGGCCCCCTGCACCCTGTTCCTTCGTGCTGTTCGTCTATCTTCGTGCCTTTCTAGACGACCTACTACCTTGTCACAGTCTCTCTTCGTGGATTGAACCATGACAACACACCTGGCCATGTGGACGATATGAAGGAGGAGGTTTCTCATATCTCCCGAGTGAATACTGAAAAGGGATTCGGGAAGAGTGCTGATATTGGAGCGCAATTCCTGGCGGAACATGATGTTGACTACACGGAGGAGGGTGAGTATCATTCCCAAGGTACCGGCGTCTGTTTCTAAAGGTATAGAAACCGTCGGCTCAAGCGAAAGATCGACTGGCGGATTATTCCCTCGCTGCCTGGGCTTGTGGTCTTCAATTCGTCGACAAGGTATGATATTGGCAGTATCTACTGTATCAAATTCTTCGCTAACCTTTCTCAGTCAGGACTGGGTGCAGCTGCTACCTACGGCCTTCGAGAGGATATCCATCTCGTTGGGCAGGAGTACTCCTGGTGTGTTTCGGTATGATCTCTATTTCTCCTGTTCTCTCTCCTACCACCAGCTAATAAGGCAGATATTTTATTTTGGATACTTTACGGGCTCGTTCATCTCTGGACGTGGTCTGCAGTACTTCCATGCCGGCAAGTTCATGGGAGTTGCCCTGTTCATCTGGGGTGGCACTCTACTCGGCTGTATCGGTGCGACAGGATTTGCGACGCTGATGGTGCTTCGTTTTCTGCTGGGGTAGGTCTTCTGTCTTCATCTAACTGGGATATATATACTCATATTTAGCAGATTCTTCGAGTCATGTCTTGTTCCGGGGTTACTATTGATGTATGTTGATAACGCCTCTTTCCTCTCTAACTAGTATACTGACGGATTTTCTGCAGCACCACGATGTGGTATGTCCTACTGACGCACGATATACGATAATGATACTGACAACAGCAGGTACACGCAAGAAGAACAGCCTCTGCGATTTGGACTGTGGACGATGACCAACGGCGCGCTTCCTGTCCCCTTCCTTGTGATTTACTATGGTAGGTCTCCTGCTGCTTGCGCGAGTGACAGTTCCTAACAACCACCAAGGTCTTGGACATATCCAGGAGGGTCCGATTGTGAGTTTCACCCACCTTCTTTGCTACATAGTCCTAACCGTTGCAGACATCCTGGCGACTTATCTTCCTCGTTATCGGGTTGCTCAGTAGCTTGACCGGCGTCCTTATGGTGAGAGCATTCAGTGGTTTGATCGATCAGTACCTGGCTGACGTATCATAAGTTTTTGTTTATGCCGGACTCCCCTCTCTCGGTCAAGTGGTTGACCGATCGTGAGAAGGCGATCGCCATCAAGCGGGTTGCGAAGGATCAGCTCGGTGTCAAGAACAGTATGCCTTCTGTTCGAGATAGTTCATGGAATCTGCACTAACTTTGTATCTTCAGCTGAGTTCAAATGGGATCAGGTTAGTCTTCCGATTGGGAGATGTATCCAGAAACTAATATAGTCAATTGCAGGTTCGCGAGACCTTGAAGGACCCCCATGCCTGGCTACTCGTCCTGCAGATGTTCTTTTCCCAGACAGCTGGGAGCGTCACCACCAACTTCCTAGGCATTGTAATCTCGGTATGTGAGAAATCCGCTGTCATACAGGACATCTGCTAACCTGCTCCAGGGCTTTGGATATACCGCACTCAAGGCGCAGCTCTTCACGGCACCTAACTTTGCCGTCCAGGTACACTCCTTCCTGACCTCACTTACCCTGGGGTCTAGAGGATGCTAACACAGTCAGGCCGTCATGCAAGTAATCGTCTCCGGCCTCCCCACCTTTTTCGTCTTCTTCCGCAACAAGAAACAACCTCTCGCCGCACTCTCCAGTGTCATCGGTGTGATCGGCATCGCCTTGCTATACGTCACTCCCGACGAGGACCGATACCAACACCGCCGCTTGGCAAGCTGCATCATCATCTCCTTCTCGAGCGTCAACTATACCGTCGTGATGTCAGTTATTGGCGCAAATTTTGCCGGGTTCACGAGAAAGCAGGTCATCACGTCGACGGCGTTCTTCCTCTATTGTATTGCGAATATTATCACCCCGCAGACGTTCCTCGGGAGTGAGAGTCCCCGGTATCATACTGGATTGGCTTTCGTCCTTGCGTGAGTTTTCTTTCTTTTCCTTTCCTTGTCCGGAGAGCGAGGGTGCTAATGGACAAAGTTGTCTGGCGATGTATATTGTCTTGTCGACGATTACGTGGATTATGTTCCGGTTGGAGAATAATCGGCGGGATAAGCTTGCGCAGCAGAATTCTGATTACGAAAGTGCGGCGATGAATCCGAATCTGATGTCTGGTTTGCAGTAAGTCGTCTTTCCTGGGGTTATCATAGGTACACGGAACATTGCTGATGGTTTATGCAGGGATCAAACCGATATCACGAACAAGCATTTCCGGTACTCCGGCTAAACTGCTCAGTTTGTTTCTGGTGATCTGGAGTGTATGGGAGGAATTGGGTTATTCTGTTTTATGAGGCGGCACATGTTGGTCTTGTCGGTTGATTGGTTATTAGATGTTAGACGATCGTGTCTGGCCAGATCTTGAATTGATCCCCCTTCGTCTCGTGCAATTCGGTTCTTCTATCCGTACGACCATAGACTGCTTCGTTGGTTGTCGTGCCTCGGCATGATTCCTCCAGTGCCCGCCAAGCGTTTGTCTTAGCGCTTGGGCGTTGTGATAAATTCAGGGTCTCTTCAGGATCTGACAGCGACTCCGATCTCCCAAGTAATCCTGTCACAAATCCCCTTCAATCCAGTAACATTGCCCTGGCGGATAGTGCGGAAGCCTATAATTAAGGTCCACCCCGGCGGTCTGGGTAGAAGAAAGTGGATGTCAGCGAGGTTCAGGGGCCAGAACTCCAAAATGCAGACACTTCTCCTATTTAGGCGCGGTGCTGCGCCTCGATAAACCTGCATGCTCCCACCAAAGTTTATTCACGGGAGGATCCCGCCGTGTCGCAGAGTCGGCCATCTGCTTGTACAGAGTATGTTGTGATGTCAGTGACGGTTGACGATCGCTCGCTCGCTGGCAACTTTTCAGGGCTGGTGGGATTGATATTCACGCCGGTCGCAGAGATCGTCGACAGACACCTTAAAAAAGAAATCTGCCCACTCCACCGCGCAGAAACTAGAGACGATGGACCAATATGGCGCTACGGGTGATTCCACAGCTCTGGGCTACTGTGAGCCATGCGGGGTCTGCGGTATAGTGCCCCCAGGCTGACTGACATAGCCCCCTCGGCGCTTGTTATCGCTGCTGATAAAACTGGGGAGAAAAATCTCCGTCGGTGAATTCAGCTCTTTCGAAATTGTTACCCCTCTGTTGCTTGTGTTTCCATCGTCTAGCGATTCCCCTCTTCTATCGATCAATCCGTCACAATGCCGATGGGCATGCATAACCCGCTGCCCGCGTCATGCGCAGTCTGTATATCTGACCGCTGTGTTGCGATGAGCGTCATGCTGACTTGATTCCCCGCGACAGGCGAATGTAAAAAAGCCGGCAAGATTCTGGAGTCGTTCATCAACCCGTCTTTCACGGGGAGTCCTGCTCGTGAGATCCCTCAGCGGGTGCTGGCCAATGCTCAGGTACTCCAACATTCACCCTCATGCAAAAGGTTTCAAACTTATAAGAAGCGATTGGTAGGGCCTCGTCATCTTCACCGTCACCAAAGCTGGCTTTCTCGGCTCAGTACGATTCGGGTCTGGAGTCCTCGTCGCCCGTCTCCCTAATGGCTCCTGGTCGGCCCCTCCGCTATCGCAACACTGGGTGGCGGTTTCGGCGGGCAAGTTGGATTCGAACTGACCGATTTCGTCTTCATCCTCAACGACCGATACGCCGTCCGCACGTTCTCACAATCCGGTAGCTTGACACTTGGCGGGAATGTATCGATCGCGTTTGGCCCCCTTGGTCGCAGTGCCGAGGTCGCGGGCGGCGCAAGCAAGGAGGGTGTCGCAGCGATGTTCGCCTACTCCAAAACGAAGGGGCTGTTCGGGGGTGTCAGTCTGGAGGGGAATATGTTGGTCGAGCGCAAAAGCGCGAATAAGAAGCTGTATCAGCGCGAGGTGAGGGCGTCGCAGCTGTTGAATGGGGACGTTCCGCCACCACCAGAGGCAGAGTCACTTCTTCGTGTGTTGAATTCAGAGGCTTTCCAGCCCAAGCCGTCGCGTCCGCCACTTGGGTTGCCGTCGCCGTCCACACTGGTCGAGATGCCCGCTACAGCGCAACATCAGCCGCCTGCTGAGATGCCGGCTGATGTGCCTGCTGAGGGGGCACCGAATCGTGCGGATTCGCATTCGTCGGCAAATAATATGAATGAACTGCATGGGGAATCGCGTCCGACATCCGAGTTACCTGGAGAGTCGCGTCCGGTGTCTGAGTTGCCCGCTGAACTGCCGGCGGACTTGCCTGTACATCTGGATCCTGCGAGCCAGAATTCCCCGGTGGATACGAAGCTGTCGCCTGTGTCGCCTATGACGCCTTTACCACCGGCGTCGCCCGTAGCGCCAGTCGCGACGTCGAATAGTGTGGCGCGTTGATCGGTTTCCGTTGCATGCTTGTTAGGTTCGAGCCGGAGTCTTCTTGGAGCATCATGTTGTTTCTTAGCTTATTATTGAATAATACTGTCAGCTTCTTATAATGCGAATAGCTTGCTCTTATACTCACTTCACTGTCTTTCGTTTAAGTTGGCCTCTTGAGATGCAAGTGTGAGATATAAGTCGAGGTAGTGTGTGTAGGAATATATAATCGCGGTAGGTCCCATTTTTCAGAAGGGAGGAACAATACTCATAAGAGGAGTACTCCCAAACTAACAGAACATCGTCACCTCGTTCAACATCATGAGTGATTCAGCGCCCTCGCTCGAGCGCTTCTAAGCAGGTGTAAGTAAGGTAGGCAGTGTATTGTGTTGCACTCCGGCAATTCCCAAAATGGAAAAGGGAGAATCACACTAAGCCCTATCTGGCGAAAAGGCCGCTGACTCATCCAAATTTTCGACATGCGCGAAAGACCACAGAAACAACCAAGTCCATTGACACAAGTCTCCCACACAATGGGTCTGGAACGACATAAAAGCGCCGTCGCGCGCATCGCCTCGAGCGTCCGCGGCTTCTACGACCGCAAAGAACCCTTCCGCATCTTCCACGGCTCGACCAACAGCACGCGACCCATCCGACGCAACCGTGAAGTCGACATCAGCGACCTCCGCAATGTCCTCTCCGTCGATACCAAGACGCGCACCGCCCTCGTCGAACCCAATGTGCCGATGGATCGACTGGTCGAGGCCACGCTGAAATACGGTCTTGTCCCGCCAGTGGTCATGGAGTTCCCTGGGATCACAGCCGGGGTGGCTTTGCCGGCACCGCGGGCGAGAGTAGCTCGTTCAAGTATGGGTTTTTCGACCGGACGATCAACTCGGTGGAGATGGTGATGGCGGATGGTAGTGTGGTGAAGGCGTCGGAGACGGGAATGCGGATCTGTTTCGCGGGCGGCGGTGCGGTGGGCAGTTTGGGTGTTACGACGATGATTGAGTTGCAGTTGATTGAGGCGCAGAAGTTCGTCAAGGCGACGTATCTTCCGCAGAAGTCCGTGGGGGACTCGATTGCCGCGGTGCAGTCGCAGACGACGAACCCGGATAACCCATTATGTGGATGGAATGCTGTTCTCGCCGGAGCATGGTGTTGCTGTCGCGGGCGAGATGACGGATGAGTTGCCTTCGGCTGTGCAACCTCAGACCTTCAGCCATGCCTGGGACCCGTGGTTTTACCTCCATGTCAAGGATAAGACGCGTCGGGGTGACCCCGTCACCGACTACATCCCCTGGCGGAGTACCTGTTCCGATATGATCGGGGTGGCTTCTGGGTGGGCAAGTCGGCGTTCGACTACTGCCGGTTCCCGTTCAACAAGTATACGCGCTGGTGGCTGGATGATTTCTTACATACGCGGATGCTGTATAAGGCGCTGCATGCGAGTGGCGAGGCGAGTCGTTATGTCGTGCAGGATCTGGCATTGCCGTATTCCACCGCCGAACAGTTCATCAACTACACGCATGAGAAACTGGATATTTGGCCGCTTTGGCTGTGTCCGTTGAAGCAGAGTCCGGCTCCGACCTTCCACCCGCATAGTGGTGACGTCGAGGCGGACGGCCACACGCCGCAGCAGATGCTAAATATCGGAGTTTGGGGCTTCGGGCCTGCCAATCCAGAACAGTTTGTTGCTGCTAATCGGGATCTTGAGCGACGTCTCCGGGAGCTCGGGGGAATGAAGTGGTTCTACGCGCACACGTACTACAAGGAAGATGAGTTCTGGAATATCTACGATCGTGAGTGGTACGAGGGATTGCGTCAGAAATACTCTGCCACCACCCTGCCGAGTGTGTACGATAAGGTGAAGATCGATGTGGAGGCGGATCGCAGGAACGACAGGAGTCGTGGAGTCGATGGGCGCGGTCCTTCTGGCCCCTGGGCGGTATTTGGGGTCTCAAGAAGGCCATCGAGAGCAAGGAATACTTCATCCATCGCAACTCGACGTGGAAGTGGAAGGGGTGAGCATCTTCTCGGTAGCTTGTACTTTATCGCATTGCGTCGCATATGGTTGTACGATTTTGTACAATCTTGTACGATAGACTTGTATATAGACGGATAGACAATCTATTCCTGGGTATATATTGAACCTTGCTCAAGGATGGCTCGGCTTGATGTTTCCACACAGGACGACGTCTCTCCGAAGGGATACCACTTGACGTCTGTTAGTCGTGAGGCCGGAATGGCAGCTCCATGGGCATCGACCCTGCGTTTGGGCGAGACGACCACCCGCCCTGTCCGAGCCATGTGGGAGCAATCGTGACAATCACGGAGTTGATCAGTGACTGGAAAGCTGGTTCGAGAAGGGAGTTGATAATACTGCCTCCCCCCTCGATCATTACGCTGTGCAATCCTCCTGTTGCAGTGATCGGAGAAGCACACTCCAATCAATCTCATGTTCCATCCTCTGTCTTTGCGACGTTGAGGGTGATAAACTTGCCGCCATGTTGCTCTAACACGGCTTTCTTCTCCGGCGGAGGCGAGGCAAGACCCGTTATGATGTACGGTGCACGGCCCTTGCCTTCTCTCGCCAGCTGGAAGATCTTCTCATTCTCGGTAAACTCCCAACGCGCCGTCGGATCGATCACTATGGGTCGTGGCTGTCCTTGTAACCCCTCGGCACCATAGCCCCCCACCCCCTGTATCCGACAGTTCAACCCGGGGTTGTCAGCCACTGCGGTACCAAGCCAATCAAGATGGCATCATGACGCGAGCGCAGATAGTGGGTCATAGCCTTGGACTGAGGACCGGAGAGTACCGTTCGCGTGCCCGGGGAGAGCGCCAATGACGAGTCTAGCGAGGTTGCGAAGGTGAGGGTGGTGAAGGGGAGGGTAGTATCGGCATTCGCGACATGTTGAGGGGCAGATGAGGTTCCAAGAAGGAACGATCTGAGTCGGGGAAGGAGAGGGCGTCTGGCGGGGTGGGAGGCATTTTGTCGTTGATCGATGTGGATATAAGAAGGTATGTTTCCGGAAGAGGAAGCAGGTGCGCTGTGGCCTGAGGCTGGCGGAGGGACCTGAGGCAGCAATTTGGCACGCGTCGACGCGTGGTATACAGTGGGCTCTGATTGGCCAATGCGTGTGGTGGGGTTTCGCGATGTGACAGTCATGTGATGCCGAGCTGCCGATTCGCTGGGAGTTTGTACACGTTCGTTCCAAATCTGAAAGGGAACCTTCACTCACGACAAGCACTTCCTGTATGCTTCTCTCTCAACCATGGTATCATCGGAGAAGCTTGGATCCAATTGCTGCCAACACAGGAGTTGCCAGAAGGGGGTTTATCAGGGAAGTGTTCCCCGTTGAGATTCTGTCCATCGACTCTAGTTCCTCCTCCATGTATAGAGTTTGCTGATGACCCCCGTCGCCACTGGAGGCAGGAGGCTTCCTCTAGAGTTCTAAAAAACAAGTATGCATCTCGGCATATGTCCGGACTGCATCTAACATTCATGTCGTCATGCTAGGAATAATCCTGTCTTTGGAATTGCGTCAACTACTGTCATACCTCCACAGTCGTCTCCTGCACCCTTAAAGGATACGGCATCCGTGAATGCAGAGCTCCACTCTCACATCACACGGTGGAGTCTTATGATGCGGCGAGCTCCTGGGCCTTGTGATAAGCTACAGATAAGCTCTACCAAGATCGAGCGTTTTGAACTACTTTCCGGTTTCTAGCAGATAATGCGACCTTGACACGATATAACGGTTGGCCCATCGTACATGACACCCAAGTGATGGATCATTACGGAACTATCCATTCGATACCATGGAAGGTTCCGAGAGCTCGTGAATCTGTCGGCATGTCCGAGAGGCTTTTGCAAAGTTACATAATGCTATTCCGAAGAACGACGTCTCGCGATTGTTAACCTGCGTCGAGAATCTGAGAGATAGCCAATTCATAGGGGCAATCAGGGCAATTGATGTCAGTGGCTCATGGTCCTGGCTCTTCACCCTGGTGGTGTATGGTGTCATAGGTACAGGGGAATGGAGGTAGTATTACCCCCAGAATGGTTATATCTCGCCCAGCCGTCACGTTAAATGGACCAACGTCTCCTGCCTATTTTACTGCGAAACTATCGGACCAAATCAATTAGCTTTTCGGTACTTTCTAGACCGCTACACTGATACGTTGTCGTTTCATACGAAACCTACACCATGTCTAACAACATGACATGGATCCCAAACCGGATGTCGAAGATGCAATTGCAAGTAGTAAGTATAGAAGGCATGATGTTCTATATGAAGAGCCCAACTGATCGCCGTATTTGAAATAGGTGGTGTTACAGACTCTCAAATCGACGACAAGATGTGTACTTCACCAAAGCCGGACGAAATCTTAGTGAACGTTAGATATTCTGGACTATGTCATTCTCTAATGCACATAAGAAAAGGTGACAAATTATCCCGCCACATATCCTGGAGCATTGTTGCTGAGACAGATGCAGACCACACAACCAAAGACGCAAGCCAACGCATCAGTAAGCAGCATGACCCGGAACCTCGAAACAATGCTAACTATGGAAAGATGGACATGAAGGCGCGGGCGTAGTGGTGGCTGTGGGCGCCAACGTGAAAGACTTCAATATTGGGGATCTTGTTGGCATCCAGGTATACTCTACAAATCCCAAACGGCCATTACACCGCTAACATCGTCACAACCAGTGGGTAAACCGGACCTGTGGTACATGCGAATCTTGCAAGGAGGGCATCTATCAGTCCTGCCCAGAGGTCAAGTATACAGGTCTGGACGTGAACGGAACATTTGGGGAGTATTGTACTTGCCAAGCATTGCATGCTGTGCGCATTCCAAAACATTATCCATTGGACAAAATAGTTTCGGTACGGATATGCCTTAATATTAATGACAACGCGACACTGGTAAACTCACTTTGACTTAGGTTCTTTGCACGGGTCTCACTGCATACAAAGCCGTTGAGCAATGCGGGTTGGAGAAAGGCCAGACACTTGGTGAGTCATACCTATATTGTCACTACATTGTAGGATATGCTCGTCTGCTAACATCTCATAGCAATCGCTGGGGCAGAGGGCGGGCTCGGACTGCTGGCATGCCAATACGCCAAAGCTAAGGAGCTGCGTGTCCTAGCTATTTGCAGTGGAGCGGAGCAGAAAGAACTATACACAGAACGTCTCCGGGTTGACTATTTTGTCGATGAGAGCAGCATGATAGATGTTACTGATGAGGTTATTGCTCTTACTGGAGGAGGCCCGCACGTTGCAATTGTACAGGCTGTGAGCTGTAGATTTCAGAACGCGTTAAAGGTTTGTTGATTTCCATACTATCCTCATCACCGCCGAATCTAATGATTCTTAGTATGTTCGGGACTGTGGAACGGTTGTTACTATGGGGCAGCCGACGGAAGAGATGATGAAAGCGGACCTATACAGCCCAATGCTCCGTCAAATTACCATAAAGGGACCCTGCGGCGGAACTAAAGACGACATCAAGGAAGCGATGGATACCCTTGTTGAGCACGAATTCTATCAACCTTGCGAGGTTTTGCCTTTGAATCAATTGGCTCGCGTTATTGACCTCATTTACGGTGGTATGTCTGCCTCAATCAACCGAGGTTTGAATATGGCTAACATCGGACAGGGAACTTACTGGGCAGAGCAGTCTTGAAGATGCCGCACGTTCCTTCAAAGAGAAGCATGATTCCTCAGCCTACCGCAAAAGTTACACCGGAGCCGCCAGCCACACCAAAAGAGACATACAACGTGGGAAATTTCATTGCACAACGAATCGAGGAGCTGGGAGTGCGGGACTATTTCATTTACCTGGTAAGGAACGAAACAATACCTTGAGTGCTCTATCGCTAAACACTGTCATAGGCGACTCTAATCTAACGCTGCTGGACTGCCTCTTGGAAAATCCCCGCCTACGCATGATCCCTTGCTGCAATGAGTTGAACACTGGCTACGCAGCAGACGGGTATGCCCGCAAATCAGCCGCCCACATCGCTGTCGTTGTTATTCCGTATATTGTTGGAGGGCTTTCCATTCTCAATGCCATATCGGGAGCCCACTCCAACGGCCTCAAGATAATCGTCCTGTCTGGATGCCCGAACACATCCATGCTGTCTAGCCAGCAATTCCTCCATCATACACCATCAGCAGAACAAGAACCAAGGCCTCGATGCGTTCCGCGGAGTGACTGCTGCAGCGGTTCGGGTGGACTCTACCTCTACCGCAATGGATGTGATTGATGATGCCATTAACAAGTGCTTGGACAACTCCCTTCCGGTGTGCATTGAGGTTGCCAACGACATCGTGTCTACCTCGTGCAATGTCCCAAAACCACTTAAGAGGAATTTCGGCACCACAGACGAACAGGATCAAACCCGTCAAGCGCGAAAGGAGTTTGTGAAAGCCTGGAAAGTGGCTCAACGACCAGTCCTACATAGGCAAGCAAGTGAAACACTGCTTAACGAGACATGATGTGCAAAACCTTGCAGAAAAGCTCGGATGTCCCGTCCTTGCCCAGCCGGACGGAAGACATATCTCCGAGTTACATCCCCAATATTGTGGAATATATTGGCCGGGTGTGACAAACCCAGATGCAGAGCCTGTTGTGAGGGACTCGGATTTGTGGATAGTTCTGGGTGGCCAGTGGTCAGATGTTCATGCACCAGACATGGATATCCAAAATGAGCGACACAGAATACTACATGTTTCACCGAATTCCGTCGAGCTACCCGATGGTAGCTTGATTCAGCCGATCGACATTCATAACCTCATTACAGAACTCAAATCGTCGGACATCTGCAAAAAACGACCTACCCTCCCACGGATTTCGTGTACCAAAGTCTGAACGGACTCCATTTAGAAAAACGCGGTACCCCATTGACTATAGACCATATCCTGACCGGAGTGCAGTCTTTCATGTCAGAAGATGACACGTTAATTGCTGATACTGGGGAGACGTGCTTTGCCAGTGCGCGGATTTTACTGCCGGATGGTGCAGACTGTGTGATGCAGCTACCATACGCCTCAATCGGCTGGGGTACACCAGCCGCTCTGGGTGCACAAATCGCTTGTCCACAGGGTAGAGTCTTCCTGATGACGGGAGATGGTGCGTTCCAAATGACTGCCAGGAAGTGAGCACAATGGTCCGCATGAAGACCAACCCGATTGTGCTCATTTTCAATAATTTAGGATATAAGACCGAGGTATCGCAGTGTTCACCCGAGTATCTCATCCTATATTTGCTGACAGATAGCATCGCAGACTGCTGTCCACGAAGGACCATATAACTATATAGCAAACTGGGACTATACAAAGCTCGCATCTTCTTTTACCGGCAAGCCACACGCCATGCCCTATAACCCTTACGACCCAGAAGAGGGAACAGCCAAGCCAGCTGTGTTTACCGCCAAGGTCACCACCCAGCATGAAATGATTCTGGCACTCGAGAGAGCAAGAGCAGAGCCCGAAAAGCTTGCGTTTTTGGAATGCTGCATTCACCCGAGGACATGACGCCGGAGTTACGCAGACTAGGAGGCGCCTTCGGCCAGAGCTTCGCCGCTCAGGAGGCTGATTCCGGGTATGCAACATCTGAGTGCGATGACAAGTCCGTTGGGCGAAGCTGGAGGTCAAGCCCCAGCAGAAACTCGACAAGACAATTCTGACTGGTGACCTCCTTGCTTCCAAGTTGAAAATTACTCGTACAAAGACGCCCAAGGCGGTGCCACAATGGGACTCTCCAGAAGCCCTCGGAAAAAAGATCTGTACGGATCACATGCTTAAGGTCCTCTGGACAGTGGGTACTGGATGGGATGCGCCTGAAATCATCCCATATGGTGCGATATCATTGATGCCGACGGCCAATGTGTTGCATTACGCTACGTCATGCTTCGAAGGAATGAAAGCCTATCGTGGCGTTGACGGCAAGCTTCGACTCCTTCGCCCTGACTACAATTGCAAGCGCATGTTGGGGTCTGCAAAGCGAGTCTCCTTACCAACGTTCGACCCAGCCGAAGCCTCGAAATTGATCGAAGCTGTTCTTGCAGTAGACGGGCCCAAGTGGCTTCCGCGTGACCAGACTGGCTCGTCACTCTACATCAGACCTACTCTTATTGGGTCCGCCGAGGGTATGGGATTGGATACACCACAGGAGGCCCATTTTTATGTGATCATGTCCTATTGGCCTAGCCTAACGGGTTCATCTGGAAATTCGGCCACGCCGCCAAAGGGATTGCGTGTCTGCACCAGCCCACCGGACATGGTGAGGGCTTGGCCAGGCGGCACGGGCAATGTCAAGCTGTCAGCCAACTATGGACCTTCGCTCCTTGCCCAGAACCACGCTCGTGAGCGCGGCTATGATCAGATCTTATGGTTGCAAGGCAACGATAGCGTCGTAACTGAAGCTGGAGCGGCTAATTTTTTTCATCATATGGACTACAAAGTACGGAAAGCTTCAACTTATCACGGCTTCGCTGGAGAATGGCACTATCCTCCCTGGGCTCACCCGCCAGACCGTTCTGGACTTGGCTAGGGAGAGGCTTACTGGAAGGCCAGTACGCGAGACACTTCCTGATGGAAGGGAACGTCTTGTCGAACCCATAGAGGTTCTGGAGAAGGACTTCACTATACATGATGTACTGGAGGCCGCGGACGAAAAGCGACTGCGTGGTGCTTTTGCGACGGGGACGGCGGCGGGCATCACCCCTGTTACGGTTATCGAACATGATGGCCGCGAGACCGACTGTCCGGTTGACGCTGTGCCATTTGTGTCTATGCTGCAGGACTGGTTCTTCGACATTGTCTGCGGGCGGGAATTGAGTGACTGGGCGCCGGTGGTAGAGGAAGTGAGCTTCTAACCGTTGCGAGGAAGATTACACTTTCTTCATTCTGCTGACAGACTTGAGCGTTCTTGATAGTGCATAATGATCCTATAATTGGCTATTGGATGGGAAATTGACGGAGGGAACATTTGATAGTGGCTTACAAACTGCACAATTGTGTACAACTTCAACCGTACGGAGTATTGTAAGCAACACCAGCTTTGAGCTTACAACTTGCTACCGAGAATACTTAACATTGCAAACTGAATCACACTGTTAGTTCTATACCGGGGTAGACAAGACGTAACACTTACTTGACGTAGATGGACTTTGGCTCAGTGTAAGACTTGAGCCCCCATTGCCCAAGCTCGCGTCCCAGACCAGACTGCTTCGATCCGCCGAATGGAACCTGGTAGTGGAGGAATGTCACGCAGTTGACGCCCACCGTGCCACTCTCCAGGCGCGAACTGACTCTCATCGCGCGACTGATGTCTTTCGTAAATACCGCAGCCATCAGTCCGTACTCAGAGTCATTAGCCATCTGCAGGAACTCCTCTTCATCCTTGAAGGTGCGCACGCATGCCACTGGACCGAAAATCTCGTTCTTGTAGAGCTGCGCCTGGGGGTCCGGGTTGTATAGCACCGTAGGCTCGAAGAAACAACCTTCCTCCCCGCGACGTTGTCCACCAGTAAGCACCTGTGTCTTGCCCCCATCGTCCTTGAAGAATGACTCCACTCGCGAGAGCTGGGATTTATCCGCCAATGGCCCGTACCTCGTCGACGTGTCGTTAGGGTTCCCAATGCCATCGGCCGTGGCCTTGATACTCTTCACAAACGCCTCGATGAACTTATCTGCGATGCTTTCTTGCACGTAAAGCCGACTAGCAGCAATACAGATCTGGCCCGAGTTCATCGTAATAGCGTTGGTCGCCCATTGCACTGCATTCTCCAGATTGCAGTCGTCGAAGATACCCGCAGGCGTCTTGCCTCCGAGCTCGAGCGTCACCCGCTTCAGGTTACTTTCCGCTGCGGCCTTCTGGATCTTTCTTCCTGTGAGCCCGGAGCCGGTGAAGCTGACTTTTCGGATTTGAGGATGGCGCGCGAGAAGGTCGCCTGTGAGGCCTGCGCCGGGGAGGACTTGTACCACGCCTGGGGGACAAATGTCGGAGATTAAAGATGCGATGCGTAGGGCACCCAGAGGGCTCTTCTCACTAGGCTTCAGGATGATTACGTTTCCTGTTGCGAGTGCTGGTGCGGTTTTGAATGCGATCATCGCGACGGGCCCGTTCCAGGGGAGGATACCGGCGCAGACGCCGAGGGGCTCATGCTGGACGATCTTGAGGTATCCGTCGTCGGCGGGATAAGTTTCGCCTGCGTGTTTGTCTGTCCAGCCGGCGTAGTCTGGACAGATTTAGCTCTGCTTCCGAGCCTCACAGGCAAAGATGTAGAGATGCAGTGGGTAGATGGGTAGGTAGACATACATTCGAACAGATCAGCAGCGGTGTCAACTTCGCCTAGTCCGCTGGACACGGGCTTCCCCATTGTGATACGATCCAGATAGGCGATCTCGTCCTTGTGCTCGCGGAGGACGTTTGCGATGCGCAGCAGAGCGCGACCTCGGTCTTTGGAGGTCAGTCCGCCCCATTCCTTACCGCGGAATGCGGCGAGAGCGCTGGCCACGGCACGGTTGACATCTTCCTCTACGGCATATTGGATTTGGTCGGTGACGAGGCTGTCATCGACGGGGTAGAGATTGAGTGGCGATCTGGGGAGGCCGAGTCGCGGAACTATCTGTTTGTTTAGCATGCAATGTAATAAGATGAGGTTACCTTCTGGTGATTACCTGTCCGTCGATAAATAGCTGGGTGGGAATTGGGTAAGTCTTGTCTGTAACCGTCATATTGAGTATCTCTGTCAGGGCTTATGGTCAGTGTGAGGTTGCAGCCTGTCAGCACCGCTCTTGATGCCATATTTATACCGCATGAGGTCCCCACCACGTGCGTATAACACAGTGACGCTAGCATTACTTATGAAGCTGGCCACCTGCATAACAAAAGAGGGTGCTTCGTGCCCAGACTGACCCCTCTGCAGCTGTCAGCCAGAAGCATTCGTCAGTTTCATCTCTCAGGCGCCAAGGATTCAAGCAGGACTGCCATGACCAATAATCGCTTTGCGCCGATCACTTAGCGGGCTGTGGGGATGAGCATCCGAGCTTCCGTTGGCATCTGAGCTTACTTCCCCTCTCGAGCTCGGGTTTGGAGAGTGGTGTTATGCATCTTATGGCACGAGGGGTGAATTTCTTGTGCTGCGAGTGAGGGGTGCTGTGTCTAGACATCGCTGTGGTTTCATTCGGATACCGGAGGAAATAAAGCTCACTATGGATCGTCGTCTGAGGGGGTGCTTGACTGGATATATAAAGGCCTTGCTGGATACACTAGTAGTCCATGGCCGAATACTCAGTGGGAGTTACATACGATTACAACACTCGATCCTCCATACAATCACTACGATATGGCATCCATGGCGTCCAAGATCTTCGCCATCACCGGCGGTGCATCCGGTATGGGCGCAGCTACCGCTCGTCTTCTGGCTCTTCGCGGAGCTGGGGCTGTCTGTGTGGGAGATGTCACAGCAAACCGCTTCAATGACCTGAAAGAGTCTATAAAGACACTCAACCCTTCCACCGAAGTCCACTGCACCACTCTCGACGTGACCTCGTCGTCTGCCGTGGACAAGTGGGTTGACAGCGTGGTCACCACCTTCGGCGACCTTCATGGTGCTGCCAATATCGCGGGCATTCCCCAGGCAGCTGGAATCCGACAAGCACCGACTATCCTCGGCGAGGAGGAAGAGCAATGGAAGAGAATCTTCAGTGTCAATCTCGACGGTGTATTCCATTCAACCAAGGCAGAGGTCCGATCCATGATGAAGCTGAAGCAAGCGGATCGGTCGATTGTGAATGTTGCTAGTGTCGCGTCGATGACACATAGCCCTGATGTATATGCTTATGGGACGTCGAAGGGAGCTTGTGCTTTCTTTACGACAAGTGTTGCCAAGGATACGTTCCCATTTGGTATCAGAATCAACACCGTGTCTCCAGGTAAGTTAATACTACTTTGAAAATAGATCAAGGTGGTTAACAATGTCAATGTAGGAGCCACGATGACGCCCATGTTGCCGAAGTTCGTCCCCAGTGCGAAGACCGACGAGGAGTTCCAGGAGGCATGGAAGAAGCATGGACTGACGCTCATCGAGGCGGATGATGTTGCTCGTACAATTGTCTGGCTTTTGAGTGAGGATTCTAGTCCTGTCTTTGGTGCGAAATCAACGTTGGTGCCGGAATCCCTTGATCTTGAATCTTTGATATATCATGATTGCGGATAATTTTCAGTGGTAGCCTATAACGTTTCCAGAGAGGACACCTAGGTTCTATAAGTTATTGTTTATCCTATTGGTTATACTAGAGTAGCCACTGGAGGAGTTGGTCACTGGGGGATGAAAGGGTATTACACCGAGATCTCCCATCAATACGTAGCCTAGATACCCTCTTGGAGGCAAAATTTCGATAAATAAGAGCACGAGTTCAAGATAGAGACAGGGGTATGAGTATTAAAAACATGGAAATCCAGGGCCGAACAAGGGAAAGAAAGAGCATCAGACAAGCTGCAACTGCATTCATAACAATGAGAACCACCTCCTGACAGTGCTTTCGGCCGCACGACCCATTTCTCAAGTCTGTTCACTGTCGCTGATTAGCACATAATGCCCCATCTCCCAGGTCAGAAAAGGCTACCTAGACATCCCAATCCCTAACTCGACTGGAATGCTCACGTTAAGAAGCCACCCTACTTGGAAACTCTACGACATGTCCATCCTTCTGAAGCCCTGAGTCGCATTGTAGAAACGCGTCCCAATCCTGAAGGTGACTTCTCTCAGCACTCGCTCCTCCTGGTGCATATCCCCATGGTCCCAACGTCAATCTGCAGAGCCTGGGATGTTGTCTAAGCTCGATGAAGATATCTTCCCAACTTCCGCTAGTGAGCGCTACACCAGCGAAGTCAACACAATTTAGGGTTTGTCGGTAATTTCTCAGCACACTTTGGGATCATGGGAGAAGAGCTCCATGTTCTGAAGCTTTAGTGTGCTGATGCCCGCGTCCGGTAGGAGGAACGAAAGAAGGACACGTCATTAGCGTGTGACAGGCCATTGATACCGATGTAGCGCAGATTCCTCCCATGCCGAAGAATAGAGAACGCGGAGAAAGTCACGGCGACGTTCTCATCGCGACTTGGTGACCAGGATCCAATGCAAATGTATTGTAATCGAGGCATGAGAGTGAGTAGAGTAGTTTCGTATAGTGGTGATCGAGCGACATAGCTCATGTGAGGATAGGTTAAGATCCTCAGTGCTGTTAATGTATGAGGGCATATATCCTGAATGTGACTTAAAATTGCGTCAAAGAATGTAAGTAAGGACTCGTCGTCCGATGAAGGAAGCCAATCATTTCCCGGGCCGAGGAGGATATCAAGAGTCTCCAAGTTCATGGCGTGTCTCAACACATCGGGAAATTCTTCTAGTAGTGTGATATAGCGTGAAGTTGCTTTCCTGTCGGGGATGTAGTCAAATCCAATGTGAAGATGATGAATGAAGCGGGAATATCCTCGTCTGCACACGTTGCCGAGTCGAGAAAGCCTTGAGATGGCCCATTTCTCATATTTATTATGTCCCTTAACTGCGTTAAAGTCCCGAAACAACACTCTTTTAGCCGAATCGTTTAATTTCTTATCAACATAGCGAAGCGTTTTAAGTCTAGGGATGTCAGGGCGGCCATCATCGAAGTGACACAGCATGATACAATATGGATAATTTGTTAGCGAATATGAAAACTGACGGATCCATTAAGATTTACCTGATCACATAACTCCAGAGGCAACTGTGTAAATGGAGAGAACACTATCTCTTCATGCATTCTGAAGACGGCGTAAAAATGATCTTGCGTTAGAACCCGCTCTTATTTGAAAGCAGTCACCATTAGATGCTTGCGACCAAGTCAGGATAATCTTGGGAACGTCGGCCAAGGCCTGCGCGCCATGAAGACGATCTGATCATTACGTGCATGTTTACAAATCATGCAATATCGGAATAAAAGACCGGTGCCGTTCCATGGTTCAGAAAATAGGAGCCACGTGCATATGTAGTAGAGACACTCTGATAATGAGATATGGTAACAGTCTTCAATTCAACCTATCAACTAGCCTACTTCACTTGATGAAAAGAAGTCTGATAGGCCTAAGCGTTATGTCAACATAGAATCATAGATCAAGGCGACAATAACGCAATTGAGATTATCACTGCCTGCGGGAAATGACGAAGTTCGATCTTTGCCTTCAATATACTTTTAGGACCGGGGGGGGATCAACTAACAATGCAATAGTCGCACAGACTAACGACGCTACCTTCACCTTTTCTACACGTCAATACAAATCGTAAGCCGAGGCAACACCAAGAAAACTGTCTCGGGAACCGAAACCAGGTGTCCATGGACACTGCACACAAGATCGCCAAGGGCTTGGACTTCTATCTTAAGAAGAGGAGAAGCCGTACCCCAACTGCAGCAGCCATCGTGCCCTCGCCTACTATCCGGTCTCTATCTGGTGAATCATCACATCTGGCGGGTTCATGCAATGCTTGAGGAGTCGCCCACGATTACGTTAATGCACTGGCAACATTGGATTGTTCAGACAACATCCGCTCTGTTCTAAAAGACACGCAGATAGATGCCAAGAAGCTGTGTCCCACGGCCTCTAAGAACGCCAATCTGTGTAAGAAATAGTCTGTCCCCAAATGTACTGGGCATACACCCATCGCCATCGTCCGTGGGGGTCAGCTTGGCTGCTCCAGACGGCTGGATGACATCAACAACCACGTAGCGGCGACTCGTGCAGGCCGACCAAACATTATTGGCAGAGACGGCCGTGTGAGGGGATATTGCCTGGGCGGTGCAGATCCTGCGAAGATACTCCAAATTAAACCCTGTCTGATGATTTAAAGTTTCCCCAGATTGGCGACAAGGAGGTTGTTGCCCCAGCTTTGCTTCCCCGCTCTATAGCTGGCCCAGATATTCATGCATAGCCGGGGAGGGGGTGGCTTGGTATATAGTTGCGAGATTCCCATTGTCGAGAGCATAGCTAGTGACGATACACTGTGCGTCAAGATGGCAACTCGGACTTCCAACACGTCGGGCCAAGAAGCGGATAAAGAAGGCTTCGAGCATGTCGAGGTCTCAGGGGATTCTCCTACTACACCGTCGTCAGATAGTATTGAGGTGCGTTTGTGCTCTTCGTTGCCTAATTCTAATCACGCTCATACTCTACAGGCCCCGATCTACGACAAAGCCGGAACGAGAAAAGTCTTGCGCAAGATCGATGTCCGATTGCTTCCCGCCTTGACCCTCTTATACGTCCTGGCCTTCCTGGACAGAAGCAATATTGGAAATGCCAAGATTGCAGGAATGGACGAAAGCCTGGAGCTGACTGGGGCGCAGTACAATATGGCTCTAACGGTGTTCTTCTTCCATATGCAATCTTCGAGGTAGGTGGTCGACAAATCGTGGTCAATCTGTGCGGAAATTGGCTGAACGAGACAGGTGCCAAGTAATATGGTGCTCAAGCTGACGAAGCCCTCATACTGGATATGCTTTCTGATGGTGTGCTGGGGAATCGTAAGTAGCCGTCTTCAAAGTCTCCTTGGCTCTTCCACTGATATCTCCGACTGTGCAGGTCATGACGTGTCAAGGCCTGGTGCAAAACTATCACCAGTTAATCGTCACAAGAGTATGCTGGGCCTGTTTGAAAGCGGATTTTTCCCCGCGGCAAGTTTATCTTGTCACGACATGGTAAGCGGCGAGATCAAATAGAACTGTCACGGTGCAGCTTACCAGTTTAGGTACTGTCGTTTCGAGGTACAAACTCGGATGGCCGTGTTTTATGGGGCTGCATGTATTGCCTCTGCCTTCTCGGGTATCCTGGCATATGCAATTCAACAGATGGACGGTGTGAGTGGTGTCAATGGCTGGCGGTGGATCTTCATTTTGGAAGGCATTGCGACAGTGGTGGTTGGTGCCATCACGCCGTGGATGTTGGTCGATTCGCCCCAAAGCTGTTCGTTCTTGTCGCCGGAAGAAAAGCGATTCATCACCAATCGACTGGCCCATGACTCTGGTGATACGGAGACTGAGGTTGGGACTACGGAGAAATTCCAAGGGGGCTTTTTAAGTGTGCTCACCCGACCTGATTCATGCTGGGGTATATGCTCATCATTGCCATGCACAGGTCTGCCTTTACAGATTGGAGGATATACCTCGCAATTGTCATCTTCTGGGGTAACACAGTAAGCCATTTGTCCGAGCAACACTATTTATTTCTCTTTTTACTAATACTCATTCCTCTAGATTGCTCTCTACGGCTTCACCTACTCGGCGCCCACGATCATTCTCGGGCTGGGCTATACCAGTGCAAACGCACAACTTCTTACCGTGCCACCATATATCCTCGGTGTTGTCTCGATCATCACATTTAGCAGACTATCCGACATCAAGAGGAAGCGGTGGATCTCTCCATTATTTGGCCGTACTGTATCTCAATGTGCGGGCTCATCGGGCTGCTTTCTATCCCTCACCCCCGTTTGCCCGGTCTGACCTATGCCTTCCTCTTTACTATTCCAGCAGGCGTCTCTCCTCCAATTATGGGATTGCTTTCATGGTTTGGTAACAACCTTGCCCCATCCTGGAAGCGTGCCATTGGCATGGCACTGATCATCTCGGTTGGTAACCTTGGTGGTGCCGTGGGCTCTAACATCTTTTTGGCCGAACAAGCACCGCACTATTGGTTGGGATACGGCTTTTCTCTGGGAATTGTGACGGTATCTATCGTGGCAGCCCTGATTTTGAAGATATCGTTTACGCGTGAAAACGCCATCCGCGAGCGAATGACTGAGGAAGAGGTCAGGAGTCGCTATACTCCGAACAGTTGATCGAGATGGGTGACAAGAATCCGCTTTACCGCTATGTTACTTGATACCAATCAGATGTGTTGGGCCGGTGCGCAATTATCCAGCTATCAGGCTGGCGACCGTGTATCCGACATACGGATACACAATATGTGGCAAGAGCTGTATCGGACTTGATGGCATTCCATAGATGAATTATATGCTAGACAGGCAGACCATCTGTTCACAGCTTATACCGCTTGGCTTCCCCTCTCTCTTCTAACCGTTTGAATACTCGTATCTGCGCTTCATCCTCCAACGGAGCAAACTTAGGCCTAACAAGGCCCTGACCACGATCATGGTTAGGACCAATTTCAAAACACTCGCCACTCTCGGCATTATCTCCCAGGAGCCGGGCACAAGCATTGACCGCAGCAGAAAGGGGCGTTAGGTTCCCTTCGGTCTCCAACATATCGTAGAAGACGCTCGTGGCGAATCCCGTTCGCATCACGTTCGGGTTGAACGAGTTCAATGTTATCCCTTCCTTTGGCAGAGATTTCCCCCACGAGCGGACCAGACCGGTAATAGCATGCTTTGATGTTGTGTAGATGGGTAGGCTGGGACAGCAGTATACACCACAGACAGAGCCAGCAACAATCACTAAGTACAGTTGATTCCAGTCAGTCGGATATCTGATTGAACAAGGATTAAGGGACCTGCACATACATTTCCGCGAAATCCATGCTTGTTTGGTTCCTGGCGACGGAATTGCTGCACACCTAGGGAAACGGTGTACATGAGCCCTGTTACATTGACATCCAAGACCTGCAGATCGGGCTTTTCGAAAGTCCTGGGGCTGGTGACCCGACCCAGGCATTCTCCCCGATACCAGCAATGGGAAAGACATAGTCAATTCGTCCAAAGTGAGTCACTGCTTGAGAGAATGCAGCCGCTGGGATTCCCAAGATGTAACGTCACCAACCTGGTATGGACAGTTTGTTTCTTGTGCCACGGCGCGAGCACCAGCTTCATCTCTACTATGTGATAAAACACCTTGATTTCTTCGACACTAGCATGAGCGTATAGCTAGTCCAACACCACTCGCTGCACCGGTAATGAAGGCGTATTCCGTAGACATGATGTTCGATTTTATAGATGAAGACTTCACTGGATGTATATGCAGTGGCAGTAGGAGGTAGATCACGGTTCTGCCGAACAATCCAAGTCCCACGATATAAGTAGCCGCACTCCAGACATCCGGCTATCATTCATCATGCATCCCCCGTAACTATATGTACCCCCATGACTCAGAGAATCATCAACCAATAACGTAGCCTTGTCATGTGCTACCACTCAGACCATGTCGAGATGATGGTCGGTGATCTGTCCGAGGCGGGGTTCACTCACGCCAAACGTGAAGCAGAGGGAATCTCCTCTCATCCCCGGCAATGAGTCGGTAATACAACTATCTGAAGCAGCTGACCTGATTTCTCGCGGGGGGTACTCTCCGAGCGAATCATATTGGACAGTCCTTGGAGATAGAACTTCTGTGCGAATGTCAGCTTCATTCAGCAACATTTATCATCTTCAAGCCCGTTCCCTATATCAGGCAACATATCAGAGTCACCTCTCCATCCATCAGCTGGGAGTGCATTCTTTCGATCACCTTGCTCAACCTTCTATTGACGAACAGCAGAGTATAATGGGAGACTACCAACCACTCGAAACCCCCATAATCTCCGTGGGAAGCAACCGCCCAGGCCCTCACCCGAATCAAAGACGAGACCCATCGACCACCCAGAATGGCACACACCATCTCGAACAGGATACACTGTATCTGACCATATCATCGGCGAGCCATGGCCCGGAAACGAAGGGCGGCCATTCAAGGTTGTCATGATGGGCGCTGGTGCGGCCGGAATAGACTTCCTCCATCATGCACGACAGTCACTCGCAGGCCTCAACATCGAGATTAAATGCTTCGAGAAGAATGCAGATATTGGTGGACCTGGTATGAGAACCGATATCCGTGCTGTGCGTGCGATGGTCCGAGTGCTAGCTATCAGTTTCCTTGGAGGCCGAATCCGGACTGGACGAGGTATTATAGTGGGGCCAAGGAGATCTGGGAGTACTTGAAGAGCATCGTCATTGACGAGGGACTCGATCAGTATATACAGCTGGGAACCCGAGTTGAACGTGCGGAATGGGACGATGGTAAGTCCCGGTGGTTGCTTAGCCTGCGACGTACGATGGAGAGGAGTGGGTAGAGGAATGCGATGTGTTTTTGAATGGGACTGGCTTCTTGAAGTAAGCTAATAAACGATCCCTCATCGATTCATGTTGTTTGGAAGAGGAATTTTCTGACTGATTTTGACATAGCGCCTGGAAATGGCCGAGCATTCCTGGATTACATTCCTTCGAAGGTCGCCTCTTCCACACAGCACGATACGAGGAAGGCTACGACCTCACAGGCAAGCGAGTGGCAGTGATTGGATCAGGGAGCTCTGGTGTACAAACTGTGGCGTCTATCTACCCCGTCGTATCCAAGCTTTATACTTGGGTTCGCAGCCAACCTGGATCACAGCTGGGTTCGCACAGAAATATGCCGGGAAGAACGGAGACAACTTTGCATGTAAGTATGTCTTGGGTGAGTCGTGCATCAAGCACAGTTTGCTAATCCTTTATATACAGATTCTGATACAGACAAGGCCGAATGGCGCTCAAACCCCGAGAAATATCGCGACTACCGCAGGCTTATCGAGGGCGAACTCAACCAACGGTACAAGTCAGTTCTGAGAAACAGTCAAGAGTCACAAGCTGCCAACGAGGTAGGCAGTTCTCGGTGGCATTTTCCAAACACCAATAAAACTACTAACCTTCACAGTTTTCATACAACGAGATGCGACGAAAGCTTGGTGGAGACCCACGCCTAGTGGACAAAATCATTCCGAAAGACTTCAATGTGGGTTGCCGCAGACCTACACCAGGAAACGGATACCTTGAAGCCCTAGTTGGGGAGAAGACTACTGTCTTCACCGAGACAGTAGCTAGCATCACACAGAGAGGCTTCACCGACAAAGACGGCAAAGAGTACGAATGCGACGTGATTATCTGTGCCACCGGGTTTGACACATCTTATCGACCTCAATTCCGATGTACGGACTGGACGGTGTCTGTCTACAAGACCGCTGGGCAGACATCCCCGAGTCATACCTAGGAGTTGCGGCTCCCAAAATGCCAAACTATTTCATGTTCACTGGACCATTTGTTCCGGTCGCGCAGGGCTCCATTCTGCCAATATTGACGAAGATGAGCAATTACAGTCTGCAGGTTATCCAGAAGATGTACAAACAGCACATTCGGCGGGTGGTTCCGAAAGACTCCTCCATTGCGCAATTCATGGAGCATTGCCAAACCTATCTTCCACGGACGTGTTGGGCCGATCCTTGTACAAGCTGGTTCAAGCAGGGCAGAAAGGATGGACCCGTGGTAATGTGGCCGGGTTCGCGTCTGGCATTCTTCGACACCGTCGCTACGCCTCAATGGGAGGACTATGATATTGAGTATCATTCGGGCAATCGGTTTGGATACCTGGGCAGTGGATTTGCGATGTGCGAGTTCTCTACCGCTGGCCAGTTGACACATTACTTGGATGGAGATTTTACTACTGCGCTGCCATATGAGGAGGTGAAGACGATGATAGAACTGGAAGGATGGACCAAGGAGACACCAATCCCGGCGTGACCTATCTACAACCCACTTGCATTGAATTGAATGTGGGTGGAGATGGCCTGGTGAAAGTGAGACTATTAATTGATCATCGTCGTGTCACCTATGTGTGGCTTCACTAAAGAGAGAGACGAACTCCTCCCCACTGGCTATATATGACAGGCCATGCATAGCCTGTATATTACCAGAACATAGTTCTGAGACGGCATAAAAGCCGCGAGCGGATAATTTGACGACCCTATGCTTAGAGTGCTACATGATCGACTAGACACCTACCCAATGCCGAGGTCGAGCTATTCTTCCCCCCACCCCCCCCTCTTACCCCGCATTCTGCTATAGTGAAGTCAATTACTCCTGTGTAACTCTGTGTCGCATGTTCAAGATCCCGTAATTAACTTTTTGCAACCGTGCATCTGGTTTTGATGTGGGAGAGGCCTCTTCTCATAACTAGAGACAACCAGCGGCATCCGAGCGCACATGCTGTGGTGTTCTCCCAGCAGATGCATCGCATCGTCAGGACTATAACCCGACTATTTGCATTTGCAGCGAGTATTGTATATCTGTAGGCGACATGATGGTCAAGCTGGATATACATCAATCCGCGCTGCCTAAGACGGACAGTCACAGTCCGAATGCTTCGGAACTTCGGTTCGACTGTAGTATATCAGCCATCCCGAGGCTTCCCCGCAGGGATGCGGTTAGAGCAAATGTACAGACAGGAACATCGTATCCTTCTGTTCAAGAATAGCCGGCTTATAGAGCCCAACAGCTATTTGATACGCCGCGTGTTACGCAACTTGACGTTCGAGTTGTCGAGAGGACATAACATGGTTCTTCACTTGGTAGAGCCGCTGTGCGATGTAGAGCCAAGGATCACTGACGTATATTTTGTAATCGGATGATGCTTTCGGTTGCAGTCAAGGTTGACACCGCGTAGGATGATTCTGGAAAAACACGGCTTGTTTTATGAAGGTCTCTCAAGCCCATATTGAATGCCATATCAGTACATCTCCACGTTGGCGTGCGGGTACTCAATACGCTCGGAGCAAAGACGGTATGGAGCGAAAAGGCATAGGTCTCGAGACTAGTACTCTATGGTTACGCTTGTCGAAAGGATGGGCCACATAGTTATGACTGACCGGAGCGAAGCGAATTGGTTTCCAGTAGTCAGTGGCTGAACTATGGTAGCATCAGCCGGGTGTCACTTGGTCAACTCGCTGTTGAGAATTGGCAAGATCGCCTGATTATGGCTGGGATAAGTGTGGCCCAGATAGAGCGGCGTCCTATAGAAAATCCCCCTTGTCTGAGTCAATATGCGTCGTCCCCGAAGACTAGGTTTCGCTGGGAGGGAGCGCTCCTTTCCACGTCTTGACCAACTGATCAGTCTGTTGAACCAGACTCAGGGTTACTCTTTGTGTCATAGGTTCGACTGGATTTCCAAATTGACTAGCCAGTCGCTTGAAAACAGGAACTGGCCCAGCCCATAGAACGGATAGCTGCGTGGGCTACTTTTCTAACGAAAGTCGTCAGATCCATAGTCCGGTTTACAACGACGCAAGAGGGCCAGGGGAGTGTTGATCCTGGACCGGACACGGATGATCAGCGTGTGGAACAGTATGCTCACATGCAGAGCCATCGCTACATTAGTTTTAAATGGCGCGATAACCTGATCCGAATGTTTTATTGGGTGTTCACCAACCCGAGGTCCAGCCGGAAACTCAGTTTATGCTCCGGGGTGGATACATGTATATATGAACAGGTTCTCTCATGGACTAGGAGACTTAGCACTCCCTTGTGTACCCTCCATTGTCCCTGCTAGCGGAATGATATCATCAGGGCGAATCCGTGGAACAGCCACATCGTCCCACGTAGCATGGACAAGGTCTTCCCCCTGCAATATCCGGTTGACATTCAACATCGTACTGTACATGATACCCGCGCTAGAAGGACCCTCAATCTTCCCCTCTAGGCCCGTATTATGGATGTCGGAACCCTTCCCCGCCGGACCAGCCGGCCGGTATCCCCAGTAAGAGATGGGTACGGTGCAAAGCATTTGATATACTCGCTCCCACACATCCGTCCCAAAGAGACGTCATATTGAGCGCCGATGTCAATGTGATCTGCGATCTCAGTCGGGTTCGCAGATAAGGCAGAGAGGAGCCGCTGGGCTCCGCGATAGCTAACCATGTACATCAGCGAGCAGACCGCGTCTCGTGCGGTGCAAACCACCCTGGCATGGTCGGGTCTCTCTAGTGGAGGAGGGTCGCGCCAATAAGGCAGAAAGTGCTTTGGTGGAGGGACGGTGGGATCTTTTGGTGTTAGAAAGTATGGTTGGTCGGTCTTGCATTCTACACCGCAATGGCCAAGCCATACGATGTCCCAGTCATCGCCGTAGGGTGAGTGAGTTGATGCACCATCCGGGATTTCTTGTAGAGCTTGCAAGCCCGTAGCAAGACTCTGGAGTTGGCTTCTTATCCCGACGTCCCAGTCCGAGTCGTCTTCCATGATGATGGCGCTCCCCAAACGCTTTTTGACGATTCTGGGATAGGATGAGTTGTGTTTGAGGGATCAGTTGTAGATGAAACACGTACTGCTGCATAGCATTCACATGAGCTCTTCGGGCACCATATTCTCTAAGTTGATAATCTTTATTCCAGTTCTAAAATGATGTCAGTGTTGACGTATACGAGGGGTCTGATGAGTGATACGGACATATGGCAGCGACTTCGGGTCAATATCATCTGGCGTGACGCCATCGACGAATTCGATCTCAAATCCAACCGCAGATGAGCCCAGGATGATAGAATCTCTCTTATCGGGCCGATTTCGCAGATTAATGGCGAATATTCGTTGGACCTATGACGTGTCAGAATTTTTGTGATCTCGTTTCATATTCAACATCAGGAACCCGTACCCCTAAGGTTGCATTTCGAATCGGCTCATCATGGCTCCAAGACAACACACTGGCCCTCGGCAGCGCGCTCTCCATATGGGTTAATGGCCACAAGATGAGCACAAAGGTCGATGCCCCGACTATGTATAGTATCCAGCGTGTGGATCTCTTTTGAGGGGTTGTGAGCACCATGGTTTGTTGGTGGTGAGTGGAATCGGAATCCCAATCTGATGGATTTGCAATGCTGTTTCCACGCCCATGCTCTCACTTCGGGGGACCGGTGTTGCTGGAAGAGCACAGGATCACTTGCACTGCATCCTATCCTCGAGTGAATGTAGGCACGTCCGAGTCCGACTGAAAGAGATATATGATTCTCGTCGGCTGGGTGGCTGCCAGCCCTAACCTGGAATTACCTAATCCATCACATCAGCGATATCCACAAGAATGCTACATTCCAACATCCTCCCGTGGGATCCACCCCACGATTCCTGCTTGTGAGAGACACTCTCTGATAATATGGATCCCTACCAACCATGACCTGGCACTACCGGACTTGCCCTGGCAGCCTTCAAGTGGGAAGAGGGTTAGCTCCATCATGAGCGAGTGGATCCGGCTGTCCTCAGCGCAAGACAAGGTTAATCCACGATAAAGACGGAACTGCTAGACGGCTTGGCAGGCCCTTTCAAAGACGCTAATGCAGGCTTTTGGCTGCGACCGGAACATGTTCAGACACAGAGAGGAGAGCGAGGTGGCCATCACCGTGTCGACAATGCTGCGACGCGCGATGATATTTGCTGAATAGCTACCAATATGAATCCTCCAATCGCTCGGAATCTCTTTGCAGGGTAGTGCCAACTTCATAGTGGGGCGCATATAGTGTCCTTATTTTATTTATAGGCATTTGATGCATCGGTACGTTTGCGGCCGCGCTTCCACAGAGTTTCAGCCCGATAGATAGATGGGACAATGACGACCACAGCAACCAAGAACTAATCCATCTGTTTCCTCTGTGCGAAATGATGCATGTCAACAGGATTGCATGCGGCACAGTAGAGTAAATATGATCCACGTGAAGAACGATAAACTGATCCTGTACCGGTTGAGATTCGCCTGGTTGGACGGGCTTTCCGCATGCTGACGTGTGGCGGGTCCAACAACGGACCACCCATGGAGCTCAAGTCAAAGTTTATACTGCCTTGGTGGGTAGACAGATGAGGTATGAATAGGCAACTGAGTTCCCACGGAAGGGGGGAACACAATAGAAAGAGGATATGACACGGGCATCGAGGACTCGTTAAATGGTGTTGAAACTGATGAGTATAGTCCGGAGGGTATGACGTGCAGCGTAAAAGTGGAAACGACCACGTCGAGACAGCCTATCATGACACCCAGGGATGGTTATCAAACCCATGTCGATCGGCCCCGGTGCACCAATATTCGTGTCTGGGGGGAAAGACATTTATGAAGTCAATATTTGTAGTGTATAAGTCAGAATGCAGAGATGGCCACTCTTTATGCGACAGCCAGTGTACCCAGAGGTGTCAAAGAGGTAAAGAGAACGGAGTTAACGGGGATACCGGACGAGTTTCTGGGAATGGCTTCCCTAGAAAGCATAAGACCTCCAGGTTACGTTAGTCCCGGACATAGTGCTTAATAGCGATGGAATCTCGTCGTAGGTGATAGAGGGATTAGAAATCCCTCCTGCAAGGTATCTTGCGACTTGGCTTCGAACTACGGACGCTCTTGTTAATCAAAGACACATAAAAGCCAGGTCCTACGCTTACCTGTCCCTCTGTACGAGAATAAGCCTCACAATGATGCAATCCAGTATGTCTCCATTACCTACGGCAGAACTCGGCACAAACGGCCCTCAGGTACCTCGCCTAGGTCTAGGCCTGATGGGCCTAAGTATGGCATACGGGAAGCCGAAGTCCGATGAGCAACGTCTGTCGTTTTTGGATGCGGCCTATCAGCTGGGTGAATTATTCTGGATACTGGTATGTTACCTTGTAGCCTGGGCTGTGGCTCGGACCAAGCTGATTATCAATATAGCCGACATATACGGTGACAATGAGGACCTGTTGGGCACGTGGTTCAAATCCAACCCTGGAAAACGCAATGACATCTTCCTCGCGACCAAGTTTGCTGGGAGATTCTCCGAATAGACCAAGGAGATGTTCGTTGATTCCTCACCGGATTACGTGCCCAAGGCATGTGAGAAGTCACTGGCTCGTCTGGGGGTTTCGACCATTGATCTTCTACTGCCACCGCCTCGACCAGAAGACCCCGATTGAGAAGACCGTCGAGGCAATGGTGCAGCTCAAGAACCAGGGCAAGATCAGATATATCGGCCTGAGCGAGTGCAGTGCCGAGTCCTGCGCCGTGCCCATAGAGTCCACCCCATCACTGCCGTACAGATGGAATACTCGCCGTTTGCCCTAGAGATCGAGAGCCCCCAGTACAAACTGCTAGAAACTGCCCGGGAGCTTGGCGTTGCAGTGGTTGCATATTCCCCCTGGGCCGTGGCTTTTGAGTGGCACTATCACCTCCGGGATGATTCGAAGATGGTGACTTCAGCAGTTCGCCCCGAGGTTTAACGAAGAGAACTCCCCAAGAACCTCGTTCTCGTGGACAAGATCAAGCGCATCGCGGAGGAAAAGAATGTAACCCCATCCCAGCTGACGCTGGCCTGGCTGCTGGCGCAGGGAATGGATATTTTTCCTATCCCAGGCACTACCAAGGTTGATCGGCTGAAAGAGAACCTAGGTTGCCTCGATGTCCAGCTATCGCCGGCGGAGCAGGCAACTGTGCGGGGTGCTTGTGATGCAGTAGAGGTTAGCGGTGATCGATATCCTGGGGCTTTGATGGCAATGGTATTCGCCGATACCCCTCCTCTGTGAGGCTCAGCAGGGCCAGCGCCTTGGTTTAAGGAGGTAACGCGAGGGAGGCGCATGAGGTGTTCCGGACACCAGTCCAATGGTTTTCATCGCCCATGCAGTGCGACATCACAAAGACCAGAATACACATGACAGACTGGCACCGGGGGGTTGGATGTAGTTAGCCTCGAGCCAATCGCAAGGCCCACATTAACGCACAATGGAACATGGTACATGATCTTGAATGGTAGCCCACTTCCTATTTTGTTGCCTGGCATGACGACATGTCATATCATATGTCCCATCTTCCATGCAAACGAATCGTGTGATTGTTTGGAATCCTTGCTATCGCAACTTCCACTTGACTGGTGAAGTATAGAATTTACTAGACTCTCGTATACTGCTCGTGACCAGTCCTGGTAAATTGGTCAATGTTGATGTTGCAATTGCATGTTTTACGCCAGCAAGATCACATTGCAACGCCACGATATCGTCTCTGTATCCATCGCGGTATTTCAGTCTCAGGGGTGCAAATTCTGCCTTCCTTCCACGTCTCTTTATTGGTCTAGTCATGTCCATTCAAGGGCAATCGCGGGAGGCTGGGAAGTATCTGCAGAGAGGCAGGTTTTAGAGCATATGCGTGGTGGTTATCTCCGGTGCATACTATAATTTCCGAGGGAGAAACCTCCGACGGTAGATGTGGAGCCTGCATGATACTTGATCGGCCGTGCGGAGTACTAAAGTATGCACAGGGCGCGTGGATCATTTGCAGAGTCAATACTGCAGAGGTCGCGCCAGAGCCGCGGTCTTGTCATGTACTGTGGATCATCTCCACCTGAATGTGATCATAATGTGGTATCAACTTTGTTGCAGCATGGCATGTGCTGTCGTCGTTTGAGCCTACGGGTCATACCAAAGGCCGAATCTCATCAAGATGCTCGCATATAAGATAGCACTGAACATGGTTGATCCCATTTGCAGCGCACTGACGAGATGACAACACTGTTTGACATATATGCATGCGCCTGAAATGCGACTCATACATGCGATCCTCGTGGCGTTGCTGTATGCAGCCGCTACCCATGCCATAACTCGGGAGGTCTTCGATTATATCATCATTGGAGGAGGAACCTCTGGCCTTACAGTAGCCAATCGACTCAGCGAGGACCCTGGTGTGACAGGCTGTGATTGAGGCCGGAGGCGACGAACGAAACAATCCCAATGTGACAAATCCCGACGAGTATGGGCGTGCCTTTCACACGCCCGTTGACTGGGCATACAAAACCCTTGCGCAAGTTTATGCCAACGGCCAGGAACTTGAGTATCCGTCTGGAAAGGCGCTAGGGGGTCAAGTACCATTAATGGTGTGAACGTTTTCAAAAGACTCCTCACTATATTCATGCTCACTTGTTGTTGGAATGACATATCTCCGTGCCAACAAGGAAGATATTGATGCCTGGGAGACTCTAGGGAATACTGGATGGAATTGGAATAATCTGTATCCATATTACCTCAAAGCGAGAAGTTCGAGATACCTACAGAGGCCCAAATGGCTGCAGGGTCCTCGTTTATAGGGGATTTCCATGGCTTCGTGGGTCCACTGAAGGTTGGATATCCGTATAGCCTTGTCAACGGAACTTTTCCTCAGATCGTTCGACAAACGTGGAACCATTGGCTTCAAATCGAACCCTGATATGGCAGGTGGTGAAATGCATGGCTTTTTCACGAGCCCGCGGACCATCGACAGAGAGGCGAGCGTGCGTGAGGATGCCGCGAGAGCGTACTACCTTCCCGTTCAACAGAGACACAATCTGGTAATTTTCCGTGGCCTGGCCGAAAGGATTATATGGGAAGATGATATGAGCACAACGGGTAGGGCGATAGGAAGAGGAGTCCGGTATATCACGACAGATGGTACCTCAAAGGCTATCTTGGCAGCGAGGGAAATTATTGTTTGTGCTGGAACAATCCGATCTCCAGCTCTCCTGAGCTTTCAGGAGTGGGAAATCCAAAGTATGTAATACGTCGTCAGTCAACTGGAGCAGTGATGACTAATGTGAAGCAGAATACTGAGCAAGTATAACATCACAACGATAGTGCCGTTGCCTTCAGTAGGAGAAAATGCACAGGACCAGCCGGCAATATTTGTCCTGTACAATCTCACAAATATCACCGCGAAAGGATCAGAGCCGTACGTCTCTTACGCGACGATCCGGGATTTATTTGGTCCAGAAACAGAGGATATCGCCCGGAACACAGTTGACAGTCTCCACGACTGGGCGCGAAGTGCGGCAGAAGCAAATGGGAACTGCGTAGACGCAGCTGTCATTGAAAGAATGTTTAGTGTCCAACATGATCTAATATTCAATCACAGGATACCTTGTGTTGAGGTTCTCAATACGGGGTCCATGAGCAGACAGGGTAACCTGTTCTTGATCAGCTTCCCGTTCTCGCGCGGTAGCGTTCATATACGGTCCGCTAACCCGCATGATCATCCACTGCTGAACCCAAACTACTTCATGATTGACTGGGATCTCACACTGTTGGGACAGCTTCGGACAATGATGACCCAGTTCTGGAAAACGCACCCCATCAAGGACTTCGTTGTTCAGCGTATAGAGCCCAATGCTACAACTCTCCCCGAAGAAGCCTCATCGGCCGAGTGGAGGTCCTGGATGAAGGAAGCCTGTAGGTATTGATGAAACATTGTTATCTTCATACCGCTGACACTCGGCATACTGTCGTCTTAGTACGACCGAATCTACATCTCATAGGAACGGCATCCATGATGCCCCGTGAGCTAGGCGGCGTGGTGGACCAGAATCTAGTGGTTTATGAAACGGAGAATATCCGCGTCGTAGATGCATCGATCCTACCAATGCAGGTGGCCGGTCATCCCTCAAGCACTTTGTATGCTGTGGCAGAGAGGGCGGCAGATATTATCAAGGAAGGATTGAAGTAGTCGGCAGCGTGTTGGGCCCCAGTGGTATGATTAAACACGGGAGGATGCGGATGGACGAGATAGATACCAAGACCCTGGTCATTCACACATAAGTTACCTTGACACTATGCCCCATTTACCTCCTTGGGCGAGAGCTAGTTCTTGCGTCTTTGGTTTCTCTTAGCTTGCCGGAGAATTTCCACCCGTTCTGACGAAGCATTCTCGGCATCAACAAGGGCAGAAGCAAACTCGTCATATGTGCCTTGATAGGGAAGCAAGCGAGAATTCTGTTGCACCAAAGGGACTACGGGGTCCCAAAACTTGAATGACCGCACATAGTCATCAATGAATGGATAATAGTCCACTTCTAGGTCTCCCAGGTAGCTCAGGAAGTCCGTCATCGACTGTTCTTCCCGCTGTCGGGCTTGTTCATATACGGCCCTCACCAATTCCGGGTCCTTCTTCCCACCACGGGCACACGGAAGTCTGTTTAGCAGCCATTCATGCAGTGCGCACCATGACCCGTCCTGTTGTTCTTGTTTCCATCCTCTAAGAAGGCGGGGGCAAAAGTGTCGCTTAATTTCCGTGATTTTGTCCTGCTCGGTAGGGTAAATAGACGGATACTTTGAGAAGTGATTTGCCAAGTTTCGTTTAAACTCTCTGAAGGCGGTGCGCGTGGTGGTTGTGAACAGAGGGAGTTCGTAGGAGGAAAGGGTAAAACGGGGCGGTCTTCGTCAGATCCCAATTCCCACGCCTCCTCATCATCGGTTTCGGTATACGAGCTGGTCTCTGTCCCGTCCTCCGGTATCCAACTATAGTCATCATCCGGGGTTTCCTCGAATGGGCCATGCTCGTTGTAGTCGGCCGGATCGTTGGTCTCCGGTGTGAAGGAGCGAGGTCTTTTTTGTCCATGCGTCAATTGCACGTCTTCACGCACCAGGTGATTACGTCGAGGGATCAGATGTTCGTTGTGGCTCGGCGGCGAAACTCGTTGGTGTACCGCAAGATGTTGCCTGGAGGCGCCGCTGATCGTCCACAAGTATCTTCTGTTCTTCCGCCAGCTTATGACGGACTTCTAGTAGTACGCGCATTTTCTTCACCCGCTGCAGTTCCTCCTGCGCACGTATGATCTCCGCATCTATATCGTCGATATCCTCCAGTGGGACCGCACTGTTGACGGGGGACGCCATGTCGCGCGTAGGTTGGACTTGACGCTGGACTTGACGCGTCGCGGGGAGATTTGAGGCAGCCGATTGCTGTTGTGGGAGTGGATTGTGATCGAACTGCGGATTAGTGATAGGACAGGTAAGGGATAGGGAGGGGGAGGAACGAGGAACGAAAAACTGTGGCGTTCAGCGGAGTTGATGTGACAGGTATTCTCTACCGTCCCTCCAACCTCTCTCCATCATACTTATGAAAATGTCAGAGGAAACAACTCACCCTGGTTTATGAGACTTAGCTGAGTTTATGTCAGAATCGCTCTCTTTGAGTTGCTAATGTTCCAATTTGACAGATCGCAGTCCCCACTCATGACCAGTCACTTATGACAATATATATCTGTGCCACGCTGACCATCCTGATTGACAGAGATGACGATCGAGATAGACTACGGACATACGAATGACAGATTATATGTCCCAGATTCCGGATGATCCCAGTTGAACATTTGTTGGTTATAAGCTACCAAGAACCAAGTCATACCATATTATCAACGCTACTTCTCCATAACCTTGGCATCAAAACAATACTGGACCCCCTCAAAACCCCCAGTTATCCTCCCACTTGGGGAAGCGGAGACTCTGTCGTCGACATATCTCGACCCTCCGATAATACTCCACACGCTTGCTGACCTTCTCCACTAACGCGTCAACATCCGGGGTAAGAGTGTCCTGGACATCCACATCCTCCCTCTCCTCGACCGCCGACCGAATCGCCTCACAATACCAGCATAGGCAGACCTGGTATTGCTCTCCAAATCGCAATCGATACCACTGCTCACACGTACTGAAGCCATTGTCCAACGTGCCCCGACTGATGTTGTCCTCGTGGTTGATAAACCGACCCACGCGATCTACCACGAACTCGCGGTAGTTGTTTGCACTGCACTGATGGGTGTGCCAGACGAGGTCAACATCCAGTGTGGGAACGAGGAAAGTATTCGGGTACAAGCGAAAGAGCTTTTAGGAATTTCTCGTAGCGGTCGATAGCCCGCCGAAGGGTACCGTCCGCAGCTGGACTGCGAATCCAGCGATGGGCGTGCATCTTGTCGACAAAGACACACTGACGCTCGACATTGGCGACGAGAGGGCTGTTCTTCGTACGGTCACTGAGGGCTTCCTTGATATGCTGAATCAAGGCTCCATCACACCCCGACACGTCATTTCCGGTTCTTTTCAGGATGGCTATCGCGCTGGCTTTCATTTCCGAATACAACTGCAGTACATCATATGTGACGGTATTAGCGCCAAGGTGAGTTAAGGTGTGAAGCAAATCATGATGAAGCAGTGGCCTGCTGCTCAGCCATGCTTCATGTTCCATGGGAACCTTGTATGTCCAGACCTTCGAGTTGATTGCTTCGTGCTGGGCGGGGTGAGTATTTCCTCATCACAGCAGATGTTGGTCACTTACAATCTCAGCCCAGGGGAAAACGATATTCTGGATACGCTCTAATTTCCTCTTCTGACAATAGTCCTTGAAGTCGTCGGGATTCAAAAGGAAGGCATGCCATACAACCAACACATCTGCGTGGCGTATTGTCAGCTTTCTGTCAACGGCGGAGCACGCACAAGAAGCATCGCTTACCCAAAGGTGGTACAAAAACTGGCATCCGCCCATCTGGATTGCTATTCCTCATGCCCAGATCTTTATCAACCGCGAAAATCCAATGATGGAACCGAGCTGTCGCGAGCTCGAGGTAATACGTCCACTTCGGCTTTCTGCGCTCTTCAAATCCTGGATCCTTGAGGCTCCTTGGTACTGCAACGTATTTGCCCGCTTTGTATTGCCTGGAATAAACAACCTCTCTTTTCGGCGATATTCCAAAGGTGCTATCCAGTTCCTTTGACTGGATTACTTTGTTGCGCAGGGCATGAAACACCTCGAGCATTTCCAGATGCACTGCGCATTCACTTATCGTCGGGACAGCCCTCGGCCCTGGGTCCGACGAGGGGAGCGAGTCGAATAAGCCCGGACCGGGAATCTTCGGGTCATGTTTCTCGAAGCTCAGGTTCGTGTATGTGTATGTAGAGGTGGAGGAGAAGATGTTGTCCGCTTCAGAGCGACCGATAGCATGCAGGTCATTCAGGTGCTGTGGATTTGCGAGCGCCATGTTTTCGGTATCCACTTTGAGAGACAACGAGCGATTCCTACTAACGAGAGCATTCACGATAGAATGGGTGATGTGGCCGTGGGATATCCGATCTTTCTATACTAACCAACCCGCCACATGCTCGCCCCCGTCTGACACCAAGGCTGCCTTGAGCGGAGCAAAAGAAGCTAATTTAGCGTTTGTTCCCCCGGGCATCGGGCAACCTATGAGGCTAACCGGAAGTAATGACCGTGTCCCTATCTTGTCACGATGAGCCTCGTATGCGCTCCCGCCGAGGCTATCCACATCAGCACCGGGGCGCCGGATGACCACGTTTAGTCCAAGTCCGACCTCGTATTCATTTATAGCCCACCGCAATTAGCCTACAAGGCGGACTTTCTTCAAACTTTCGAGTTTGCCTAGGGTTTGGAGGGATCGGAGCGATTTACTTGAAAATCTATATATACAACGACCATGCGGGATTTGGGGATGTTTTCCTCCAACAGTGAAATGATACGCAACCTGCTACAATGTCGATGAACTCGCTGCAGGAGCGGTGGAAGTCGCGCTCTCTCCCGACTAATATCACGGATGCTCCGGATATTCCGTGGACGTCTATCGGGCCCGGGAAGGATCATCTCGTCGAGGAGCTCGAGAAGCTGTATTGGGAGGGCACCAAGGATGAACTGGAGAACATAATCCGCACATTACGATGCTGGAATCAGCAGAAGTATCCTGGATTTGGCACCTCTGATGAGGAAGATGTTCATCTCTACGGATATGATACATTTCTGGATCAGGTCAACCAGCACACTCGAGCGTACGCCATAGGCCATGGTTAGTACCCTTCTTGCCATTCCTCCGTTATTTGGACATTTTGTGTGGTACTCACGTGCATAAAGGGAAGAAAACCACCAAGACATGGGCAGGTATAAGAACGTCGACACCGCAAAAGCCAGAGGCCGTGCAGGCTGCTGTCCTGGACGCCATCGCGGAACAGGCCAGTTCTCGTGTGAAAGTCGAGGTCCGCCAGAAAATAGATGGCAAGTCGATCGCATAAGGAAGACAGGCGAACCATAGACTGATATCCACTCTTAGGAATTAAGGATCCATCGGATGAGTCTCACAAGCGGGCATGGATGCTCTTACAATCTGCAGGTTAGCTATTGATCGGGGCTCTATACTATAAAATGGCCGGACAGACGCTGACTGTGACAGGATTCCTGGACATCGACAAGATAATCGAGCATCGACCACCCCTCGACAAGTCAGAAAAGCGCCCAGGCATACCACAGTGTAAGCTCTAGACATCATGCAGATAGTTTATCTTCCGTCTAACAATCCGCAGTGGCGGTAACCTCCGTCAATCAGGGACCGAAATACGTGGTCGTGAAATGCGCACAGTGCCAGAATGCGATTACAGGCAGTCTGTTCACTCAACAGAAAAAACTACCTATCCCCCAAGCGCGCACCATCTGCGAACCTTGCTACTGGACCCACCATTACGGGGATTCATCGTTCTTCAAAACCTACAAACATTCGGTCGTCAACGACGCGCTGGACATGGGCGCTGACCAATGCAAGTCCCATGGCGACCTTTCCGCTTCAACGCGGCAAACTTTCAAGATCCGAGGGGTACATCACTCGATGCCCGAGAACAAGCCGTGTGAAGTTTTCCAGCTTCGTGACCTCGAGGCGAAGGCTAAATATGAGGGGCTTCTGGCGACAGTTGGCAAGGTTCCACTGGGGAATAGGTCCACTGCCTCCAGAATGGTGAGCCGGATGAGGAGCGACTCCAAGGTTGAGAAGGCCGTTGAAGCGAAAATTGGCCGAAAGGATACGGTAAAGCGCCCTGCTCAGCCAGGTATTTCGACTGGCCCTGCCGCGGAAGCTATGGTCGATACAAACATTCCGCTATTCTTCCGGGAATGTGCGGAGGATTACCCCTTTGCTGGTACCCACATGGCGCTTCGCATTGGGCCGTTGGTGATTGAGAATGGGGTTTCAAAGTAAGTTATTCACTATGCCATCAATGCAGGACGACATGCTTGACCAGAAACTGACTCGTATTAGTACCCGTGCTGGGGCACTTGTTTCTCTAAGAGATCTACCAGTCTATGTAGAGCGGTTCCCAATCCGCACTTCTCACCAGCGTGCTCTTTCTATCGGGACCGACATTGAGCGAAGGGTATGGGAGCACCAAAGAGTGGCAAAGACCCCAAGGAACTACAAAGTCGTGATGAAGCAGGTGGTCGGCGTCCCATTTTCCGGCGCATTGTCTCCATTCCTCGAAGGGGACCAGGAACAACAAGTTCTGAAGACGGTGGTGGAAGCCAGTGAACAAGACTTCGACAACCCCTACCTAACACCAGCGGAGCAGCAAAGAAAGCTGGAAGCCTGTCTCACTACCGCGCACCAGAGCCTGAAGGAGCTGCTTCGAAGCAGGGTGAAGGTTTATTTACTTCGTGTGGTGCAGAGATTGCTTGACCCCGAAAACATCATCACATGGAACCCGTGGCGCAACAACTGCCAGACCTTCTGCAATTCTCTTCTGGATACATCGCTATATGCCCCACTGCTCAATGGACCTCCGCAGACCATTCAGGGAGGCTCACCATTGTATCTCATGAGCTTCGTCTCTCCCCCTACCGCGGGATATCCTCAGGATCGAGTGGTCAGCAAATACGATGTCCCGATGGGGTTCATCGAACAATACCTTCAACGCATGTACTTTGGCCGGCAGAATGACGCAGATATTATTGATTCTCTTCAGGAGTACTGGTATGATTGGGGTGCGTTTACAAGCCCGCTATACAAGTACCAGGATTCCTTCCATGGGACTGCAGTGAAGCATACGGGCGATGTCCTATCAAATGCGGAGATTGCAACCTGGCAAAGACATATGGGCGCGTGTCCTTTTGACTCCTGGTCTATCGTTAACGCAGCACTTCCAACGCGAACAACAATACCATACCCCGGATTTGAGACACTCGCGACAAGGAAACAATGCAAAAGTGGAGTCGCATGCGCTTCTCGATACTGCAGACGTCCTCCATCCTGAACACCGTTGCAGCGGGCATGGCAGCATCCCTAAACTCATCAAAGCCACATCTGGCTGCAGACAAAAGACAGAGGCTTACTCGCCTGGAACCCTCCTGTCCCGTGTCGCGATGGGTGGATTTCACCGTGCCCAGCCCTTCAGTCACAATCACGAAACCGGTGTGGACATCGACTACTTCCTCGCACCATGGGCAGTGCGGGACAAGGAGGTACAGCAGGTCGACTACGAGTTTATCCGCGACCAGCGCATGGCCATGGACGGTGTACAAAGGCCCGTCACTGGAGAGTACTATTCCTCTACCAAGAAGGCGGCAAGGCTTGATTTCTATGGGTTCCAGGGCCCCGAAAGAAGCGCCGGTCTCGAGACGAAAGGTCTCAATCCTTATTACCCTACTACACAGTACAGTTGCCACGAGCACGAATGGAGATCAAGCGATTGCAGATTCGCAGCTCACTCGGACGGATGCAGCGGTTGGTGATGGGAGTTTGACGAAAGGGGCGGAGCACAATTGTGGGTCTGGATGCGGTGCAAAGACTGAGGCTGCTGCTCTGGCGGTGACTTCGTATAGAAGTCGGTCCAGTGGGTGGGGAGGTGGTGGTGGTGGAGGAGGGGGAAGTAGTGGCTGTGGTGGTTATGGTGGTGGTTATAGCTGCGGCGATGGAGGAGGAGGAGGAGGTGGTGGTGGTGGAAGTGGAGGAGGAGAGCGGCGGCGGCGGCGGCGGTGGTAGTGGTGGAGGGTGAATTAGATATGCCTGTTATGGACTTTGTGATTCCCCTCCGGATATCATTGCTTTGTGATTTTATATATAGTCTTGATGAAATGCTAGCGAACTTCCATCCACAACAACTCTAGTTCAGGGACTTGTACAGACGTGGTATAGACTCGGCTTTTGTCGTTTTGAGCTACTATTCAATCTAATCAGTCCATATAGTCTATCTATCACATAAAAATGGGGTGTGCACCAGAAAAATAGGAGGTACAGATGGCGGTTCCTGGGAGTAGACAAAAAGTAAGTCCAGTCGCTTGACAAACATTTCCACGCTGTTGTTTCAGTACATCAGATTCCGCTCTAATGGACGAGACAATCTCTTTGAATTACTATGGAACAACGAAAGACCACCCCTAGAACCATTTGTCATGAACAGTATCCCACTTCGAGTGACGTGCATCATAGCAAATTGAGCTGCAACTGTTGTCAGGAACAAAGCTCTCTAGGCTGACTCAATGATAGACGTCCTGAACACCTCCTCGCTATGCTCCTCATCTGACATCTCGTACGGGTCTTCCCAGGTGAGACGAGATTCATCACCCTCGGCCCACCATCCCCTTGCTCCGTTATGATACAACTTCCACCTTTTCACCAGGCTTTCGACCCTCGTTTCCTGGTGTTCATAAAACTCATTCCAGTTAGGTGGCTCGGGCAGTACCCTGGAGAGTCAAGAAATCCAATCTCAACCAAGCGAGAATGATCCCACATCACATATCCCCATGCTCTAACATCTCGGTTGGCCTGAGACCCTACGAACTCTGTCCAGCCAAGGTCCAGATTAGCATGATGGAAGGCTTCTTCCGGCCCAGGATCAGGGTCCGAAGGGCCTGAGCCTCGTAACAGCTCCAAATCCTCTGCGTTATAGTCTTTCAGCGGGAGGGCCTCCTCGGCATCACCTCCATAGACTCTTCTAAGAGCAGTCGGGAGAAACGTGGTAAGGCTGCGAATCATTGGTGTTAGGAGCCGGCGGCGCTCTTCAAATGTATCCGCCTTCACTATCTTCTCCATAAAGAAGAGGCCGTCCTCCATCTATAAGGATTTAGTTTGAAGACTATGATCAGCTAGAGCTCGCTTGGCTGGTAGCTTACCACAGCTTCTATGGTTGTGGGATGCCCGGGGAACAATTCCCATGCTTCGGTTATGCCGGAACCCTTGCCTCTGGCCGCCCACTCTACATCATGTGCGGCAACGTCATTGTATGCTTGGATTAATCTGTAAGCATCCGGCCTGGCGCGGTAGAGACAATCCGGACTTACCTATTGCTACTCTGTGAAACAGGTACTCACTCACACAGATAAGCTGTTCGAACTCCCATACTGGGCAGTATTGATAGGGGATGTCCCATTGCTCATCGAACGTGAAATCCAGAGATGACTTCTTTGTTTCAGCCCAAGGTGGATCTCTTTGCCTGAAAAGATGCCGGTAGGCCTCGAATCGGTAGAAGTTGCTAGCCACTCGATTCCATTCGGCGCAGGATGGCGGCGTGGTTGACGCGGCTGGGAGTGTAGTAAAGAGATAATCACAGGTAAAGGACCGGACTTTTTGATACAATTCCTGCATATGAAGTGCCTGTTTCAAGGTTAAATTGATGGACACGGGCAGTGCTCCAGAGCGTTTCTGGTCGATGATTGCCACAACTCGTTCACGGGTACACGGGCCAGTCTCGATCGTTGAGGAAAGAAAAACAGAAAAAGCATCTTCCAACAGGCCATGGGGGATCAGATTCCGTAGGACCTGACGGAGGATGGGATGCGCATCGTCTATGAACGCAGAATATATGGAAGGGTGGGAGAGATTCATTGCCCGTAAAGTGTACGGATCAGGGACATGGCGGAGGATGGCCTGTCTCGACTCCAAAGGAAGCGTGCATAACGACACGGGGGTTGGGGGATCAGAGCTAGTCATGTTGAAGAGCCTGAGATAACTGAGCGAACGACTTGATATCTGAGGGAGAAGTGAAGGGGAGGTTGAAACTATACGAAACATGGAGGGCGAGGGCTAAGCGCCGTGTGGGGAGGTGTCAGCGCTTCGTGTGCAGGGCTTTCTGCTGTCGAAGCGATCATGAGTGTTGAGAGCAGAACTTCTCTATCTTATCGAGGACACCACTTGAAATAGCGTCTATGGCCCTCACTGGCTGGCAATCCCACAGGGATGTACTTTTCTATTGGAGCGGGTCGTGAAGGAGGCGTTCCTGGCCAAACTTGCTGTATTCTTTCTTTTTCCACCGCGCGCATGCTATTTAAATATGCAATTCCTTGGGGAATTTCTCCCATTTCTCCAACCACTGAGTATCAAAGATGCTTCATGTAATTCACTTTCTTCTCTTTATTTTCACCACTGCAGCTTGGGGGGTTGAAAATCTGCACGGTAAAGCGGCTCGTCAGATCCGAATAGCCGCTCCACGACCAATACCAAGTCCCCAATCTCCGAATTATTTGCACTTCAATGAGAGAACAGAAAGTAGGTAATTTTCCAGATTATAATTATGGATAGGCTGATAATCCCTAGAATTCTTGGTCAATGGTACCCGCATCCCTGAAGTGGACTTTGATGTAGGAGAATCCTATGCCGGCCTCCTACCAAACACACCGTCTGGAAACTCCAGCCTGTTCTTCTGGCTTTTCCCGTCACAGAATAAACTTGCGAAAGATGAAGTTCGTCATTCCAATCGGATACCAGAATGGCTGCCGACTCACAGTTCATCCAGATAACCATATGGTTGAACGGTGGACCAGGATGCAGCTCCCTCGATGGCCTACTCCAGGGCAGTGGCCCATTTATCTGGCGCCCGGGGACATTCAAACCTATCTTCAATGCGTATTCCTGGACGAATCTCACCAACATGGTCTATGTGGATCAACCAGCAGGGACTGGATTCTCGCCGGGTCCTACGCACGTGAACGACGAGAAAGATGTCGCTGCCCAATTCAATGACTGGTTTAGAAACTTTGTGGATACTTTTGATCTGCATTATCGGAAGGTTTATATTGTTGGTGAGAGTTACGCAGGACAGTACATTCCTTATATCGCGGAGGCGATGCTGGATGCAGACGATCCGAAATACTTCAATGTCCGCGGGATCCAGCTGAATGATCCGTTTATCAACGAGCAGGATGTGATGATAGAGGGTAAGATGTTCTGTTTCTCTATAAAAGGTGACTACTAACAAGTCCAATAGTCCCAGCTGTGGCTCATCTGAATCATTACTTGAACGTGTTTGCCCTCAATCAGACCTTCGTGCGGAATGTTACCCAACGCGCTGAGCGATGTGGCTATAACTCCTTTCTGGATGCTGCCCTCAGATATCCTCCACCGAGAAAGCTTCCAGAATTGCCTAATGTAGATGCACATGGATGCAAAATATGGGACGATATACTCACAGCAGCTTACTACGTGAACCCCTGCTTCAATCTCTACCACTTGACAGCTACAAATCGGCATGATCAATATCCCCATCCCCTGAGGTACTGGTCCAACAGGTCCTGCTGTTTTTGCTCTCTCCTCAGCTGCTCTGTCCTCGCCCACGGCCTCCAACCACATGCTCTGCAGGAAATAGAACGGGCATATGTCCTGCACAAACCAATGGACACGGGAGATGTCATCAGCATACGGGATGGTAGCTGGTCGCAACACTCCCGTGGCTTCAAGTTCCTCGTGCCATGCCTTTGCAAGCTGCCACTGGATATTCCTCTTCGAGCCGAACAGCACTGGCCCTGTCAGGAGCGGAGGGGACTCAGGGAGGGGACTCGGGAAGCCGTGCAAGAGGGACTCTCGTAGAGTGATCAGCCCGCTATCTGATGTGTGGGCACCGGGAAGGAGACCATGCACATCATGGAAGGAATAGAGATACTCCTCCAGTGGAGAGGCCATGTGCGAGAACTCGAAGTCTATAACGCCAGCGATCGTGTATGTTTCTGGGTCCACCAAGATGTTTCCCCGCGCCTGAAACCAACTGCCATTAGAAACTGTAAGTTACTGTATAGGAGGGCGGAAGGGTTACGCACTCAAGTCACCATGAACGAATGTCTTTCTAGTCGCGATAGGCGAATTGGCGAAGACTTCGTCCAGGCCGTCCGTGGCGAACCTTTCCAATCGGGCCCGCATACTGGAATCTTTCCAGCCACCGATGAAGTCACTAGTATCCGATAGCTCCAATTGGCGACGCAGCGTGGCCTTATACAGGTCTTGGTATCTGTCGACGGGATCACCGAGGGGGAGGGCCGCAGGGCCACTCACACCTCTCCGGCATCATTGAAGCGAAGTCCGCCATACTGGTAAACTGTACTGGGAACAGGTAGATCCTGCAAAGCCTTCACTACCTGAGCAGCTGATTGAGGATGATCTTCTGACGCTCAGCTGGGAGTCTAGGGAACTCAATCCCGACATTGACACCGGGTAGGCACTGTGATAGTACCCAGCCTCCGTCGGTATCTTCCCGACATTTGCCAGGAATACACATCGGGGATCAGCGGTTTGAGGAATGAACTGGACGATCTCACTAGTGCAAGCGCGGCAACCTCATGTTCGACACGAACTGCATGATTGAGAGAGGCATCTGGATTGGGGGATCCGCAGAATGACAAATTGGGTTTGAGGGGGAAGTGGAACAGTCCCTGGCTGAGGAAAAGACTGCAGTAGTCTCGAGTCTCCACTATCGTCAAGGACTATCCTGTACGTATAGTTGTTGTATACTCTGCCCTGGGCTTCGATCTCGCGGACCTGCTGATGTTAGGCTCTGCTCCATCAGACTATTCAACTGTGACGAACTTTGAGACCCAATCGGTCCGTCAGAAGTCTCCTTGCATGCGCAATCTGCTCTGGGTCTGCCATGTTGGGAAAGTGGTGTTCGCGAGAGGGTGGTCAGCTCGAGTTGCGATGAGTGTGTTGACAGAAAGAAGTGGATTGAGGCGATGGACGAAAAGCACATAACGTTTGCCTTTTGTACGCTTGTGGCGCTCTGCTTATCCAGGTCACGGCACTATTGGAATAGGCTTTCTTTGTTCATTGGAGTGATCGACACGAGGCAATCGTTTTAGTGGCCGGATCAGGCGGGTATGGCTATCCGAACACACATCCCTCTGATGTTTGCGGTGGGGAGGCAGATCCCTTTCGGTGGCGTCTGTAGGGTTACACTGGTTAAGCTCATTGCCAGGAGGTTGATAACTCAAGATTCGGTGATCCCAGGAAGAGAACGTCTGGATGGTCGCACAGCATGTTTTACCAAGTTCCCCGATCACCCTCATGGGTGCTGTCAATGTGGAGAAGATATCACATCATTGCAGACACAACCAGGAACACCGTGGACAGTATGGTGACACAAAAAACAGGTTATTATTTCGTTGCTGGGTTGTCTCATAGCCGCTTATTCGTAAGAAGCAAAGATTGTGGGTAGTACTCTGTAGACACTTGTGTCAAGGAACGTGCGGTTGAATCTCTAATAATTGCGTATGCTTGTATGGCTCACCACCATCAGCAGGCACCCATGCTGTCTCCATCATTGGGCATACGGCGGGATGTGCCATCTCCCGTCGTGACTATGTATGGTGACTTGTGACGGGCTAGACTCTGGCATACACAAGTCACACATAGCGAACCTCGGGGATTCAAACCAGCCCAAGACATGTGCGTAGCCTTCTCTCTTAGTAAACTTGGGGATCTCATCTATCGAGCCACTTCTGTATGCCCGCATGGGACAGTAGCGAGTCCTTCGTTCCTTCCCCATGGCCAAAGCATCTTTCCTACCTCGAATGGTCCTCGACCGTTTCAAGGACAATGAAGACATCAGTCTGTCGAGTTTCCACGAAGCCGATGAGTCTCTTCTGCATCCTGGTGGAAGATATCAATTGCCAGTTCCACGATCCGCAAAGACAATCATCCGTCTGCAGTGGATCGTGATCGCATTTCTCTCTGTGACAGTCTTCCTCTCATCAATCGGTATCAACACTCGTACCTCGACTCTCGTTGAAAACTTCAAGGATCATGTGTTTTGTAGCTATTTGTATGCTTCTGGTATATATCGTTTGCTGATTTCCAATAGCACCTGCACAGCATTTACTGCAGTATCGAAATGTTGTCTATGTCGCTGGATTTGGGTCCGAGTTAAGCGAGTATCAGGGCCCCCCTCGCCCGAGAATAACGCTGCATGGAGTGACCTATACAACTGTGAGTTGCCTTCAAGAATAGCAAGTTCACGTTCCGTAGTCCCCCTAATATAGACGCTTGTGCAGTCGGAATCAGTCGGATACCCAAAAGTGACGCCGCGCAATTGGTGAACAAGACTGTTCCCATCGCAAACGACCCCGGACAGTATGCCGTCTCGCTGGATGTCTTTCACCAGCTTCATTGTTTAGTATGTTGATCTTTTCCTGTGGCTTACTAGAACGATGCTCTAACATCAGACGACAGAACATGGTCCGCAAGCGAGTCTGGTCCACGGAAGTGTACCTTCCGGAAGATGAGTTGATGGGCATCGAGCACATCGACCACTGTATCGATACGATTCGACAGAGCTTGATGTGCGCGGTGGATGTTACGCCTCTTCCATTCATCTGGGTGGAAGAAGACCAGAGTGTTAAAGAAGTCGCTGCTGTACTGCACACGTGTCGGGATTTTGATGCCGTGAAGGAATGGGCTCAGGAACATCATATTCAGACCTTTGATCGTACACAACACGTCCATGATGATTTACTTGATGAATGAGCTGTGGGTCGCGTCGAAGGCTTTTTCGCGTCAGGAAGAGTTGTTGTTATGGCGATCATTCTTGGCACATCTTGTCTTGATCAACTTTTCTCGATATGCCCCTTGATTTATAGCAATTAGTCCTGTATTGCACGACCATTCTATTGATACGATAGTATGAATATCAAGAAATAAATGGGAACTGGGTAAATGGTGTTGGGCCATATTAATTATGATTGAGAAATGAAGTCGTGAGCCATTTTGAGACACAATATATATCAGTGCATTCATCCAACCTGGAGGGGAGAGGTAATCGAAAACTGCAAATAACCATGGGATTCTTAATGATGATTATATACAGACTCAAAATATCCATTCCTCCCATCCATGACCTTTTCTCCCTCCTGATACTGCAACTCTTTCCATCTAGTAGGAAGATGCTGCACAGCACTGCCTTCGCCCACTTCAACAACCCATCAAAATCACGACACGTCTTGACTAGATTAAAATCCGCCAGAGGCTCAGCCCACGGTCGCGTAGACTGATTCAATCCATCATAATGTACCCAGTGGTGTGGAATAAGGTCCACATCTGCATGGCACATGAGATTCTGAAGCAGTTATAGGATGCAATGTTTCTTGTGAATCATGCTCTGCAGGGGCGTTGGCTCTGCTCCCGTAGCGGTCTTTGTAGTAGTAGTCAAAATGGATCTCCTTTCGGAGCTCGTTTAGGCAGTGAATCTGGTGGAAGACATCGATTTGCACCACGGCTGCATTGTTACCGCGATTCCATGTTGGAGGAGCCCGGATCAACTCGGATGGTTTGTGCCCGGCCTGCGATAGAGCTGTCAATGGTGCGGCGGTAATCTCGAAACCTTCGGCGGAGATCATGTCCCAAGCTTCGTCTACCTCCGGTGATGGATCCTGTCGGAAGATGGACGAGTTGTCGTTGACTGCGCCGTTGAACCTTCGAGGGCTCGGGTGCAGGTCTACGGCGTCGAAGATAGGAGCTTCAAAAGACTGTGTTAGACTGAAACCTGCTTGGGAATGTGAATGAACATACAAAATGCAGAGACAATCTTCAGGTCTTTGTTCATAGTTGTTGTGTATCCATTATTGTTGTATCGTCGCAGTTGGTGCAGATTGTCATATGAAACAGCCAACAACAGCAACGAGAACATGAAAAGAAGCATGTTCAGACAGAAAATTAGCCATGATGATGGTGCCCATGTTCGAGGGTGCAGTGATATTGTATGTTTCTCCGAGACTTCTTCGTTGTGTAGAAGGCCATACTCGCCCTTTGCATTGCTAAACGATGGAAGGATACGCGTGGGGAGCTTCATGTTGCCAGCGATCTGGTAGCTGGCCAAACACGATGGAACTGCCGTCCCCTTCATACATTGGGTCCTAGCCCTGACGAGTTCTCAAGTGAGAAGAGTACCCAAGTGATCGTCCATTGGACAGGACACGATCCAGCCCAGGCTGACCATGGGATCCCCAGTGAGCCACAAATGAGGCAACCTCGGTGATGTTGCACTTCGGTCACACCAGAAAAACAAAGATAATTGTCTCAAGCTGTTTTTTGCTGGGCACTAGAGAAACCAAAAAAATGCCACCTGAATATGCAGTCCAACTACAAACCTCGCCACCTGAAGATCATCCAAGTTTGTCACAGATGTGGCTTCATTGTCAAGCTTCCAAGTGGCGCCCCGCTGATGATCGCCAGCCACGATGTAGATCAGGATCATCATGTTCAACTCACATATGTACACACTGCATGAGTGCCTGCAGTCACATCTGTCTAAATGTTTGCTACAGCTTTGAAACTGAAAACTTGTTTTCTGCAGTGTGATGGTAGGTTTGTGTAGGGCGGGCCTAGCCGCATCACCACAAGTCCAAAAACAACTTCAAATATAAGAAGAAAACATACAACAGCAGGGATTCGCTGGTGGTCACCTGCCTAGCTACTTGGGGCCTGTAAACCAGCGACATTACGGAGGAGTCTTGTTCCTATTCCTCGTACGGACGAGATGTGTTGGCGGAACTTGGAAGATCAAATTGTAAGTACGCTCCTCATTCCTTGGAGGAGACGTGTACAATAATTTTCCCTGAGCTGGACCCTTCTTTCAAACTCTTGTAAGCCTCCGCCGCCTGGTCCAATTCATAGGTGGACTCATCATTGTGGTGATAGTCCCATCAGCTAACCAACGGGCCAACTGCTCCAAATCCTCATGTACATTCTTGGTGAAGTAGGCGACAAATTTCCGTGGTGTGCCACCCAGTAATGTTGGTCGCAGCAGCCCGTTGGCAATGTACTTGGCTGTATATAGTGATGGGGAGCCTCCAACGCCAACATAGTGACCCTCCGGCTTGAGGAACCTGGGCGTAGTGGAGAAGAAATCCTTCGGCGAGTGACCAACGTTATCCACCACCAGATCATAGACTTTGCCCTCGCCTTCCAGCATTGTCACGATATCTCCAACACGGTAATCAATCACCGCGTCCGCACCGAGATTCCTCACCAGATCGACCTTGCCCGTGGAGCAAGACACCGTGACATGGCAACCCAGAGCCTTTGCGATCTGAATGCCGAAGGTTCCGACGCCTCCCGAGCCGCCGTTGATGAACACACGGCTGCCGGGCTTGACGTACGGCTGGATGCTTTGGTAGGCTGTGAGCCCGGTGGTAGGCATTCCAGCAGCCTGATCCAAGTCCACACCCTGAGGCAGCACTGCGTATCCGTCTCGTTGCAGCACCAGGTATTCTGATAGTGCCCCGTGCTGTGAGAAGGGAGCAATCCGGCCAACGATGTGATCGCCGACTTTGACATCTGATGAACCCTCGCCCACGGCCTCCACCGTACCACTCAGGTCCATTCCGGGTGTCTTTGGGAAGCTCACACTGATGCGAGAGAAAACGCCCGCCTCCAGAGCCTTGTAGTCGGCTGGGTTGAGAGCGGCGCTGATCACACGGACCAGGATCTCGTCCCTCTTGAGGGGGCCATTTGGGCGTGGGGACGTTGTCAACGAGTTTCAGATTTTCCTCGATAGGACCAGGAGCGCTCTGCTGGCATGCTTTCATGGTTTGCGCCATGGTTGATCGACTGGAGGGTGTTGCGCGATGAGGACGTGGTATCGATGAGCTACCTGGTCAGAGCCAGGGAATGCTGACGTAGTCTCGCCACGAGCGGGGTCGAGCGAGCTTCTATTCAGCCACCTTTCAGGGCGATCGATTCTTGGGAAACAATGAAGACGCGGAATATCCAATCCAGTCGTTGCAACGTGCTTATAATTCTGAGTTGCCCAAGATATCAAACTAGGGACTATCCGGCATTCGGATGGAGGTCTCCCGGGCGGATCTCGGACGATCAGATCCGGAGAATCTTATATCAACCACAGGGTGTTGGTCAGTAACGTCACAAGTATACCTAGGTATAGTGATAATCTAATCTATAGGATTAGCTAAATTATTGTATTTCTATACTGTCCTTCTACATTGTGACCTTGATTACACCCCGTCATTCGGGACAAACAGGTTTCCTCTTACCCCTTGATTCCCAAAGATAGGAGTTGTATAGGTAGATAGTGTTTGTGCATCTGGCATCGCACATCTATTCTACTCGGAAGATGGAGGGCATGTGCTCACTTAGAGTGATAGATTGACTGGAATGTATTATGAGTGCCCTAATGATACTGCTGATCCATGCTCTCTTTCGCTGGGACCACAAGCCATTTAGTCAAACAGGACTTCCGCGCCCTCTGGCTTCTCCAACGCCTTCGACCTGACTGCCTGTGTCCGCTGCCACTTGTAAAATGCATCCCAATCGATACACTTTTGATGGGGGGTGGAGCTCCGCAAACGGGAACTTCCTGTGTCCAATCCAGTGGTACGAGTAGATGTTCAGATCTGGCACACAACAAACTCTGTCGGAGAACCTCCACACAGTGGTCTGTTTGCCATTAGTGTCATGCTAGGTCAGTGCTAGATGTACGACTGATCTCTTGCCTTTATGTTCCTGCCTCTCCTCTGCGGACTCGGCGATCATGTCATAGTCGAATCTCTCATAGTACGATTGATAGGTGTACATGCGGATGTAGTTCTGAAAGCGAGTTAGTTAAAACTTGAATCGAATGACTCCCAGAGAGAGCTTACGAGGCAATGTAGCTGGTGGAATAATTCCAGACCAACCTGGTATTTGTCTGTTCCTGGCCATTGAGCCGCAGCTTTCGTGCGGTTCATCCGCTTCAAGGTATCGTAGTCAACACCGTAGTTGAACACTGCGAAGGTGGATACTGTTATTCTTTGAATCATAACTCAAGTGAAACGAGGGACTTACTTTTGGATAGATCATACCATCGCCGGTCAACCTCAGGATTCGGTTCGCCCATGTATGGAGATTTGGGCCCTTCAAAGCGAGGATCGAATGTCTGCGGACGATATTTGACGTTCTCTTTCAGTTCCTCTGTTCTTATGTCAGGTCATATGTCATGGCATAGAAGAGAGGAGGGCTTGTTACTCCACTGCGTATCAAGACATTGCTCATTCCATGTTGGCTGCATCTGTTGGCCCAGGAGAAATGAAAGGGCGAGTACTATCACCCCAGCAAACACCAAGCCAATAACTCTCCAGTTCCTTAGTCTAGGACGGGTCCGCTCATCGTAGCCCTGTGATCTCCATCCGCTATCGAGGAAACTCCGCTTGAAAGAAGAGACTTTGAACTCTCTCCATTCTTCTCGGCAACGTCAAGAGGGGAATACTTTGGCGAAGTATTGCCATCCATAGTATTCCTCTGAAACCGGATAGTAGGGAGAAACCTCTTGAGCGTCGACATTGGGAAAGGGAGGATACGAGAGAATCTCAGTTTGCACGAATTGGAAAAGAGAGGAGTGCAGGATGAAAAACCTGCTCGCTTCCTTGGGGTCAAGGGATTCTCGATGTCCCATAGAGGTTGAGACTTGGGGTCTTCATGATCTGCGTGATCAAACCTAATGACGGCTGAACTGCAAGCCACGTCCGTTCAGTACCATTTCCATAATCAGCTCTTGCAATTGCGATGGGAGTGAGAGAAGCTTACTTCCCATCACACCGCATATGCACTGTAGATCTATACGTAAACAACCTTAACATAGTCCTTGCCTGATTCATGCGACCTGTTTTAGCCACCATCTTCATCGTGGACGTGGAACGCAGAATCGGGATTCAACTAAAGACGTTGCGTAACCACAGACATAAGCAAAGAGCAAACGAGCATGCATTGGTCGGCGGCAATCATCCATCAAGGTCCCGGTCGAGCAAAATACCTCATAGCGCGATGAGATGGTGTTTGCATGAAGCAGTTCTCCGAATCACCCCGCCTCGGTATGTAGAAGACGAATCGGCATACCCTCCTTCAGGTGCTCGGGGTAATGGTGATGATGATTCGAGGATGGGATCACCAGAAACAAATCACGGCGGCTACTGATTGTCTGTTTGCGCCTTCGAAACATGGCCCTCGGGCAGTTAAAGGTTAAGTAGGGGGATAGCAACCGCACGACGAGGTTCAATCAGACACATCTGAGGTTCAAGCAATTGGACTTACCCTCCTGTGAAGTACACAAAGTTCAAACAGCAAGTTCAAGATGATGCTCTTCGCCTACCTCCCCGTTTGCCCTCCTCGCTGCCGGTGTGACGGCCTCCCCCGTCCCTGTCCCCAAGGAAAATGCAGTCCAGGTGAGCCATAGTAAGTGAGCAGAGGAGGTAGATTGCATTGCTGACCATCATAAGGACACCAATGATGTTGATGAGATCTCGACTCGCTCCCAGTGGTTCTACAACAAGCGTGATGAGGGAGCCACCGATATTGATGCCGTGTCCACCCGGTCTGAATGGTTCTATAACAGGAAGCGCGCTGAACAGGCCAACAATGCAGTGGACAAGTCCAACGATGTCGACGAGATCTCTACCCGCTCTCAGTGGTTCTATAACAAGAAACGTGCCGAGGAGGCGACAAATGCGGTCAAGCAATCGAATGACGTGGACGAGATCTCCACTCGTTCGCAGTGGTTCTACAACAAGAGAGATGAGACTGCCACCGATGTCGATGCCGTTTCGACTCGCTCGGAGTGGTTCTACAACAAGAAGCGTGCCGAGGAGGCCAAAAATGCCGTCGACAAGACCAACGACGTCGACGAAATCTCGACCCGCTCCCAGTGGTTCTACAACAAGAAACGGGCAGAGGAGGGCACCGACGTCGATGCCGTTCCACCCCCTCTGAGTGGTTCTACAACTAGGTTGGGAGCATAGGTCTATCAGGTCACTGACACCGGCCGCCCCCGGAAAGCGTCATTGCAGCGAAGGAAGATTATGTCAAGTCATGGAATGTTGTCAATGAGAGACAGATGGCGGTAGATAGGAGATCTGATAGGTGATACGAATGCACATCGAGTTGTCTCGCACTATAGCACGGTCCGTATGCCAGAGTGGAGTCCGCCAAGCGGCGTCCAAATTCTTAGAACACCACGCCGACGAGCAGTGATAGACGGGGAGCTCATTCCAGAGAGAAATAAACTCAGAGAGACCCGCTAGTGGTGGTGATGAACCAGGAAACTGTCGCCCCCATAGGGTAAAAGGATCCCTCGACCCCTCACAGGGCCCAACCCTAATGCATTCCAGCGACTCCAGACCAGTCTCGGCAACGCAAGGAATGCTTGGCCGGTGCTCGTTAGCATGAACTATCCCTAGCACGGTTGTCGCGTCCATCAGACTCCGGCTATCGTCATGCTGGTGGAGCAGCACGGCTCACGGTGTTCGCTCAGCCTTCTATCTCCGCCGGGTACGGTCCGTCTCTGCTCTATCGCCCACGAAGCTCGTCTGTAGCCAACATGGAGCTCCCCAGCTTCCTCCCACTGTCAACCCTGGATTGACCAACAGGGCTGGCAGTGTGGAGTTCCTCCGCATGGGCACGGCCACTTAGTTGCCGGTTTAGGAAAACCTGTCCATTGATGGATGTTCATCTGCCGGCTCCGATATCAGACTATCACCGCTATCATGCCCCTCCCGCGGGGAGTATGGGATATAATCAGGCCAGAAGATAACGGTCTTCCTACTTATAGACCAGCTTTGGTCGACCCAGTTGAGACATCATATCAACAATCATACTGACCATGGCTCAAAGACAACAGGTGGTCATCATCGGCGCTGGGATTGTTGGCGCCAACGTCGCTGACGAGCTGGTCTCGCGGGGATGGAAGGATATCACTGTCGTTGAGCAGGGTCCGTTACAGATGCCCGGTGGCTTCATCACACGCCCCTGGACTCGTGTTCCAAACTACTCCTTCAAAGACCATGACCCACCTCGCCCGATATACTGTGGAGAAGCTCCAGTCCATTGAGAAAGATGGCCAGAACTGCTTCAACCAGGTCGGTGGTCTGGAGGTTGCGACGACACCCCAACGCATGCAAGACCTCAAGCGGAAGCACGGTTATACTTCGTCATGGGGGATCAATGCTCGTCTTGTGAGCGCTGAAGAGTGTCTTCAGATGTATCCTTTGCTCAACCAGGACACTGTCCTGGGTGGCCTACACATTCCTACGGATGGGCTTGCCCTTGCTGCCCGTGCCACACAAATCCTGATCGAACGGACCAGTGCAGCTGGGTTCGTTACATTGGAGAAACACCTGTCACTGCGATCGACCGCGTTGGTGACAAGGTTACTGGGGTGGTGACTCCAAAGGGAAAGATCTCAGCAGACATTGTCATCTCTTGTGCTGGTTTCTGGGGAGTCGAGCTGGGTGCCATGGTTGGCGTCTCTATTCCTCTCCTCCCTCTCGCACATCATACGCAAAGACGACCCCCGTGGCAGCTCACCGAGGTCGTGAACTCAACTCGCGAATGAACGGCCTCAACGCAACCCCCCCATCCTCCGACATCAAGACCAAGACCTTACTACCGGGAGCACGGCGACGCCTACGGCATCGGATACTACGGCCACCGTCCCATGCCTGTTGTTGCCTCCTCGCTCGGCTTAACTCCCAAGCATGTCGACGAGAAGAACATGCCATCTCGACTCGAATTTACCCCAGAAGACTTCGCCCCTGCCTGGAGAGAAACACAGAAACTTCTTCCGGCGCTCCAGCAAACAGAAATTGCCGACGGATTCAACGGCATCTTCTCTTTCACACCCGATGGAGGCCCTCTGGTCGGACAGGCACCCGGTCTAGACAACTTCATGTCGCTGAAGCCGTCTGGGTGACGCACTCTGCTGGAGTCGCTCGTGCTCTGGCCGAGGGTCCTCACCACGGGTCGATCTCAGATCGATCTCACCGAGTGTGAGTTGTCTCGCTTCGAGAACGTCCAGACAACACCCGCATACGTGGATGAGACGTCCCAGCAGAACTTTATTGAAATATATGACATCCTCCACCCTCTTCAGCCAAAGGAGTCTCCTCGTAATCTTCGGTGAGCCCTTTCTACAACAGGGAGCGTGAGCTAGGGGCATACTTCTCAGAGCTTGGAGGCTGGGAACGGCCCTTCTGGTATGAATCGAACGCGGATCTGCTCAAGTATATCCCATCGGAATGGAAACCTGTGGAGCGCGATGCATGGTCCGCAAGATACTACTCCCCCATCAGTGCAGCAGAAGCCTGGAAGACCAGGAATGCTGTGGGAATGTACGACATGACCTCCTTCCACCGGTTCGAGGTATCTGGTCCTGGAGCGGTGCATCTGCTTAACCGCCTCACCACCAGTGATATCAACACGAAACCAGGAATCATCACACACACTCTGATGCTGACCAGTGATGGTGGTATGCGCGGTGACATCTTTGTCTCGCGTCTAGAAGAGGACCTCTTTCAGATTGGTGCCAACAGTGCCACAGACTTCGCCTATCTATCTCACAATGCACGGCATCACAGAAAGGCCAATCCGTCGCAATGGGTTGATGTCAAGGAGATCACCGGAAGTACCTGCTGCATCGGTCCTCTGGGGTCCCCGGGCAGGAGATGTTCTCCGCACCGTCACCAGCAACGACCTGTCGAATCGAACACTCTCATACATGGGTGTCAAACAGGTGATCGTCAGTGGTATTCCCGTCACACTGTTCAGAAAGTCGTACGTGGGCGAATTCGGCTGGGAGATCCAGACGACGTCTGACCATGGCCAGCGTCTATGGGATGCGCTGTGGCAGGCCGGCAAGCCACATGGTCTTGTTGCTGCCGGAAGGGCTGCATTCAATGCCCTCCGTCTGGAGAAGGGATATCCAACATTCGGCACCGATCTGACCACCGAGCATGATCCGTACGAGACGGGCTTTGCCTGGGCTATCAGCCAGCAAAAGGCGATTGACTATGTCGGCAAGGCTGCTGTACAGCAGCGGTCGAAGAAAGTACCGTCACGACAACTGCGATGCTTGACTGTCGACGATGGTCGGTCTGTGATTTTGGGCAAGGAACCTGTCTTCTACAACAACCAGGCTGTTGGGTATGTGACCAGTGCAGCGTTTGGATACACCGTTGGGAAGCCCATTGCAATGCCTGGCTTCCTAGTAATGTGAAGGAGGGTCAATCTGTTGAGATTGAGTACTTTGGTCAACGTATCAAGGCCACAGTTGCTACGAGACCACTGGTCGACCCGCAGACGAGCCGTCTACTCGGCGATAACGCGGCTACTTCTCGGCAAACTTACACGCCATTGAAGAGCCGTCTGTGAGATTATCATTGACTGTGGTTTATGATGGAGGTATTGAAAGTGATGGACCTGTATAACGAATCATGTCGAGTTGAATTTGGATGGTAATATTATTAGCTCGGTTTATTGCACGATGTAGTCACTATGCTACTGCAATTGATAGCGCTCATGTGTTATTCGAGTCCCGTGCATTATCTCAGGCAACAGAGACAATTGACTAGCACCGGTCCAGAGTACAGACAACGTTCGAAGTCTCGAACTGGAGTCCTTGATCAGAAAAGCACCCCCATAGGACCAGGGCATGGTAGAACGCACCACCCGGAATAACCATATGATCTCGGATCCGAGGGACCAGCCTGTCGACAAATTTCAAACGACGCATCCGATAACAATCATTCCGACAATCGGACATTTACTCTGATTATGCCGTGAGACAGTTCGTGCTCGGCCTCCATCCCGGAACGCTTCCATCGAGTCCGTGTGTAACAGCAACCGAGCTGAACGGCATCCCAATGAGGAGAATGGGCTGGCTGAGTTCAAGATACCAGCCAGTGATCTGGTGGGCCAGATTAACCGACAAGGAACGGTTGAATATGCGTCCCGGTGCGATGTCAAGGCGTAGACCAAGGCACCCGGCCTCAGTCAGCCATAATCAAACAATACGATCCACATTCTTACGCCATCTCATGTTTCAGTAATGACTGGGAAACCTGGTATCTGGCAGCTCCGCTAGCATGAAGACAATTTATTTGTCATGCATACGGATTCCGGCCGCCGTGTTAGTCGGTTCTACATTGAAGATACTGGGGAGGTCATTGTTACACTGGTCTCACATATACGAGCATCCTAAGCCAGCATCCACGTATGGTGGGCCTTATGATGTGAATGACCGTTTGATACTATTTGCACTGTCTGGCTCTCGAATTTTGCGAACGTGTCCTCCTGCTGATATACGCGGGACGGAAAACCATACCCTTGATCCAGTGCAAATCTGCCCTGTCGACATAAAGAAAAGTGTCCATAGACTGATACTCAAATGGCATCCGAGAACCTTCATGTCATTGTAATTGGGGCTGGTATCGAGACCTTTGAAGTGGAATTGGCAGATCAATACTGATCCGTTTCCCACAGGAATAACCGGGCTACTCACCTGCCAGGGTCTTCGCAAGGTAAGGATATTCCGCAGGTGATTACGTTACCGAAGATGAAGTTAAGGGTTTGAAGGCTGGCATTCGATACTCCATCTTTGAGCGTGATGTAGCTCTAAACTATCGCAGCAATGAGTGGACCATGGCCATCCACTGGGCACTTCCGCTGCTGGACGACATCATTCCCAAGGAGGTCCTCGACGGGCTATCTGGTATTGCCTGCAACCCAGTTGCAGGTATTCACTCTGGCCTGTATCCGATCATCCATGGCGAGACCGGTGATTTGATCACGGGGGTGCCTTATACGAATGGGTTGAGAGTCCCTCGAAGCCGAATGAGAGCTTTGTGCGCTGAAGGGATTGATGTTCAGGTATGTACTCAAGATCACATATGTCCTCGGGTCAACCGCTGAAGTAGGATCGCAGTACGGAAAATGTCTCGTCGACATCGCCTTCAACGAGAGCGGCAAGGGGGTGATTGCCACATTCTCTGATGGGACCATGGTTTCCGGCTCCATGATCATCGGAACAGATGGCCCACGATCGCGTGTGCGCGAGACAGCAATGAAAGACGCACAAGCTGCAGCTGTTACTCGATTCCCAATCTTTCATACTAACATGACAGTCTCATACAATGATGCCGAGAAGGCCAAGTATGTGCGAGAGAGGTACCCGACGAGTTACCTGGCACTGAGTGAACGGTCTTTCCATGCGTTCCAGTCCAGTAAGTAACACCGCCAGGTACACTTCCTTGCAATAGCTAACGGCGCAATGTAGTCTCTAGAATGCCAGACGGCCCTGATCACCCTGAGTCCTGGATTTTCCACATGGCAATGGCATGGATGGGAGAGAGCGACAACACCATGAGCTATCCGGAGCGTCTTGCCATGATCAAGAAACGAGCCGAGGGACTTGGCGAGCCGGCTCGCTCTGCATTCCTCTGGATGCCTGATGATACTGAAGTCCATAAGGCCGATATCAGCTACTGGATCAGCCAACCGTGGGATAATCGCGTTGGGAGATTGACACTTGTCGGGGATGCTGCGCATCCTATGCCACCCTGTAAGTCACGATAAACGCGTTCTCCACCAATAATCTTTGTCGGTACTAATCATGGATTTCATACGATAGACCGTGGTCAGGGGCTGAACCACTGCATCTGTGACGTATCCCATCTCTTGAAAGGATTACGTGCTGTACGCGATGGTACAGAGATGCTCGCCGATATTGTCAAAGCGTACGAGGATGAAATGATCCCCGCGGTAAAGAGGAAGTCACTTGCTCGGTCGAGAATGGGAAAATGCTCCATGACTGGAGCTTGATTCAGGAAAGTCCTGTCTTCAAGCGTGGCTTCAAACCGATGGACGGTCATGATAGTGCTCAAAAGGAGACCACCGAAACCTCTTAGAGGTATAGAGTTGAACAGATAGGACTGAATGCATGGCTATTGCATACAGACTTCGGCCTTTTTTTCCCTCATGCCATTGTACATTTAGAAAGACAACAAAATTGTGGCACGCACGATGTCACTATCTGTCGTACATCGATTATCCACGGTGCAGTCTGCAGTGCACATTGAAATTGTTCAGCTTTGCTTCAGCCGGTATCCCTGACCGTTCAAATGAGAAGGCATATTTTTCCCTTGCTCTATTGCCAAACCCTGCATCCAATCAGATCTGGTTCGGCATACAATCAAATTTCACTCATGTTGTTATCAACATAACTGGATAATTTGCCTCTATAGGCCCTCTGCCTCTGCGAAATGCTAGTCTATCAGTATCCGTGGCTATTCCAGAACCCTACTTGGAGACTGTTGTCGGTTGTCCGGCTGCCGAATGCCAGGTTGGCGTTCAGCTGGGTCAGACGTACGAAAAGCCCATCCCTGGGTGCAGGGATGCTAGGTCAGGGGGCAATGGAAACATATTCCATGCCAGTTTGCTTTGGAGAAACTAGAACGAGACATCCCGTGCAAGCTGCGACTTGTGCCTTTCGGCAGGGGTCGATGTGGCAGATTTGCAGGACTCTCTTGACTCTCCTAATATAAAGAGACAGGCTAGCAATCCGGTAGACATCGCATGTGCGAGGCAAATAACGGCTTGTCACTTGTACTACCAGTTAATAATTCAAGCTACCTGATTCTGGCATTATCTTTCGCAATGGAACCGAATGTTCTAGCCAAGACAGCTGGGGAGATACTGGTCCAAACCTTAGCTCTGTCCAGGGAAATGGCGAACCGAGCTATGGCTCCACCAGCAGGCCTAGGAGTTGGTTGTACGTCTGATCTGTGGGCAACTCATGACCCATGCATTGATGAGTTGCGATCGAACATCCTTGGTTTGGTTCAATCGCTCGGAACTCTTCTTGAAGGGCCACATGGGTTTCTCCATGAATATGTTTCCACAAACTGGGAATATGGAGCCCTTTACACTCTTCTGGAGTACGATGTGTTAGAGAAAATTCCACTAGATGGAACCGCCATCTCTATCGACAAGATTGCACACTGGGACGCCATTGCCCGCGGACAAGCTGTTGCGTATCTGCCGGCTTGTTGCAACAACCGGCATACTACGCGAACCCGAAGAGGGGATGTTCACACATACTGTCATTTCGGAGACACTGGTAAGGGATAGGGGCTATAGAAGCTTCATTCGGTTTCAATTGTTCGAAACCAGGGCTGCGAGTGTTCATGTGGCGGATTCGCTGGGCAAGTGGAATCCATTTGGACTGGCCAGTCCGCATTTGAATATGCGTAAGTTGACACTTTTCCACGGTTTCTATATTTAATTTTGGTTTATCTTCTGTGTCGATTTGGTGTATTGACTATCATAGTTGGGGAATGCCAATGTATGATTGGCATGCAAAGAATCCAGAGAAAGGAAGACGATTTGCCGAGGCAATGGAAAGCGTGTCTAATGGTTTGCAAATCCGTGTGTATGTTTGAGACTAACCAACTTCAAGCTAACTTTGGACAGGCCTTGACGCTGGCAATGAGTTGGTGGTCAACTGGATTAGGAATGACGACCAGCTGCAAAGTGGACGTGACCACCGGATGATAGAGATCCAAGGAAAGACAGGGTCATTCTCCTGTCAGCTGGCTACCTTATTTCCTCAGATTCATTTTGAAGTTCAGGATTCGTCCATCGAGTTCATCAACAAGGTAAGGAGAATGCTTCCGCTGATTTCCCCATCAAGTGTCTTTCAAACAGCGGGATCTATTTGCTGCGAGAACGGTTTCGAGGACGTTGAAAACCCCACTCCAACCATTTTTCTCTTACGCAGTGTGCTATGGAGCTTAAACGACTCTCAAGTCGTGACATTGTTACAAAGTTTTGTTCCAGCTATGGAAGGATTTCGCAGGCCCAGGATTCTCATCAGCGACCTCGTATCTCCACCCTGGGGCACATTTGAGCCTCATGTCGAAAGGGCATATCGAAGACGTGATGTCACGCTGATGACAATGCATAATGTCAAACAACGGACGGCGGATGAGTGGAATACCCTCATATTGTTAGCTAGTTCGAAGTTCAAAGTGAGTATCCCCCGGAGATCTAGGGATTTATGTACTCAGCATTGTCGATACAGGTCACATACACGGAGAAATGTACATCTCACAGCTGTCGAGGCCTATGGGAGGTGAAACTGGAGGATTTTATTCAAACGTGAACTTGCTTATGTCCATATGTATCTGAAGTCGCATTAGGTAGAGATATTGCGGGCGTCGATTTGAGACATATTCTCCAAGAAGTCCAACTGAAGTACCCGGATGTAGTGTATTGATCCTGACGGGCCGATAATAGGATACTTTAGGGCCCTCCTCATGACGTCCTTGAGATTACGATGTCACTTTCCCTTCAGTGACATGATCTTCGTACCATCCCATGACGAATTGGGTCTTCCCGGGATGGGCAAAGTTCACATGGTCAGGGTTAACCACTGCTGAAAATGGGAATCGTCTCGTACGCGCAGGTAATCGTCGATACTTTTGAATACAATTTGAATGACTGCATCACAAGGTGAGACTCTGTCCCCCGCCACATGCCCGCCAAGAACAGTGTTCAAGAGCTCATTCCGGGTCTGTGTCGTATTGTGTTGCTGTATACAATGGTCAATCCTGGTCACTATACCCGTAGATAGGGCTCATATACCATGCGGTAGGAGACAATATCGTGTTTCACGAGAAGTTCTTTCAGGTGTCCAGCGTGTACTTTGCTGATGTAATGGTGGTAATCGTCCTCGCTCATTCCGTCCTTGCGGTAGCCTAGGATAGTGATTGCGTACATTGTGAATGTCTCAGGCGTCAGGGATACGACTGTTTCTGTCTTGAGGACGAGTGAGATTGCTGGTCAGTATCAGCTAAGAGGAAGAAAGGGAGTCATATATGCTCGGGTAAGTGAAGCATCCAGCAAACCAGCAAACCCCAGGAGATCAGTTCGGATTCCGCTCGCCACGAGGTCTAGAGCTGTAGCACTGGTTGAGGCAACATCACCTCTGGACCAATCGGGAACGCACTGCTTCTATATCTGACCAATCTTACTCATATGGCCCTCCATGCAGACCATCAGGTTGAGTATCTTGTCAAACCTACCTCGGACCCCGTAGCCCGTAGGCCGGATGGTGACAAGCCATGGCCACAGGTTATCTCCAGTTTACGGAGGAATGCAGTCTATAAAGACCTAACCCCAATACTATGGTCGCCTGTCCTCGTCAAAATTAAAATCCCTACAACAATCTCAGCAGAAAGGGTCTGCTACTACGACTCATCGGGGTCACCATGATGAACGGCGAGCATCCCGTCAGGCACTGCCAGATTGTCTTGTTCGGGGATCTTAGTCTTGTCAATATCAAAGACACGCTACGAGAGCTCTTGCACATAAAAACAAACCCTCTGTTGACTGCTCTGTTCGACCAGACCAATTACTCCTTCGTCGAGTGCTCGAGAAACTGCCTGGCGAGCAACAGGATCTGTTCCCTCATTTTACAACACTTATAGACCTTCTCGCGAGATTCGGGGAAACAGATGGGACGCCTGTTCTCGCGTTCTTCTTACTTTCTGTCCAACAGATAGCTCAATCAATTTTGTATGTGACACACCTCCCATCTTGCTTGCGAACGTGCTTTTGACGGCTCCAGGCATTTCTCGCGAAACTCCCACTCGTTTCCTCCATCAAACACATTCGTTATCGGGCCTTGCACCGGCGGATTTGCTGCAGCCGCACTGTGCTGCTCGAATAGCCTCTCTGATCTCGTTCATAATGGAGTCCATGCTGCTATCACCGCATTCAAGACATCACTCCGGTCATTCATTGTCGGAAGAAGTATATCTTCTCCAGGTAGCGCACAAACTACAACGTGGACCGCGGCAGTCAGCTCGCGTGTGGATGTTACTTTAGACGAGCTACTGTCGAGGTACCTCGAAGGACAGGTAAAATATACATCTACATACGTCGCTTCGATATATATGTCTGACCTCAGGATATCTTCAGACACCATCTCGCACAGGATTGCTCTGGACGAGCGCCATGACTCCAGGCCCAACCTGCACGCTAAGCGGAAGACCATCAACCCTGGAGCACTTTCTACAAACCAACTCATCAGAGCTAAGATACCGCTACCTTGACATAGAGACACCGTTTCATACATTGACTTTGTTTAACGAAATTGATGTTCAGCAAATCGTCGGCCATCTACCACCATTCAACGCCACAAAGCATACGCAGCAGATACCATTCATCTCGTCCGACTCGGGCAAGGTTATCACCAGTTTGGACCTCGAGAGTCTGCTACACGTCGTTGTACATGAGGCCTTGTGTAATCCCATTCGTTGGGACCGGATTCTCAATGAATGCTCCATGCTGTTGACGCAAGGGGGGCCGCAGGAAATGCTCTATCCTCCCTTTCTCGAGCAATGCCGTTACAATGGTTGCTGCTGCTCTTACGAAACACGATACGCTGCAGTTGACCGTACGAGATGCTACCAGAAATGAAGCTTCCACTCACGAGAGTCACCCCACCGGTCGCTTCGAGCACTCTAAAATCGCAATTATCGGGTATTCTGGCAGGTTTCCATCCGCAGCGTCCAACGAAGCATTCTGGGAACTCCTTCGAGCGGGTCGAGATGTTCATCGAGAGGTACCGCGAGACAGATTCGACTGGGAAACATATTATGATCCCACCGGCAAGAAGCGAAATACGAGTCGGGTTAATATGGGTGTTGGATAGATGAGCCGGGTTTGTTCGACACGAGATTCTTCAATATGTCACCAAAGGAGGCAGAAAACACCGATCCAGCGCAGCGACTGGCCATTACAACAACATACGAGGCAATGGAAATGGCCGGCAATGGTGCGAAATCGCACACCAAGCACACAACAGGACCGTGTTGGGGTGTGTTTTTCGGTACCACCAGTGACGACTGGAGAGAAAGTGAACAGCGCCAAGATGTGGTAATACTTTATCCCAGTCGCAATCGTGCATTCGTTCCAGGGCGTATCAGCTATTTCTTCCGTTTTTCTGGGCCAAGTCTGAGCATCGATACGCTTGTTCGTCTAGCTTTGCTGCCATTCAAGCGGCATGCAGCTATCTCTGGAGAGGAGAATGTGATACCGCCATTGCTGGAGGGACTAATGTCCTAACTAACCCCGATAATTTTGCTGGGTTGGATCGTGGGCATTTTCTGTCGACAAAAGGTGGGTTTACACTCTGATGCCGTGTCTCGCCACGAGATGCTGATGTTTTGTAACTGAATAGGGAACTGTGACGCGTTCGACGATGAGGCCAGCGGATACTGTCGATCAGATGCCGTTGGATCTGTCGTCCTCAAGCGACTGGAAGATGCAGAGGCAGACTGTGTGATCCCATATTTGGCGTCATCCTCGGCACGAATACCAACCATTTGTGGGCAGACAGATAGTATCACTCGTCCCCACGAGGGGTGACCAAGTCAGTGTGTTTAAACGCATTATTCGACACTCCGGCATAGACCCCATGGATGTCAGTTACATTGAAATGCATGGAACCGGGACACAGGCCGGTAAGTAGATCTCACAGCCCCTTCGTCGTATGCAGACTATCTTAACTTGTGCACAGGCGATGCAACAGAAATGAACTCCGTTCTGTCCGTTTTTTGTGCCGAATACAAACGGACTCAGATGCTTCCAGCTCGGCCTCTCTATCTGGGATCGGCAAAGGCAAATATGGGCCACGCTGAGTCGGCATCCGGGCTGTCTTCATTGATCAAAGTCATCATGATGATGAAAACACAGTGAAATCCCACCGCACTGCGGCATCAAAAACCGCATTAATCACAATTACCCTCTGGACCTTGCCGAGCGCGGTGTTTCATATTGCTCTAGAGACGAAACCGTGGCGACGAGAAGATATCCCATCCGGAAAGCGTTTCAGTCTTCCTGAATAACTTCAGTGCCGCGTGGAAACACCGCCATGTTGGTAGAGGATGCGCCCAATTCCAAGGATCAAGGAACAAGCAGAGGACCCTCGCGGCATTCACATCATCACCAATTTCTGCCAAATCGCCAAAATCGTTGGTTGGCAATATCAACGCCCTCATCACATTCCTCGACAATGCGAAAGCTTCAGTGTCCCTACCGGCATTGTCTTATACGACGACAGCAAGGCGGATGCATCATAACTTCCGAGCCACTGTCTCGGGGCCTGACCTTACATCCGTACGTTCGGCACTCCGAGCATGTGCTGCGAAAACGAAGCGTCCATAACCGACCTGAAGCCCATCGCCGCCAATGCGAAGAAGCAACCACGGTGTGGCTATGTTTTCAGGCCAAGGAACACTATACTCTGAGATGGGGAAGCTTCTGTTCCATGCCAACGAGTCTTTCCGGAGGACGCTTCTCGAGCTCAATCGACTATCCGAGATCCAAGGGTTTGCCCCATTTATAGGATTGATTGATGGCCGCATCTCGGCACAGAGTTGTCGGATTTGAGTGCTGTGGTGGCCCAGCTGGCACTTGTCAGCATCCAGATTGCCCTGTTTGAGCTTTGGAAATCCTGGGGTATCATGCCTGCAGCAGTCATTGGACATAGCCTGGGCGAGTATTCCGCACTTTACGCTGCTGGGGTATTGAGCACTGCAGATGTTCTATATCTCGTTGGGAAAAGGGCATCTCTGCTTGAAACTATGTGTTCCCGAGATACCCATTGCATGCTCGCTATCAAAGCCACCCAGGACGTGGTTGAGGATTTAATACGCCAGTCCCCCGGCTGTACAGACTGCGAGATAGCATGTGCGAATCAGCCATCTGGGCATGTTGTCTCTGGCCCAGTCGAGCAGGTAGCTAGCATTGCACGACAGTCGGAGAAGATGGGCATCGAAGCTGTTCGACTCAAGGTACCTTTTGCCTTCCACTCAGCCCAGGTGGATCCCATCTTGGACGACTTCCAAGGGGTCGCGTCTCAAGGGGTTGTCTATCATCCTCCGCATGTTCCAGTTCTGTCGCCACTAATAGGGAAGGTCATTCCAGCGCATCAAGCCGACCTACTAAACTCCAAGTATCTTGCCCGGGCATGCCGAGATCCTGTTCGGTTTTCCAATGCTCTGACATCTGTGACTGAGATTCTGGACCCTCAGAACATCATATGGCTTGATATTGGCTCCCATCCTGTCTGTACTGGAATGGTAAAAGGTACAATGGGTTCTCAGGTTAGGGCCATTGCAAGCCTTCGCCAAAATGTCGATCCCTACAAGACCTTGGCCGCCGGCCTGGAGACATATATCTGGCTGGTGTCGACGTCAACTGGAATGAGTACCATCGAGACTTCCCCGCAGCCCATACTGTCCTTGAGCTACCCATATACTCCTGGATTTGAAGAATTATTGGATTCAATATCGCAATGACTTCCTTCTCACGAAGGGGAGGAGCAGCTCAGATTGCTCCCACCCACGCCTCCACCTCGCAAATATCTCTCGCCTTGCGCGCAAAGCATTGTTGATGAAACTCACAGTGCGGAAAAGTCGGCTATCACAGTTGAATCAGATGTCTTTGATCCGAAGCTTCTCCCGGTACTGCAGGGTCATCTAGTCAACGGCGCTGCTCTTGCTCCCTCGGTATGCCCTTGTCACTAATCACCCGTAGAAAGAAGCGAAATGCTAACAATCCATCCCAGTCAATGTATGCCGACCTTGCTATGACTGTAGCCACCTACCTTCTGGCACGATCACCTAATCCACTTCCCCTTGATACGACTGGCCTGGATGTTGCCAACGTCCGGGTGGACAATCCTCTCATTGCGCGGACAACGGAAACATCCCATCTTTTCCGCATGTCGGCGCAAGTGGAGTGGTCATCCAGCCTAATCAAGATGAGCATTTTCAGTGTCGATGCAGCCGGCAAACGGACAACATCACACGCAAAACTGGAAGTTCGCATCGTTCCTCAGCAAGTTTGGTTCAATGAGTGGAAGCGGAATACACATCTGATCATGTCCGTGTCGATGCTTTATCCGCTGCAGTTCACGACGCAAGATCCGAGACACATATGATCAAACGCGGGATGGCTTACAAGCTTTTCGCCGCTATTGTGGAGTACAAGAAGGAGTATCAAGGGATGTCTGAGATCATCCTTGACAGCCAGCGCCTGGAGGCGGTCTCGACTGTTGAATTCCAGGTTGGCAAGGAGGATTTCCACCTAAACCCCAGGTGGATTGACAGCCTTGGGGGGGTTGCTGGTTCATCATGAATGCCAACGATGGATTGGACAGTCTGATCAGGTTTTCATCAACCATGGTTGGGATAGAATGCGGATTGCGGAGCCTTTCCAACATGGCAGAACCTATCGGGCCTATAATCGCATGCAGTTGGTCGAGAATACGACCTACGCTGGTGATACATATATCCTCGACGATGGCCGCATCATTGCATCTTCGAAGGAGTGACAGTATGTAGTGTCTGTCCCTGTTTAGTTCGAATTTACTGACCATTCGATAGTTCCAGGGGGTTCCTCGTCGAGTACTTGATCATCTTCTTCCCAATAGCAAAGCAGCCGGTGCAGCGAGACAAAAACGACATCTACTCCAGCGGCTGCGCAACCCAAAGCATCTTCAAGGGTAAATGTCGCAACAAAAGCATCACATCCAGCTCCCTCATCACAATCGCCGGCTGGAGTATTTGGTCGAATATTAGCTCTCATCAGTGAGGAGTCGGTATTGAAGTCTCCGAATTGAAGCCCGAGACTGAATTTGCTGCCCTCGGTCTTGACTCTCTTCTGTCCCTCACAGTTACTGCGAAGATACGAGGCGAGCTTGGCCTGGACTTTCCTTCATCCTTGTTTGTTGATCAACCGACAGTCGGTGAATTGCATGTTCTTGTCGGTAGTCCGGACGATGCGAATGAACCCAGCAGTGGTACCAGCAACCAGAGCAGCGACGAGACACACGACAGTCAAATCACTAGCAGTGCCACATCAGTCTACCCAGATACACCTGTATCTGATAAGTCGTCCTCCTCAGACCGAATGAGAGTCACTCTGGTGCTGCGACAGATTCTGTCCGATGAAACCCAGGTCCCCATTGATGAGCTCAAACCCCCAACTTGTCTATCTGATATAGGTGTCGACTCACTGCTTGGGCTTACCATCAGCGGTAGGCTGTTGGAATCGCTGGAGGTCGACATTGCTGGGAATGACCTCATGGGTTTCGAGACACTGCAAGACCTGGAGGAGGAAGTATGTAACAGTCTCGGGCTCGAGAAGCCATGTGTGAAGCCCAGTCCATCAACCCCCAGCCACGAGGCTCCCTCCTTCGCGATAGCGACGACAACACCAGCACAGGTGTCTGCGTCCGGCAAATCGGCCTCGTCGCTCCCCCAGGCCAGTTCAATCCTGCTCTCCGGCAATCCCAAAACCGCCCAAGTTGTGTTTTTCCTCTTCCCTGATGGTTCTGGCTCCGCGTCCTCCTATGCAGCTCTCGCGCCGACAGTCGACCCTAGCGTTGTAGCTACATACGGACTTAATTGTCCATGGCGCAAGACAGCACGCGAAATGACACGTCTTGGGATCACCATGTCTTCAATGGTAGCCAGGTACATCCCCGAGGTTCAACGCTTGATTGATGGCTGCCATGCAGGGGGAAACAAGCCCTTATTCGCTCTGGGAGGGTGGTCAGCAGGTGGTATCCTGGCTGTGGAAGCCATTCGACAGTTCCAGGCCCAAGGTTGCCCTGATATCTCCCACCTGGTGTTGTTTGACTCCCCCAATCCCATCGGGCTGCAGAATCCACCTAAGCGAATGTACGATTTCTTCGACTCTCTGGGTATCTTCGGCACAGCACCAACCAACCCAAAGACCAAGACAAAGCCCAAGACGCCGGAATGGCTGCTAGACCATTTCAATGCGTTCATCCAGATCTTGGACGACTACGAGCCGACACCTCTGCCGAACGCGCCTCGATCCTTGATTGTTTACGCGCGGGATGGCGTATGCAAGGATCCGAACGGCCCACAGATGGAAATTCGACCCGACGATCCGCGGGAAATGATCTGGCTCATTAGAAACCGGACCGACTTTTCAGCGGATGGGTGGGCCTCTATTCTTGGCCGTGAGCGGTTGAGCGTTCGGGTGATGGACGATTTGAACCATTTTACCTTGATGGACAAGGGACCCAAGATGGACCAGGTGGGCGAGGTTGTCGCAAAATTCTTAGATCAAGCATGAGCTTTCTTTCGGTATAGTACATTATGTTTTTAATAGTTTGATAGAATTTATCTCCTTGCTAGGTTATTGCTCAATTTCTCTCAGTGCATGACGAAGATACAATGTTACCAACACATGAAGTCCCTCCAGGTTCTGGAGTTGATGCCTATTTTCCTGTCTCTCAGTACGTCATTGTGCAAGAGAACAATTATCGAAAGATCCACGGATGGCCTTTGGACTTAGTTTCATAATTGCATGAAAAATCGAAGCAGATATGTATCTTCGTTATGACATACGGCAATGAAGGAATAGTTCAAATGACGATAATAACCACATGAGACTACTTTAAATGCACCCAAGTATAAGCTAACCACCCATGCCATTATCTACACGCTGCCTCTTGCATGGTTGTGCTTGGTACTGCAGATCATGCCCCATCGCCCCTCTATCCCAAACCCCCAGTTCGATTGGACCAGGAGCGGCGAAAAAATGCGAAAGGTCCACCGGAGTGCTTGGTCCTATCGACGGCATATATAATGAGCCTCCAGTAGCAAGTGAAGGTGTCGAAGAGGCTCCGACTGAATCCTGGGGGGTAGGCCATGTCGACTGTAATGATGACAGGGGTATGTCCATCGTTGGGGATGTCGCATCTTTGGAGTACCATATATCTGTTGCATCGATGTCTGTGATAGGATTACGATCATGCAGGACTGGATATGTGGAGACTAGAGAGACGTCTTCGAGATGCTGTTCCGTTGGAAGGGTGTCTGGGTTTGTGGTCCTGTTATTGTCCTGGATTTCGAAAGCGCGGATAATATGAAGGAGACGCTCCAGGATACGGGCCAGCTTGCAGCCTTCAGTGCTGTTGGAGTGTTCCTCCTTATGGAAAAATGGCGGCGTGGTTTGGAAGCGTAAGTATAATGATTCAAGTAGCTGGACGTCACTGAGAACAGCTTCGGCTGAATACGTCCTGGGAGTCGGGGAAAGTCCTAATATATGCCGGACGAGGACAAAGATAGAAGATATTGGAAAGACCTTCGCCAATCGATATAATGAAAGTGACGATATGGGCGTACGGCCGGTGGAAAGTTGAGGGCCTCCTACCGGAGGGGAGGATATGTGTGTCCTAGTGGGACAGGACATGGGCGAGGCTGATGATGAAGAAGAGGCGGATGATTGTTCACTCCACATTCTGTGTCTGGGTTTGGAATCCTGGTATTGGGCAAGCAGAGAATGGATCTGGTTGTGATGCTCGCTGGCACAACCAGGTGAACACGCAAGGAGAAGAAGACAGCTCAGTCGAGCGTCATCGAGCATTGACCCATCTGTATGGCTTTCAGTTTCCATGCTTATATGAATGCGAGCTCCTAGTAGCCCTAGATGAAGGACGGTATCGTCCAAGTCCAATGGTGGAGTCGAGAACGGTATGCTGTAGGTATCCTGCCATGCGTGCAGCCTCCTGGATATTCGGGCTGCCGTCTGACGACGTTCTGACGTGTTGTCTCCTGCGGTACCAAGACGGTGATAGAGCTCGTCTTGTATCCTCGCTAGCTCCCAATGGGCTGAATGAAGGGACGGCTTTTCATTGAATGTCGCTGGTCTGGGTAGCCATAGCAAAGTTCCCGATGCTGTCGTAGAATAACGATCCCGGATATACAATGATTGATAGACTCGATGGCGTTCCTCGACCTCCCCGTCTGATAGCCCAGAGTGTATATTAATCTGACAGTAGGCTTGGTGCAAACCAACCTCCCTTGCGAGAACACACGCTTGTGCGAATATAGAATCTCCGATATCTCCGTTGTCCGTGTAACAGTTCTCGACCAGTAGGCTCTGTGAGGACGAATATAAATGTTAATATACAGGGACTGGTCAATTAGGAATGATTTTGGAGGACTGACAAACAAGGCCAAACCTTGCACACCAATCAATCGAGGCTCGGTGAATATCCTCGAGCTTCTCGCAGCTGCCTCAACAGCCTGCAGAATTGGTCGTACGAAGGGGTCCTCGGAGTGTAGAGTGTTCTCGGCCCCGAGTCCTAGTAAAATTATCAAGTTGAAACAGAAGATCCACGCCTCTGCGTCGGGAGCTGAAGGATCATTGTACACGCGATCTACCGTAGCGTGCAATAATTGGTGATCGAATATATCAGTGGCGTAATCAGGATTCTTGAGAAAGTTCCCCAGCATAACACACAGGATCTGTTTCGGTGGTAAGCATATTCTGATGTCAGATTGCCCTACAGGCACTGGATCCGAATACGAGAAACTCTCGTGGCTTCTCATGCTGTCATACACCATCTCCGCCGATAGTTTACTCACGGACTCGGTCTTACCCACTTTGGTGTACGATCCCAGGGCAGCTTGAAGGCGGCGGCATTGAGCAACCAGAGTCCAGGGTCCGTAATACCTTTCGATCTGGCTCGTGGCATCTCTGGCGACAAATCCTGCACCTTGTGATGGCCAGGGCGATAGCTCGGCTGCCTCAACCATCCCGTTCACCTGCTCTCCGGAATTGGGTTGTCGAAGTCTTGCGGTTAGCCATGAAAGCTCCTCATGCATGATTGTCAAGCGCTGTTGAATAACGTCAAAGCTTTGACACCTGACAGAGTTAGATAGGCAGAAAACAAATACAGGATCGACATACAGGACTTTGATATGGTTGACTCTTTTCGGTGGCGATGAGTATATACATTGATGGCCGTCTCGACAGCATGCGCTGCATTGCGGCTTCTCTCGGCCACATTTGATCTTTCTCAATCGACAGCTTGTACAGGCTCCATCAGGAGGTGTCCAATTCTGTATCATTAGCCGATGATGTCGTTTCTCCGTTCACCATGATGAGCCAGCATACCTTGCGCCTTGATATCCCCGCCATGTGTATATGGTAGGACCTGTAGATCCAGATTTCTGTCGTGTGTCGTTCCTTACCCGTGCAAGAACTTGTAGTTTCACGGTGAGTGGTTTTTACCGTGAGTTTCACCGAGGAGCAAGTTTCTATATGTTTAGTAGATACACGGCATGCGTGTGACTCGACCTTAATCTGGCTCCACGAGATACCTTAAGCGATTTTCGGTGGGCTGGGCCTATAGTCGTCTTATCGTATTGGTGCAGACATTAGGCACCTCGATTTTGCCAGTACGACAGTGGCCATGTCTGTGCACAAATTACCCTTTGTTGTCCAGGCGTGACTAAGGCTTCATAGGCCCAAACCTCTGAGGGATCAATGGCCGATATTCGCTGTCTAGTTTTGTGCATATTTTCTTGCGTCGAATGCCGTATAGATAATCCGAGCATGGCCTGGTGATGACCAAGAAACTCCATCAGGGGATCCTGACAACGGGGATTCCGGCCTCATTCCACTTCAGGTGCATGTAGGAATCCGAAGTCTTCCAGTCGGGTTCGTCCTAAAGAGCCTTCCAAAAAGCAATTATGCCGCCGATCAGTTAGACGTGCCTTTCTTCTCATAGGACGATGACCAACCAAGCGGATGTCTATCCCCAGCCTCACGCCCACATCGACCTCTTCATGTCGCATCCCGCCAGAGCTCTGGCCATTCTGTGGCTCTAAGACGCTTGACACCTGGGTACGTACATCAGCATGTATGATCGGACTGATATGTCATTGCGGTCGAGGGTTTACTTGGTTGTAAGCTCCTCCCTTGCACCCAAGTGCCGCATCGTATCTGCACGATAAGCTGTGTAAGCGGGTTTAAGGTGGCGTTCGTCAGGAAACCTCAGACCAGAAGACCCCGACAGGGCTAGTGAAGTTTTAGAGTTGGCTGGATGGGCGACAGGCGCCATCAAAAGCAATATTAACTGGGATCCCCTGGCGCCGCTCCAGCCCAGGTTACCTGACGTAGCAGTAGGGCTGTCCGTGCGTGTGGAGGCCTGGAACTCTTTATCACTGGTGGCAATTCGACAGACCGGGATGCTTGGAAATTGAACAAATGTCAATCTCTCGTGGCAGTGCTAGCTTCATGTACACCATGGGAGGGACTTCTGGATCGCGTTGGCTCCGCCCTGGATCGTAGTTGGTGACTTTCAATGTCGTGTTCGTCTTAAGTTTTGAGTTTGGACTGGAAACCTGGTCATAGTATGCTCCAATTGCTTGCCCTTATAGAGGTATCGTGTGGTCGCCTGGTGAGCCTATATTCAAGACTATGGTAACTGAAAGTTGATAGCCGCCGCGTCTATAGGCGACTCAGGCTGTACCTTTACTCAAGACAAAGCTAGGTGTGAAGGAAAAATCGCAAGAATAGTTTCAATTGTTGCCCGTTTTCGTAGCCTCAACCTTCTGATTGCCCAATTCCAGATGCAGGCATGTTCCGAATACATGGCATTGTACCACTACACTCGAAGCGACAATCGCAGCCCAGTCTGTTTTCCCAGCGACCCTTTGAGTCCTCAAAGGCGTGTTACCTACATTTACATCGGTCACAAATCGCTTGTCGTGGTGTTTCATACAATTCAGGGCACAGGTACACCTGCATGCTTAACCCTTTCTTATGCCCCTCCTTTCGTCCAAGACCAATAAACATGACGATCCCGGTTTTCTCGTCAAGTGGACGGTGGGTACTAGTCATTCTTATGAGACAACGTCATGACAAGGGGCAGAGTGCACATACAAGACATTCCTGATCTGGTCTCTGATCGACCTGTCGCCATCGTTCCACTGGTACTTCTCGAGCCAGGCGTCGAGCCCCCGTGCGATCACATCATCGTTCGGGGCAATTTTCGATGGATGTAGGCAGAACTTTGGTGCAGGGTACGGACTGTCGGCGGAAATGCTGAAATAAATGGAGCTCTGCTTCTGTATACCCGATTTATATCGGGTCATGTCGACGGTGTCGTTCACACTGGTTTCTGCATACGTCGTACCGCTGGCCAGGTCAACGAAGTCTTTGAACATCTGACGGTCGTCTTCAAGGTTGGGAATACGACCACCAAGGGTGTAATAGTCCCAGATCCCTTCAAAGCTGTTGTCAAATCCACGCATGTAGACCTTGAGCCGGGACTTTTCCGGGGATAGTAGATCTGTTGCCAGGAAGGGAATGCCCATTTGCCATGACTGCGGTTTGCTCGCCAGATACTCGTTGATCAGCTCGGTTGATCGTAGAATGTTGGGTTGCTGTTCAATTCCCGGTAATCGATAGATTGCCTGTTTGACGGCTTGCCATCGCGTGATCCCCCTTGCGGCTGCCACGTAGGAGGGAGGGAAGTAGATTTTCCCCCTGATTGGCAAAGTACCTGGTGTTAACGCAGCAGGATGGATGTCCAAACCAAGGATCGCCGACGTTTGCTGTGCCGCCTCAGTGACCAACGCCTGCTGGACTGTTGGCGACAGGCGGTCCTGCACAAACCACTCCCTCAAGACGCGGTACCAGGTGTCATCGAAACCGGGCAGCTTCTGGGCCCAGTCATCAATCACTGACTGGGTATTCGAAAAGCTGAGTGGGCTTTCCATGTTTGCTGGCCGTAGCTCGCTAACATCGACGATGAACCGCACTCCCTGTCCTAACGTTGATCCCTTCAGCTCGAAGCTGTAGCTGAAAGGGTTCCCATCCCAAGCTGCACCACTCTTCTTCGAGTCCGTGTTCGGCGGTTCACCGAGGAGAGCGCAGATCATGTCACGATAGTAGTTAAGAACAGCGCATTGGACGTCTTCGTTGTATCTGGCCTCGTGTAACATATTGGCCAGGTCACAGCCACTCGTGTTCCACCAGTAAAGCGCATCTCGTTCGCTCTTGCTGGGCACTCTTGTCTCTTCGAGAGCTTTTTTCGAGAGAGACTGGAAAATGGGAGACTGAATGGATCGTAACATTGCAATGTAGTCTTAGCAACACAGTCTTTTAATGCCAGGATAGTGGAAAATAAGTCAATTTAGGTAGCAGTCATTCGATGACTTTCAACAGGGCATACACGCGCTTTTAAACCTACATCTACAGCCTTGTGGCACCCATGCAAATTTCTTCGTCCGTCATCCTTGTGATCTCACTTCTTCCACCTTTTCTACGGCGGAATCCGTAAGCCGCCGGATCCAACTTTTCATCAGCTCGTACGGCTTCAGCCACGATCGTGATTTGATAGAATCCCTCTCGGGAACTTATATGGCTACACCATGTCCGCTGGGGGAATACTCACCCCGTGGCAAATCACGACCAAAAGAATCATCATTCCGTGTCCTTTGAGTTTGCTTATGTCGCGACCCTCATTCGACATGTTTCGGTCGATCGCGAACCTGAATAACGAAAGTGAACATCAGCTCGGCACATAACTGTCTGGTCAACTCATACTGTTGGACAGCATCAACTCGGATGGAACCTTGGGAGTGACGGTTCCCTTGCATGAAGGCGCGTGGAAAATCCCTACTCCTTAGCTGCCACGCTACACTTGTGGTTGACCCAGTCTAGGCTCCTTAGAGGTTCAGGGTATCAAGATAAGCCCATGCGATGTGGTGACAACAGCACACTCATGCAGGTGATGTGACATGTTCTGTGCTAGTCTGGGAACTTCTACACCTGCCACGGTTAGGGATGGGGCCCCAGGGAGGGCGTCTCCCATTCCATCGGGTCTGATCCAAGTACGCTGTCCAGACTCCTATTAGATAGCATCAACTGACCTATGTGTTTGTCTCAAGGCGAGTTGTGGCCATACGTGCCTTGTCGCTGATCCCATGTTCCATACGCTTGAAATATTATCACCTATCATGATAAAACCATGTACCTATTGCATCTTCATTGCTTAACCTTGTAGAAGGTTGCAGAAGTCAATTACACAAGCAAATGCATCGTGGTTCTTGGTACTTTTATCAAGGGCTTCTATCCTTTCAGTTACAAGCACCAGGCCGATTCATCTGTTGATGCCCTCCTATATCATGCCCCTATCGCTCCCATCCTTCATCTGGTGTAGGGCATATCCCCAGGCAGACGACATCTTTACATCACATGGATAATTTAAAGGGTACGCTCATATCGATCCTACCGGCTCGGTAATCGTCAAATGCGGGGTCACAGAGGATATTCTCTGATAACAGGCATTCGACCGCGATGGTCCAATAGTGACACATGCTTCTGATCAGCTACGGTGTCTTCTCATTTGTCTAGGACGCGGGGTTGCTCAGGAAGTCTTCATCGCATAGAAGTCCGAGAGAGGAGGCGTTCTAAATCTTTGCCTCCTCTCCTACCTTATATATTCAGCCTTCCCGTCGTCCTGTCCTTCTAGAAGCCAGTCTACCCATCCACATATTGCTCATAGAACTGACACATCATAATGCGCTTGACATCCGGAACCCCGTCGTTCACACATATCACCGTTCAGGAACTTCATCCCACGTTTGGGGCGGAAGTCAGCGGAGTAGACTTTTCCAAGCCTTTGACCGATGAGGTCTTTGCTGAGATTCATTCCGCCATCACAAAGGTCTGCCATCAGTCGTACTACATCTGCCGTAGTGCAAGGAAGCTGACATATAGTCCACGGAATTTAGTACGGTGTCCTGGTCTTCCGAGACACAGGCCTGACAGATGAAAACCATATTGCGTTCGCAAGGCGGTTCGGCGAGCTGGATGATATCACGCCGTATCTGGCATTAGGACGAAAGAACCGTTTGAAGTATGCCGAGCTGTTCGACGTCAGTAACGTAGAGTATGACGGGTCGATCTTGGATCCGGAGAGTCCTCGCGGACAGGGAAATAAGGTAGGTCGATAACATAACTCCTCGTGTAGGGCCGTACTCACAGTATGTACTCTCCTAGGGCAACGGGTTATTCCACGTCGACTCCAGTTTCAATCCTCGGCGAGCAGGATATTCCCTGCTTCTATCGCATGAGCTTCCTCCCCAGAGAATGGGAGGTGCCACGGCCTTCGCAGACACCCGGACTGCATTTGACGAGCTTCCGTCTGATATTAAAGATGAGCTCCTGTCGAACGACTATGTAGCAGCCCACTCTATCCATCATTCACGCAAGCTCGCAGCTCCGGAGTTCTATGCGGATCGCAATCCGCTCGACTTTCCGATCCGATGGGCCGACACAAGATGGTGCAGCGACATGAGCCTTCCGGACGCATGAACCTGTACATTGCGGCTCATGTGCATCATATCGAGGGTTTGGACCCTGTGCGCTCTCAGGAGCTCTTTGATAAGTTGTTTAGTCACTGCACCCAGGACAAGTTTGTTACGCAAGTGCAATGGAACAAGGCTGGGGATTTGGTCGTCTGGGATAATACGTGTGTGATGCATCGCTCTGTTGGGGGTGATTTCCTTCGGAAGTATCGCAGAGACATGAGACGGGCAACGGTGCATGACTCGAGTCCACATGCATGGGGGCTGAATGAGAAGACTAATGTCCGACAAGGGCTGCCTTAGGACTGTGGTCATACTATTTGGTTGTTGCATCTCATGTGGCCGCAACTTGGCATGTCGCTCGATCACACCCACCATCTTGTATATGTTGATAGCTTCTAATGCAGGTATATATTACTGACATCATGACATGCTTCATATGCCCTGAATATTGATTATCCACGAGTCAGGGTTGCAGTCTGCCATCATGCGTGACATCAGCTGGACATTCCGTCCCTTTATTCAACGACAATACTCCGTGCTATTAACGCTGCATTATCATCACATTGGACGAGCTATCATCGCAACTAGTGCAGACAATATAATCCTAGTAGTAGGTATAAGGCCGTCTGTGATGAATCATGAAAATCCCCGTGGCGCACATCGACTGGGGGCGCCTTGCTGCGAGGGCCTGTCCGGGGAAGATCTGTCTCAAATAGATTATGTTTCTGAACATATACCCAATCATCCCCTTCTTTACGAATAATAGACACTTACTCCGGTCAGACAGAGGGCAAACGGGCTTTTGCCGGACATTTGTCTCCAATCCTTTGACGCGCCAAGAGGCATCGACGCAGACTAGCAGGGGCCATCACCCTCCGGCAACTCAACGGATATTGTCTTGACTCGCTTGTCAACGAGATATTCAGGTTCTCGTACATTCTAGTCAGGCCATGCTGATCATGAAGAGTCGATCGACCCAGAGTTTCTCCGCAGTGCCTGACCCCGCATGCGATCATCCCTCTATGATACTATTCAGATCAACAACGGGCATTCATCGCCCGCTCCCTGTCCGTAGTATGCATCTGTTTTCTGGAGATGGTCTACGCCGATCGCATTCTAGCATGGATATATAAGAGTCGAGAAGCGCGGGGGATCTTCTTCAACTCGTCTCCAAGTCAGCTTTGATATCATACTCGAACTGCGACTTTCTCTCCATCATGAAGACCGCTGCTGCTATCGCTTCTTTGGCTCTGGCCACCTGTGTTGCCGGTCATGGATACCTCTACAAGCCCAGTAGCCGTACCAGACTTGGTTTCGAGGTATGTGTATACACGTTACCTCCCTTTGGAACATCCGTCTAACCCTGTCAGGCGGGCATCGACACTTGCCCAGAGTGCACCATCTTGGAGCCTGTCACCTCTTGGCCTACCCTTGACTCTGCCCCCGTCAGCCGCAGCGGAGTCTGCGGATACAATGCCCGTGTCAGTGTGGACTACAACCAGCCCGGCAGCGACTGGGGATCGGCCCCCGTGCAGGCATACACCGCAGGCGAAGAAGTCGAGGTGGTGTGGTGTGTAGACCACAACGGTGACCACGGCGGCATGTTCAGCTACCGCATCTGTCAAAACCAGGAGATCGTCGACAAGTTCCTCGACGACCGGATTATCTGCCCACCGAAGCGGAAAAGCAGGCTGCAGAGGACTGCTTCGAGGAGGGGCTTCTCCCTTGCACCGACGTCAATGGACAGGACTGCAACTACAGCCCCGACTGTTCGGAGGGTGAGGCCTGCTGGCGCAATGACTGGTTCACCTGCAATGGGTTCGAGGCTTCCGAGAGTCCCAAGTGTCAGGGTGTGGATGGTGCGGCGTTGAACTCGTGCGAGACCACCATTGCTGGAGGATACACTGTCACCAAGAAGATCAAGATCCCCGAGTATACCTCGGAGCACACTTTGCTGTCGTTCAAGTGGAACTCTTTCCAGACCGGACAGATCTACATCTCTTGCGCAGATATCTCGATTCAGTAAGGGTTCTGAGTGCCGGGGGTCGTGATGATGGAGGTAGTGGATTGTCTGGGTATTTGGACTTACATTTCTCTCATGTATGTTAGTGGCTATGGCAACCGTAGAATGTACAATTGACTTACATTCCCTGGATATTCTGTTGTGGTCAGGAGTTTCCCTCCATCCTGTTGTACGGAGTACAGAGCTAGGAGCGTTGATGTGATAACCAATCACACGCCCCGCTGCTTAGCGTAAATTGATGCTGTCTGTTCACCGGCATTCCAAGGCTGACCGAGGAGTCTCCGTGAGCTAAGGGACATAGCGCGATGGGCATTCCCTGTTGCAGATGGTCACAGTCAGTTGTGCCGACGGCATACTATCCAAACGTCCATGTCGCTGTAGCCAAGCCAATTTAACACCTGGCCAATGACTAGGTAGTAGGCTGGCACCAAAAGTTAGGGGAGTTTTCCCCGGAGAATGGCCGAAAAGGCCTCACTATGGAGACACAGGAATCAAATGTTGCGGTTTGAAACCACTTCTCAAAATCGGGCGAATTTTAGTTTCCCCTGTTTCACCCACTTCTAAAACTCGTCGATACAGACCACAGAGTCAGAATAGCAATTCTATGGTAAATCCCCGTTCGTCCTCGCTGATCCGGGCGACTCCGAGTCAATCGTCGAAGATCAGGTCCTGGGGAGCCCTATCATCGCGGCCCAAACCCCCACAGACTCCAACCTTCGCTTATATTGGCCGATCTAAGTCCATCAGAAGATGATAATCACCGTCAAAAAGTTACCGACAATGTACCGTGAAACGGATCGGCAGTTGTAACTTCTTCATGGCTGGGAAAGACGGGCAGCCTGCCTCGTGTCCGAAACTAATCCCACCTGATATGCTGGCCAGCGCCTCCCCCGCATTCCAGTCGTAAAAAAGCCACAGGAAACTCTCTTGCATCCTCGGCAGATGCTGGGGCCAAGAGTCGGAGGGCACGGAGGTGGCCGAATCTGAAAGGATTATATTAAACTGTATTTGCCAAGGGCTTGGTCCTCAGGTCCGCCTCTTGCTAATGAAGGGGAATTCCTCACTGCTCGGGTTTGTCTTCTCGCCTAGCCGTTGCATTGACTGCCGGAAATGCCCAGGCGTCTGTGGCGTGCAGGTACATGCATAACGTGGGATTCAATCTCGGTGAGATTGCATCTCCTCCGCATGGACAGGCCCAAAATCTGGGGGTGAAGAATCCCCAGACCGAGGATGGATAATGATGCAGATAACTTCAAAGGTAAAGATGAAATGCCGAAGTTTGTAGACTTCCCCCTAGTGCCGAAGTTTGGTGATCCATGATGGGGTGTCCACGACAGTATAAAACAGGCGTGGATTCCTGTGTTTCAATGCTATCCTCACCCAGCACAACAAAAACTCAGAGAACCATCATCTCTTCAATCTTCCAACTCTTCCGACAATGAAGTTCCAATTTGCCCTCGGTCTCTCTCGGCCACTGGCTGCTGCCAGCCCCGTGGATATGGAGAAGCGCCAGCGTATGTCCCCTAGGTCATCGTCTGTATCTTCGAGAAGAAATGATAGCTAACATGGTGATAGTCACTGGCAATGAACTCCGTGTTGGATCTTGTGAGGAGATCACTTGATCTTTGCTCGTGCTCCACCGAGACCGGCTACTTGTATGATCCTATCTCGCGGCTTCAACATCCAGTATTAACCAGGACTAGGGGCTCTCCACCGGACAGCCCTTTGCAACCAGCTCAAGGCGGCTCGCTTCGGCCAGGTCGCTTGCCAGGGTGTCGCTCCCCGGTACACTGCCGACCTCGCATCCAACTTCTTGCCCCAGGGTACCTCGCAGGCGGCCATTGACGAGGCCACTGAGCTCTTTGAGCTGGCCGCATCCAAGTGCCCGATACCCAGATCGTGGCCGGTGGCTACAGGTAAGAGCCTCGCCCCGAATATTAATGCATCCTGCTGACAGTTCAATAGTCAAGGAACGGCCGTCATGCACGCCGCCATCTCCCGTCTCCCTGACGCAATCAAGAACCAGATCAAGGGCGTTGTCCTGTTCGGAGACACTCGCAATGAGCAGGATGGTGGTCGCATCCCTAACTTCCCACTGATAAGACCAAGATCTACTGTGCCCTGGGTGACCTGGTCTGCTCGGGCAGTCTTGTCATCACTGCCGCGCACTTCACTTATGTGGCTGATGTGCCTGATGCGACTCGCTTCTTCTCGGTAAGCTGTAGGGGTCGTTTCGTCTTCCGTCCTAAAGCTATGTGAATGTGATGAGCAATGAGGGGTGCTTCTGTCTGGAGGAAAACATGTGAACGAGAAATTGAGATGTGGCTGTTTTCAAATAGGTCTTGAACAATATAAGTTGTTGCTACATGGGATACTTGCACGGCTCAATATGCTACATTCTCTCCACGAAGTTCCATAGTCCGTAGACGCTCTCCCAATCCAAGATATCTACCAGGTCATCATTGGCTCGGATATCTTACGCGGTAGATTTCCTCCACCGACATGGGCCGACATTCCCATCTGTCACTGACAAGACCCGGCATAAATGAGGCTCATCTTCTCGATGACAAACCAGTCTTCAAGAATATACCCCACGCCGGAGAAAGACTCCTCTGGCCCATGCGCACAGTATCTTGGAAGAGGGCAGAGGCGCTAGAGATCCCTGTCATGGTCCCTCACGTAAGCCTGCTCGCTTTCTTTTGCCCGTCAGAAATATAAGAGTAAGCTGTCCTCTTCCCTCGCCAGGATGAGAATTACAGTACATACGAAAGCTACCATGGCACAAGTCGAGTCAGAATCGCGAGAGGCAAGCCCCTTCGACACCATCAGCCAGCAGATTCAAGGCCGCAGTAAAGATATCAATGGCTGGTGGTTTGACCTGGGCCAGTTATTTGCTCGACTACTGCAGGTGGGCCAGTACACCCTGGATGAACAGTATCGGCATCTTCTCTTCCTGTCCGAAACGGTCCTCCCGGCTTTGGGTCGTATCCAGCCGGTATCCTAGTGCGATGACCGTTCTCGGCACACCAGTGGATACGAGCCTCAAGTTCTACCATGATGGACCGCCGCTGGTTCGACTGGCCATGGAGCCGTGAATGATCAATCTGGGACGCCTGCAGATCCGTTCAATCAGCTTCCCAGCACGCAGTTGGTCAGCGCGCTTTCGAAACTGAATCTACCTGGGTTCAATGATGCAATTTACCATCATTTCGCGAAGAACTTCGTCTTATCTGCTGCGGACGCTGCCAGACTCAGTGATGAGGGCCACCGCGGCACGCAGAGTGCCTTTGGATTTGATTTCCGAGCCAGCGATGTCAATACCAAGGGCTATGTCTTCATGCGATTATCCCATGTAGCCAGTCAAACCCCGATCCGGGACTTGATCTTCCAGTCTGTTACGTCCGCAGAAGCTGAGCTCAAGAGCAACTGGATACCGGGCCTTACGGTGGTTGACGAGTACATCGTCTCCGCCGGAGGACATAGCGAATTCGCCTTTTTCGCCTGGGACTTTGTCTCCCAGCCGTTTCTCGACTGAAGCTGTATGGAGCGAACCTAGAAGTGAACTTGGCCGTTGCTCGGAAGGTCTGGACGCTCGGCGGCGTTTCAATGACTCAGAAGCACTCGCCGGATGGGAGTTGTTCCAGCGTCTCTGGAATCTGCTAGAAATCAAGCCGCACGAGTTGAAAGTCCCGACACGATTGAGGCTGTCGAAAAGCGGTCTCAGAATACGAGGGCCCCTTGCTCTGGAACTATGAGATCCAACCGCAATCGCCCGTCCTATACCGAAAGTGTATATCTGCGTGCATGGCCAGAATGATCTCACTGTCGCGCGTGCATTGGCCGAGTTTTTCGCCTCGCTGGGCTGGACACACCCGGCCAGCTCTTTATGTTGATGCCTTGGCAGCTATGTAGTAAGTTCTACTAATCATCGTGTCTTGTCGTCAGATGTGTCTTGTTACGAGATAGTGCTGACAACTCGTTCTAGCCGAGAGGTGGATATTAGCAAGACGAGTCGGCTCAGTCATGGATTTCCTTCTCCTACTCGGAAAAGAAGGGCGTGGATATGAGTGTGGTATTATTATGGTTTCGCCAGTATCATGGACCGATTGATTTAT